>OZ024907.1:39480212-40710212 GCA_964017125.1 Flabesymbios commensalis
ATGCGGGTGAACCCTAAACCAATCTCAAACGTTGTGTCAAAGCTGGGCCAATGTATTTAACGTCATCACAGCTTTGACAAAATGCTAGGCCAAGTCTCAAAACGCTCCATAAGCAGGACAAGATAGTGGAATATGTCATTTGTGGGAAGACAGTCAAATATTTCACACTACCATGGTACGCAAAGAAAATCATGTTTTAATTGTATAAATAAATTTACTTTGTGAATAGTTCTGTCATTGCATCTCCTCAAGAAAACCGAGAAAAAAATATTCGCACATTGTAAAACAGGAAATGAAGAAAACAAGCTATACAACATTAATTATTTGAGTTTTAGCCTACTCTGGTATTCATGTAAACATAGTTTAGCATAATTGTAGAATATTTATCTTTATCTTAAATTAGAGACAATATTTAAAACATATAAAAAATTATGTGTCCATTTCTTCGTATTCACGCCACTGAGGATATTTGCTTTGGAGTACTCACCATTTAATCAATTACATTACCATAGTTACCCAGGATGGTCATCATTATTTAACCGTAAAACTTATTTACATAATTATTAAAAAATTATGCAAAAATTATTTTGTTCACGCATTAACCCATTAATTACAGAGATATATCAACTATACACTAATAAAATATATAAAAGTCTACGTCCCAACTCAGATTCATCATTAAAAGTTGGTGTGAATTATTTCGACATGGTGGTATATGGTTCTATTTTTAAAATACGTTTAGCAGAGTTTATCATGTTTATAAAATCAAATTATTTTGACGCAAACAATTCTAGCCTAAATGTAACTCAAATATATAAAGTGAAGAATAAATATACTTTCAAAGGTCTTTATCATGCTTACATTTTAATCTAATATCAGAAAATTTCCATATACAAAATATTATTTTTAAACCAGAGTAGGCCTACTGTGTTTAAGTGTAATCTGCTCTCTGATTCAAACCTCACTGCGTCAGCCCCACGTATTAGATATTTGTATATATTTTCTACATCGCATAGGCGGCAAATGTACTGAAAACATACAATGATGTTATGCTTTGTACCAGTATTTTTCATATTTTACATGATGGTCTACATAAACATATTTTACCAAAAAATATAGGGGGGGGGGGGAAAGTACAACACGACAGCAATTTTTTTTTCTTAAATTGCATGTTAAATTCAAGAAAATAAAAACTATGGTCAAATGTCCGTATATTCGCTATCTAATTGTTATCCACTTAAATATTATCGTGGTTACAATTATGACCATAACAACTCCTAATCAAGATAATAGAGGTATTTGTAATGCACTAATACCGCAGATACGCCATAATATATACACGAGATCTGATTTTAAATATAACTTTCCATTAAATCATTAGAAATAATGTAATCTTTTCGATGAAACACTTTTAACTAGATATATATGATAGATACCACAATTATCAGCAAAATTATAATAAAGCAGTTGTACAGCTGTTTCCTATGTTTATAAATCATGTATGCTGGATGTTGAATTATGTAGTGTTTGTAACGTTAGGACATTGATAGCTAATATGCCGTGTAATCATGTAGTTCAACTTCAGTAAAATATGTAAACTGTTTTCTGTGATGAATATAGTGTTTCATGTTTATATACATAGACAAATATGAATAGAAAATAAATCATTATGTATATATTTGATACACGGTATTTTACATATCCAGTCGTCACACCTGGCAATGGTGTTATTTCAATTATTTTCACTCCGGCAAGCCACAATACAAACAAGACACGATAACAGTGTCATCATTGTGAACCAGCTAAAGCATAAGTCACGCCTAATCCCACGATGTTTAGGTCGTACGACTGCCAGACATTCCGGAAAGATACTACCAAACATCCGCGTTACAACTGCCATATAATCAACTTCTGACTGCGAATGTCCTTATGATTGGTCGTAAGTCGTCCTGCGATTAGTCGTGCGTGTAGTCGTAACGTCGAAACAATAGAGCGTAAGTAGTGGCAATGAGGAAACGATCGGGCCAGCAGTCGTAGTATTAATGGTGTCACTGATTGTGGAGATTGACGATTAGCCGTACAGCCGATCGCAGGTATAGTTGCGACCAGTCGCAGATATTGCTCTCGTCTGGCTGGACGTCTGGTGGTGCCACCAGTCGTCTGGTCTTGCAACCAGCCTGAGCTGATCGTGAGAGATCTATGATATAAGCGATTAGTTGACGGCGATCGCACAATACCAGTAGCACAACCAGGTCCAAATAGAGGTGCGAAAACATGCAACCTCAAATCGCAGATTAATAGTTTTGCTCTACATATGATAACCCACGACCAATGCATGTGATCACTCGTGAATTCTTTCTGTGTTGTTTGCTGATTTAATGCTGGACCATTGTCTGCGAGGTCAGTCCAGCTTTAAACTAACATAGTAGGTTGAATAGTGAATATTAATTTACATCGCGTCTGCATATTATGGAAGTATCGCGACAGAAGTATGTTCTACTCTTATCGAATGACTTCAAGGTTTTTTTTTATATTGCACAGTAACATAGACATTACTATATACTCCAAACCTTTGAACAGTTCGGAACACTGCATGTGCACAACCCCGATGACAACCATCCGACACGGCCGGGATTAGAACTCAGTAACTCTGAGTTTTGAGCCACAACCGGACATCGGGGCCGCCCCAACGTCCATGCATGCACTGCTATCTGGTCTGGCAATTCGTGCCAACAGCCACGTTTTAATTTTACAGAACACCCAGCGTCTAGTTTGGGGACAACATACACCGTGTTCGGTGTAATCTCTGGTGTCAGCTCAGTGAGTATATAAGGTCAGTAAGAGCAAGACCGCCCGAAGTTTGTTTAAGTTCAATCATCACTGAGTGAATGTACGGAACTAGCTGGGTAACATTGCTTGAAAATAGTTGAATATATTTTTACCGTATATATAGGCCTAATTATTTTAATACGACAATCGACACCACTGGAACTAACAGAATGTTCCAAAGAAGGTTGGCCTTGATAAAAATACAATTAGACGATACAGCAATTATGTGATTAGAAAGCTTTACGTTGATAATACCTCTGAATCCTCCTCCACATGTTCATAGTGACATGTTTACAGATAGGAAACATAGATCATGGCCGACTGAGAAGCGTTGAGCCAACGTAATGTCACGTTGGCCAGCGCCCTACAAGCCATGGGCCGGTGTCGCTGATTTAGGTATGGTACTTTGCGCATCTTAAGGCAATAATCTTCAGCAACGATGGTCTCTGTCCCTAATCCGCGAATTTCGTCAACGTGCTCGCGCTCGGCGTCGCGTAACAGAGCGGATCATTTGTGGAATGTGAGTGTGCGTCTACGAAGGCGGCGGCTATGGTGCGGAGGATTATTTATCCGTCCGTTATTGAGATACATTTCGCTTCATTGGATGGCTTTACTCTCCATTAGACCGGTGGCTCTATATACGAGGGAGTGATCCAGATAAAATGGCACATGGATCCCGGTGACAAACAGACGCTTCTGGATCCGACAGAGTCCTCATTAGCGAGTCCGCCAGCCGCCGGAATCCGTCCGGATCTAGCGCTAGCACCGCACCGATCCAGATCGCCAGACCGGCCGGGTTCAAAAGGACTTCTGATATATGGCCCTAATTATCGGCGCTGTCCGAACATAGCCACTTAATAAATGCTTAATAGCCAATAATGGAGGGATTTGGTTCGCGCTTGTCTGCCTCTGGAATTAATTCTTTCCGCGCACGTTAGCTGGCTCGATGACCACCACCCCCCCCCCCCCCGCGCCAAGTAATATGTCTCTATCCTGGCCAGCCGCGCGTAAATAACTTTATCTCTGCTGTGAGCCCATTAGAATAGATAGTGTCTTCGCATCGAAGAATCACGAACAAAAAAAAATTGAAAGAATGTAAGTATAGCTGAATCATTTACGTTCTTTTTTTCAATTACTTTTTAGGACTTCGATTTATCTGTAGTGAAGAACGCATATATAGGCCTACTTTCTTCAGCATAGCTAAGTCTTTGATATATATGACACGGTAGGACTCGCTCGTTTGCTGGGTACATTTGGAAGACGGCGGCCAACGAAGGAGTCCCAGCCTGAGCCCCGCGGATTATACGGGATCAGTAGGCGTTTTAACAGGTTTAGTTTGTGGGTGATGTAATTCTGAAAGACGATATGCGGTATTTTTTTCAGAATATCAGTGGAGAGGGGGGGGGGGGGGCTAGTAATGAGTGCGGTATCAGTGGTTCATCATCATTGCCATCGTGGTGAGCAATCCACGAGTGCAGTGCTCGCGGATGAGCGCACAGTCACGGATCAGCTAATAAGTGTCCTGCTACTTTCTGTTCTGTTCTGGATCGTCGCCGGCCCGGACTGTCCCGCCCCACCGGTTCCCGGGGGGACGGGACAGCCCGGGCTGGCGTAGACCCCCTGGCTGCCAGCAGTCCCCAGTCCCTCCGGAGACGGGATCCACCACTAAATAGGGCGGGGAGGGAGTTGAAGATTTAGCGGGGTTCTCGATACGGTTGATGGATGGGGGTGGGGCAGCCACAGTTCAAAGATAGCAGGCTGATTTAGGTGGTGCTGACAGCTCCCCGGCTCCTCGTGGCTCTGCCCAGATAACCGCTACCAAAGACGCCCTACCTTTTCAGCCGTCCAATTTCCCGTCCCCGCATCTGGGAGAAAAGCTGGGAGCTGTCAGAGTGCGGGATCGCTGCGATCCGCAGGCATTCTGGACGGTTGCCGGGTGTTAAAGCGGGCCGCCGGACGTTCTAATCTGCGCGCGGGGTTCGCCGTTCGCGCGGCAGACCTGGCAGACGGATGGCGCGAGGGGCCAGGGGTTGCCGTCTGCTCGCTTCCTTCTTGCCGGCTGACAATTCCTTCTGCAGAAAATCTCCCCAGCGCGTCCCGGTCACTCTCAGAGACAGTCCTGCTGATAAGCTCACAGTCCCGCAGATCCAACTCCTCAACGAATTTGCCTAATTTCCTCTCTGCATGCCCCAAATAAGATTAACCCTTTGTCTGTTGTGGGCGGATATATTCGCACTGTTAATATATTGATATAGAATTGAATGAAAATAAATGCACAAAATAATAATGTTCTAATCTCTCATACTCCTAAACTAAGAGACTTATACACCATTATTCAATATTTCTATCAATAACATCTAATTCATCAAGCCATTTTCTTGTTATAAACCAAGACGTCCATTAGCACACAGAAGGTTAATTATATATGGATAGAGTATATCCAGGAGACATCAAAGCCGCGATACTGCGATGACAAAACGCACATTAAGCCGTCATTATATCAGCTATGATCACGTAAATCGTCTTGTCCAAAAAAGATTTATAGGTGTGCTGGAAGTGGTGATATAGGCCTACTTAATTCCAACACCACCTTTGTTTTGACATGATTAATGTGTGCTAAGGGATGCTTTACTGATTGAAAGCATTCGCTGCAACGTCATGAGTAGCCTATAAGGACATTAAGGCAGCATCACAACAAACTAATAGCACAGATATTTTCCAACTTCCCATAGCCTGACAAATTACGCTCTTGTCAGTCATAGAACGTCACGTGTCATAAATTGAATAGCAATAATTATTGTCTGAAATAAAGCGTCACGTGTCATAAACTGAATGACAATTGCCAGAATGGAACGGCATATTTCAAAACCTGAATGGCACTTGTCATAACCTGATAACTAGAACGTCTGAAAGATATTTGTCAGGAACAAAACGTCCTGTCTCGTCACAACTAAATGGCATTCGTCATAAAATGTGTGGGCACTTGTCTGAAATCAAATAACGCCACATGTCATAAACTAATGGTACTTGTCAGAAATAGTTCATCACGTGTCATAAACTGAATGCCACTTTTTAGAAATAGAACATCGCGTTTCAAAAACTGAAGGCCACTTTTTAGAAATAGAACATCACGTGTCATAAACTGAGTGACACTTTTTAGAAATAGAACATCACGTGTCATAAAATGAATGACACTTATTAGAAATAGAACATCATGTGTCATGAACTAAATGACACTTGCTAGAAATAGAACATCACGTGTCATAAACTGATTGACACGTTATAGAAATAGAACATCACGTGTCATAAACTGAGTGACACTTTTTAGAAATAGAACATCACGTGTCATGAACTGAATTACACTTTTTAGAAATGGAACATCACGTGTCATGAACTAAATGACACTTTTTAGAAATAGAACATTACATGTCATAAACTGAATGACACGTTTTGGAAATAGAACATCACGTGTCATAAACTGAATGAAACTTTATAGAAATAGAACATGACGTGTCATAAACCGAATGGCACTTTTGGGAAATAGAACATCACGTGTCATGACACTTTTTAAAAATAGAACATCATGTGTCATAAACTGAATGACACATTTTAGAAATAGAAAATCACGTGTCATAAACTGAATAACACTTTTTAGAAATAGAACATCACGTGTCATAAACTAGATAGCACTCGGCAGAAGCAGAACGTTATTTAATAAAATAAATAGCGCTTGTTAGAAAACGTAGCTTGTCACTAAATATTTGTCAGGAGAGTGAGAGAGCTGCATTTGTCACAAATCAAATGACATTGGCTTACTTTATTAGAAAAAATGTTGCTTGTTCTAATCTGATCGGTATATATTATGGTAACCATATATTATACTTGTCAATTGGGAGAAATATGATGGTATTGTCAGAGAAAAGTACATTATGAAAAAAGCCACACATCGGTCAGAAAAGAAAAGTCACAAGCTCACCAGTTGCTCACTGAAACGTATCCCTTTCCAAAAGGCAAAGATATTTATTACAAATTGAATCACTCAACCTGTTAACTAAACTAAAATGGAACTAAATACACTCCTTATTTTAACGCTTCCAATAAACTGAATGCCACTCCTCTGAATAGAATAACTTCATTCTGCCACAAATTAAGATTAAATATTATTTTAAATGTACAACACAAGAGATGACGCTGACAATACAAAATTAGGAATTCAGCAATTCTCTCTGTAAGCTCATCGGGCGGGGGCCCTAGGGTAGTGGTTAGCACCGCTGCCTTTCACGCCAGAGTCCGGGGTTCGGTTCCCGGTCTCGGCGGTTTGAAAGAAACAAAATTGTTTCTTCCCCATCCACGTGTGAAAGTTAGTATTGTGGGGAGCCTCCGTGACCGAGAGGTAGCGTGCTCGGCCTCAGACCGCCAGGGCTCGAATTTCGAATCCTGTGTCTGGAGGACAGTGTCATCTCAATCATCTCACCATCCTCAGGAGGTTCTCCTGGCCCAGTTTAGCCTATATGTGCACAAAGGTGGCCTAAAGCCCGATTCATTTCATTTCTCTGTAAGCTCATCGCCATATTGTCGTCCCAGCGAGGTGTTGTCCCTAAGTTGGTTTAAGGTTGGGCCACCGTCTGCGACGCTGGCCCAACCTTAAACCAACTTAGGGTGAACGTCTCGTGTTTTCCAGGTTGATGCACACCGTCAGTTGAAACCTTATATAACCTTAGCAGCGACAAGTTTAGATCCCCACAGTATATAGATTAGTTATAATTAGTGAGCCGTTCAGAGAGTTATGTTCTAATTGATCTAATTATCTCTGCCTTTACAGGGAGCACAGTGTATCTGACACGGATCATAGGGGACGCTACTGCCTGGATCCATAAAGTTAGATGAATGTCACCGTAAGGGGTGCGCGGACAAGCCTGGATCCCTGCTCATAACCGAAGGAACCGCTCTGGATCTCTGTGGGGAGATATAATTATCTTATTTGAATTAGAACAATGAACATTTATATCGACTAATGATGATGCATGATGATGTTAAGGATGATGATGACAACAACGACACTGTGACTTCGTTGCTGTTAATGAATACGACGACAAACACATCGGCGGTTCGACGAAAATTAGATAATCTTGTTAAATTAGCAGATATTATTCGCAAAAACAACTACATTGGAATTTGGAAAAGCAAGCATATTTTAAAGTTATACAATGTATACATAAATAAACTATAAGTTTTCTTAAAATCATATTATTTGATAAATGTGTCACAATGTACTATATATCATAGGGTACACTTTCACATAACCATGTTATCTTATACATAATATAGAGACACGTCTTTGAAAGATATTTGAAGAACATTTCCGGTAATTTGATTAATAAAAAATTCCTGACAGGGGTGGATAAAAATAAACTATTAGAGTGGATTATTCGATTGAAAATGTTTTGCTTGAATGGGAAATTGTACCGCTAAGTTATCAGCAAATATAATATGCGGCTTTGCAATATCCTCAGCAGTTTGGAATGAACAAACTGAACCAGGGTTCTTCTATTCTTGACGTGAGAATGTATCATTCTAAGTAATGCCTGTCACAGATTGTCTCAATACGAAAGAGATTCAATTTATAAGTCGGTATGTGTGACTGTAGCACACTGTATCGTTGGTCAGGAGCGGAATTGGCATCTGAATACGTCCTGGACTGATCCAGATGTTTTGTCGGGATCACCACACAATGTAACCATTGTCTATCAGGATTGCGGTCGGCATGTTTCCTTTTAGGGAGTTTGTTGGGTGGTCAGCAAAAGGAATGTTCCGGAATTATCCGGAATGATCCAGACATGGGGGCGGTATGTGCGCTTGTCCAGTGTTGGCTCAATGTTTGGACAACATCGCAGACACTGGCCCAGAATTGGACCGGTGCTGGTCGAGCGACGTACCTGGCATTCGGAACGTCACCCCCTGTGCGGCACGCCACCCCGCGGTCAGAATGCGAACTAGTCTGATTTATGGCCTCTCTCAGCTTATAATACAGACGCCAATTGCCCAGGTAGTCTAATCATTTAGCCGATAAATCCAATACCAGACGTGTTTCTGGGAGGCCGCCGGACAATCGGCGGGGTCCTGTGAAAAACGAGCTGGGATGTTATGAGGCGGCGTCCAGGAGTCCGCCCGGCTGTGGGGCAATGTCCCCGTGATCCACCGGGGTGGGAACGGCATGGAGGGGGTGCAGTTTCAGACGGAGGGGGTCCTATGCTGGGGACAAAAGCTCCAGAAGAAACTTTGCCGCGGCTGGCCACGGCTTGGTGTCTTGTCCAGCGCTCTGGTCGGCAATCCATCATCCCACCGGCGTATTTATTAATTTGGCTGCTTGTTGTTGGGGACTACAGGAAGCACACGTTCCCGGTGCGGGACAACGCATGTATTATTCCCGGTGTCTATCCCTGATCTCGGACTCTCTTTATTTTTATAACAGATGCGATTTAAGCGACAAATTCGTTTTCCAATGCAATTGAAATCCACGAAGACCAAATGTAAATAAGTAGAAAATTATAGTAATAACTATAGTTACTAATATCTAGTGCATTGATTAAAACTATTTAAGATAATTTCCACGTATAGTATTCATTTTGAGCTTCTCCTATCTTAGCTTTACAGATAGATAATGTGCATAGTAGAATATTATTAAAGATTCTTCAGATTTTATTAATTATAATTAATTCGCCTTGTCGTGCCAAATTCCTCGTTTTATTAATTTTCAATGCCCTATTATCATGGCTATGCCAAATTTCTCGGGGTCATATTCAATAGGCGTATGTGAAACCTATGTTTTTTTAACAACCAAAGACAATGAACGGTTAAAAGCCTATAGGTTGAACCGCATTCCTCGTTATTTCCAGGTTAGACCACATTCATCTTCCGTTTTCACATATTCCACATGCCTTGCTATATCACATTCCTCATAGCCATATTTTAGTTTTGGAATAGGCTATACATTGATTTAGTCAAAGGTATTAGGGCCGGTATTAGCTGTAATTATTTTTGTGTTTTTTCTTCATACTTTTTATTTCGCATTCGCATCAGATCTAGTAAGAATGTTTGATAATTTTTATTGTTAAACTCATGCCAGTGAGGTACTTCACATATATCATTTATGATAATGGTTTCAACCATAAAAGCGCTGAATATTTTCATGCAAATCATGGAGACCCAAGGAGGTTATAGGCCATATAACCTCCTTGGGAGACCAAAGGTGTTTTTTAATTTGAAATCATCATAAACATCTTATTCAGATCGGCCATTATTAACAGCTTTACTCTTATAGTCTTACGGCGCGGGGATCGACTTTAGTCGTCAGATTATGACGACTAAAGTCGATCCCCGCGTTATAAGGGCTAGGCCTAATAAGTGAGACTGAAGCTCAAACAGCTGTACTGTGACAATAATATGGTGTCATCTTTGAACTGTTATGAGTGAAATATAATTAAGTTTGAAAACATATACATGGTGTTGATGGGCCAGTAACTCAATAACTTAACACCAGCTATGACGTTGATCTATCAGTGCAAAAAAACATCATTATACCAGTATTTTCTAAGCGTAAGTACGCATTCGCCCTAGAAATGAAATGAAATGAATCGGGCTTTAGGACACTTTTGTGCACATATAGGCTAAACTGGGCCAGGAGAACCTCCTGAGGATGGTGAGATGATTGAGATGACACTGTCCTCCAGACACAGAATTTAAAATTTGAGCCCTGGCGGTCTGAGGCCGAGCACGCTACCTCTCGGTCACGGAGGCTCCCCACAATACTGACTTTCAAACGTGGATGGGGAAGAAACATTATTAGTTTCTTTCAAACCGCCGAGACCGGGAACCGAACCCCGAACTCTGGCGTGAAAGGCAGCGGTGCTAACCACCACCCTAGGGCCCCCGCCCATTCGCCCTAGAAACAGCTTATTTTCTGCATATAATGGTATAATAGATAAAATGTGCCACACACACGGTAAACCTTATTTTGTCTTTATTATTATCACAGAAATAAATGTGTAGAAACGGAGATAAACAATATTTCAAGGCGCGCGATATCTTAAAGTATTTTCATGGCATCATAGTTGAAAGTTCCAGGAATCCTAAATAAAAAATAGACTATATCGCAGGGTGTCAGGTTCGTGGAAGGATTTTTTCGCCATATCCTATTTTTCCGGATCATTCGGGATAGGTGTCCCAGTGACGGGAGCGCTCACATCACAGCCAGTCATTCTGCTCACTGGTGACACTCTACAGGCGCGGCAGACGTCCGTATCCAGTTCTCCTGCACCGGGCGGGACTCTGTCACTTTATCCGCGGTGTACGTGCGGCCATTCTGCCGATCCCGGTACGGGATAGCCCTCCCAGCCCCCCGGGGGACGTGAGAGGATCCCGCGGATTCCGCGCCGTCCAGTCCTGTCATATGAAAAACACCCCGTAAAAGGATATGGTCAATTTGTCGGCTGCGGCTGCGGACGCAGCTGGTGACGTAAAGCCACCGCAGTCGCAACGCTGGGACAGCGTCTGCGACGTTGTACCAGCGTTGCCACTGCGGTGGCCCGCTGCGCACGGGCTCGGCACGTCGCCAACCCAGTGGCAAACTTAACCCAATTAAGCTGTCATGTCGAATTTGGCGGTGGGCTCCTCGCCCCGCTACCTATCGCTCATTACGGGACCCATGAACGCCCTGGGTGATGAACAGAAGACGCACAGAGTTGATTAGCGGCCCGCGGGTAGGGGGGCGATAACGGCCAGTCCGGCCGCGCCGGGAACAGCCACGTCCCGGACAATCTGTACTCCTAAATCCGGACTCAGATCCCGACAGCATACTTGTGGACAGCGCCTAGAGCTGATGGCATTACTCGCTAAATGTTAAATGCAACTGGTTTCTTTTGTCTAAAATCGGTATGATGCTATCATGGTTATAGGTTTGATAATAATAAATCACATACCTTTTTGCAAAATATGATTATTACATTTTAAAATAAATAATAATTTGAGGCCAAGTGATATTAGGCTATCATAAAATCATATATTGCGTCATTCGTTAGAAAGTTAAAGCAACGTCCTTCTGTTTATTATTTCAATTCTATGACTTTCCTACGTGAACATACCATATAGTGCTTATGGATTTGTTTAAACTGCAACTCAAGAAAACATGAAAAAGTGTTGTTCAGATATAGATCAAATTTTTACATGTAAAATAATAATTTCTGGTAAGAAAGAAGTGGTTACATATTAGTCAATTAGACATAAACTATTGGCCAATCCTGCATGATTGCTTAACATGTTATTATTTTACATCTGAAAAAGACAATTTGAAATATAGATATATATATGTCCAGAGGTAGTCATCGGCACGGCGCACTACACTTCATTGGCTAGATGGAAATTAGCCAGAGTATTTCTAATAATTGTATTCTCCACTCCTATGGAGGGAGACAATTCGCATTATTGGTTCATATTCTATCGTCAGAATTTTTTTTTCAAATTTAGAGATTGTTTAATAATAAAAATATAAGAAGAGCTATATACACAATAGGCTGTGATTATTTTTTAGTAATCGCAACTTGGTCAGTGCAAAAATATATCCTTTTTTGTTACATTATGAAATCAAATTATAAACCCCAAATAAAATATGATAGCCTTTTGGATTTCAAAGTACCAGAGTCGACAAATAATATAAATAGGATTATAAATACACTCTAATGATTTTTATAATAGCTACAAAGAGAGTTGCGAATATTTTTGGCTCGAATAATCTTTTAAATTAACTTATTTCAAATAATTTTAGTCACTACCCGACAGATTTCAAGCTGAAGCGTTGAGCATCGCTAATATACAGACAGTCTGACAACATTTTAAAAGTCACTCATAAATATAGCACAGCCGCGTTATTTGATATTAGCTTGTAAAATTAACATAATCGTTGTTTATCATTGCTAAAGTATAGTGGGACTTGTGTATTACTGTGAAACAATGTACAAAAAAAAACAATAAATCGCTTTTTGGCCCGGTATGTAATTGTCCTGTAAGGATATATTTGAAACAACGACGTTTGATGTTTTCCAACCTCTATACATCAGACAACACACAGGTGATGATGACGATCCCTGAATTCCTGGATCCAGGCAAACTACAGGGATTACCAGGATCCGGGTTCTAGGACTCGCCTGGTAACAGAGTTAACTATAGGGAGTCCATAAACTATAATAGTACGTGTCACTGTCACTGGAGCCGTTAATGTCCCCGTATAGAGCTGGGCTACATGAAGATGTCTGCATTTTTATCACCCCTATATGTGGAAATTATTCCGAAGAAATTGTGATTTGCATATGCCCACGCTTTCCGAATTAACGACATTTTTGCCATGCCTTTCCGATAATTCCCGGGCAAAGCCAAGACGTCGGTTCAGCTCCGGGCCAGCGCCTTGTGTTTCGTAATAAACCGACAACGACCCAACGTCGGGGCGATATTGGGTCAATGTCTACGACGTTGACCCAATATTTACCCGACGCTGTTCCTGCGTCCTGCACTGCCTAACCTGTCGTGTAAAACTACGATCCGTTTTAATCTTCAAACTTCTCCTACCGGCGGTTTACATGACGAGCTGGCGTGATCCCGGCAATTGTCTATCCGGGTTTCAGCTTCAATAGAAGTGTACCTCATGAATATTCATGTGTGTTTCTGCTCTAGCTACTGTGTGACCACTGACACCCCGACCTTCATGTTTATTCAGGTTTCCTGCGCCAAAACAGCGTGTTCCTCTCGTGGACCACAAAACCTGTTTGTTGCGTGGTATCCCCACCTTCCCTCATCAAACACCTCCCATGTCCAACAAACAACCTATAATCCTTAGGGATGACACGTATCCATATTACACTCTGTCATGTAGGAACGGTCCCGAGAAAACACCTCTTTTGAACATCGACACTCCAGAATTCCCACTGCCAGTGACACAGGCTATTTTCTTACCTGTTTTGTAAACTCGGTGTATCCTTGATCAGGTCGTGATGCCATCGTGGCACAGACATTCATCTGGGGACTTCCACACGTATCCTCCTGTAGTTAATATGAAGCACCCTATGATATCCACGGGGCATGTGCTTAGCTCGCACATCTGATACTCTGATACTCTGTACGCAGACGGGTTCAGACAGGGTGTTCAGATAGATATATCCACGTATCCTATTCTATTCGACTTGGTAGAAACCCAACCTCTTTGAAAGGTTTGTGCCAAAAAAAATGTTGTATTCCATACATGTTGTTCAGCTCAGCCTTGTAGCTTATCAAGGCTGATCCAGTCTCAATACCAGAAATTATCACAACTTTTGATATAATGAGTTGTGAAATTAGTATCATATTTTTAGTAAATAAAATCAGCGGTATGTACACGTGCCTTTATCCAATGCTTGGAAAATAAATTAATTTATGCTAATCACCTCTTTAAAAAAAGATGACTAACTCGTCAACGTCAAAATGTAAGAGGCAACACATAAAGCTCCTTGAAAAACACTATAATAGTGTGACTAAAACTGTCACAAAGTCATTTTAAATGACGTACTTCTGCAAAAGAAGTTTCAATTAAAGTACTTAAGTTATTATATAAGTACTTCTTTAAGTCAATATCAATCTATCTAGTTGTATATAGTTGTATGCGTCAGCCGTCACCTGGTATAGGTGTGATGTATATGTAGTCTGCCTACAGACTGAGAGCTCTGTCACCACCTCTCCCATAACCAAGCTCCAACCACGGATTTCTCCGTCCAAGTGGGCCAGAGAAGGCGAATCTCCGGGTATTAAACAAATTCTACAATATATACAGCGAGCCCTCTTCAGGCTCTTCATCCTGAATGTATAAAGAGGGCTGCTGAATTGCAGAAAGCTTGTAATAAAGCTAAATGATGAATTTGAAATGGAGAAGGGGAGCAGTCAATTAGTGGGGGTGAATTGGACTGTGTTTCTGATTTCTCCAGAGTTCTATGCCACATGAATCTTTCAACGAATCTAAGCCGCCTCATACAAGCCAACAAGCCGTCCTAATGAACTCTTTATCAGATTATCCCTTGTTTTTATTCAGCATATTGTACGCGACACCTTATTTTAAGTCAATACGCTACCTTGCTGCATACAAATGCAGGAGAGAGCGGCACGCATGCCGCCTTTCCCCTTATTTCTATGTGCATTTAGACAGCAATTTCGGGGTGCGGGCCGCATCGAGGGATGTCGCTGAATCTGGAAATTAGAGGAATTCATGAAAGGACCGCACGCAGTTTTCTATTTGAGTTTGAGGGCGCGCCTTGCCGCCAATATTCAGCGATCAGCTCGGCGGCGGCAGGAGTGGTGACAGCAATGGACGATGGGGCCGGGAAATTGCCGGCTATTCCCGCCACTCTGCATCGTCTCCTGCCGCACCCCTCCTTCATCTCCCCCCCCCCATTCTCGGCACCGGGAGGGTACCTAGCCTAGCCGTCGTCACTTCAGCATCCGGAGAGAAAAGTGAGAGAGTGAGCGGTGAAGTGCAGGACAGGAGTGGGGAGCAGTGAGAAAGAGTGGGATCAGATGGAAATTAGCAGAGTTTTACATCCTAATACCCATTGGCGTCGACTGCGGCAGCGATCGGGACGCGGCGCTGATCCCGGCCAAATTTGGGTGCAAATCTCATGCATAAGCCCCCCTCAATTAACGGCCGAGTTGTGGACGGCGTCGATATATGAATAGATGATGCCGCCTGGCCCTCAGTCACATTCATCGCCGAAGGAGGCCAGAGAACCATACGAGAGAGATGAGTGATTGCGAGCAAGAAACGCCTGCAACTGAGCAATGCAGCACCGCGCAGAAGAAGTGTGCTGGCCCAGCCCTGCAATCTACTGTTACATGGCAGACGGGCACGCAACAAAAGCTCAAAACACAACTTACAAACCACTCCAGCTCAGATCCAGCACTGTCTCAACGCCAGCCCAGCGTCGTAGACGTTGGGCTGACGTTGAAACAGTGCTGGACAGGCCCTCAGTGTGCATCCAGGACAGCCAGCTGTCATTTGTAGCGGACACGGTGAGGGGGTGGGCGGGGTAGGGACCTACATAGACTTCACCAGTCACAGCAAATCCAGGTTTGAATGAGTGGTTTAACTTTTGATTTACAGTCACTCCATGGGGTGTCAGGCTGGGTGACGGCGATGGTGACAACTCTCAGGCGCCGAGTAAATCAAGTCTGTCCAGCTCCTACACATTAGGTCTGCACGCTCATGTAGGCCCAGATATACGATCACTATAGTTGTAGAAGATCCATAATTAAAGTTCTAAACCATATAGGCCTATGGGCACACTATAAAATTATTTAAACCACATGCATAATATGATTACATATTCTTTGATTGTACATTATTAACTTTATGACTTTGTTTGGAATTGACAATAGCGCATACATATGACAACAACAGGTCGTAACATGATACCTCACATATGTAGAGACTTATTTCCATTATTTGTCAGAGACACATATATCGTAAGATGTAAGCACTAATAGCGCTTGTTGTTTTGTGTAATGATATCTTAATAAAAACGTTGCAGAAAAACAACAACGTATTATCTATAGACACATTCAAATTGTATCATACTTGTTATTTGTCCTTGTTAGACGCGAAAACGACATAATAAAAACAAAATAATATAATTTATTAAAATTACCCCACACCTGGTATCCAGGGAATTGTATTTGCCAAACGCAAAAAGTAAAATAATTTAATTATGAAACCTGTCCTCAAATTTGAAATCCTATAAATCGTCATTACATGACGCAATGATGAATGATAATCATCTCTATTTATCCCACAAAATTAACTTGAGAAGTGTTTTAATCCAGGTGCATCATAAAATTGCGATGCACAGCTTATTTCAATACAGGCTTTATTTTTCAATGTAATTGAGGTAATTTGAAGATTTATAATGGACTAATATCAGATTATTTGGGTCAGAGCATGCATTATACTAGAGTTCTACCCAAATCATGAGCCTCTTGTTGGTTGAGATGGAACTCTTAACCAATTATAATTATGGTTATACTGTACATGTAAGTCAACTACAAGTATATAATTATGCAGGTCAACTACAAACATACCAGTTTGCAGCAGGTGATCTAGGCATAATGTAAATTTATACGGTGGCTCAACCTCACTTACCATATAATGCTTATTTGTTTCGGCGTCAATACAATAACATGATTTATATATAGAATTACAGGTTTTCAAAAAAAAAATTAATAACGATATAGATAGCGAAGACTTGTTTGGTTACAAATAATATCAGATAGATATATAGATAGATAGATATTTATTGACGACGGGAAGTGTTATGTGTGGACTTATGCGTCATTAAAATCAACAGTATATTGAATGATACAGTGCATAATAATTATGATAAAATAGAAAGTGCTGTAAATATATGTACAAGTATTAAATAATTTGAAATATTTAAAAAAAATATACATAATAATATTATATACATGATAGATATGTCTCCCGCACCAAAAAAAAACAGAGATAAAATAACTGCTAGAACTATAAATAGTAGCAAAAAAAGAAACTTATCGAAAGCATACAAACCAATAGTATACATAAAAGTTGATATAACTGGAGTATATTTTTGTATGTAAAAACACAATATGTATTAATAAGTATGTATTTAAACAATATTATGACATTTTATTAATAAATATAGCCGAAAATAGCTATTAATATTTGTGTTGTCATGTGTGGCAATAACAAAACAATATTACAACTCACTTTTAATTACTCACTAATTTATACCATGTGTAGATGACATAATGTATATAAATTTGTCGTTGTTTGAGAGTGAATCAAATTCAGTGTTATGCAGTGTTATGTTTGCTTTCGGCAAGTAAGCTACTTCTCTGTGTTGCGAAGTGAGAATAACTTAATAAAAAGTGAATTTCGTCATCAACAGAGTCTGATGTACATCTTTGACATGATGTGCTCTGTTCTAGCTGTATTTCTTGCGGCTTGACATGCCTTCTTCTTTCAATTTCTAGAGTACGTGAACTATATTGAGCTATATTGAGATGGCTAAATAATTTCACCTGCTATATTCGTAAGACTTCTTGGAAAAAGATGAAATGGTCCCACTGACTCACTGACTTAGAATCGCCCATGCTATTGATTGCTTGATTTATTGATTGATGTTTATGTTTATGATGCTTATGTTTATGATGTTTATATTTATGATTAATCGATTAGAATGTTGAATAAATGATTAATTTGATTAATTGATTCAATAAATGATCGATCAATTGATTGATTGATCGATATACAGATTACGGATTAGTCAAGTGCCTGACTGACTGATCCACTGACAGACTGGTTCAGTGATTTTGTATTAATATTTTGATAGAATAATTGATTGCTTGATTGATTGACTGATTTATTAGTTGGTTTACTGATTGATTGATCGGTTAATCGATTGATCGGTTAATCGATTGATTGATTGATTGATTGATTGATTGATTGATTGATTGATTGATTGATTGATTGATTGATTGATTGATTGATTGATTGATTGATAGATTGATTGATTGATTGATTGATTGATTGATTGATTGATTGATTGATTGATTGATTGATTGATTGATTGATTGATTGATTGATTGATTGATTGATTGATTGATTGAAATATTGATTTACGTTTGAATGAATGATTGATCGATCCACTGATTCATTGATTGAGTGGTTGATTGATTGATTGATTGATTGATTGATTAATTGCTTGATTGCTTGATTGCTTGATTGCTTGATTGACTGATTGATTGATTGATTGATTAATTGATTGATTGATTGATTGATTGATTGATTGATTGATTGATTGATTGATTGATTGATTGATTGATTGATTGATTGATTGATTGATTGATTGATTGATTGATTGATTGATTGATTGATTGATTGATTGATTGATTGATTGATTGATTGATTGATTGATTGATTGATTGATTGATTGATTGATTGATTTATTGATTGATTGATTGATTGATTGATTGATTGATTGATTGATTGATTAATTGATTAATTGATTGATTGATTGATTGATTGATTGATTGATTGATTGATTGATTGATTAAAGTATTGATTAAAAAATTGATTCAAGTTTGAATGAATGATTGATCGATCCATTGATTCATTGATCAATAAATATATTGCTTAGGTGTCCGACTGAATAAATGACTGACTGATAAATTGATTGATTAATTGTTTGATTTATGATTGATTAATAAATTGATTGATTGACTGATTTAAATATTTATTTATGATTGAATGAATGATTAATCGATCCATTGATTGATTGATTGATTGATTGGTTGATTGATTGATTGATTGATTGATTGATTGACGCGGCGCGATCACAATTAGATCATATTTGCACTTAAATTGCCGAGAAAACGCTGAACGTCTGCCGACATAGTGTGCATGTTGCTCTGATGGTAAACAAAGAAATTCACGTCTATAGACCCACTTGCCTGCTACATTAACACTCATCATGCTACATTCTATAATGCGCATAGCTGTACCTCATAGACCCACCTGCCAGTTACATTAACACTCTATGTGCTACACTCTATAATGCGCATAGCTCTACCTCATAGGCCCACCTGCCTGCTACATTAACACTCATCATGCTACATTCTATAATGCGCATAGCTCTACCTCATAGACCCACCTGCCAGTTACATTACCACTCTATGTGCTACACTCTATAATGCTCATAGCTCTACCTCATAGGCCCACCTGCCAGTTACATTAACACTTTATGTGCTACACCCTATAATGCGCATAGCTCTACCTCATAGGCCCACCTGCCTG
This sequence comes from Flabesymbios commensalis, assembly GCA_964017125.1. Lineage (NCBI taxonomy): Eukaryota > Metazoa > Annelida > Polychaeta > Terebellida > Flabelligeridae > Flabesymbios > Flabesymbios commensalis. The sequence continues at coordinate 39,499,939 of OZ024907.1, forward strand.
CTACAGCAACACTCTATGTGCTACACTCTATAATGCTCCTAGCACTACCCCATAAGATGAAGATGGCTGCCACAGTAACACTCTATGTGCCACTCTCTATAATGCTCATAGCTCTCCCTCATAGACCCACCTGCCTTCTACATTAACACTCTATAATGATCATAGCTCTACCTGATAGACCCACCTGCCTGACATTCTATTAACACTCTATATGATACACTCCATAATACTCATACCTCTATCCAATAGACCGACCTACCTGCTACAGTAACACTCTATGTGCTACATTCTATAATGCTCCTGGCTCTACCCCATGGACCCACCTGCCTGCTACAGCAGCACTCTATGTGCTACATTCTATAATGCTAATAGCACTACCTTATAGACTCACCTGTCTGCTACAGTAACACTCTATGTGCTACATTCTATACTGCTCATAGCTCTAGCTCATAGACCCACCTGCCTGCTACATTAACCATCTATATGTTACACTCTATAATGATCATAGCTGTACCTCATAGACACTCTACATGCTACACTCTTTCATAAATTAGTGTACATTACAATAACTGGTTAGTGTTTATGCATCTCATCGCGTTTAATTTGAACGGACGAATACAGCTGTATAATAGGCCTACATTGTTTCAACCACATTGGTGTTTCCTATTACTGCCTGATAAAATTGGTTGAAGCGAGTTTAAACAGACGATGTAATCCTTGCCTATATAGATGTAAAAAAACAGACAACTAACATTTTCCTAGAAGTAATATAAATTATTTGTTGTAACCTTAGTTTCACGTAATCAAGCATACTTACTCAATATTTACTGCACTATAGGTCTTAACACAGCAAATGGCGTTACACATTGACCTAACTATAGGTGAGTGTTGGTCCACCTGCTACGACGCTGGCTCAATCGAATCCCAGCATTGGATAAGGGTCTTGTGTTGACGGGGTCCCGACTCGGGCGGTCATTTGTCACTATGATCGCAGTCTAACCTATGATTAGCTTGACATAGATGATGTAGATATCACCATTCAGAACCCACAGACATCAGGCCGACCTTGTCTAAATGTTGTGCACTGAAATTAGACAACGGCAACATTAAGCCATTTTCTAAATGGCCGCACATTTGCCTAAAATAACATTAATTGTGTGGAATACATAATTTGAAAAATACATGATCACACTATCTTTGTTTTTTTTTGGTTCACAAAATAGGGGTACTTAATTATTTAAATAAACACAACCATGGAAGTGACATTTAAAAAATACATTTTTATTCACGAAAAATATTTCGTCAGAGTGAATTAGACCCCTATGTATGACTACAGGGCAAATCTATTAACTCTTTAAGGGCAAGGGCGACATTAATTATGCTTCTAGAAGTTTTGAAATCAAGTATGATTATCTACCACTGACCCATTAAATGAAATAAAATGAATGGGGTTTTAGGCCGCCATTGTGCACATGTAGGCTAAACTGGGCCAGGAGAACCCCCTGAGGATGGTGAGATGAATGAGATGACACTGCCCTCCAGACACAGAATGCGAAATTCGAGCCCTGGTAGTCTGAGGCTGACCATGCTACCTCTCAGTCACGGATACTACCCACAATATTGAGTTTTTACGAGTGAGCGAGGAAGAAACATTTTGTTTCTTTGAAACTTGAATGCCAGAGCGGGGCTCGAGCCCGCGATTTCCGACTTTCCAAGCAGGCAGCTTTAACCTCTGCTCCAGGGCCCGCCTGACTTGGCCGATTAACCCTTTACCCGCCAAATTATTTATTCTGAATTTTCACCCACTTGAAGTTGTGTCGCTAACGCGATCCACAACTTTAAGTGAGCGAAAATTATTCAGATTTGACAAAATGGAGGTCACCTGTTTTCAAATATTGCAGATTGATGTCACAATTTATGTTTAACATGTTTAAAAGGTGGTACTTAATGTGCTAATAAAAAAATAAAAACCCGAATATATGCGGCACTGGCGGTTAAAGGGTTAAAGGAAGCCTCAGTCTGTCAGACTGTCACATTGAGCCCATATGCTACATAATGAAGCAAATTTACTGAATATTCACTGCACTAGGTCTTAACACAGCAAATGTCGTTGCACGTTGAAAAAAAATTAAACAAGATATTATCCAAATAGTTCCACTTGAGACTACTACATTTGTTACTATAGGAGTGAAGGCTTTAGTCCCCTGCAGTTAGCAAGCACAACACACTGACCTAGCTATGGATGGATGCTGGTCCACCTGCTACGACGCTGGCTCAATCTAATCCCAGCATTGGATAAGGGTCTTGAGTTGGCCGGGTTCTCGCCTCGGGCGGTCATTTGTCACTATATGATCGTGGTCTAACCTATGCTGGCGACCTGAACCTTATCATTGTCACTAATTTCTTGTCACTGCCAGCTCCTAGAATACGCGAGACATTGACCCAATGATGGGTTTATGTTGTCCTACCATCTTTGGAGATGGCCCACCACTAGACCAGCATTGGATCTGCGCTTCGTGTTTGCCGCCAGCACCATGTTAACCTAGAACGATTTGATGCTGAAGATAACTTAACAACTCATTAGCTTGACATAGATGATGTAGATATCACCATTTAAAACCTACAGAGATTAGGCTTAATAGTGTACACAGCAATTAGACAACGGTAACATTAAGCTTCTTCTGAATGGCAGCAAATGTGCTGCCATTTAGAAGATGGCTTAATGTGGGAAAACGTAATGTGTGAAATACATAATTTGAGAAATACATCACACTATCTTTATTTTAGGTTTTATTTCACAAAATAAGGGTAGGCCTACTTAATTATTTAAACAAACACAACCACGGAAAGTGACATTGATAAAAACGATTTTATTAAAAAAAAAGATATGATCGGAGTGAATTGGACCCTTATGGGTCACTGAGTGTAAATCAATTAACTCTTTAAGGACAAGGGCGACAATAGTGTTTTTTTTAATTTTGGTATCAAGGATGAAAATCTACCACTGACCCATTAATGAGGCCTCAGTATGTCACATTGTGAAATAGTAACCTCAAATTAACCCATATTTTAGCCCATATGGGAAAACAATTATAGGAACCTAATTTCAACTGATCTGGGTGGCTATGGGTATGCTAAACCACCACAAAAAGTAAGGTGGGATGTGGGCTGGGAAAAATGTTTTATTAGAGAAAATAAAAAATAGCTACCACCGGCGCATATCGCCCCATAACGTAACTTCCCACTAATTTTGATATTAATACATTAATACAGTTATTTTTGCAATTTATAGTCCCCTGTGCACATACCGCATCATACATTTAGGACCATGGTGGTTTTGTTTGTACTTTTATATCCAGACCTAGACTCTTCAGAAATCAACTAATTGGAGGCCATTAACCAATTTTTGTTTGGTGACGCATTTTCCATCACGTGGAACTGTTGGGCCCAGAAGGTCATGTCATCCCTCAAAATGTGCGCTTATGGCCACATTATGGGGGGGGGAGGATCCATAATATATTTTTCAAATCAAAAAAATAGTGGACCATTATGACGGATTAATAAACACATGTATAATGGCAACATTCTAAAGGCCGATTTTATCACTTTCATCCCTATATACCTACCCCCCACCCCCCAATGCGACATACCATAATAGGCCTAAGCTTTTTTTTGCAAAAAAACAGCTCCAAAAATGATATGCTAACCAAGCACTTTTTGAACTGGGCCCCCAAATGCAAAAAGGTAAACATTGCCCGGATCTCTCTAAGTATTCTTGGCCCATTCTCAGAAAAGACACAAATCCTTCTCACCCTCTGTGTCCATCCGAAAATGTCACATAACAGTTGTACCCCGTGTCACACATAGCGAAAAACAGTCTGCTTACAACTTATCAACAGAATTAGAACATTCTTGTATATTTTTTATTTCACCAGAAGCGGAAACAACTATTTAAAGTAGTAATTTGCGTAAAGTCAGTAGCCACCCCCCCCCCCGTTGAACTTCGGCTCATTTAAGGTGGTGAGACCATATGTGCGGCTGACGGCCATCTTGGATTTCTGCGTAAGGGACTATAAAATTAATGCTCAAATAATTTCAGAAATGTAATAGCAAAATTAGTGGGAGAAGACACCTAACGCAATATTCTGCGGCAAATGGTTCAAAAGTTATGTCTCGATATTTTCCGGTGGTGGTCACTTTGGATTTTCTCTAATAAACGATTTCACAGGGCAATTTTTGGACAATTGATCATACCAATACCCACACAAATCAATTGAAATTAGCTTCCAATAATTTTTTTCACAGATGAACCTTACGTTAAGGATACTAAAATCAGCTTATCACTACTGCCCGTAATAGGCTACAGTTGGTATTTTAACCCTTTCACCCCGAATGTATAGCCTAAATGTGTAGCCTAAATATGTAGCCTAAATGCAATTTATGCAATTTCCAGCGTCAATTTTTTTAAAATAAAATCATTTTAATAATAATAATTAAAGCTTTTTTTTAAATTATGCTAAGAAAGGAGGGGCGGAGACGGGACCCCTCACCCTGAATATGTCACCGCAATTTTTTTTCGGCTGATTTGAACTAAAATGGCCTTAAAATGACCTAGACATGAGTCTGTATTATACCCCACGAAAGGGCAACCCCAACCTATGTCAAGCCTTGTATTCGTTTATAGGGTCCCTCTCCTGAAATAAAAGTTCTAGAATAGAACTATCTTTTATCACATTGTTTTAACTCTGAATGTGTTCTTGTGTTACATGGTTAGCTCCCTACCCTATTTTTATAAGCAGCTATCACTAGTCCTGTCTGTAGCTCGTATATCACTGGGATCCATCTGATACTGTAAAAACTGTAATAAAACGCTTTATAGACTGACATCTCTGTGGGCGACATACAGAATGTATTACCACAGAACCTGCTCTATAGACTGAAATGTCTGTGGGCGCCATACAGAATGTAATAACACAGAACCTGCTCTTTTGACTGACTTCTGTGTAGGGCTATACAGAATGTAATAACACAGAACCTGCTCTATAGACTGACTTCTGTGGGCGCTATGCAGAATGTACTATGACAGATCCTGCTCTAGACTCTATAGACTGACATCTCTGTGGGCGCCATACAGAATGTATGACAGATGCTGCTCTAGACTCTATAGACTGACATCTCTGTGGGCGCCATACAGAATGTCATAACACAGAACCTGCTCTATAGACTGAAATCTCTGTGGGTGCCATACATAATGTAAAATGACAGAACCTGCTCTATAGACTGACATCTCTGTGGGCGCCATACAGAATGCAAAATGACAGATCCTGCTCTAGACTCTATAGACTGACATCTCTGTGGGCGCCATACAGAATGTAATAACACAGAACCTGCTCTATAGACTGACATCTCTGTGGGCGCCATACAGAATGTAATAACACAGAACCTGCTCTATAGACTGACTTCTGTGGGCGCCATGCATAATGTAAAATGACAGATCCTGCTCTAGACTCTATAGACTGAAATCTCTGTGGGCGCCATACAGAATGTAAAATGACAGATCCTGCTCTAGACTCTATAGACTGACATCTCTGTGGGCGCCATACAGAATGTCATAACACAGAACCTGCTCTATAGACTGACTTCTGTGGGCGCCATGCATAATGTAAAATGACAGATCCTGCTCTAGACTCTATAGACTCAAATCTCTGTGGGCGCCATACAGAATGTCATAACACAGAACCTGCTCTATAGACTGAAATCTCTGCGGGCGCCATACAGAATGTAATATGACAGATCCTGCTCTAGACTCTATAGACTGAAATCTCTGTGGGCGCCATACAGAATGTAATATGACAGATCCTGCTTTAGCCTCTATAGACTGAAATCTCTGTGGGCGCCATACAGAATGTAATAACACAGAACATGCGCTACAGACTGACATCTCTGTGGGCGCCATACAGAATGTAAAATGACAGATCCTGCTCTAGACTCTATAGACTGAAATCTCTGTGGGCGCCATACAGAATGTAATATGACAGATCCTGCTCTAGACTCTATAGACTGAAATCTCTGTGGGCGCCATACAGAATGTCATAACACAGAACCTGCTCTATAGACTGAAATCTCTGTGGGCGCCATACAGAATGTAATAACACAGAACATGCGCTATAGACTAGCATCTCTGTGGGCGCCATGCAGAATGTAATAACACAGAACCTGCTCTATAGACTGACATGACCGTGGGCGCCATGCAGAATGTAATAACACAGAACCTGTTCTGTGAACTGACTTTTGTTTGGGCGCCATACATAATGTAATATGACATGTAATATGACTTCTATGTGCGTGCCATGCGTGAGGTAATAATAGCACAGATGCTGCTATAAGCATACTTTTATGTAAAATGGATTAAAAGAATAAAAAAGGCAGCACTTTTATTTAAAATAAATTTGAAGTCAAACGAATTGTTTGAGATTATGAAGATAATTATGATTTCTCCCAAAAGTTTCATTTCGGCAGATATTTCATATGACTGTCCATATAATTATATGGAAACAATAATGATGTAAATTACCTCCAAACTCTTTGCATATAGTTATATTATTATAGTGAATACGTAGGCCCTCTACAGTATGTGTCATATATTGTGTGCGCCAATAAATTAAACCAATCCATTCATCAATATTGCAAACATCATTCAATGAATTGAGGAGAATGACATTAAATATATAGTTAAGAGTGTGCACACACAACCACCCGTAGTAGTAGTAGTAGTAGTAGTCTTAGTAGTAAATGAAATTAATCGGGCTTTAGGCCACCTTTGTGCAGATATAGGCTAAACTGGGCCAGGAGAACCTCCTGAGGATGGTGAGATGATTGGGATGACACTGTCCTCCAGACACAAGATTCGAAATTCGAGCCCTGGGGGTCTGAGGCCGATCGCGCTACCTCTCGGTCACGGAGGCTCCCCACAATACTGACTTTCACACGTGGATGGGGAAGAAACATTTTTGTTTCTTTCAAACCGCTGAGACCGGGAACCGAACCCCCGAACTCTGGCGTGAAAGGCAGCATATCTCGCTCAATATTTGATATATTTTGTTTTTAAAGTTATCTAGACCCATGTTCTGAGGGTCAAAGATCACAATAAAATCACGCTTGATGCAAAATAATGACTCCTTGACATAATATCACGTTGAGTAGTGCTGTGTTTTGTTAGCATAGAACATAACAATGTAAGCGCGTCGTCATTCCAATAAATTTCATGAAGTGTCATGTAAAATGTCTACACATCTTAACATTGCTAGCTGAATGTTATTGCTTATGGTGGCTGGTTATTTATTTGTCTGGTGGTGGTGTGTGGTAGGTAGTTATAAGCCAAGTCACTCAAATTCAGCATGTCAACAAAGAGGGTCATAGAAGGTGGTGTGTCACTGAATCCTGAACCTTCAAAGAAGAAAAAGTCAACCTCTATTGTCAGCATAGACTATACGAAGTGCATTGTGTGTCAACAATGTAGTGTAAAACCACTATGTGATATCACATCCAGCAAATAGTTGATTCTGGCAATGAATGCTAGACAAGATGGCACTTATATTATGCTGATGATGTAGAAGTGGGGACATGGCTTGACGACAAGGTCCCTAAGTGGCATGATAAATGTAGAAACTGATATACAAACACAAAAAGTTATACCTATGCTCAAACAAAACGTCATCAGAAATAAAGTGCAGCAGACTCAGTCCAACGATACTGCAGTAGGGCTACATCTTCTGAGAAACCTCACACAAGTAATCAACAGAACACACCAATATTTGAATAAAAGAACACATGTATGATCTGCAACAAAAATTGGTACAGATGCAAAGAACCAACTAGATTGGTGTCCATAAAAAAACAGCCAAAATGCATTCTTGGCTCAGGCTCAAAGGCTGGGAAGAGAGCATATCATGTTAAGATTGACTGGTCCAGGACACGACATGGTGGCAAATGATATATGCCATCACAAATCTTGTATAAATAAGTCCAAGGCCATCCGCACACCTCTTTTCAATGATAAGTGTGGCTTTCTGATCAAATCACTGCCAGACCAGTTTAGATCCATTATCAAGAAGCTATAAGTAAAAAATGCTGTTGTATACCTAGCAAGCAGCCTTAAATGGAAGCTGAAAGAGAACTACGGTAAATTAATGGTCATATTCAGTCAGGCATGTGGATCAGGATTCAATTGTAAAAGCACACAAGTGATGATCATAGGACACTACAACGTGCCGCAAAGAAATGCTGCTAAGCAGTGCAGTTGAAATATCATACTTCAGCTGCTGAGAAAATGGTTCCAGATAAGCTTATAGTTTAACTTCACCAGCATTGTGCTCTCTGAGGAAACACCAGATCTTCTTGATTCTAGAAGAGTGAAAGTAGAGTCTGCAGTGAAAGAAAAAACTCTAACCATGTCTCAACAATTTTTTCAGCACACATTCGGGATACATACTCCATTGGAAATAGCTACAACTCACTATCTGTTCAATCAGACACACAGCAAATCTTTGATTACTCTGAACAACCGACTGGCTCAAGGAATAAGATCATGCAGCAGGTGGAAGAAGTTGGTATGTACATTCCACAAAACATGTTTAACAACAGGAAGATGCCACACGTCTTTGCATTGAACAATCTAGATTGGAAAAAGAAGACATTAGAGGGTTGTGGCTTCAATGCGACAACAGCAATGATCATTGAAAAAACAGATTCCTCGGACAATGATCAACACGCCAAGGCAATAAAAATCTCTACATCAACACCAGAGCAACGAAAGACTCTTCCTTCTGGTCCTAGCATTTCCATACCGACCCTTTGCATTTCAGCAAAAGATAGACAGATATCCATGTCTATTGGTAATCTGGTGATATCATGGGTGTAGACCGATTACACACCCAAGCTGACAGGACATCTGAATACATGCTTCTTGTATATCGCTTGGGTAGAGAGGCAACCACATCACACCTTCTTGACATTCCATGTGAGACAGAAAGTTGCTTACCAGGATTTTCTGCATTCTGTGCAAGACTTTATCTACACAACCAAGCCAGCAAGAGTGGATGCTAACCTTTCATCCCAACATCCCCGACCAATCCAGCTGTGGAGGAAATGACACGGTTGGTGAAGACATCATGTTTGCTCAGCGACCAGTGGACTGTAATAACTGGAGAGCAGGCGACATATGAAGCTGCAGCTGCTATGAGGGACAAGTATAAGGACGAGTTCAACAATGTAGTCTTGCTGTTAGGACTTGGGTTGATTTCACCTGGCTCTCAGCTACGTCAAGGTCATTTGTAAGATTACCAGGGATTCAGGCCTCTGCCAGAAGGGAACGACAACAAGATGTTTAGGGGAAAGCTGACTACTATCAGATAATGTATGCTTTCCGAATTCTAAGTGAAACCATGTGGCGATTATTCTGGGAAGCCTTCGACACTTGGGTGGCTGATAAAGACATGGAGTCTTGGATAAGTTCCACAGAGCACATTGTAAAAGCAGTGATTGAAAACAAGATTGATTCAACTGAGCAGCTTCTGAAAATTCAAGGTTATAGCCTACAGCTTGCAGCTCTTCACGGAAACATGTTGAATTTACAGAGAACATAAGGAGATCAGCCAACAGCAGTGTTTTGGTCTAATTTTCTGGAGATGTCCGATATACTACACATATGCATATTTCATCAGCCTGAGGGTAATTGACCGTGATATTTAAACAGCTATCTACATTTTTAGTCATCTGTTAACTACACTGAATTATCCTCCAGACTCATTGATATACAGCTGTGTGCTAATTCCTAGAGTGGGGGTTTTGTCAGTATTATTTTTATTATTTTTAAATTTTGTTATTCATGAAACTATAGCCTGATTACGTTGTGAAGATATTATTATACCAAATGTTATAAACCTGCAAAGGTTATTTCTTTTTTTATATCAAGTTTATCATAATAAATAAACATATTATTTTTATGACGTTGAATGTTTTCCTGTCAATAGTGCTTAGTTACAATTAGCGGTGAATATTATTTTCAAAACATAAAAGCATAGCTTTGTCTACTAGCATGTTAAGTAGACATAACATCAATCCAGGGTTGGTTTTATGTTAATCTTTGACCTTGAAAACATAGGTCTAGACATCTTTAAAAGAATTTTTTCTTAAATATTGACCGAGATATTGACAAATTCTTGTTTTTCGGTAATGGCCGCCGTTATTGGCTTCCTGCCAATTTTGAGTAGTCGATTTGCAAGGTTGTGCACCTAGGTTGTGATCCCAGATATATGTAGATATCATTTCAGGTGCCCAACCTTTTACAACACGCCGTGTCAGTAAATCTGGTCTTGCCCCCTGGGTATGAGGGTGGGGGTGATCGGGCAAGGGTGGGGGTGGGGGTGATCGGGCAACCACCCGTAACCACCACAATTATGACGTCAGGTACACCTGGTATCATGTAATTTGATTTTTTTTAAATGGAAATATTTAGACTTGCATTTTCATATTTAAAAAATAAATATCTGTTAGAAGACAGTGTCAGACGAGATAGGTTAATTTCCTATACAAACCTACTATACCATATAGTCTGCGGTGGAGGATGGTCCAAAATGACAGTTAGCTTTTTCAGTATCCAGTCAGTCAACTCTCAAGTGATTGTCACGAAATTTTTAAACTATTATTAGGCCTATCTAGTCATTTGGGAACAACCCTGAAAATTTCGCGAAATTCCATTTAGTATTTCAAAAGCTAGACCATTTGACATGTAACTAATGAAGTTATTGGGTTTTATACATGTTATCAGGTTATAGAGGAGCGTCATAAATAGACATTTACTACATGTCAAATGATCTCACTTTTGAACTATACAATTTTTTTTTACGAAATTTTAAGGATCTATGCCAAATGACTAGAAAATAAAGTTTATACAAAATTTCATGAAAATCGCTTCAGAATTGACTGAATGGATACCGAAAAACTAACTTTCATTTTGAATTATCCCCCACCGTCGGACAGACTATAATAGTTAATATATATGTTTCTTTTAAACCACTATTGTTGACAAACTCAAGTCAGATAGTTGAAGCATATTATTGTAGTCCACTTTTATATCATTAAATGGGCTATAACTAGCATGGAGATAGTAAGCTACTGCTACTAGGGAACTGCGTGGGAAATCGGTTTAACATTACTATAGTAAATTATTTTATATAACTTTAGTCTCATAGCTTATGAGTGGATCGTACTGCATTGATTATTCAAATGAGCATGGGAATATAGTTAATAATAATAAGTTTTTCACAAGAATAATCAATAAATTGAAAAGAAGCAGAAAAACATCAGAGCAATCATTACCAAGAAAAAAAACAAGGTATCGTTCAGAAGAAGGTATCAAGTAATCGTCTCAATTTATAAATGGTGTTTCTATTATATTTTCAAATAAACTACATTTTCGTCATTTAAGCTCCAAAAAGCAAGCACAGACCCAAACACTGCTTCCGATTCATCTGCTAACAATCGATTAAAGGCATATGATTACCACAATGGCTAAAGTCTAAAATCTAGACATGGCTTGCTGGGATTATAATTATAAGGAATATTGTTTTTTTGCTATGATTTTCTGTGGTATGTATTTTACGGAGCAGTGACTAGTCGGTGACAGACTGCAGACAGGCCAGTATGTGGCGGTTTGTGGGCGGACGGACACGGCCAGGCGGGTCCAGATACTGTCACTGTCCGGGATCCTCGAATTAGTGGGCGCAGCTCCTCAACCAGATTGGACCCGCCCAGTCGGCGCTCTGCCGCGCATACTCTACCGGGATCATTGTTCTGGATCCACGGCCAGGAATGTCATGGCGGGCCATGCGTTGGCTGAATGCTGGGCCAACGTCTGCGACGTTGGCCCAGCATTCAGCCAACGCTGGCCCGCGGATTCCTCTTCTGGTGATTAAAAACTTAATTACCAGCATTCCCCCTATTTGGATGAGGAATTAAAGCTGGCGTGGACGACCTGATTCCACGACATGACAGCGTGACCTCGTGGCCTCATGCATTATGCAACAGGGGTCTTATCTCACTGACCACCACCCCCCTCAGCGTGCCCTGATCCCTGGTCAGTCCTGCCACTGGACACCGGTCAGTCCGCGAGCTACTAATCCCAGCCAGATTCTCAGATGCTCGCCCCGGACCTATCTATTGTAGTCTGTCACCCCGGGGGTATCTGACCGACCACCCCCTCGTTACCCCTTAACCCGCACCCCGGTCTCTCACCCCACGTCTTCTCTGTCCTCCTATCTCTCATACCGTAAATTTAATTCATGTCAAGTTTTTGCGCTTGTCAACTTGAATTCACCATGAAAATTGTGACATGTGTAATGTATTAATTTGGGTAAAACTCGGACAATTGTCTTTTTAAAAAAAACATTTAAATGAATTATTACCTCTCGTAGGTTTTATTTTAAAAGTTCGGAAATTCTAAAAACAAATGTACCGCGTCAACAGTGTCGGCCAGCAAGATGACCGGCCAGTGACCAGCCCGGTGACCAGTGGTGACCAGGCAATCCGAGACTCGGTTTATCTCGCTGACCATTCGTCCCATGTAGTTGAAATATAGTGACACGCACTGACCAGTGATCTGACTCTCAAGATACATTGGCACTGCGCCGGTCGAATGTTGGCCCACCGTCGCAGACGGTGGCCCGACATTCGACCGGCGTAGTTAAAACGTGTGCTGTTTTCTGGACATTTGACTTTCATGAAGTCCGTGTCCGTGGTGGAGAGGCCAATAGCCCTGCCACGGACTCCTCTATCAGCCAGGATCAGCAGCCTCAGCATCCAGTCACACCCCTACTCCGTCATCCCGACCCATACCCTCCCGTCCTGGCCTCATCCTTCCCAGAATTTATCCTTGTCAGCCTCCGTCTCTCAATTTTAATCTCTCTTTGGGTTGTGTTTCATTTTCGGTGTTTTGTGTCGTGATTTATACACGTAAATGTTATGTTGACGTATAAGATAATTAGTGAATGGTTTAAAAACGTAAGACAGAAGCAAAAAGATAGATTTGGTGACAAATTGACTTGTAAGCTATTCTTATTCGATTCTATATAAAATTAATGTAAAATGACTGCCGCTGAAACATTCAGTAGCAGTTCATCCGTCAAACACGAGACGGTGACATAACACTGGTGTAATGTTGGATCAGCGTCATGGACCAACACTAAACCAACATTGTGTCAGTGCTAGTATTTGCTAGGAATCCATTGTCTCACTAAGTGTTTTACGATACGAGCTTTACATGTTATAAATATGTTTTTTCTGAATAATATCATTGCGCTATGAGCACACTGGGCTTTGCGATTAGTTTAAGATGACAAAGCGATGACATTGGTCGCCGTTTAAATTGTTATTGCAGCCCTTTCCATAAAAGTCGGCGACAGCACTGCGGTGGGCTGCGAGCTGTCGCAGAGTGATTGGAGACGAAAAATCGGCACGTCATTGACTCGCCTGCACATGTACAATGGATAAATGTGACTGACTATTTTAACCACGACACGTCTCCGACCTATCGCCAATAACTCACACACAAAGTTGTAGGACGACTTTTATTTAATTTATTTCTTTGACTTTCCAGTTGAAAAAAGTAGTAAAATATTATTCCTTGAGTGAGAAAATGGTATCAACTTTGGTTGACGGGAACAGGTCGAGGCGACATCTACGAGGCCTGTCAACCATATAAGTGTGATAAAATAATATAATAAAAAAATAACAGTATAATATAAAACCAACTCTTCGCCAGTTATAGGTGTTGACATAGTTAACATGTAAGATAGAGTAAGATTTGGTGTAGTTTAAAAAAAATTGTGATATGTACACATAAAATAAAGATAACGGACACATAAGTTTCCCGCACCAAAGAGAGATAGAGAATACAATCATATAATTGAATGGCTCAGAGGTAAAGTAATCCAAGTCCAAAATTCGATTTTCTTTTGTTTTTATCATATTGGGAAAGTAAAATATATAAGAAATAATATACTAACTTTAAATTGCAAAATTGATACTTCAATTGATTTCTTCAATGATAAAGTGATCCACGTCCATCAGTTTATATAGGGACATTTTGACTTGGATCAGTTTACCTCCGAGACATACGTAAAATGGCTGCTGAATTGTTATAAAACACCTCTTCTATGGATCAGTTTGTGCTTTGCCAATCATTACCCATTTTTTACTGGAGCAAGATGATGAGACACTAGACAAATTCTATACTAGTTTGTGACTTTACAAAAAAAAATTATATTTCTAAATTTCAAAAATGTATTCATAAAATAAAATGAAATAAAAATGGTCAGATATGGGTTTTACGACATTGATAACTATATACCTGCGAGTTAGAATTAATAATAAGCACCAAAGCAAAACGTCCCATATGTTTCTAATTATGGACGTCACAATGTTGAATTAAAAACAAAATAATTTTTTTGTTAAATTGATTTTAACTTTAAAACATTCTATAGGAAAATGAGAAATGCGGACTTGGATCACTTTACCTCTAAGCCATTCAATTCAAATAACAGAACATTCGCATTTGGTTGTGAACTGGATGTAATTCACTCTCAAAGTCTGTGCCTTTAACCCTTACAGCACGGGGATCGACTTTAGACGTCAGAATCTAGATGCTCAGTACATATTTATAATTGCCGTAGACCCATAACATAGGTATTCAAATGAACCGGAAAGAGCTAACTAAGATTTTTATGATTTTTTTTAATTTAAATTGAGAAAAACATTTGTTCTTTATGGTTTGTATACAAGTATTTCAGCGCTTTAACCCTTTAACCGCCAGTGCCGCATATATTCGGGTTTTCATTTTTTTATTAGCACATTAAGTACCACATTTTAAATATATTAAAGATAAAATGTGACATCAACCAGTAAGATTTGAAAAGAGTTGACCACCATTTTGTCAAATCTGAATGATTTTTACTCACTTGAAGTTGTGGATCGCGTCAGCGAAACACAACTTTAAGTGGGTGAAAATTACAATTGAATAATTTGGCGGTTAAGGGGTTAAGGGTAAACTTATAATTTTCTAACAGTGTAGCTGTTCTTTTAAGCGTAAACTCATTTTCCTAAAATTAAATTTTAACTCACATTTTAATATAATAATATAACCAAAATGTATTTTTAAATCGATTTAAGTGCTTGGTGGACACACGCAATCATTTTGGAATCGACTAGAATGACAATTTTGAAAATTGTAACTTGAATTTTTACATGTTGACCTAATTTTCTTTATCAAAACCGAATGAGCATAATGTTACGCCAGTAGGCCTATAGTACAGTTGAAAGTAGGCTCGTGGTCTGTATTATATCAAGCGACGCCTACAGACCAAGCAGTGGTAAACCCAGCTAACTGAAGGTATTGAAACAGGCTTATATTTTGATATGTTAATTTTTGCTTACTTTTGGGTAGTTTATGCCGATAGGATAACTCCAACGTTATGCCATTTTTATTTTATTAAATCAAACTAATGTGTTTGCATGACCATAGCTGTAAATTGACGTGCCAGAACCATAACATGATAACTGATTTTGTCAACTTTTCAGGAGAGCCAAAAAACCTATATTTTGCTATTACTGACATCAAAATAGTCAGATAAAAACAAAACTGCTTAAGTAAACACCTGAGATCACAATACACTAAATTATCGAGTTTGTTAACGGTTTAAACATAAAATACGATTTTAACACATAGCATGTTATGACTTTGTTGTTGGGAAGTTATATTTTACCAAATTACGTGCTAAGTGCCACGGGCCCATCCAACTAAGAATCTAAAAGTTAAGATTATCTTAACTTCTCTCATATCCATTAGAAAAGTTAAGATAAATCTTAACTTTTCCAATGGAAATGAGAGAAAGTTAAGATGATCTTAATTTTAAGATGTTTAGTGGGTTGAGCCTCAGATGACACGTTCTTACTTTGGGACTTTGTAGCCAGATTTACCACTCAGCTATTATTTGATGTGTTGCACCCACGTATAACAGAACGTGATATCTTTCAATTAACATCCAGATATCACCTTCTGGTTCCGTGAAGAATCAACCACCGTAGCATGCATTTTTTTCTATGGTTTAACTATATATAACTAGATATAGCATGATATGACCCCATTTAGCACAGAACTAGGTAAGACTTAGTGACAGATGACATCTTCCGGCTCTTACAAAAGCAAATTTAGTTAGCATGTAAACGGTTAAAACTCTATAATTTGACCAAGATCTGTATATTCATGATTTGACAAAGGTTTATAAACAATGTATATAGGCCTATACATGTGTGATAGGCCCACTAACCAGAAGGGAACACAGGAAGTGGTGGATCATGTTCGAACATAGCGAAACAAGTTGGAGAACAGTGTGGGCCTCGGTCACCAACAGCGGATTTAATGAATAATGCACACACGGAGGCGGTTAAGACGGATGCTTTGACACATCCTGTGGTGGGTTGCTGAGGCGGGGTACACGACACGGCAGTGTATCCCTGTTTGTGGATACCCCAGATTCAAGCGTATCCCGGAAGGAATGCTGCCGTGGAACACCGGAACCAAACCGAAGAGGAAGATCTGCGTGTTGTCTGATCAACATGGCGGCCATGCGCGCGCACATCTTAAGAAGCGTGCACATGCAATGGCGGCCGGTGTCGTCTGCTCGTGGCACGGCCGCCATTTGCATTTCGCGAGCTCAGTGTTAGAGCAGGTCTTACCATCTCAGACTATCGACACAGTCACAATCGTCCTAAAAAAGCCTGTCACGAGAGGTGTCATTGATCACGACTTCTGGGACGCCGCTCCTTCCTTTTCACACAGAAATCCGGCGACATTTGCATAAACGCCGGCGATGGCTGCGAGGGGTGAACTCCGCGGCGAGAGGCGGAACCGACTCGGCCGGGTGAGCGCGTCCGGCATGTGAATTGTCAAACGTGGGTTGGCATTCGGACGCGTACATATGCAAATGAGGGCACTCGCAAATGACGAATGCCCGGCTGTGTGCCAGTCGATTTGGTCTGGTTTCCAAAGGAAGTGATAAGTTGCATGATACTGTAGTTTTGGCAAGAGAGCCGTCATAGAAACGAAAATAACCCACCGGAAACCACACTAGACTGACTTTCTCACCCCCTTTCTATGTCCCCTAATGGAGTGTGCACATTTTAGGCCCCGAAGCGTTACTGATCACATGTCATCCGACTCTGAGCTTTGATCTTGTGTGATCCTAAATCGTTGGGTTGCTTTACATTGATTAGGCCCAAGCAGATCTCAATTTAGCTGTGGGTTTTTGAGGGATATGATAAGAATGCCTAGTAGGCTACCTTGGAGGTGAAAGATGCATATAAATGCGTTTTTGCAACAGGCAACAAATTTTCCAACATACACCAGAGAGTAATACACGGTACATATATTTTGCATTACCGCAGAGGCGATACTGCTCAACCCATTCCGTTGAACGATTCGGCGCATTATGTAGGTCTATGTAGAAAATAGAAATGCGATATAGTGTAGTTCAGTAAAAAAAGCATAATTATGATAAATCTTGGCAACAAACAAAAATCACTTCTACTATATTCCCCGAGTCTGAAAAGCTGTGTTGCTTTTTGCACAGATAAAGGTCATGACCTTTTAAAGGTCATTTGAACGCCAAGTTCAAATTATCTACTTTTTATGTCATCAATATTTGACCAATCACGCGAAAAGGTACATTCCAGGAGAGATTGTTGCAATTATTTATGACGTAATTTTATTGATTACAGATTTTTCAAAAATCAAACCTACTAAATTTTTTTAAAAAATGTTGATCTTCTAGTGTGACGGGACACATATGACAGTTCATATATAAATAATGCAAATTTTTGTGTATATGCATGTTCATCCAAGGTATCATGACATCGTCATGACATCGTCAAGCTTTTTGATTTGAGAAAATACGTCATGTTTGGGTCATTTTATTGAAATACATATTTCGTGTTAAATAAAGCGCACAGTCCAGCATCCATGGGACAACCTTGCCAAAATACTACTAAACCATGCTATTGCTGATTCTGTGGGGGGAGATCAGATCAGAATCTAAATGATGCTCAGGTGGCATCTTTTCTAGTTGCAAGTACGCAAGTACTGGCGCAATTGCTTGCACAAGTACTTGCATAAGTGCACAGGTGCGCAAGTATACTTGCGCAAGTGCTCAAGTGTACAAGTGCGCAAATGCGCAAGTGCTTGCGCAAGTACGTAAGTGTTCAAGTGCGCAAGTGCTTGCGCAAGTGCGTAAGTGTGCAAGTGCATAAGTGTTTGCGCAAGTGTGTACATGCGTAATTGCGCAAGTACTTGCGAAAGTGCTTGCACAAGTGCGTAAGTGCTCAAGTACATGCGCAAGTACGTAAGAGCGTGAATGCACAAGTATTTGCGCAAGTGCGCAAATAGCCTACTTGCGCAAGTGCACAAGTGCTTGTGCAAGTAATTGTGCAAGTGGGTACGTACTTGCGCACGTACATAAGTGCGCAAATACTTGCGCAAGAGTGCAAGTGCGTTAGTGAGCAAGTACTTGCACAAGTGCGTGAATGCTCAAGTACTTGCGCAGGTACGCATATAACCTACTTGCGCACGTACGCACAAGTGCACAAGTGCGACTTGCGCAAGTGCGCAAGTGTTTGCGCAAGTATTTGTGCAAGTGTGTAAGTACTTGCGCAAGTGCATAAGTGGGCAAAAATATTATACTTGTGCGTGTGTAGAAGTCCGCATATACTGGCGCAAGAGTGCAAGTGCAAAAGTGAGCAAGTACTTGCGCAAGTGCGTGAGTGCTCAAGTGCGCAAATACTTGCGCAAGTGCTCATATAGCCTACTTGCATACTTGCGTACTTGTGCAAGTACCAAAGTATGCAGAATGTTAGAACAACAACACCCGTCGCTGCTCCCGCTCCTGGCCAAAATCAAACATTGCCTCTGTTTTAATACGGGCTCATTGAAAATGCTCGTGTACAGCCATTCAAGCACGAGACGGTGACCAGATACTGCTTGAATGCTGGGCCTGCACCATAGACCTTATTACGAGAATTTCTACAATATTTGGCTAAATATATAAAAGTATTCATGTTATTAATGGGTGGACTATGTGCGTAATAACATGTATTGAAACGTAACCCAGCCCAGAAAGAGTGTACATTTCCAGTATTAAATTTTGTTAAAATCTAATAATCAATGGACTAACATTCAGTGAAAATTCACATAATTTTTCCCTAGTTAGTTTAAAAAAGTTAGTCCAGTTCCGCATAAATAATATCTTTTGTTGATATATGGCCGAACTTTGTTAACCTATTTTATTGAATTGTCATAAAGTGTCTCGCAATACCTCATTTATACTAATACAGGGGTAAATAATTAATTACTGGGGTTATTTAGTTACTTTTGGTAGCCGCTGGTGGTACATCTATTTTACTTTTGCCTTCATGGTCAATAGTGAAATATATATTATGTAATAAACAATCACAAGCAATATTACAATAATTATTATATTATATTGAAATGAACCCGACAAGATGAAAAATAACTGTAAAAAATACCGTGCAAGTACTCAAACAACCCAACGGAGAGGCTGTCATCAATGATGTATGTCATGAAGCATGTTTAATGATTTAACCTCGTTCTTTTCAAATAATTTTCAAATAAACCCGTATATTGGCAAACTCCGAATTTATTTGCATTAAAATATAAAAACTTATACAGCAAGATGTACAATTTGTCATCCGAATTTTGTTTTTGTTACGGACAAAATTGACATGTTTCAATGGATACCATAAAGTTGGCATTGGAGTCTCTGACGCGAGCACAACGTTACGATGACAAATGATTGAAGTATTGTGGGATCGTCTAATGTAATTATAACTTAATGAAACACTTATATCATTAAGCGTTGTAATCAATTCTCGATTATTCAAACTACATATAATACATGCAGGTTTTTCGTAGGTGGGTACCTATTCGTCATATTCGTCATCCCTATAACATGACATGTGACCAGCAGGACATAGCATAATATTGTCACCGCAACATTCGATTGATAGTTGCTTAACATATCGACTGAAAATAACTAGTCCATCTCTTCCCCCATTTAAAAAAATATCATATAATCAATCATATACATATAATTAATAGTGAAACGGTAATTGTTGTCAACAAGAGGGTCAATGTCATTTGCTGCCTATTGAAACACTTTTGAAGAATAGTGGGGTTCTTGTATCTAAAACGTTAATAGGGACCTGATCAATATAGATTCTGATAGTAGAGTTTGTATTTTACAAATTTGCATACATTGTTTGTGCCCTTTTAAGGAATTGAGAGGATCCATCTTTCTATTATTAAATAATATTATAAATTAGTATTACTACATGCGCTTTTACGGCCATTTGCTTGTAAGTTAGAATATTACGACTTAAAATGTAACAAATTAATTGATCGTGTCCTTTCGGTTTATCTTCCTCTTCGTTGCAATGTAGTGATGAGTATATGACGTACAAATATAAGGCAAAATGCTAATCTAAATTATTGTGTTTGTTTTGTCGATAATTTGATAATAATAGTTTTTTTCCGAAGAGAACATCAATTGATCCTGTTTTGTCTGATCTGACAATTCGTTTATATTACGTTTATTTGTATATAACAAAAATATTGGTTTTGAATTATGTTATTGATATATTACATATGAATATTCTACTATCGATCGTGGAAGCAAAAAAATACATAAATGATGGCCTTCTTGAAAGTCAGGAATGTCTTGCTTCCTTGAACAGCGGATGACAGCTTGTTCCACCGGGTAGGTCCTGCAATGGAGAAAGCACGATCTCCAGCACATCGGTATGAACTTGGGACAGTGAGCTGCAGACCTTTACTGCTGGATCTCAAATCACGAGCAAATATACTGGCAACCAATGAAGTTGTTTTAATATCGGTGTCACATGATCCCTCCGGCGAGTTTTCGTTATCATTCTCGCAGCACTATTTTATGGCAATTTCCAGCGAAGTTATCAGCTGCCGATAGATAGTATGCAGATTACAATCACCATAAAATCAGTTTTTCCATCATTAAGCTTTAGCTTGTTAGATGTCATCCACATTCTGATTTCCTGATTACACATTTCCAGTCTGCAGATGGCATCAGCTAGACTTACTGCATCACCAGGTCTGAAAGGTGTGTATAATTGTGTATCATCAGCATATCCATGAAATAATATACCATGTTTTCTCATAATTTGATAAAGTGGAAGCATGTATATGGGGAACAATAGTGGCCCTTGAGGCACACCGGTGGTCAGATTTACTGGTTCTGATTTTGAGCCCTTTACCAGTACAGTTTGGGTCCTATTTTCCATGTATAATTTTAACCACTTCAAGGCATTACCAGTAATACCACAATAAGATTTCAATCTTGAGAGCATAATCTTATCGTCAATCGTATCGAATGCAGCACTCAGGTCTAACAAAACCAGAAGTACTCCATCTCCCTGATCTAATGTAACATCAATGTCATTTTTTATTTTTAGCATAGCAGTCTCTGTGCTGTGTCCAGGCCTGTAGGCAATCTGCAGTGGTTCATGAAGATCGTTTGAATACATATAAGTCATGATTTGATTTGCAACCACCTTTTCAAGTAGTTTCGAAACATATGGCAGATTTGAAACGGGTCTGTAACTTTTCATCTGCTCGGAATCTAAACCTTGTTTTTCCAATAGAGGAAGTACCGCGGCCTGCTTAAGACTCACTGGTACATCTCCAGAAGAGAGGGGGTCATTAACTGATTTTGTCAAAACAGGAAGCAACATATCTAACATATCTGTTGGAATAGGGTCTAAGATACAGGATTAGTGAGTGATTGTTTTATCAACTTCAGCAACATATCAGATGAAATGGAATGAAAGTCACAAAGATTACACGAAATATCCCTGGTATCCTGATTACATAAGTCCCACAGTCAGTTTCATCTAGGCCTGCTCGAAGCTTACGTACTTTTTTACTGAAAAAATTGGCAAATTTGTTAGATAGTTCGACTAAGTCGGAGATGTTGGGTGAAACCGTTTCTTGTTTGGAGAGTAGTGTACCCACCACTCTGAACATATATTTGGGCTGTGTATCTGAAAGAGCTTCAATATAATATTTTTCTTTCGCTTTGGTAATAATATCTACAACTTTTAAACTTTGAGTGTGGTGCATCTGCTTGTGTATATTTCTAATCCCGATTTGATCCACGTTCTTTCATACTTTCTTCTGATAACTCTTTAAGCATTGATCTCATTCGTATACCACAGGTTTCGGCGAGCACGGCGTTTCTTGGTTTTAATAGGAGGGGCATGTTCGTCAGCAGCTGTTTTCAAAGCTGTGTTGTACAAATCAAAACCTGTTAGCATACTGTTGTCAGCATTTGTCAAGGGGGGCGAGAGGGGGGGGGGGGGTGGCGAGTTTAACCCCCCTCCCCTCAGAAAAAATCATCATTTTATTTAGAGGTTTTCTTATGATTTGGTGATATACTGATTGAGAAACAGTGCCCAATATGCCATAGATTGCATGAAAAAACCTTTGGAAATAAAAAAGGGGTCGAGCCCCTCGACCCCTTTACAGTAAAATATTTTTTGTCAAATTTTAACCCCCCCCCCCCCCTCACTGAAAAGCTAGATCCGCCCCTGTTTGTCTCTGCAAGATAGACAGCAATGATTTCAGCACACCTTACTGGATCAGCTTCTGGCGTTTATTTTAAGGATGACGACTTAAAAACTAGCATAATGTGTTCAATCCGTGATGACGTCACGCTGGGATTCACGGGAATGGTCAACATAAAGTTTAGTATTATAACGTTACATATCATGTTGTGTAATGACTTGTCCATGAACATGATGATTGTCTAGTGTGAAATGAAATGAATGGGGTTTCAGGCCACCTATGTGCACATATAGGCTAAACTGGGCCAGGAGAACCTCCTGAGGATGGTGAGATGAATGTGATGACACTGCCCTCCAGACACAAAATTCGAAGTTAGAGCCCTGGCGGTCTGAGGCCTAGCACGCTACCTCTCGGTCACGGAGGCTCCCCGCAATAATAAATCTTTATGAGTGAGCGGGGAAGAAACAGTTTTTTTTGAAACTTGGAGGCCAGAGTGGGGTTCGAAGCCGACTTTCCAAACAGGCACCTATCTACCACTGTACCAGGGACCCCACCCGTGTAGTTGAACAGGATAGTCTGGCAAAGGCACTTGTGAATAATCATTAATTCACCAGGTGGCTCTGCAATCTAAAATTTAATTTTGAGCCCTGGTGAGTGAATTTGAACTGAATCAAGTGAGATAACATTTTCAGCATGCATTTATGTAACCGCGGAAGGATGTCTCGAATCATTTTGAATAGAGCAAAAATAGGAAATTGTGTCCCGGTTTCGCACAAAAATATTTTGTTCTGTCAGTTACGAAGTTATCCCCACAGATTTCTCATCCAATAACCCACCTGGTGAATGACAGCTAAAATAGGCCTACGATATATTCACCAGGTGACGCTCTAGTATGCATATCCACATTATGCAGCAGGCCTACATCATAGCCAATAATAACAACAAAATAGTTTATTCGACAAAAAGACGGTGATATAACACACATTAATAATATATATGTCAGGATGATTATTATTAGAAATATATATAATATATATAATTTAAGATATTCTATGCAAATATGTAAAATAGGGCCATTCTATTTATAGCTGGGCTAATCCCGGAATAATTAAGGGTCACATTTATTTAACGTGACATAGCTAATCAAGCTAATCAAGAGTGATCGAGACGAAGCGTGCTCGGCCTCAGACCGCCAGGGCTACGATCCTAAGTCTGGAGGACGGTGTCAATTGATTAACCTCAGCGACCTACAACAGGTTATCCTGTCACAATAATATGCACAAATATGGCCGCATTCATACTTGAATATTCGAATTGGGCGGGGGCCCTAGGGTAGTGGTTAGCACCGCTGCCTTTCACGCCAGAGTTCGGGGTTCGGTTCCCGGACTCGGCGGTTTGAAAGAAACAAAAATGTTTCTTCCCCATCCACGTGTGAAAGTATTAGGGGAGCCTCCGTGACCGAGAGGTAGCGTGCTCGACCTCAGACCGCCAGGGCCCGAATTTCGAATCCTGTGTCTGGAGAACAGTGTCATCTAAATCATTTCACAATCCTCAGGAGGGTCTCCTGGCCCAGTTTTGCCTATATGTGCACAAAGGTGGCCTAAAGCCCGATTCATTTCATTTTTTCGTTCGTTCGTTCGTTTGTTCGTTCGTTCGTTCGTTCAATAGTTCGTTCGTTCGTTCGTTCATTCATTGATTCATTCATTTAATTTAAAATATAGTCCGCAATTCAAATCCCTCCATGATAAAACAATTATATTTCGGAGGAAGTACTCTTACGGCCGTATTTACAAAAGAGGTTTTAACATTGATTCTGTAGTCTAACTACAGAATCGATGGTTTTACTAAACCCGAGGTTAGCGTTTAGATGTGTGTCACTAAACAGACGTTTAAATAATTTATAAACCTTATTCACAAAAGCAGTTTTGCTCCGGTTTGACAAAACTTCAGAATGCCATTTAAACCGGCAGGTTTTACAGTTTGATCCGACGTTCATGCACACAAATGATGGTTACCCACATACAAAATGCATACAATTTGTGTACATAGCATATAGGCCTACGCATGCAATTGAATAATCTGGTTGAAAGCGCGTTCCAGATCGCACGAGACGTCAGCACAATGTTGTTTTAGAGTTGGGCCCGTTTTACAGACAGCGGTACATCATTAAACCAACAGTGGGCCAAGTACTATTGTTTACTAGGTCGAAGAAACAAATAATTTAATCTTTTATGGAGCCTGTAATTAATATAATATGGTCTCACCACCCCAAATGCCAGTCCCATTGAAACACATGTAAACTGCCTCAATTCCGCAGGCCGATTTCACCACTTTTAAACCTATTAAATATTTAGTGTGACATATCAGGATGAAGCTTGAGATGTCCTTGTTCGAAAACAGGCCCGCTATGGGTACGCTTACCAGACAGATTTTGAGTTACGCTCCCTAGGGTGTAAAAAGATCACTACTTTTCAAATTGGGCTAATATCCTTACTCTCTTTCACAGAACAGACACACATCATTTTAACCCACTGTATCCCTGCGAGATTATCATCAAACAGTTATATCTGATATCCTTGACAAAGACGATAACGTGTGCTTATTAAATATTCACAAAATGATGACTTCCATATATTTTATTTTGTTTCACTAGAGGTTGGAACAGCCGCATTAAAAATATTTTGTGTGATGATTCCATCATTGGTAGACACCTCCCTGGATTTCGGCCTATTTAGGGTGGTGAGACCATATAGGAGATATTTTTTTCTGATATCGTTTTAATTCAGTATTAAAGACATCTCTCTGTGTCACGTTTTATTATACATGTTACTCAGCATTCAAATATCTGTTGGCAAAAATTGTAAACATAACTTTCTTATAATTATCCTTTCTGATCCGATAGGGCTGCCGATAGGGCTGCCTAATTAGAAAGTCTGAGGTCGCGGGTTCAAGTTTCAAAGAAACAAAATGTTTCTTCCCCGTTTACTCGTAAAGATTCAATATTGATAGAAACCTTCGTAACCAAGAGGTAGCGTACTCGCCCTCAGACCGCCAGGGCTCGAATTTCAAATCCTGTGTCTGGAGAGCAGTGTCATCTCGTTCATCTCACCATCCTTAGGAGGTTCTCCCGATCCAGTTTAGCCTATATTTGCACAAAGGTGGCCTAAACCCCCGCCCCATTCATTCCTTCATTTGTTGATCCGAATACTAGTAATTGTTAACCCGTCAAATACAGCCCACATACGGTATACTCCACCCTAATTGAAATAAGAACAACAACTGAATTACGGAATGTCTGTTACTCTGCCATTGGGCGGGCTTAAAATACGATACTGGGTTCTCCAAGGTGTTTTATCTAGTAAAAGGAATCTTAACTGAAAATAAGAAACGATGAAAGTAATACTATGTATGATTATGTCAAAATATGACTATGCACGAATATAGTAGTAAAATGCCTTCCATTAATAATACGCATTAAACCGAATATATAATGACAATACTATTTACGCCAAATTGTTTCACCTCTCAGATCCGTGTTTTATATCTTTTATCATTTATTATTCAATTCAAATAAATGCTTACCAATCAACGAAAAAACAACATTTATAATAAGTAATCAGTCTGTGTATTTTTTTTATCACATTCTCTTCTATTTCGTATATTTGCGTTCGTCATCATTATAATGTTCATTCCCCTCCATGTTAAACCAGTGCTTAAACTACCCCCTGAGCAGGTTTAACGTTCGGTCGATAAACTGCCCGGTTTAAACCAGTGTTTGGTTTAACGCTGAACTCGTGTTTAAACCAGTAGTTTTGATAAACCAGTCTTAAACTTGCTTTGTGAATACGGCAGTTAAAGTTTATCTCACCTCATGTACGCGATAAGACACGTTAGCACAATATTAACTAATATTTGAGGTAATGTCTAAAAACTTCTTGATATGTGAGAAATTATTTTCATGAAACATTCCTACATTATTACATCCTATAAACATATATGGACCGATTTTGGCTTGGTGCTGAACCACCGTCCACGACGTCGGTCCGTCATCGGTTCGATGCACGGTGTTTGCTGAGTAACTTATCCTGATGTGATATGGGACCCCTTGGACTCTATGTCATCCTTCTCTAGACGCGATATGTTGCACTTTGCACCGTTACTTAATTTGTTTCATATGTTTAGCATAATTCATGGTAGATTATGAGAGCGCCCATAATACTTTCAGTATCCTGTATTCTTTTGCCATTGAGTCTTGTTATTTTGTATGAATTTTACCATTATCATTATGTATCGGAACGTTTGTACTCTGTGACAAATAAATTTATACATGTTGAATTGAAATAAACGATTATTGCCTATAAAATATTATTTCCTACGCACGAAACACTATTTCCCACGGAAATATTGTATTTAACGAGAGGAAATGTCGTGCGACAGTTTGGCATTGTGTTTGTCTATAAATGCCTACTCCTTGATATATATTTATATTGAATATTGCTATATATTGAATATTGCATTTTGACGTTAATTATTAAAATTGTGTAAATTTGTCACAATGACAATATGCCCCCCTATGGTCTGATTCCTTTTCCATACGATATAATTTGTTAGGGCATTTTTAGTACCTCATATATAGTATACAGGGTTTTTACACAGTTCGGACCTGCTGAATCCGAATCTGTTGTATACAAAGCTGGATTTTTACTTGTAGACCCAGAATTTAAGGAAAAACAAAATGGCCGCTATTCGTATGTGGCTTTATGTCGATGTTGTGACGATCATGTATTTGTATTAGCTTACGTTGTCACAAAACGGTTAAACGTTTAAATAGTGGCTTTCGTTGACATGAGTAAGGCATTTGACTGGGTAATGGAAAATATGTGATCTGTGTGGAGCATAAGGACAAACGCGTATTTACTAAAATAATAATGTTTTAATTCACTCTCAATTATATATAAAGGCCTATATCTATATATCCTCGCCTTCATACTATACAATGTAATTTTAAAATATTTTAATTATATCTATTTAACTGTTTAACGTGCAACTTTTAGCCGCCATTAGCGGACACAGGTTGGGCCCCTTTTATAAAACAAAAAGAAATGAGCTCTTATAAATTCTCGTGACTTGTTTCCGATCCATAAAATTAATAGTACGATACATTATTTTCATTAGAAAGTGCCTATGTATTTTATGAATATTATGCTGTTAAGTCACTTGTCCACAACAGACTTGACCACATACCACAACCTACTTGACTTTTTTGTGTATTTGTTAACATTTAGTGAGTCAGGTTTTACATTTAAGCCAAGAAATCAAGGAGCAACAATATTACAGATATACGCACACATAACGCAAAGCTGTGTATTCGCTGAAATACTAATTTATTTCCCATGTATTTTACAAATTAACGTGTCGATCATCTATACGAAAAACACTTATCATTTCGATGGAATGACAGTCCATGGTTTGTCATCTGCACCTCAAAATTCAGAAACTTGTAACAAACATAATCATCATCAGGTCTATAATCATCATGATCACTGATGATAATAATATGCATATGTTTTTTATTGTAAATCGTGTTGTATACATGTACATGGACATTCCTTAATAATAAATTTTAAATAAACTTATCCTACATATTTCGTGATAATTATTTGCCAAGGGACCTTATATTTAGCATAGTGTTGAAAGAGGAAAAAATATCCAGCAACCACAAAATGTTGACCCGATGTTGTAATACCGTTGGACGACCGTCCACGATGGCCTAGCACCAAGACACATGGTTTGGATAGGTTATGTACTGTAATTAAGTCTCGTTTGGTTTTCTGATTCAACAGTGCGTAGAATAGAGCTACTACGCAGTGGTAGATCCAGAGGGGAGAGGGTTTCCTGCCACCCCCTTTTAAAAAAAAAATGGATTGGACATTGCTCTGAATTGCCCTCTGTCAGTGCCTCTAACATGTCTAAACCCGTTTTTTTAATTGAGAAAGGTAAACATTGGTTATCATTTTTGGTGTCATGCCAACAAAATTTCCCCTGATATCAAAGCAATTAAAGCTGTTTTTTAATGACCTACTGGAATCTTTCAAATGACTTTCATCATGGTACAGTTTACTGTGATGGAGACACGAGAGCAGAGTAGGGTCATCTTTCTGACAGCAAGGCTCGCTGCTCCCGATGTCGCTGACCTCGGTCTACGACCTCGGGAGCGAGCCTTGTGTGGGAAGATGAGTAGGGTCTACACGCTAAGATTCCTTCTTCCTCCCCATCAGTATATATATCGGCCATGACGCTATAACAGGTACTTCTCCGTCTTCCAGTGGTAATGATGATGGTTCACATCCTGATGACCCTGCTCTGTACGCAGCAACCAAGCTGTGACAAAAAAGGAGACAGTTGTTATTTATTAGGCTGACAAAAACAATGCATGTTCATGTTATACCCCGTCAGGGTACGTGCTCTACCACGATATACAATTTTTTTTACCCATTTGAAGTTGTGGCTCGCCACCGCGACCCACAACCTCAATTGTGTAAAAAAAAATAGCATTTGTAGAGTTTGAGTCGAACTTCAAATGGATGAAAATTATATGCTAATTCAGCAAATGTAATGCTCCTTTTTTCATCATTTTTATTGTTTGGAGGACAAATGAAAAGGCTCAAAACGACTACAGAAGTAATTAGCAATTTGAGGGTTGAGTTGTCCATCTTAACAAATACATTCATGTGGTGATTAATACGAGCTCTTGATAGCTCTCAACTCTTCAGATCGTCTCAGAACACGGATACTGTGGGGAATACATGATTAAAAAAAGAAGTTAAAAAACGAGCACGAAATCAGCCATCTGCTGCAGCCAGTCAGACAATTATAATTTATTATAATCATGCAAATTTTGTCATGTGTTATCATTGTGCCTAGGTTATGTGACATATGACAGTTTATTTCATACTAAACCTCCACCTGTGATGCAAGGTGTTCAAAAAATGATCGAAATAGACCACAAAATGGCCGCCAATCAGTCATTTTAAATTTTATATTTGTCATGTTCTAGGTATAACATGTGTAGCAAATCATTACAATAGAGTGAGTGAGTGAGTGAGTGAGTGAGTGTGTGAGTGAGTGAGTGAGTGAGTGAGTGAGTGAGTGAGTGAGTGAGTGAGTGAGTGAGTGAGTGGGTGGGTGGGTGGGTGGGTGGGTGGGTGAGTGAGTGAGTGAGTGAGTGAGTGAGTGAGTGAGTGAGTGAGTGAGTGAGTGAGTGAGTGAGTGAGTGAGTGAGTGAGTGAGTGAGTGAGTGAGTGAGTGAGTGAGTGAGTGAGTGAGTGAGTGAGTGAGTGAGTGAGTGAGTGAGTGAGTGAGTGAGTGAGTGAGTGAGTGAGTGAGTGAGTGAGTGAGTGAGTGAGTGAGTGAGTGAATATTGTTTTATGTCGCTTTCTGCACAATCATGGCAATATCGTCATGATCGTGACAGAAGTAAGCCTTACTCTTATCAAATGACTTCAAAGGTTCTTTATAGTGTATAATATCATAGCCATCACTACACACTCCAGGCCTTTGAAAAGTTTGGAGCACTGTATATGTATTACAATAAAGATATTACTTAAATAAATAATTATCGTTTAATTGATATTTTTTCAACTAATTGAATAATACAGATATGTATTATATATCGTTTAGCTCTACAATAAATACGCAATGCGCTTCAAAACAACATGCAGGTTTTATCAATAATTAGTTTGGTAGCTAGATGGGACTGTTATCCGCACGAAAACATTAAAAAAACATCCCCGTTAGATAGGCCTATTTCTTAGACTCGAAACCAGCCCTCTGAGTCAGCTTAAAAACTGGAAAGGGTCTCCTGTGAATAATGGCAGCTTCCCAGCTCGAGGTGTTGGTAGTTTGCCAGGTCGACTCAGTGACCAGCTCTGGAGGCATTTGAAAAATTCTGAAACTCCCTGCATGGGTTTGGTAGAAGGGGAATTCCCACTAACCTGTTTTTTTAGCAGTGCATTATTATCCAAGCCGGAGACAAATGTTAGCAGTGTCTAGAAGTGTCTACACATAGACAGGTGACACGGCTGAAGGAGTGTAGATATTTCCAGATGAGTCCATGACTACTCCAGTATATATGAGAAAAATAATGAGAAAATAATGCCCCCCCCCCCCCCGAATTATTATTAATGGCTGCGGCAGCCATTTTGTTTTTAATGGATCCATTCCAAAAGTTAATCAGATCATCAGAAATACTTACAGAACAACCCTACCAAATTTAAATGTGATCCAACCAACGGTTCAAAAGTTATCGTGCCCACAAGCTTTTTGAGCGGCCATCAGTTGGCTATTTTTTTCACAATGTCCTCCGTCAGCCATCTTGTTTTTAATGGAGTCTTCCAAAAAGCTAATCAGATCATCAGAAATACCTAGAGAACCACTACATCAAAATTGCAATCTAACCAATGATTCATAAGATATCGCGCTCACAAGCGTTTTGGTAGGCCATTTTTTCAAAATGTTCTCCGTCATCCATCTTGTTTATTATGATTTTTTCCCAAAAGTTATTCAGATCATCAGAAATATTTGAATGCGATCCAATCTACGGTTCATAAGATATCGCGCCCACAAGCTTTTTGGGCGGCCATTTTTTCGAAATGTCCTCCGTCAGCCATCTTGTTTTAACGAATTCTTCCAAAAGGTTAATCTGATCATTAGAACTACCCTGAGAACCCACCTATAAAATTTTAATGCGATCCATCCAACAGTTATTAAGATATCGTGCCCACAAGCTTTTTAGGCGGTCATCTTAGAAAATGGTCGCTTATGCATGGCTTGGTGACAAAAAAAATATATGGGAAGAATTGCCCAGGCACATAGGTCATGTCTTTAAAAAATAAACAAAATTCATCAGTTACCTTTTTAGTGAGAGCTCTATACCCGATACCCCGCGGCGACGGAGACGGAATAATGCTGAAGACATCCCGATAAGCATCCCGATATTGTCGGGGAAGCTTAATAATTACGACAGTATACATGAAACATCGTCTTTTTTGAATAATTTGTTGTTCATACACCCTGGGGTTGAAGGGGTGAAGATAACACAGTAGGCTTGTGAAGATGGCGTGATGTGGTGTACTTTCAGCACAACGCAAATCAAATGAATTTAAAAAGTCCGGAATTAGAAATTGAGTATTGTAATCAGGTAATAGGAATTTAAAAAAAAATGAAAACACTAGGAATGGGAATTAGAATTGAAATTTAAAAACGTGTTTGGAACGTGAATTGGAATTGAACACAGCTCTGATAGCAACAAATGCATTGTCATACTACTAATGCTCCAACTACCATGCAAATGAAATTAATGGGGTTTTAGGCCACCTTTGTGCACATATGGTTTCACCACCCCAAATGCCAGTCTTATTGAAACACATGTATATTGCCAACATTCTAAGGGCCGATTTCACCACTTCCGTCCCCAGCTACACTCCAATGTGACACACCATAATAAGGCATAAGCTGTCCTTTTAAAAAAAACAGCTGCGATAATGGTATGCTTACCAATTAGATTTTGAGGTAGGCCCCCATATGTGGTAAAAGGTCCAATTTGCCCAGATCTCCCTTAATATTCTTGTGCCCATTCCCAGAATAGACATAAATCCTTCTCACTTCCTGTGTCCATCCAAAAATCGCACATAACAGTTATACCTTATATCACAGATAGAGAATACAGTGTGTGCTTACAATTTATCAACAGAATTACGACATTACTGTATTTTTCTTAATTCACCAGACGCGGAAACAACCCTTTAAAGCAGCAATTTGGGTAGCCACCCCCTTGGATTTCGGCTCATTTAGGGTGGTGAGACCATACAAATAAAATTCATTTTTTGTTTTATTTTTTCAAACACGGCTGGAGCAGAAAGTTGTTCTGAGCAAAATAGTTTTTATTTTTTTTTAATACATCGAACGATGTTGCTTTGAGAGGACTTTCATTAAGGGCTGATATCATGAAAATCAGGCTGTTTTCTCCAAATGCGCACTGCAGGGGACGAGGTTGAATAGAGTATAGCAGTTCTTACTTTTATTTAATCACAATAGGTTGTCATGGTGACCGTTTATGATTTAAAATCACGAAGAAATATAACACATCAATCAGGATAAACTGGCTGAATACATCACAAAGTGTTAATTTTCCCGTATTTGCTATTTATATTTACCCATACAACCAGTCAATTACCATTCGAAAACATGCTATCTATGAACCACTCCCCAAAACACGCCATCCTATCTTCCATTTGTCCCATTTATTTATTATTTATATGTATTTTATTTAAAAGTTGGCAGTCTAATTTATTGCATCGATGATGAGAATACAATTAAACATAGACTAAACATTTTTTCTTTACATTGAGCAAAAGAAAGATCGTATATATATAATCCCAACCCTGAATCAATACCTTCCATACACATGGTCTGACCACCCCAAATGCCAGTCCCATTGAAACACATGTATAATGCCAACATTCTAAGGGTCGATTTCACCACTTCTGTCCCTAGCTACACTCCAATGTGACACACCATAATAAGGCATAAACTGTCCTTTTTAAAAAAACAGCTGCGATAATGGTATGCTTACCAATTAGATTTTGAGGTAGGCCCCCATATGTGGTAAAAGGTCCAATTTGCCCAGATCTCCCTTAATATTCTTGTGCCCATTCCCAGAATAGACATAAATCCTTCTCACTTCCTGTGTCCATCCAAAAATCGCACATAACAGTTATACCTTATATCACAGATAGAGAATACAGTGTGTGCTTACAATTTATCAACAGAATTACGACATTACTGTATTTTTCTTAATTCACCAGACGCGGAAACAACCCTTTAAAGCAGCAATTTGGGTAGGGACTCTCTAGTCAGTAGCCACCCCCTTGGATTTCGGCTCATTTAGGGTGGTGAGACCATACAAATATAATTCATTTTTTGTTTCATTTTTTCAAACACGGATGGAGCAGAAAGTTGTTCTGAGCAAAATAGTTTTTATTTTTTTTAATACATCGAACGATGTTGCTTTGAGAGGACTTTCATTAAGGGCTGATATCATGAAAATCAGGCTGTTTTCTCCAAATGCGCACTGCAGGGGACGAGGTTGAATAGAGTATAGCAGTTCTTACTTTTATTTAATCACAATAGGTTGTCATGGTGACCGTTTATGATTTAAAATCACGAAGAAATATAACACATCAATCAGGATAAACTGGCTGAATACATCACAAAGTGTTAATTTTCCCGTATTTGCTATTTATATTTACCCATACAACCAGTCAATTACCATTCGAAAACATGCTATCTATGAACCACTCCCCAAAACACGCCATCCTATCTTCCATTTGTCCCATTTATTTATTATTTATATGTATTTTATTTAAAAGTTGGCAGTCTAATTTATTGCATCGATGATGAGAATACAATTAAACATAGACTAAACATTTTTTCTTTACATTGAGCAAAAGAAAGATCGTATATATATAATCCCAACCCTGAATCAATACCTTCCATACACATGGTCTGACCACCCCAAATGCCAGTCCCATTGAAACACATGTATAATGCCAACATTCTAAGGGTCGATTTCACCACTTCCGTCCCTAGCTACACTCCAATGTGACACACCATAATAAGGCATAAACTGTCCTTTTTAAAAAAACAGCTGCGATAATGGTATGCTTACCAATTAGATTTTGAGGTAGGCCCCCATATGTGGTAAAAGGTCCAATTTGCCCAGATCTCTCTTAATATTCTTGTGCCCATTCCCAGAATAGACATAAATCCTTCTCACTTCCTGTGTCCATCCAAAAATCGCACATAACAGTTATACCTTATATCACAGATAGAGAATACAGTGTGTGCTTACAATTTATCAACAGAATTACGACATTACTGTATTTTTCTTAATTCACCAGACGCGGAAACAACCCTTTAAAGCAGCAATTTGGGTAGGGACTCTCTAGTCAGTAGCCACCCCCTTGGATTTCGGCTCATTTAGGGTGGTGAGACCATACAAATATAATTCATTTTTTGTTTTATTTTTTCAAACACGGCTGGAGCAGAAAGTTGTTCTGAGCAAAATAGTTTTTATTTTTTTTAATACATCGAACGATGTTGCTTTGAGAGGACTTTCATTAAGGGCTGATATCATGAAAATCAGGATGTTTTCTCCAAATGCGCATTGCAGGGGACGAGGTTGAATAGAGTATAGCAGTTCTTACTTTTATTTAATCACAATAGGTTGTCATGGTGACCGTTTATGATTTAAAATCACGAAGAAATATAACACATCAATCAGGATAAACTGGCTGAATACATCACAAAGTGTTAATTTTCCCGTATTTGCTATTTATATTTACCCATACAACCAGTCAATTACCATTCGAAAACATGCTATCTATGAACCACTCCCCAAAACACGCCATCCTATCTTCCATTTGTCCCATTTATTTATTATTTATATGTATTTTATTCAAAATTTGGCAGTCTAATTTATTGCATCGATGATGAGAATACAATTAAACATAGACTAAACATTTTTTCTTTACATTGAGCAAAAGAAAGATCGTATATATATAATCCCAACCCTGAATCAATACCTTCCATACACATGGTCTGACCACCCCAAATGCCAGTCCCATTGAAACACATGTATAATGCCAACATTCTAAGGGTCGATTTCACCACTTCCGTCCCTAGCTACACTCCAATGTGACACACCATAATAAGGCATAAACTGTCCTTTTTAAAAAAACAGCTGCGATAATGGTATGCTTACCAATTAGATTTTGAGGTAGGCCCCCATATGTGGTAAAAGGTCCAATTTGCCCAGATCTCCCTTAATATTCTTGTGCCCATTCCCAGAATAGACATAAATCCTTCTCACTTCCTGTGTCCATCCAAAAATCGCACATAACAGTTATACCTTATATCACAGATAGAGAAAACAGTGTGTGCTTACAATTTATCAACAGAATTACAATATTACTGTATTGTTCTTAATTCACCAGACGCGGAAACAACCCTTTAAAACAGCAATTTGGGTAGGGAATCTCTAGTCAGTAGCCACCCCCCTTGGATTTCGGCTCATTTAGGGTGGTGAGACCATATAGGCTAAACTGGGCCAGGAGAACCTCCTGAGGATGGTCAGATGAATGAGATGACACTGCCCTCCAGACACAGAATTCGAAATTTTAGCCCTGGCAGTCTGATTTCGAGTATGCTACCTTTCGGTCACGGAGGCTACCCACAATATTGAATCTTGCAAGACAATGAGCAATAATGACATTTTGCATTATATTCATGGTATGCATGGTTTTGGGGACAAATATCGTAAAAAAATACACAGAATCAAATTGACCGCCAAACAGCCACTTCGAAATTCTTTGCTCTCAAAAGTTAGGCCATTGCCTAGTTAAAGATCAGATTGTACAGTGATAATATATTTAATCAAACACATTCCCAGTGGTATGTAATGGCTATATGAAGTGTAAACACGCGTGGGTTTAAAGATTCGTGGCAATTTAAGACAAACAACATGAAAAAAACAGCGGCGAACTGTTTGGAATACATTAAGAAACCCACTTCTGGCGAGGGAGCTGCTTAATGATATAGAACCTAGACTATTATCTATTACTAGACCATCCATTGGTAACTATTACTATTTTTTTCATTGCGATCTATAGCTTTTACAGTGAATTTGTCTCTATTTTTACTATTACAGTAACACATTATTATCACGCAACCCCTGGTATAATAATATTATTAGAATCTGTCAATATTTGTAAGCCTCAGATCTGTAACATTTCCTTACCTTTTACTGAGATCCTCCAGTACAGTGTTGTCAGGATGTGCCTTACAATAGGCGTTATAACCTGACCATGATGTCAAGTAACCAATAAACTCTGCTAACCTCAGATGTTTCACCATCGTCAAATCATCAACGCTAAAAATACAAAAAAACAAATGTCACCAATAAATCTGTGTAAATAAGGTTCTACATCAATGTGATATATCAAGTTGACATATTTTCATAAAGTCTCGCGTTTTGTTATATATTAATCAGTTAATCATGTTAATGCCCTAGCTATTTTAATGTTATCCCTGTATTTCTTATTTCGGACATCGATGCACAAAATGAAATTTCAGTTGTATGATATATTCACCATTTCATTTTGATCAGTCAATTAATAAAACTTCTATAACGCCTATATCCTTAGCGGACCTAGCTCAGAGGCGCACAAATCCTAGCGTTATCATATGTCATAATCGAGGCCAAAGCAGGTTAGTTAACAGGGAGTCGGACTGCTGAGGAGCTAGGGTGGGAAAGCCTGATCAAATAGGCGAGATTTAAGTAAGTTCCTGAATGTTAAAATTGCATCGGTAAATAGTACGTATGGGCACAGGCAGGGCGTTCTCTAAGGATAGGCCAGATATAGAGAACGCTCTTGACCCAGTGTTTGTTTTTATACAAGGAGCAACAAATCTATTTAAATGTGTGGGGCGTGGATATTTTGAGCACTTTGGCCGAACAAGTAAGTCAGCCAGATATGCAGGTTGGTTGTTTTCTAGAGCTCGGAAAGTTATTGCGCATATTTTCAAGTTAATGCGAAACTTGACAGGAAGCCAATGTAATCGTTTGAGAATAGGAACGGCACGACTAAATCGCGGGGCCTTGTTCACCACTCTTGCAAGGCAGTTTTGGACGCGTTGTGTTTTAGAGTTATCCTTTTCTGGCATTATTGTGAAAAAGTGAGTTACAATAATCTAACTTGCTACCAGTGCCACTGTAATTTGCTTGGCAAGATCTAATAGTAGAAGAGCTAGTTCCTGTAGGACCGTTATTTAAGGAGTTGGCACAGCCCATCATACTGACAAAATCTGATTGTATATTATGTTAAAGCAAACCTCCCTGGTCATATATAGGGTGGGTGTAAAGTAGAATTGTGGTATTGGTTTTTTCTACAGCCCATTTTCTAACATAGGGGGTGTTTTGCTATGTTCGTCAAAGTGGAGGTCAAGCTCGGAAAATAACCATATATTTGCAATGAATGAATCAATTTTTGTGCTTTTGATATCAATACACTCAGTATTCAATAATCTAGATGTCGGATCCGTCTGGCCTTAGGTCACATTGTGCATTGTATACCAACTGTGATCTCAATAGTAAATCCGCTATGGATTTTTTCTTAAATCTTTACAAGAAATGAAGCAAAAATTATACTACGTGTATTGTCTAAAATTGCTTTATATTATCAGAATAAACAATGTCTTGTGAAAAAAGTAAGACCAAATTCTATTCCATGGGTGTAATTTTAATGGGACTGAGCTCACTTCATTCAGCATACGGTCCTGGTGATTATTGATATATTCTAGTTGTCATTGGGACCACCCAAACCTGTTTAGATTTGGGGGTTGAGTTACGTAAACGTCTTTTGTTGCTGTTCTAGTTCACCAATCTACACATGGGAATTCAATTGCTGTTACAATGATATATTGCATGTTGCAGTGGAGTAAACAGCCATATCTTCACAGACGTTGAAACATAATTTGTATTAGAAAGTAATCAAACTCATCAACAAAACAAACTAGTCGATATGGTCAATGAAAACCACTCAATAAAATATCATTTATGCCCATATCTCCATGTGGCCTATGTTTGTCTGAGCCCAGATATGTATTTGTTTAACACTCAGTGGTATTTAGTTTTATGAATGTTGATATATTTTTTTTAATGTAAGAATATAGCTGCCTGTTATGAAAATGGGTGTATTTAGCCTGGGCTGAAATCTGAAACATTAAACTTTTCTCGGCATTTAAGTGTATAATTTTTTATGCACTTGTTTTTACATATTTCAGGTGCGCTGAATGCGAATCAGTCAGATAACGTTCTATATATAGTGTCCTCCACCTTCAAATTTGACAAACAAAAAATGGCTGCCAAAACCATTAATGCACGATTTCACGTTTCTGCATGATTTGGAGTTGATAAATTTTTGTCTCATGTTTTCCGATCAAATTGACCTTTCTTTGACCTTCAAATTGAAAATGGTTACCGAGAGAACAAAATAATAGCGTTTTTATGTATATAAACTATAATATTTTTAATAGACATTTAAAAATAAACTAAGTGATACAGATTTGCTTATAAAGCATTCGAAACAAGGTTTCCGCTTATAGAATTACGTCATGATTTTAATTGTAAATATGTAAAATGACGCCCATTTCGGATTTTACGATAGAATCTAGATCAGGCAATGATAAATAAACATCGGACATGAGTGCTTCGGTCCCTAAATCATACAAAAATTATATATTAAGCATTTGTCATTTACATTTTGATAGCCATTTTGTTTTACGTTCATTTGAGGGTGAATGTCGCGGCCATTTTAGATTTACTCGGCAATAATTTTTATTCTTGGTTCACT
This sequence comes from Flabesymbios commensalis, assembly GCA_964017125.1. NCBI lineage: Eukaryota > Metazoa > Annelida > Polychaeta > Terebellida > Flabelligeridae > Flabesymbios > Flabesymbios commensalis. The sequence goes on from OZ024907.1 coordinate 39,539,131, forward strand.
AAGTTACTACACATAAGGTCTATTACCGTCAGAATATTTAGTGGTGTAATTATAGTGACAGTGAATATTAAAAAATGGCGGACGTATTGAATTTGTAGGTCAAATAAAGGTAATTTATTTCCAATGACACTCTTCTACTATAAGGACAGACTTTTTCGAATTCGACGCAGGTCACGGATATGATGGAAGCATGCCCTACATGTTTGGGATATGTGTTTTCAGGAATTCAGGCTACTGTCGAATACTACACCAAGATTTTTGGCTGATGCAGACGGATTTGTGTCTTGACCTGGAATAAAGCATGGGAAATTATGTTAAGTTTTTTCTCGCTGGAGTTTGGTCCCAATAAGTCTAAATTATGGCTTGCTGGGATTAGGCTGCAGCATAGACCCTGTCGTTCAGGCTGATACACCCATTAAACAATGTTGCAACTTTCCAAAAAAATCCTTAGCGTTTGAAACTGATACTGAAACTGAGACAGTAACAGCGCTGAGTGCTGTAGTGTATAAGATAAAAAACACTGCTCCCAGCACATATCTCTGTGGAACTCCATTATGAGAGTGTGACCTTATCTGACAAGAGTGTCTTTAATTTTACGGATTGGTGCCTATTTTTCAAACAGGAAAAAAACCGAATTTGAGCCTGGCCATATCAATTTGAAAGTTAATGTAGCAAGGTCAATGGTGTCGAAAGCGGCCGACAAGTCAAGAAAGGCCAGAGCTGTAACTTCACCCTTGTCCATACTACTAATATTATTATTATATCGCTATCTACTTTCAGTAGAACAAATTATATTGTTTATGTTATATGTATATAAGTTTAAAATGGGCACATGTATTAAATTATAATCAGCCTACTATAATCATGATAATCATGATAATACGCGTGCAAGAGTATACAAAACACATTAACTTTACCGGCAAGAATCTTTGAAAGGCAATGGTGAAAAATCAGCAAGGTGGTTGTCAACATGTTTTCTCGGATCATCAAAATAAGGTCTCACTATATCTGTATAATACTGAAAAACAAAATAAAGTTGTATAGAATTATAATCAATACGCTAAATAAATACCACAGTTGGAACGGAGCAGAAAATACTAAAATTATTAAATCGATCACGACTGAATAATCCGTATATTGCAATACAGTGCAATATATTAATGTCGCAGGTATTTTTTTTATTCAAGTCTGGTTTCAGAGAACATCACAAACCCATAAAAATATTTAGATAAAATCAAATACATTCTGAGAAAAAATATACCAGTATACTCCCCGATTCTTGCAATACCAAACACGCTAACTCATTTTTTTATCAAAAAATCTGGTACAGATTTCTGTCAGCAAACTCAGATTACACAATCCATTCCGAACCCACTCCTCCAGCTGTCATTCGGAGAATGCGATGATCACCCAGCAAATCATGCCACGTGATGAAATTGTCAAGGACCACATTAATATTCTTGCCCAGTAGGCTTAAATCACCAAAGTCGACAAATGCCCGATGCCTTCAAAATTTAGTATTTCAAATAAAATTATTATTGATCGGTTTTTTAGCATATAAAGTAGGCCATTTCACCGAAGCGCTCCTGCTCAGGCCTCGAATTTAACTTTTCAGTGCAGTAGACAGGAGGGCTGCCACCTCTAAAACACTGGTAGCCCTGAAATATTTTGGTAGGCCTATAGGCCTATATAGCTGAGTCCGTGAGACCGTGGCAAACTGCCATTATGCAACTTAATTCATACCAAAATTGCTGAAAGTTAGAGGGATTTTTATAATTTGAGTTAAAAATGGGTTCCTCATATCCAATTAAACGATTTATTTGCAACATTACAAAATTAGTGACACATTAGTTTCGGGATTATATCTTTTCAACATCTTGGCGGCTTGTGGCCAAATTTGCTGCTCCGTCTGTGAAAATTCCACATCCATTAATCTTGTTAATTCCCCATCCCCCAAACGACATCTGTAGTAGGCACTACGTTCAAAAGCATGTTCTTGTGTTTTCCCACCTGACATCATCAATTGTATTACTTAAGTCATATAAGTTTTTGTTGAAATTAGACAATTGTACGTAACTTGTTTCTCCTACCCAATAGTATTTCGTGTATAATGAAAGATGTTGCACTTGCACAGTCATAGTGGTTCTAATTGGATCAATTAACTTTTTCCCCTGGTAGGTTTATCTGGAATGATTTTTGGATAATTACAGTGTAATGTTTGACGATAGTACTGGATATAGACCTACATGATAATAGGCCTGTACCACACTTTGTCATACCCACCTGTCTCCTATGTGTGGGGCGGGGGCCCTAGGGTAGTGGTTAGCACCGCTGCCTTTCACGTCCGGGGTTCGGTTCCCGGTCTCGGCGGTTTGAAAGAAACAAAAAATGTTTCTCCCCCATCCACGTGTGAAAGTCAGTATTGTGGGGAGCCTCCGTGACCGAGTGGTAGCGTGCTCGGCCTCAGACCGTCAGGGTTCGAATTTCGAATCCTGTGTCTGGAGGACAGTGTCATCTCAATCATCTCACCATCTTCAGGAGGTTCTCCTGGCCCAGTTTAGCCTATATGTGCACAAAGGTGGCCTAAAGCCCGATTCATTTCATTTCATTTCCTATGTGTGGAAGTGAGCTAGGCCTACTTACTTTGTGAACCATTTCAGATGCGACTTCATTGTCTAAAGTGACATTACCATAGCCATACAGAGCCAGCACACCTTGAGATGTTAAAACTCGATTTACTTCTCCGTAAAACTGGTCCACATTGATCCAGTGTATGGCTTGGGCGACTGTTACTAAGTCTATACTATTATCAGGCTGAAAGCATAAAGATTCCGCAGATGACACTCGAAAACTAACATGACAATTTGAACTATTCTGCTGTCCCTGTCGCGCTGCATTGGCTTGTTTGATTTGAGCCTCACTGATGTCTGTTCCGATCACTTTGCTAAAATAGCTTTGCAAACTAAATGTACTTTGTCCACTTCCGCACCCAACATCAAGAGCAGTGCCGTGAATCGTTGATGGCGGAGCGAGAAATCGAACAATCCTTTCGGTCACTGTACTGGGGTAGACAGGTCGAAATTTCGCATATTTTTCAGCTAATTTGGCGTCTTCAAACAGTCGATGCATGTTTTTAAATTGACTGTTGCAAGTAAAATAACGAAGTGAGAATAACCTTTGATAAATCATACCGCCAAGCGATTGTTATCGGGCCATGTCGATGTTTGGGATTCCCTCCTTCGCCATATGACGTCACGCAAGGAATTCCGTGTATTGCGCACTCGATTGGTGTATCGGTGAGATATTTCGTGAACATGGAGTAGCTTGGTGTGCCTCACAAACAGACACACACTCAGGGCAAATTTGTTTCAGTATGTTTCAGCTGTCTCGATATGTTCAGTCTTTTTTTTAAGTGTGTGTTAAATATACATTATTATGATTTTCAAAATAACCACGTTTTGAAGTATAAAATTCAGGCTTAATTCAGAATATATTTGGCCTAATTAATAGACATGTTATTGTTAGATGGTCTAACTAGTTCTTTTTTAACCTCCGACATCTCAATTTCTACAGATATCAGAATATGTATCAATATATAGGCCTACACGCAAGTGTGTGTTGAAAGCTTTGACCTTGTTCAAAACTAGCAGCATTCATCTGTATAAAAAAACAACGATCGCGAAACACACACGGCGAAAAAAACACAGTTTTAAAAAGCAGCATTCCCCTACCGGCACCAGCCTAAAATACTGCTTTAAATAGGCCTATTAGGCATAAGAGAAGAGGCTAGATGAGCGTTGGGTGATCGTTAATCAATCTATAACTATGCGTTGTGCAGCGTCGATCGAGCACACGTAGGCAGTCACTCCCCAGTAGTCGAGTGAGTTATATATGCGTTACTCGTGCACTACTCCGAGGCTGGCTGATCGCTGGAGATAAAATCCAAGGTAAAACACGCATTGTGTGATGTGCGTTATTTAGTTGCGAGTCAAAAAACGCTACTCATGCGCTCATAAAATGCATGCCAGACAATCGTTCTGGATCATGAGAGTCCATCAGTCGCCAAGGTGTGACAGCACACATACATTGTAATATGCCTATACACGTCATGGCGAATCACTGAAAACAACAATAAATTATTGATAATGACAGACAAAAATATCTATATAAAAGCGGGTTATTTAACGTGCTTGAACTCCTGTTTTCTACTGTTTCGGGAATTTGCGAAAGAAGATAAGATGGTGCCCTATGATGTATTATATCGGAATATAAAATATTCATAGATTTTATCTTCTGTCGCTTTATCTTTGCCAGCTCCTCATTCATCGCGTCGGATGAGGGGACATTAACAATCTTCCCGGCTCGTTTCTGTATAGTATCAATATGTTTCAAGTTTTCCCGAGACGCAGTAGAAAGTCAAATGACTGCATATTCGAGCGTTTACTTGCGTTCTTACATATATAGTCGATATATGGCTATTCCAGCTGAGATTTGATTGAATTATGACTCCTAAGTGTTTGTATTCTGATACATTATCAAATTCGCGAGTATTTAAAATAAATTTATCATCTGCATTTTCTTGATAACCAACAAACATTGATTTTTTCTCAGCACTGAAATCAACATTGATCTGCCCACGTTTTCATTATTCCCAGTTCTCTATTACATGTTTGCTGGTTTTGTGCGTCTGTTTTTTAAATCCTGCAAATAAATAAACCAATAAAGAAATCTCTTCAATGGAAACTAGTACACTTCCTCAAAATTACAAAGAACCTCAGCTTGCAGCCGAATGGCTACTACTTTTTCTAAAATTTTGGAAATGAAACTCAAGCTGGATACAGGTCTGTAATTTTTCAGCTCGTTTTTGGGAAGAGATAATTTTTTAAGTAGTGGTCTTACATGAGCTTCTTTAAAATTTAGAGGAATCGAGTAAATGGTTATGTTATGACATTTGACAGATATAGCTATTAAGGGGTCACAGAACAGTTGTGATAATCATCACACACAGACCGAGAGCAAACAAATTATCAGTGTTAGTAAGCTACATTTGCCATGGATATAATAAACTGTTTTACAAAGTTCTATTAATCTATTTGAGATGAACATAATTTTTCTATCTTTCACATCTATTTATTCTGGTACCGAGAGGACATTTTATTAGCTGGGATGGAATCATTAAAAATAATACGACTTTAGTAATATTTACCTCAATAGATATCAATAAATGAGGGACCGATATACTGCTTCTAAGCTCCTTAAAAGTTTCATTTTGCATTTGACAGGGTGAACATAAAATTACATTACAAGAATTGAGCAAAACATGTTTAAGATAAAATTTGTGTTTGAAATTTAATTCTCCACTGTAAATTCTGACTGACAAACATGAAATTCATGTCTGTCAGTCAAAATTTTCAGTGGACAAATAAATTTCAAACCCAAATTATTATATTCAATTCACAATTAATTGTATTGGTTGTAGTATGATTGGTCAGATAGGCCCTATCTAGCGTCAGATCGAACATAACTACTTTTATTGATATGTATTTTGAGGAGGTAGTGCTAACCTTTTGCCGGTTTTAGCAATTCATAATTTAGCCTTTGGGCTAATCTGAATTATTTTAAAATATAATATTAATAATGTTAATAATCCAGAATACAGATGTATATGACTGTATCCTCATGTTATCATGTCTATGCTATTATTATTTTTCAAAATATACACATTATAGTAAAAATATATTCATTGGTTTACTGGCCAGATATATTCGCGTCTATCACTTCACAATATCAGTAGTATCGGTAATATCGATACTAACCCACGCTATATCGATTCAGTATAGCGTTGGAGTGGGTGAAAAAGTTGCGCTCCTACGCTCAATCAATGTATTAATGAATACATAAATCAGTGGGTCGATCGATCGATCGATTGATTGATTGATTGATTGATTGATTGATTGATTGCTTTATTGATTGACTGATTGATTGATTGATTGATTGATTGATTGATTGATTGATTGATTGATTGATTGATTGATTGATTGATTGATTGATTGATTGATTGATTGATTGATTGATTGATTGATTGATTGATTGATTGATTTTTTGCTTTTTTTGATTGATTGAATGATGATGAAATGATGATGATGATGATGAAATCCAAGATAGACGTCAAGATGACTGACGGTGAAATCCAAGATGGACAGCAATAATGGTGCGATTGAAATTCAAGATGGCCGATGGAGAAGTCCAAAAATGGTCAGCACCGGTGGTGCGAATCAAAAAGCTATGGTTCATAGATGGCTGCCAGATGGCTGATGGTGAAATCCACGATGGCTACTAAGAGGGATGACAGCAAAATCCAAGATGACTGACGATGAAATCAAAGACTACCTTCACGAGCAAAGAAAATTCCAGTCTGGGCTTCCATCGGAGGTACCTAAAGGCATGCCCCCACCCCAAAAAAAAAAAAAAAAATCAAGGGAGACTGCCTATTTTTCACTGGTAGAGATCATCCTGTGAATACTGTTCAGCAGTTTGGGACCCCTTTAGATCAGCAGCACGATTCGTCACCCAAAATTATAGACAAACAGCAAGTGTCACATATCTCATTCAGAACCTGGCTGTCTTGAAAACAATACATATAGAGAGATATATGAAAAAAATACCACACGTGGCGGGTATAATCGGGCTTATAAAGACATGATTGGAATGCTCTTCCGGCAGCTGCCATAGAATCAAAAACTGTGACAGCATTTAGGAGTCAACTGATGGAATCAGTCTGTCAGCCGCCCCCCTCCCTCCAGCCTGATACTCCACATTGTAGGGCTGTTGGAGTACAAATTCAAAGTCAATGTTGTGAATAAGAAAGCTGTGCATCTAAGATGGCTGCCATAACACACAAGATACTGATGAAATACAAGAGACATCATAGCTTCCAATTAGTATATCGAACAGAATTATGTGTCTCCTTTTTACCTGAGAACGAAATATCATTACTAAGGCAATTTAGATGTGTCGTTTTACAATTGGCAACAAAGAGAGTACAATATCGACAAATCCCGAGTAATGAAAGATATTGTACTTTTTCTGATGGAAACGCGATAGAAGACGAAATTCCTTTTTTATCTACATGTAATTTTTATAGTCAGTTTCTCAAGAATTTTAATGATAAATTTGTTAAACATGTAGCTGATTTTATTTCAAAAGCCTGGTATAAACGGCGACATGCCTTATTCAACTGAACGCACATTACATTGTTTTGCTTTATATTATTATTATTGTCAAACTTATACTGTATATATTGTATATTTGTAGTGACTAATAAGTCCTCGAAGGATGGGTACTTCGTTTGACAATATTTCATGTTTCCATGTATTTTTTGTTAATGTACATGTCACTGAAATAAACAATATCCATCCATCCATCCATCCATCCATCAATCCATCCATCCATCTATCTACAAGATGGACGACTGTGTAGTACAGTTGCTATTATAATATTATACTAATATTCACATTATACATTTATACCATAAGCACCAACTTGACTTGTGAAAACTGTATAGATTTAGAAAGGTAACTAAAATGAGTTACAAGCCAGCTTGAGCAGTAGACAATTTACCAATTGAAAATATTGTAAGGGAAATAATCTCAGCATTACAATCGCACAATCAGTGAAACACTCACCTAAGTCGCATAAATTACAACAAAACAGTTAGAAAGAAAGAGAAAATAACCTCCGTTATTCACAGTGATTTAATCTGAACACGATTACCACACCACCCTTTAGATACTACTATAGTTTTATGACATATCAAACACTCAGCCGCTGATGTGACTGGCCTTTGTAGGACTCGGATCCAATAATTGATGCTCTACATGATATGATCAGTTCAAAGATATGTCATTCCTCAAACAAAACAACACATATATCCCAACATTGTACATGCATTGGTTAAGCTTTGTAAATAAGAAGAACCACTCACTCATATATTGGATAAGTATTATCAAATACACGATTGGTGCTTTTCATTTTTCTCAATTTATATTGTAGAACCTACATTTCTCACACACAAACTTATTACAAATGACCTTAGCTGAGTAAATAACATAATCATTGCAACCATTTATATATACCTTGAAATAATCTACATTGTATATGGGCGACACTATTTATATTTTATCGATATAATATGTACACTGGATCAGTGCAGATGAATCCTAAGCAAATACAGTGACGCACAATCGTCCAGATGAATGCACAATCATTCGAGTCATCAAACACTCGATAGTCCCAACTCTGACAGCGATCCCACCTGCCATATCCTCTAGCAATTTTCAACCTAACCAATGTTTTTACAGCTAAAATATAAATTTAAGATATTGTAATAAATGCATTATATGACCATTAGGTCAATGATTAGGTTGATAATTTCGTGTGCAACGTGTGAACGTTTTGGACAATGGCTAGACAGCAAGGGCTAGACAACAAGATATGTAAGCCACTCTCAAGATTAAGCCATCACCGGTGTTCGGCACGTGCTTGATGAGAAATTATTAGTGTGGAAGCCCAGTTTATATTAACGGTGTATCACCCTCAAAGCTTACCTGTAGCAGATATAATCGCAAGGTGAATAGAGATAAAATAAGGAGTCGGATTAGGGTTTAGCGAAACTGTAGCCTCAGCTTGTGAACATAATTATATCCACATATACTGTATCAGTCTCCATTCTCATCCAGTCATCGTGTGTCTTATTATCCAATAAACTATTTGTAGCCTTGCGGTTATGTTTTAACAAAAATATAAGGGCTGTGGTTGACATCATATATAACGTTAATATATTAGTTATTCTGGAGCTTTACTATTACGGTGTTGATTACATTAAAATTCATAGTAAACCAGATTATTTTTTTAAAATCTGATATATCATTAATACAATTGTAGAATGTTCACTATTTTCCCATTGTGCCCACGAAACAAAATTAGCGTTTGATACCATAATAATAATTATTATAACTGACAGATTTTTAAAGGCTCTGGCATTCTTGTGGTCATTATTTATCGATTTAATCAAATATTTATATATCCATGTATTTTCACTAACATTCATCACCACCCGACGATTTCATGCCTACCATTAATGTACCATTTGTGCCATTTCGTTATGGGTTTACACACACAAGCTATTTTCAATGTTCTCTCCGTTAGCATAAAAAACAGCTTGAAGTCGAGCAGGGTAGGAGGACAAAATTGACTCAAAAAGCTAAAAAGCCTCTTCTCAAAACACAGTCTAGATGTGCTCATCATGGTACGACTAAATGGAGCTGCTAGACGTGCAGACATCATGCTTGTGTCAACCTTGTCCTTCAACAGACATTTAGATCAGGATAATTAACAGCCACTTTGATTAGGGGGGCACCATTCAATCACCAGGAGGGAGAATATTGTTCCAGTGTACGGTCTCCCATTGTTCTAGTGTATGGTCTGCTAATTTCGGATAGAAAAAATATTAAGTCAATACAAAGAACTGCTACTCGCCATTTTCTTAATTATCCTGAAATTAATTACGAATTTACGAGCAGCGATGCACCATACTTCGTTTGCATCCATTATCGTACAGATCGGAAATTGCGGACTTTGATATATATACATGCTATATATTTTAAAATGTATTAAAGGTTCCTATGACGTATAATAATATAATAATGTAGAAATAATGTAGAAATATTGTCAAAATAATCTCCGAGATCAGGTTATGTGGGCCTCGGTCTACGAATTCAATTTTTTTTTATATAATTTCAATTTTATGATTATGGTTTCTGGGCTAGTTCGCCTGTTCGCTCAGTTAACCTGCCATAATATATGCCTATTGTTTGTTTAGTGAACGTAAATGTATTCAGATATACTGTGTATGGCGAATACATAAATAACATTTATAGGACTAAATGTAACATTTATAGGACCACGCTCATTAGAAATCATTTTCATATTTGCGCATGCCTTATTTTTATCTGTGCCCTGCACGGGCTTACACTAGAACTACGATGCTACTATTCCAGTGACTATTAACTATCTCCATTGCAACAGCCAATTATGTGATACTAACTAGGTAGTGATTGAGAATAGTATCAATAAATCATCAATTAAAATAAGCTACAATGTTTCTGTGTGAGTGCCTTGTCTTGCGTGCATGGCATAAATAAGTATTATGCGTCATCATGTCATTATTATTGCTATTACGTTACATTGTTATCTGGGACAATCACAAGTCACCTGTTTCTATATTATTCACATTTGATGATCTGACTCGGCTTATTGCCACATATCAAGATGGATGTTCTCTCGGAGTTTTTTTAATTTTGGCCATTAGGCCCGTTTAAGGACGTTTCCGTCGCCGTAGTTATCAGACGAGATGGGGCCTAATGGAGGATTTCAGAGATGCTATGTCAGCTGACTTTTTCTATGAGGTCGGGAATGTTTTTGCACCATGGCAACTCCGATTATATGGTATTAACTAGGTCGTGAGTGAAAGTGGTATGAATTAATCAATAATTAAAAACAACTTGTAATGCTGTTGTGTTAGTACCATGTCCTGCGTAAATAGCTAATTATCATGATTATGTTTAATACAAATGATTATTTTATCCGTCATTATTGTTGTTATTACGTACGTTTTTATCTGGAACGCCCACACATATATTATCAGCTAGCCTATTGCCCGCTAATCACTGCTAATGTTCATTGTACATTCATGAAATTATCTTTATCATTGCAATGTCATTATATTCTTTTTATACATACTTATTAATACATATTTTGTTTTTACATAAAAAGATACTGTAGTTATATCAACTTTAATTTACACATTCTGACAATAAAATATATAGGTATTTGGCTCGTTTTCACCTAACAGTGGCACCCAGAAGACAGGAAACTAATGCTTATACCTGTCAAGTTCTTTTGTTGAGGTTTACTTGCAGTTATACGAACACAATGAGGGACGTGAACAGACTGCTTATGTCATGTGGTTTATAAAAGTTTAATTAGGCACAAATAACCGTTGACGCTTGGCCACCTACTCCATCATCTAGCCGGGTTACAAAGAACCAACCTAATACATGTGTTACCATGATTGTGTATCTTACTTGTGTCCTTTTATTTTCAATCAGCTGCACTCATGTTAGCCTCAGTGATTGTGTATGCACCTATTGTACTCATGATTTAATGCGTTGTTTCGTCCCGCTAAGCTGAGCCAAGAGAAGTGAAATGACATGTCTCATTTAACATGCGTCTGGATATGGATTTCCCACAAGACGTCAGTTCTAAAAAACGTGTATGACATGGAACACGTTCACACAGCATTGAGAGAGCGTCGTACAGTTGAGGGGCCATATGTAGCGTTTAGTATGACTTTATCGATTTATTCGAAAGGGATATGGCCATTTAGTCTATCGGTAGATTAAAAACATGGTGTCCACAACTATTTTTACAGCAGTATGACGCTTCAATAACCATCATGCATATGGTGTCTTTTAATGTTCACGTTTTTGCTAATACGTAGTGCATTTCATTCTTCACTTTTTGTCTGATGTTGTTCTGATTCAGTGATTTGGGTGTATTGCTGTTTTAGTTTTCAACATTAATGATTGCAATTTAATGTTGATGTTAATTTTTATGCAGTACACAATCAATCAATTCAAAAAGAAAAAAGAAACAATTCAAAAGAAACAATTCAATTGAAGAATTAGGCCTGTCTCGGGCCTGTCTACAGCCTACGTACAACTTTGATATATTATTGCTTTGCTCAGTAATATATTTTTGGTAAATATTCTAACAATCAATTAATTCAGTCATGATTTAATGAATGATTGTTCTTGGTTTTATTTGCCTCGCCTACATATGCGCTCAAATAATGAAAACGGAATAGAACTAATGGGATGCAAGGTTTAAGATTACATATACTCGTACGTGTAGTCCACACCAAAACTAATGACCGGATGGTAGCGGTAATTACAGGTACAGGATTCCACTCCCAGCCTACTTCAAACCTCTCATATTTTACCCGATGGCAAACACTCAACAAAGACAAAACGCTGGTTCAACGTTCGGCTAGCATCTCGCGACGCTGACCCGACATCGAGTCATCGTCTTTTTAATGGCAACTTTTATTGCGACGGACCAAGGTGATCATTCTCAAGTAAGTCTCATAATAGGCCATTACTACGACAGGCTGGTCTTCCCAGACAACCAACTGCCCACAGGCAAAGTCTATCATTAGAGCCTACATAGTTATCCAAAAGTATGTATCAAAATGACGTTTATTTCTTTTCTAATGCTTATTATTTGATTGGTTTCATTAAAGTGACGAGTAAAAAGATCTCCCCTTTTTGGTCACTTGAAATCATGTTTCAATCTTTATCTAGATTCAACAGTTTAGATGCCAAGTGACAAAATGACAAATCAACTAATTCTCATCTTGTCTAGTCCAGTCTGGACTCGAAATCACTTGACAATGTGAGAATTCTAATTCTTAGCTAAAAACTAAGTTTTAGCTGATATATTATCTGCTGTATATTTGCAGCCTAGTTACCATGTTCAGGGCAGATAGTGCGTGTCTTCCACATAGATCAACAGGTGATTGCAGCATGTGATAAAACCTTCCAATCCAGCTATTGTAGAAACGATCATAAAATATTTTATGAGAGTGATAATCGGTCCAGGTCATTTATATCTACATAGGTGGCCTACATTTCTTGTCAAACCCGTCTGCTCTACAATTGGATAGACTGGCGATGACATTATTATTGTTGACTGTTTTTGTGAGTTGTTATTTACCTTGTGTATATTTGCTAAAAAATACCAGTTGTGAAACTGTATAGTCTGAGATAAAGATTAGAGCAAAGTTAAGTATGAACTACAGATATAGTAACGAGACATATGGTGCCGATCAGTCCACCGTGTCTAATACCACTGACCAGGTGAATAGCTACACCTCTGAAAATGAAGGACAAAGTCAAGTGTCAGGACTTGTGCTGATACAAGGTTTTGTTTGTCCATTTGTACTTGTGGGAAACATTTTGATAATTATTGTGATAAGAAAGTGTACTGGTATGAAGTACACCACACGCTTACTCATCTGTCATTTGTCTGTTGCTGACTTCTTGATGGGAGCTGGTATGTTAACTCGTGTGTTCTTCATCGTGTATGGAGAGGATGGTTTGACTAAGACTCGCTGTGTATTACTACAGAGTGTGGTAGTGCTCTGCACAGGCTGTAGTATGACAGGGATCCTCCTTATGTGTCTTGACAGCTACATGGCCTTCCAGAACTCAACGCCACTAACTGATGGGAGCTGGTGCAGTAGGCGTGTTTACACTTGGCTGATTCCATGGCTGGGCGGCCGATCTGTGGCTCTATGTTGGACACTTTGGGGCGGATACACATTCTGGATAACTATATCCACACTGAGAAACTCTATCGTCGCTGCCGTGTGCTACCTTCCAGGAGGATACTTCAAAAAACTACACATGGTTTTATTACCAATGCTTTATTTTATTCAGCTTTTGTTGGTCAGTTATTTTCAGATTAAAACTCTACGAACAGCTAGGAGACATATAAGTAGGCTGGACTGCATGGATAGGATGGCTGGTCGGTCTCAACCCATGCCATCGATCAGAGAGAGTTCAAATGAACCATCAGAAACATCAAAAACATTTGTGAAGAAGACGACACACGCTAAACGGTCTCCTGTCTTGACCAGAGCTGACCAGTCAGTATCTTCTGAGACCACTACGTTAGAGAAAAGCACTTCAGAAAGGACCGCTTCAGGGGGACATTACAATATGTCGAGAGGGAGGAGATGGAGTCAGATATCTTTGTGGAGACGGCGGAGAATCATTACACTATGCCAGAAGGCTTTGCAGAAGCGTCGTCTGACACGCCTGGACAACATGAGCAGGATGGTGGGTCTGGTTCTGGCTCTCTACTTTTTATGCTGGTTCCCTACCATGTTCGGTCTCCTCTTGTTCTGTATATGTGAGAGAGGCTGTAACGTCCAGGGTCACATTCTCGTCTATTCTGCCAATCTGTTTCTTCTGGGTTCTGGACTAAATCTACCGATATTCTACTTCAAAAGCCGTGAGTTTCGTAAAGTGCTGAAAGGTTTAATATGTTGTCGGCGCTGTACACGTCGCGTACAGCCGTATTCCCGATAATGCTTACCTGACATTGGACACCGATTCCATGCCGAGCAAAAATTATCCCGACAAAAATCGTCCACTCATCTTAAGCCTTTTTTGCTCGGTTAGAGTATGATGAACTCCACTGAGGCTCGATCAACAAAACTCGGCTGAGGTCCCGAATTCCATTAAAAATACGTGTGGCATGAAGACAAACAGTATGAAACAAGTGTTTATACACGTACTAGTGAAAAAAGTCATATATACTACATAACCTGTGAAATACCCTATATTGTTGACTAATGGTGATGTATTGTAGAGATAATTTGACTCACATAACATTTCACAATGCAAAAAAATACTTTCAATACATGTAAAGCCCTAACAAACAATTTGAAATTATTTTGTTATCCTTTTTCAATAATCTTATGTTGGCTCATGCATCTATTCTCCAAAAATATATATACCAAGTATTGAATTATCGCATTGAAAATTATCCCATGTACATGTTTTTATGTTGTTATATACCTATACCGCATTTACCAAAAGCAAAATATAATAATTATTTTGCGTTGTTATTTATATCTGCTCAGCCTACTATACAATGCTATCTATTAAATGTATTATATTTAATGAGCATAATTATATATGAATATATGTTCATATTGATTATCGGCTGACTGCTGATCTAGTTGATTTAACATCAATTGGTGATATCATATAGAATGGAATATAGAAAGGAAAATCGGGAAAGTGAAATAAAGTGTATATAGTTAGCTTGATTGGGTTATGAAATTATGTATTATGTTCTCTATTATCACTTAATAGTAATTTTGTAACAACAACGTGTTAAGAGATGTAAGACTCACATTATGCTAGGTGAAATAAACAACACCATGGTACATACTCAATAAAACACTACGGTGATCAATAAAATTAAATATATGAGACGTGTCGTCAATGTTATTGTTGTTATTTTTCCTCCACTGGGCGCTCGAATTGTCGTTTGAAATACCAGCTTCAAATTAAAGAAAACTAGAGGAGATTCATCGCATGACCCTGGCATGATTTTCTACAGCGGAAATTCCTCCACGTTATCTTTGTGACTGAGAGTACATTCTATCAGGTAATGGATTAATCCATAATAATCCCCGCAAGATAAGAAAATAATCTCTGTCCATGGTGTCAGATACACATCTCGTCACCATGGTAAGAAATGTATACGACCCTTCAACACTTTAACCACCGGTGTCGCATATATTCGGGTTTACATTTTTTATTATCACACTAAATACCACATTTTAAATAATTATGGTAAAGATAAAATGTGACATCAACCAGCAAGATTTGAATTAGTTGACCTCCATTTTGTCAAATCTGAATAATTTTCACTCAGTTGAAGTTGTGGATCGCGTCAGCGAGACACAACTTCAAGTGGGTGAAAATTCCAATTGAACATTTTGGCGGTTAAAGGGCTAATACCAAGCTGGCAATCTCTTCGGCTTTCAGATTATAGGTGAGTATAATAGTGCGTTAAGAATTAATCATCTGTTTATACCATTGGTCAAACGTATTTAAAAGGTTTTAGCATGAAGCATCGTATTATAACATTTCATAAAATCTAGATCCGACTTTTTTTGTAAGCAGAGAGAGTGTGATAGATATTTTCAGTTTCACATGAATGGTTTGTGTTTTATTAACACGCATTATTGGATAAATGTAAAATTTGTAGGCTACTTTTGAAAATACTGTGAACCAAAAATACCAATTTTTAATAAGGAAAACACAAAAAGTTCATCTAATGGGTTTTCTTCCAAAGTCAGGAGAGTGAATTTCACCAGGCCTATATTGTTTGGAAAAAGTTTTGAAGTCAAATGTACATTATGACACTTCACTTCACTCATAAATTCAAGATGGTCACCCATTTTAATCGAAAATGGAAATAAAACGGAATGTGTTTGTTTCCTAGTAGCCTATCTGAGGATGTACTTGATATAAAATAAGATGTTGATACAGCTAGCAATCATAGTAAATAAGAAAAAATTAATGCTAGCATAATATTTTCTCCTGCTAGAGTTTTATTTGTAGAATAATTAAAAGCAAATATTATAATTGTATATTTTAGTATTCTCATGTCGTGACACATTATATATCATAATGGTTGAATAAACTGGTCGTGCCTTCAGCCAGCCAAAACCCACCCGATTTGTTTTCCTATTTTCATTGGTGTGGCGGGCGAGTGGCAGTCATGCACACCGTATTTGCTTCACACAACAACAGGTAGATTTGCTGGGAATGTAGGTGGATCGTCAATTGAGAATAGGACGACAACGATCAATCACCATTTTCCAGTATTGCCCAAACGTGTTATTCCCAGTGGCCATGATGGAGTCCCCACTGTATGTGCGCCTTTAGCTTAGTGATTGGTAGATCTGTTTATAACGCCAAGCAGATCACCGTCTCCAGTGAGTCGGAATAATAATTTAATAACAAGGTCATTTAAAGTTAAATAAAGACAATATTACGTCTATAATCGCAATTAATTTACAGGAATATTATTATTACCACGGTTATAGGTGTGTGTTTTTCAGTAATAAGTCTGATCCCCATATCAGATTTCAGACTTAATTAAGATGCTAAAAAAATCCAAAATTGCTAAAGTGTCAAAAATCGTGTTTTTAAAAAAGTAGGTGAAATTCACACGGAAATCCTAAATTTACGATTTGAAAAATGAGATAGATGTCCAATGTTTATTATCAGAGTATCGAGTACTACTTATTCGTGTGTGTTATATTTAATTTACATGACACTGACATAAATTTGTATGCAGCACCAACATAATTGTGTAACAGATGTAGCTGGTTTCCCGCTGGACGGAGCGTTTTGTTGTCGAAAGAATTTTCTTTTTCTTCATGTTCTCGTGACATATGAACATAATTATATGTGCTTGTAGCGGCTCCAATATGTAGGTAATTGTAAGCGAATGAATTTACGCAGTCATGCTTGTTTTCATAAAATGAATTTACGCTTCTCCAGGGATACCCCGGGGGACACAAGAACGTGAAACCGTTCCGTTTAAGATAATTAATCGGATATTTTATATTGCTGTACCACTCTTTATATCATATTAGTATGATGATAACGCTTAATATACTGAAATTCCTACCACGCTGTAGCTGCCAACTAAAAGTGATTTTATCAAATGCCAAGAAAATAACAGTGTGACAGCCAAAACATTGTAAACTTACGTTTCAGAACATCCTTACAAAATCATCCAAGCCAAGTTCCATATGACGGATATCACTCTTGCTATCGGTCATTTATCTGTTTATCACAAGTAAAATGTCGATTATACCTGGTCTAAAACGGACAAAAACTTCAATAATGGAAAGGGCAGTATGACGAAATCTGGACAAACTTCATAACGTATCATTTCTTTTAAGACCATTTGACTTGGTCTAAACATTAACTGCCGTATCCACAAAAGAAGCTGAACCAAACTGTTGGTACAAACTTGTGTTTAGCGTTAAGCCGTATGTACAAGAGCCGTTTAGGCTAACTGTAGGCCCTACTAGACACTGATTATATATTATACGCTTGTTTTCTTTTTCGTTTATTTCCTTGGTCAATATCGTGATAAATATTGCATTCATTGTTGAATAACCTCAAATGTTTCAACTAAAATTAAAACAATGAAATATAGGCATTTTCCTTCAGATTACTTGAACATCAGATTTGTAACAAACACAGGCGGGGGTCCTGGTATAGTGGTTAAAGCTTCCTGCCTGGAAAGCCTGAGATCGCAGATCATTCATTCATTCATTCATTCATTCATTCATTCATTCATTCATTCATTTATTCATTCACTCTAATTAATGTGCACGAGCTGCTTGATTAATAGTGAAACAAAACCAGAAAAATACAGCCAAGCCCTTGCTGCAAAAATATATTGTACTGTTGAGAAAAAATATGTAGTAAAGTATGTTATATTGAACAGTTCTTCGGTGCAGGTGCACTGATCTTATACGCCCTGCTGCAAGAGTCACAGAATGCTGAAGTATAGGCCTATAGCGTAAGATGGCACTGTGGAGTATAGGATAAAGCCCAAGGAGCTCCGAGAGTTTTAACTGACTTAAAAAATATCCGACCATATTAATAATTGAGGATCCCTCATAATCAACAGCTTGATCAAACCTGACTGATTATAGCCCCACAGGCCTACCATGATAATTGGTCTGCACTTGATCAACAATAACTCTCCATTCCCGGCTTAGAATGTCGTGGTCGGACAAAGAAAATAATGTAGTGATGTTTTTTAATAGGACTTCAATCAGCGATTTTTGCTGGTGGAACTTGTCATCATTACGTTCAGTACGATTTAAAATGCTTGTGCACTAATTTTCCAGATCTAAATAATCCCCATCCAATTGAAGTTGCGTGTCGCTTCAGTAGCACACAGTGAATAGAAATTAGAATAAATCATACCGATCTGAAGTTGTGTAGTTATCTAGATCTTATAGGGATACTACCTTAAAGGTATATTCTCGCGTAAAATGTTAGAATTCAATGTTATACCCGAAGCTTATGATGGAATCTATCATAATGTTGGGAGCTAGATGGGTTGTGAACAACATTAAATTTACAAAGTTTTACACCCAAAAATAGATAAACAATAATAATAATTTGAATTAATTCCATTCAGAAATAAGTTTAATCTGATAGTCTAGCCGATTTATATATGTTTGACTTATTTTCCAAAAGTCTGTATACATTTACATGTACTACACACATATTATATAGACATATTACAAATACATGGTTATATAAAATAAAATATCATTCAAAGAAGTCTGTCCCAGGATATGGATCACATCACTTTTGTCAATAAATCTGTCCTACATTGGATGGCGCGCGCAATGTAGAGTCCTAAATTGTACAATATGTTTTTATTTTCTGAATTAAATAGCATTATAAATTTATCACTAGAGGGTATATTCGGGTTACGTGAATGTATAGGTTTATTACACTAAAAAATCATTAAAAAACAGTTTACAGATTGTGCAGTACGTGTGAAAACAAATCACTTATGTTTTCCAGACACAAAAACAATAGAACGAGGCGTTTGGTGATTAACGTTCGCCTTGAAATATGTCCTCCTGACTCCTACCGTTTTAAAATTAATTATAAAAAAATTCAATAACTAATTAAGTTACGCCATATATAGTTTCCGCTCACCTTTATAAACACAGCCTTACGGTCAGCGCCTACATATGTAATTGTAATAAGTTGTTATTGTGGTAATAAATACGATGATGGATGGTGATTACTTTGATTATTATCTGCCGAAGCACCTGAGGTCGGGAGAAACGTGGTCCATCCAACATCACGTGCTCACCTAATGTTAGCCGGATTTAGGAATCCCTCCAGCAGACAAGACTATGTATCAAACCAACATTGAGTCAACGTCTTGTGCTTACTGGAGGCCGTGAATGCCTCGGAGTTGAAATGAATGGGGTTTTAGGCCACCTTTGTGCACATATGGGCTAAACTGAGCCAGAATAACCTGCTGAGGATGGTGAGATGAATGAGATGATACTGCCCTCCAGACACAGGATTCGAAATTCGAACCCTAGTCGTCTGAGGCCGGGCTCGCTACCTCTCGGTCGCGGAAGCTCCCCACAATATCGAATCTTTACGAGTGAGCGGGGAAGAGACATTTTGTTTCTTTGAAACTTGAATGCCAGAGCGGGACTCGAACCCGCGCCCGGACTTTTAATGCCCCGAAGTCTACATGTAACCAATAACTCTTCTCGTTTGATTTAAGCTCCAACATGCAAATCAACATAATTATTTGGGATGAACTAATTCATGTCAACATTTTAGCGATGGGTGATGTGTGTTGTTTACTGTTGTGTTGCCTGGACGACATGAAAGCTGCACTGTCACATGATTAGTTAGACGCATGTCCGTGTCACACTGGTCAGTAATATATCGCCAAGGTCAATTATCTATGTCGTGCTTCAGGTGTTAATCACCATACGTATACAGTCAGAGCAATTTTCTACAGGCGACATCCACAAATAATGTTTAACTTACCTGGATATAGGACCACTTGATATCACAGTAAAAAAAATGGTAAATTTATTGATTCTTTAAGTTTAATTTCAATTACCGGTGCTTGTCATTCGCAACCCAGTATTATTGCATTACATGAACTAACATAATATACCAATAAGGTTAGTAGTATTCTTTTTATAATTTTATTGAAATGGTTGGAATGTGTTGGCCAATTAGTCCGCGTGTACCATCATATTAGAAACTAGCAGAGTGAGGATAGGCAATGACCCTAGTGGTTGCCATGTACACGTCCCCTCCCCCCCCCCCCCGAAAAAAATCGGTGCCTTATTCTACAGTTTAAAGTAAAAATCATTTAGTATGGACTAAGAGTAAATGTGCCATCACATCATTTTTTGCACTTTGTAGTTATACTAAACTGAGGAAAAGAGACTGGAAAATAATGTGGGAGAGACTGCGTGACCGAGAGGTAGATCGATCGTCCTCAGTCCGCAAGAATCCTGTGTGTGGAAGGCAGTGTCATAATCATGCTTTATCTCACCAACCTGTGGATGTTCGCTCGACCCATTTTAGCCTATATGTGCACAGAAACCCATTCATTCGTTCGCTAGTTCGTTAAATCTATCACTTATTCATCCATTGATTCGTGATCCCTCCATCCCTCCCTCCCTCATTCATTTATTCTTTTATTAATTAATTACTTATTAATTCATTCATTAGTACACATGATGTTCTGAACCCACTGGTGGTGAATTTTGCTACTGTGTCGTGAACACGAGACGTTATTTCTGTGTTGTTTTTATACATTAAAACAGCACTGGGTGAAAACGAAAGTAAATCCACGTACAAACACTAAGGATTAAATCACCTCGTCTGCTATATAATTATGTAGATATGTCATTATCTGTTAAGATACATGACAATCATTACATCTGGACGCCTATATATGACTGACTCCATGCGGTTGAAATTTGAGGCACAATTTTTTCAACAGATCTCCCACATCACAGTCAGTTATTATGGAGTAGAAATGACAAGACAAAAGATGCCAGATCAACACTCATGTCACTGACGCCAACGCACTAAAGACAACAATTCTCACACCGTCGCATCATATTTCTTCAATTATGAGAAGAGCGTTGCAACGTTGTTTTATGTGAACGAGCATGTTTTAAAGATCTATAATTCAGAGGAGTTGTGCGGATCATGTTTCTTCTTACATTATTCATCACTACTTTCTGTGAACAAACAGGTAAAACTAGGCCAGATAAACCTCTCGTGATATGAATAAGCTGACAGTGTCCTCTAGACACAGGGTTCAAAATATTTACTGGAAGATGGGGAAGAAACATTACATAAACAAAATTACGTAGAGTATATATTAATATATGGTGGGAAACCTCATATCGATGGTGGAAGCGCAAAAAACACCTATCTAACAGATAGATGGCGAAAGCGCAAAACCTCCTATCTTTTAGATAGATGGCGGAAGCTGAAAAAAAGTTTTGAGTAAAACGATAATAACTGGATACTTTTAACTATTCATGGAGATTGTTTTCCAAAATAGCTATGTATATTAATAATTATTATGGACACCTTTTGAAGACATGTATTGACAAAAATAAATAAATTATACATTATTAGCATCAGAAAGGTGTTTTTGACTTTCAATTTTCTGAATTTATTAGACAGATAGGAGGTTTGGCATTTCACATAAAATGTTATTTCAAACCCATCAATAATCTGATCAACATAAAAACATCATTCCGTAAAGTAATTGACATTTAATGATAAACCTTGCCTTAATCTCTGTTGACACTACTACAAGTACAACACGAATAGGTCCATTGGCAAGAGTATGTAGGCGGCGGGACAAAGCGGTGTCTCTTCGATAGTCTAAGATAACAAAAATCTGAATAACAGGGGTGGAGATGAAGCTGAATACGCCGGAGTCATTTTGGCGTACACCTCAGTAGCCTTGCATCACACCCAGCTCTCAGTAGCTAACCATCACACCCAGCTCTCCATCACACCCAGCTCTCAGTAGCTCTCCATAACACTCAACTCGCCATCATACCCAGCTCTTAGAAGCTCTCCATCACATCCAGCTCTCAGTAGCTCTCCATCACATCCAGCTCTCCATCACACCCAGCTCTCAGTAGCTCACCATCACATCCAGTTCTCAGTATCTCTCCATCACACCCAGCTCTCCATAACACCCAGCTCTCAGTAGCTTTTCATCACATTCAGCTTTCAGTAGCTCTCCATCACACTAAACTCCCCATCACACCCAGCTCTCTATTACACCCAGCTCTCAGTAAATCTCTGTCAGTGCACACCCAGCTCTCAGTAGCTCACCATCACACTCAACTCGCCATCATACCCAGCTCTTAGAAGCTCTCCATCACATCCAGCTGTCAGTAGCTCTCCATCACATCCAGCTCTCCATCACACCCAGCTCTCAGTAGCTCACCATCACATCCAGTTCTCAGTATCTCTCCATCACACCCAGCTCTCCATAACACCCAGCTCTCAGTAGCTTTTCATCACATTCAGCTTTCAGTAGCTCTCCATCACACTAAACACCCCATCACACCCAGCTCTCTATTACACCCAGCTCTCAGTAAATCTCTGTCAGTGCACACCCAGCTCTCAGTAGCTCACCATCACACCCTGCTCTCCATCACACCCAGCTCTCAGTATCTCTCCATCACACCCAACTGTCCATCACACTCAACTCTTCATCACACACAGCTCTCAGTAGCTCTCCATCACATCCAGCTCTCAGTAGCTCTCCATCACACTCAACTCCCCATCACACCCAGCTCTCTATTACACCCAGCGCTCAGTAGATCTCTATCACACCCAGCTCTCAGTAGCTCTCCATCACACCCAGCTCTCCATCACACCCAGTTTTCAGTAGCTTTCCATCACACCCAGCTCTCCATCACACCCAACTCTCAGAAGCTCTCCATTACACCCAGTCCTCAGTAGATATCTATCACACCCAGCTCTCAGTAGCTCTCTATCACACCCAGCTCTCCATCACACCCAGCTCTCCATCACACCCAGTTTTCAGTAGCTTTCCATCACACCCAGCTCTCCATCACACCCAACTCTCAGAAGCTCTCCATTACACCCAGTCCTCAGTAGATATCTATCACACCCAGCTCTCGGTAGTTTTCCATCACACTCAGCTCTCCATCACATCCAGCTCTCAGTAGTTCTCCATCACACCAAGCTTTCCATCACACCCTGCTCTCAGTAGCTCTCTCTCACACCTAGCTCTCCATCACACCCAGCTCTCCCTCACACCCAACTCTCATCACACCAACCCTCACTAGCTCTATATCACACCCAGCTCTTCATCACCCATTAAACCCAGTTCTAAGTAACTCTCCATCACATCCAACTCTCAAGCAAACCCAGCATTCCATCACACCAGCTCTCAGAATCTCCCCATCACACCGGCCGTCAGTATCTCTCCATCACACCAGCTCTCAGTAGCTCCCCATCAAACCTAACCCCCAGCAGCTCCCAATCACACCCAGCTCTCTGTTACTCCATCACACCCAACCCTCTCCATCACACTCAGCTCTCAATGGCCACTATCACACCCAGCTCTCCATCACACCCATTTCTCAGTAGCTCTCCATTACACCCAGCCCTCAGTAGATCTCCATCACACTCAGCTCTCAGTATCTCTCCATCACATCCAGCTCTCAGTATCTCCCCATCACACCGGCCCCCAGTATCTCTCCATCACACCAGCTCTCAGTAGCTCTCCACCAAACTTAACCCTCAGCAGCTCCCCATCACACCCAGCTCTCTGTAACTCTATCACACCCAACCCTCAGTAGCTCTCCATCACATCCAGCTCTCCATCACACCCAGCTCTCAGTAGCTCACCATCACATCCAGTTCTCAGTATCTCTCCATCACACCCAGCTCTCCATAACACCCAGCTCTCAGTAGCTTTTCATCACATTCAGCTTTCAGTAGCTCTCCATCACACTAAACTCACCATCACACCCAGCGCTCTATTACACCCAGCTCTCAGTAAATCTCTGTCAGTGCACACCCAGCTCTCAGTAGCTCACCATCACACTCAACTCGCCATCATACCCAGCTCTTAGAAGCTCTCCATCACATCCAGCTCTCAGAAGCTCTCCATCACATCCAGCTCTCCATCACACCCAGCTCTCAGTAGCTCACCATCACATCCAGTTCTCAGTATCTCTCCATCACACCCAGCTCTCCATAACACCCAGCTCTCAGTAGCTTTTCATCACATTCAGCTTTCAGTAGCTCTCCATCACACTAAACTCCCCATCACACCCAGCTCTCTATTGCACCCAGCTCTCAGTAAATCTCTGTCAGTGCACACCCAGCTCTCAGTAGCTCACCATCACACCCAGCTCTCCATCACACCCAGCTCTCAGTATCTCTCCATCACACCCAACTGTCCATCACACTCAACTCTTCATCACACACAGCTCTCAGTAGCTCTCCATCACATCCAGCTCTCAGTAGCTCTCCATCACACTTAACTCCCCATCACACCCAGCTCTCTATTACACCCAGCGCTCAGTAGATCTCTATCACACCCAGCTCTCAGTAGCTCTCCATCACACCCAGCTCTCCATCACACCCAGTTTTCAGTAGCTTTCCATCACACCCAGCTCTCCATCACACCCAACTCTCAGAAGCTCTCCATTACACCCAGTCCTCAGTAGATATCTATCACACCCAGCTCTCAGTAGCTCTCTATCACACCCAGCTCTCCATCACACCCAGCTCTCCATCACACCCAGCTCTCGGTAGTTTTCCATCACACTCAGCTCTCCATCACATCCAGCTCTCAGTAGTTCTCCATCACACCAAGCTTTCCATCACACCCTGCTCTCAGTAGCTCTCTCTCACACCTAGCTCTCCATCACACCCAGCTCTCCCTCACACCCAACTCTCATCACACCAACCCTCACTAGCTCTATATCACACCCAGCTCTTCATCACCCATTAAACCCAGTTCTAAGTAACTCTCCATCACATCCAACTCTCAAGCAAACCCAGCATTCCATCACACCAGCTCTCAGAATCTCCCCATCACACCGGCCGTCAGTATCTCTCCATCACACCAGCTCTCAGTAGCTCCCCATCAAACCTAACCCTCAGCAGCTCCCAATCACACCCAGCTCTCTGTTACTCCATCACACCCAACCCTCTCCATCACACTCAGCTCTCAATAGCCACTATCACACCCAGCTCTCCATCACACCCATTTCTCAGTAGCTCTCCATTACACCCAGCCCTCAGTAGATCTCCATCACACTCAGCTCTCAGTATCTCTCCATCACATCCAGCTCTCAGTATCTCCCCATCACACCGGCCCCCAGTATCTCTCCATCACACCAGCTCTCAGTAGCTCTCCACCAAACTTAACCCTCAGCAGCTCCCCATCACACCCAGCTCTCTGTAACTCTATCACACCCAACCCTCAGTAGCTCTCCAGCACACCCAGCTCTCCATCACACCCAGCTCTCAGTAGCTCACCATCACCCCCAACCCTCAGTAGCTCTCCAGCACACCCATCACTCCATCACACCCAGCTCTCAGTAGCTCCTCATCACACCCAACTCTCAGTAGCTCTCCATCGCACCTAGCTCTCCATCAGAACATGCCCTCAGTATTTCTCCATCACATCAGCTCTCAGTATCTCTCCATCACACCAGCTCTCAGCAGCTCTCCATCAAACCTAAACCTCAGCAGCTCCCCATCACACTCAGCTCTTTGTAACTCCATCACACCCAACCCTCAGTAGCTCTCCAGCACACTCATTTCTCCAACACACGCATCCCTCCATCATACGAGCCATCACTCAGTAGCTCTCCGTAAAAAACCCCAGCTCCCAGTAGCTCTCCATCACACCCAGCTAAATGTTTAATATAAACGCATGCTCATCACTTTCAGCACCATATGCTTGACAGTTCGGATGTTATGCGTTGTCAAATTTCGAACACCAAAAGATAGGTGTTTTTAACTTATGCGCTTAAAAGCTATTTTCCATCAATGTATCCCTTTATAGAAAAGTTGACAGATGATACAAAATTGGCAAAGCAACACTTAGAATGCAAAATTAAAAAAATACCTATAATGCAGATAGGTGGTTTTGCGCTTCCGCCATCCATCTAAAATATAGGAGGTTTTTTGCGCTTTCAACATCAATCTGTTAGATAGGTGGTTTTGCGCTTCTACCATCGATATATGTTGGATTGTTGTTACCTCAGTACAGGTAGAATTGTATCCACAGGATACACATAAAGTGAATTAATAAACATAGATGACAAAATATATTCATCACCTTACTCAGCTCACAGAAACTTTTCCTCATAATAAAATACACCGCAGGAGACTTGGGTTTCGCTATGCGATTTAATGCTGAAACACAGTGGCCTTTAGCACAGCTCCGCTATCCTCTGGTCAGAGGAGTACCCAGAGTAACAATACTTGAGGGTAACTTTCTCATGTGAGAGTCCTAATGTCAAACATTATTGCCGTTTTTTTAAGGTTCTACCACGGCAGCATCAGTGACTGCACTGTTGTGGGAGCTGCATTGGCACCACTGTTGAGTGGAGAAACCGGGGTTAATCCGCTACCAATTCGCCCGAATACTATATCCAGACACGTCGAGGTTGCAGCTTCCCTTAGATAATCGCTTTAGACTAGTGCTTCTGTAACATGCAGGTGGGTGGGTGCGAAAAATACAACTACTAGCAACCATCTTAGCACTAACGTTACCATTAGACCGACTATGTTATGAAGTGATTATAATATCAAATGCTATAACACTGCAAGGCTAATACTCATTTCGAAAAATAATATTAAACATTATTTTTTAAACATTGAAGCAGAATTTTGTGTACTAGTATCAGCATAATAACAAGACATAACATCAAATCAATTCAGGATCGGTTTTATATTGATCTTTGACCCTGAAAATATAAGTGTAGACATCTTTGAAAGTGAATTATCTTAAACATGACCAAGATATTGACAAATTCAGTTTTGTCGGTGATGGCCGCCATTATTGGCTTCCTGTCAATTTTCAGTAGTCGTTTTGCAAGGTTATGCACCTAGGTTGTGATCCTAAATATATGTAGATATCATTTCAAGTTTTACAACACCCCATGTCAGTTTTCCAGAAAATATATGATGTTATCCCCCTGGGTAGAATCCAGTGGCAGCTGTAAGCCCCCAGCTCTAGTTTTGGCTGTAAACACAGGTGCAAAGATCTGTATCATGACAGGTAGACTAATCTAGCAGATTGACCAGCTTGATGACTGACATAGGCTAAGCCGCAGCCTACGGAAAAATTATGTTCACCGTCATTGACGGCATCACCACACATAATATTTATAAGGCTACAGTCGCAGTATAAACATCATAAACTGAGAAAGATGATGGAGTTCATTATGGCCATCCAGATTTCCCTGTTTATAGTCATTCAACGACGCATCCAGCTGACAGGTCATGCTGTCACTGGCGCCACACCCACGAGCCCGTGCCGATAGGGAGAGTCTGAGATTGCTCTGGTCACAGAATGCTGGTATTAAAGCCGAGTCTACTAATTTCAACTTTTTTGTTAACATAGGCCGAGGTCCACATGGACATTGTGTATGACGTGCGTGTGTTTGGGAATGCCGGTAATTATGTTCACTTTAGAACCTTTCTGTGAGAGTTGATCACTCCAAGGTGATTTGAAAAACTCGCCTTCGGCTCGGTTTTCAAATCACTTGGTCGTGATCAACTCTCACAAGTCGGTTCTCAAATGAACATAATTACCTAGAAACACACGCTATTGTATAGTTCACTCACTCCCCAAAATTAGCCCAACCTAGCTAGTGGTGGAAAAGTCGTTGTGGCATGGTGCTGGATAGGGGCTGTACCTGCGTAGCAGATGGTTGAACAGCATTCTTTCATGGACACTGGATTGAGCATTCACTGGACCGATGTTGGTCCAATGGCCTCGACACTGGCTCAGCATTAAGCCGCCATTGGAACGTGTGTATTGTGCATTGTCAGTGATTGTAGACATGTGGCACCCAGACCACAAAAAAACACTACCCAGTGTTGAATGCCCACGACAGCATTGACCCGGCATTGGTTAAGTGTCGTGCTGACTTGTAGTAGACAGAAGCATTAACTCAAAATTGTGATGAAAATTGAATAGACGCCAAATTACGGCACAAAAACATCTAAGAAATTCTTATATACATGTACGTTACAACCCAGGCTAAATGTCAAAACTGTGCGTGAGGTAGGCCTATATAGTTGGTGGCGGGAATTACCATGACACATATTTATATACATGTATATACTTCCATTCTTGTAGTACAATAGATGACCAACACCCTATTAGAAATCAAAATTGATATTTGTATCGATTAGCCACACAGTATAATATGAGCACAGATGTGTGAAATCACTCCCAGTAATTAGAGGGACATTTTACTGTAATCTGGCAACGTAAACACTTTGCCAGATTACAGCCATATATTTCATGCTTTACGTCACTGACTGCATTAAAAACTGAAACTGTTCTATCCATGTGTTAAAAGTGACGAATATCGGGGCAGGTTCAAACCAGTGACTTAACTATTATTTATCAAATTGATATAGTATATGTTGTTGGCGGTTCGTAGTACATACATTTATATTTAAACTACTATAGCAAGCTTAATTTGATGATTAGTTGATTTCTTGGTTGGGTTATTTTCAGCGATGAGTGTGGGTTAATATATCATACCTATATTATTAGGATTACTATCTGACGGATCTATGCTCTTTTGCATATATAAACTCTCCTGAAATAGATTTGAAAAGTGCGTCATGATAACACCCCACACAATTGCACAACTCCTGTTGAGTTTGTAGCCATCTGTTTAATGTCAAGCGTTGACAATTGTTTAATTTTGCTCAGAATAAATAAAAAACTGTCAGTCCAAATATTCTCATAACTAGCATTTTTGACTCTTTGGTGCAGTATATTATTACATGCTAATTAGGACCAGTGCAAAATTTGAATCTCATTATAATCTATCTACACATTTTTCTCAGCAAGTTTCAAAATCCAGGGTACTCGCGTTTGCAGCAGCATGCTGGTCATCTTGCTTCATATGCACATTGTTCCAAACTGTTCAAAGACATGGGGTGTACATGGCTGCCTACTATATGCAATTATTATTATTATTATTCTCCTCCTCCTCCTCTTTCTCCTCCTCTTCATCCTTCTTCTTTTTTCTTTAATCATTATTGAACAATTCGATGTAAACGTCAATATTGATATAATATTCACCAATTTTTCTCTGATAGTTTACCGCGGCATTAGTTCAAATTTGCAAATCCAAGATGGCCACCCCAGTTCTTTCTTGGAGTAAACGCATCTAAGCTGAAAATGGACTGTTTTTTAGGCAGCCTGGCAATACAAAGTACTTAACTATCGGGACCTCAAACGTTATATTGCACTGTTTATAAGGACTGGTGTACAGAAATGTCAACCGTTTCCCACACACAATACCCCTCTTTCCTCTAAATAGGACACAAACTCAGGCAAAATAAACTTAATAGGCTACAGGCCGTAGGCCGGGCCTAATTATAATTGCATAACTATGTTGTCCTTTAGTTGACATTCAGATCATTGTGGATTTCGTGTTATGTTACACTCACGTATGAGGAACCTCTGGTAGAAAGCGAATAGAAACCTACAAGACGACCGTTTTCTCCGAGTGCACTCATCTTATCACCTAGCCATGTTAATCAGTATCAGTTGATTGCGATTTAAATCGCTCAGCTGTTTTTTCAGCGTCTTATTTAAGATAAAATTGTCAGCTTGGAATTAAATGGTCGTATGTTCCACTTTCTAACGTGACAGATACGCCTCTTTAATATCAAGCTGGCAAATCGCCATTTAGAGTGCTAATTAACGTACGGTCTGTTACTTTGCGATGGACAATTGATCTGCAAACACGCCGAGGGGGGATAATCACTCACATAAAAGCCATTCATGCATTATATGGGAAGATACATTTACCAGAAAACACAAAACATTTGTAGAACATTTGCACAATGTTGGGCCAACGTCGATGACGTTGGGCCGACGTTGTACAAATGTTATACAAATGTTTTTGTGTTTGCTGGGTAAATTACCAACAGCACTGATTGCTGCATTGGAAAAACAAATCATCAGGGCTGTGATGTCGTCACAGTATACACCAAAATAACACGAGATGTACCGTATGACTCAAAAGCATCAGTACCGATACGATAGCATGAACTAGATGGTATGCTATTGGTAGATGATGTGGACATATATAATTCAAAATTAGTAATACAAATAGTAATATATAAATGCCTAACATCTTACCCCCAGCCCCTTGGGCTTATATGTCACTATACAGATGAAACAAAAGTAATGTATGTAACACATGTGGTGTGTTCAAACACGCATCGTATTCACCAAATTGAGAAAGTACGAAGCCGAAGGGAAGTGTCTGCTTATATATTACCCTACTTGTAGAGTAAGCAGACATCGCCATTCAACCCGGACGGCGGTATATACCGTGCCCTCGGAGCTAGGGGGTGCCAAACCGCCACTTTACAAAAAATAAATAAAACTGTCAAAACACTTTGTATCATTACGAGTATTAGTCAAGGATCTTATTAAATCCCGTGGTATTTTTTGTATGAAGGTAGGTCATCCATTTGAATGTCTTAAGGGTATGTCAAATAACAAAAAAGGGGGGTGAGGTATATAATAAAACTAATATAGCATCAAGAAAAATCACAAAAAAGTGTGAAAGCAGACAGAAATAGATGTGTAAGTGATCTGTGGGCACTAATTGTAATATAATTGAACAATTACGCAAACAATTGTTTATTACAATTATGCATTCAATTACGCCAAACCAATTATAATTATTTACAATTATAATTGACTCCAACCCAGTGAGTATCTATGAAAACATTGAAGACCCCATGTATCATGTACAAAGGTGGCCCAATTCATTCATTCCTATATCACTGACAGCTTTGAAGCCCAAGAGAGCTCCCGCGATTTTAGATCTATGTTACACCTACTAAAGTCAATGTATATTAAGGCATTAGTTTATATTGGTTTTAGTAATGTTTTTAGTCTGCATACCTATTCGCCTGCCTGTCTATCAGCCTGTCAGCCTGCCTGTTAGCCTGCCTGTAAGCCTGCCTGTCAGTCTGCCTGTAGCCTGCCTGTCGGTCTGCCTACAAGCTTTCCTGTCTGTCTCAAGCCTGTCTTAGCCCTGCTGCCTCAAACTTGTCTGTCTTACTATCTATCTGTCTGTCGGTCTGCTTGTCTGCCTGCCTGCCTGCCTGCCTGCCTGCCTGCCTGCCTGCCTGCCTGCCTGCCTGCCTGCTTGCCTGCCTACCTGCCTGCCTGCCTGCCTGCCTGCCTGCCTGCCTGCCTGCCTGCCTGCCTGCCTGCTTGCCTGCCTACCTGCCTGCCTGCCTGCCTGCCTGCCTGCCTGCCTGCCTGCCTGCCTGCCTGCCTGCCTGCCTGCCTGCCTGCCTGCCTGCCTGCCTGCCTGCCTGCCTGCCTGCCTGCCTGCCTGCCTGCATGCCTGCTTGCCTGCCTGCCTGCCTGCCTGCCTGCCTGCCTGCCTGCCTGCCTGCCTGCCTGCCTGCCTGCCTGCCTGCCTGCCTGCCTGCCTGCCTGCCTGCCTGCCTGCCTGCCCTGCTGCCTACGCACATGGCAAATTTGATCCTGATTACATGTATATGTTACTCTCCTTTGTCCTGTGGTGGTGTTAGGTGTATCAACTTGTCTGATCATGGTAATTAGGGAAGGAGGGTGCGATATGCCGCGAAAACTCACCGGTAGATGGCCGAACCTATAGCAGCAAACCAAATTGATTTGTTGACGATAAATAGGGCCAATATCGACCCAACATTTGAATGGCTTATTTTATAGACTAACATGGCTTTACAGCTGAGTGAAAATCCAGCTACATGGCTGCACATAGCCAGACACCTCGCAACAGTTGGCATGAGTCCCTGGGAAGTGGAGATAATCTGCGGCTCTACAGACACTGACGCTGGCTGGGCTTAAACAGTTCTCTACCGATTGACATGGATAACTTGGATAATTTGAGTGACAGTGTCACCGTGCCGGACTGGACTGTCTCCACATCATGGCTAAATCTACACGACAAAAATGCCAACTTGACAGATATAGTCGATGATAACAGCACATCAGTCAAATTTGTCTTGAAGTTACCTTCTCCGAGTACCAAGCAGCTGACTGTGGCCATCATACAGATTTTCCTATGTCCACTGGTGTTCCTTGGAAACCTCCTTATCCTGATCGCCATCAGGAAATCACGCAGCATGAAGCAGGTGACTTTTCTCTTTCTTGGACACCTGGCAGTGTCAGATCTTCTTTTGGGATTTTCTATTTTTATGCGAGTGTTTTTCCTACTGCAAAATAACTTGATCAAGCTACCATGCCTTATTGTACATTTGTTTACGGTATTGGCCAGTGGCTGC
Source organism: Flabesymbios commensalis (assembly GCA_964017125.1). NCBI lineage: Eukaryota > Metazoa > Annelida > Polychaeta > Terebellida > Flabelligeridae > Flabesymbios > Flabesymbios commensalis. The sequence continues at coordinate 39,571,959 of OZ024907.1, forward strand.
AGTATGACTGGGATATTATTTCTGTCTCTGGATTGCTACTTATCTGTTAAATTCTCCATGCAGCTTCGTCCTATAATTACACCTAAGATTGCCTGGGTGATGATTTTCATGTGTTGGCTATTGTGGGGCGCATATAACATTTATTTGGCGGTCCAGGCAATGTTAAATCCTCTACACTTGGCGCCCTGTTTTCTGGGAGGTGGTTACTACAGTAAAATTACATTAGCACCTTTTCCGTCTACTTACTTACTTCATCTGCTTATCGTGATCTACTTACAAATAACTACTCTACTGGCGGTCAAGAAACATTTCAAACAGCTACGTAACGGGCCCTCCGGACAACAGACATCATCTACTACTGATCAAAATAAACCCAGCGACCAAACAAAAAGCGTAAATCGAGCAAGCGGACATAAGACATTGACTGTTAAGCCAGTAAGAGAATCATCAACAGAGACCGAAGTTACCACGATATCACAGAGCATAGACACAAACAGACCTCAAGGTAATACGAGTACACAAATGAGTGTATCAAAAGACAACCAAAGAGAGAAGAGACTGAAGAAGCTAACCAGTATGAACAGGATCGTGGGACTGGTACTGTTATCATACTTTATTTGCTGGTTTCCTTCCATGACATTGTTACTACTGTTTGCGGTATGTGATGGGGGGTGTGGTGTCCCACCTGATGTAATGCTGGTCACTGCTTGTCTTATAGTAGTCAGCTCCATGGCCAATGTGTGTGTCTATGCCGCTAAAAGCCCTGAATTTAGAGTGATGTTCAGAAGGTTATTATGTTGTACCAAATGTAAAAATGAGGTGAATCCACAAGAACTGAGTCAAACAGTAACACCTAACAGCCATAGCACCAACCCAACTCACATGCAGACATAACAAAATATACTTACTTATTTGGTGACAATGTTGTAGGACTATGTACATTTTCCCACAATGTCACTGTAGAATATTAGAACACATGGAATGAACAGTATTAAATTGAAACAGTGTATATAGACCCATTTTGCACTATGAATTTATTAAAAAATGAATATTTCTCATAATATAATGTTTAAATAATAGGAAACACGAAGAACGGAAAGTTCAGGCTGTTCGTTTAATGTTGAGCTTTGCCGCAAGCGCTGCATGGACTACAATAACGGTTTAGATGCAGTGCATAACTATCAAAATCAATCCAGAAGATTTACATACAAGACCTTTAAATGAAAATCGAAAATGGACATACATTAACAGCGACAAAAGTAGATTGCTTAAAATGCTTGTCTATCGATAGCTAAAGCTTGATAATTGTATATAGGTATATATGTAATGCACACTTGATTAGGTACATGAAATAGGAATGAAAAAGTTTTAGAATATTTTGTTTGTTTGCTAAGATGCTTCATTTCTTTATTGAATTAAACACATGCTTTTGACCATCTGTACATTATCTTGGTCACATAAAATTTTATCTTAAAGGCCCTTACCCAGGCAAATGACATGTTTTCGTTTTAGCTCTGTTATATCTTTTTGAGTGCTTGAATGAGTGGAGGCAATATCCCGATAGTTTAAATTTGTAGAAACATCCGTTGGCAACGTAATCAGGTTCAGAAAAAGACGAATTATGTCAAAATGTCGGTCATTACATTTTTGTCTTTTAGATCCACCCATTTTTAATGCTGTCGCCATGTTTCAATTGCTCGACAGGAAAGTGTTGTCGAGTCAACGATTTGATCTTTTCCTTCTAAACACAGTTTTTTTTATAATTTACCATCTAAGTTCTTAACTCATACTGGGATAAGTGTGTAAGGTCTCAGATGTATCACATCGTCAAAGACGTTGCTAGTTTAATTACAATGCCATCGCAAAACCACCGCTTAACGGCACTTTCCCTACGGGTCTCACATTTACAAACACGAAGGGTCAACACTTCTATACTCGACCAATTAACATGTTTTACATCTTTGCGGGACATCGTGAACATCGCCAAAATACACAGGTAATATTCATGAGATGCTCGTGGTTGGTGTAGTGACAAAAAGGAAGGGATTGTCCTCAGTATGGGCCTTCAAACACATTAAAAGTTATCTTGCCGTATAAACATAATAATATTTTTTGGCCACATAAAAAAGTCATTTCAATCACATAAAAAGGCATTTTCGCTACATAAAAATCATCTTGAACATAATCACTAATCCTCACCACATAAAAAATGATCTTGGCCACATAAAAAAAGATGTTGGTCACATAGATAAGGTGGCCCACGTCTCGTATTCTACCCCCAATTTAAATAACAACTGAATGACAGTGGTAATTGGCCAATCTCGTCATGTGACAGGCTGAACCACTTTTCGATTGGTCGGGGGTAGGATACAAGACTTGTACCGAAAAAACACCTGTTTAAAATATGTAGAACAGCTTGCTTGTAAATCTATATTGTATGTATACATTATCTGCAAGTACACGTACCATACTAAGAATATTACCGAGGCCGCTATTGTCTGAGTTGATAGGGGGAATACATTCGTTATGCTTCCTAAGGGTGCTAAACCTCAACAATGAGGATGCAGGTGGTTTACTTTGTGTTCGTGGCGGGGGCCCTGGTGCAGTGGTTAAAGCTGCCTGCTTGGAAAGTCGGAGATCACGGGTTCGAACCCCATTCAAGTTTCAAAGAAACAAAATATTTCTCCTCCGCTCACTCGTAAAGATTCAATATTGCGGGAAGCCTCATTGACCGAGAGGTAGCGTGCTCGGGCTCAGACCACCAAGGCTCAAATTTCGAATTCTGTGTCTGAAGGGCAGTGTCATCTCATTCATCTCATCTTCAGGAGGTTCATTTCATTTCATTTACTATGTGTTCGATGATACTGAGAGTGTCGGTAGTCGTAGGAACCACCAATTAATATATTAGTATGGCGTGTGTTTGGCCATGCGACGGTGAAATGACCTGATGCTGTCCCATGCTCTGCATGGTGTTAATTGTATTATAACAATGTATGTAAGACAAATGTATGTATATTTAAAAAAGCTAACAAATATACGTTATATATATATGTATCTAATCATGCTTTAAAAAAGTTATTTTGTGCGTTGCTATGCGTTCCTAAGTGTATTCTACCTACTGTTCATAATAATATTAATGTATATGTAGTTTTTTCATCTGTGGTTTTGGCGCAGGCAACATTTCTATATCATGTGTTTTGAATTTGATACGCTTTTTCATTTATATTATATACTTCACCCGTACTATATATCATATAATTGACTGTTTGTTTTCATATCACAAAATCACTACAGGGCACATATGAAAAATAGTCTCACTGCTAATAATGTCCACCCTGTATAAATATGTCTCAATAAATAAATAACTATGATAAATAATCATCTTAGCAACATCAAAGTGATTTTGGCCACTTTTAACTCATAACAGTCTGGCCGTTTTGACATTGGACGTCTGTGTGGTCTGACCATTTTAGGGATTTTTAAACATATTCTCATACTCCTAATATAAATTTAGAATGGTGGCATATGTATTTCCCATGCACCACAGGAACACACATACAATATGTAACCAGAATACACTTTATTTGATTGGCCAATGTGATGTTGCCAACCGACAGCCATTTTGAATATGCTAAATAGGTAGTTAATTTTTTGGAAATTTTGTTTAAAAATACAAGATTCACGGAGATTCAAGAATACAACAATTTATCAATTCACATAAAATATAGTAAAATACATCACAGACGGTTCGAAGAATCATTCAATAGGTATATGCACACGAAAAAATAGGGTAAATCAGTTATTACACATGGGATGTACATGAAGTAAGTTGTGTTCATAGTTGCGCAAGTGATGTCATCTGGAGAATATTACGCCTTATTGCCAGACTTAGACTGCTATGAGGTCTCAACCAAGTAATCAGTAAAAGTTTGGTTCTGGACTATTTTGATTTTTTTTTTGCCAGATCTCGCTAGTTATTGTAATCAAGGAGGAGGGGAGAATTCTTCATGCAAGTTTATTATTCATGACAATGATTGATTTTATGTTTGTAATTCACAGAAAACATAATAGAAATACAAAGTGGCGTATTATTATGATGGACAGAATCACAATCCCTATCTAAACCACGAGTGTCACTGGCAATGGCATTTCCCCACCTTTTGAAGGTAATCATCGACTTCGGGTGTAATCTTTAAAAAATGAAGGCGGCTAACCCCCATTTTAATTTTTGTTTCTTAATTCACAACATAAAAAGTTTCCATGGTTAAAATGACTAGAGGATCTGACGTATGGAAATTGACCTGTGGCCTCTAGCGTGTGAGCGAATATACATGTAAGTCTATGGGACTGTAATTACTTGTGTGAGACCATGACGTCGCCACGGAGCTAAAGGATCCTATCTGACACTCGTTAGAGTGGCAGATAGGATCCTTTAGCTCCGTGGCGACGAATTGAGTTAATAGTCATCATAGCCTCATAAAAGTCACATTGGGCCAGCATCGCAGACGATGGGACAGCAATAACCCAACATTGCTTTGCGCCTCGTGTTGGCTGGACTATCAGTGTACTGCACGCCGTTCTCTCGCACATGAGCGCATACATTATGTCCTTAGGTGAAAGAGTCTACATATTTTTGGGGGTTTACTGCTAATAAAAGCCAAATCACAACAAAACCATATCGCAGGAACTGTTAATGTAGCGCCTATTCTGGATTGATCGCCACTGTTATGTGGGAGGTATATATTGGATGGCCGGGAATAACAATGTGCTCAGGGTGAGCGTAAACCAAAGGTTGAATGGTAATAATTATACCTTATTCTATTACAGCATTACTTTTACTTAACACATGTTTATAATGATATATAAGCAGTACACCTAACTGTAAGCAATGATTCAATAAAATGACTTATACTTACACAATTTTCCGTATATTTAGCTTTGTCCCTGGAACGTTCATCATATACATGTACGTATTCCTGTTCTCTCTGCCGATGCATAGAAAGTCCATTAGGCTGGCAGCAAGGGGTGTTCGCTCTACGTATATTACTTTGAATTCCATCAGATCCTAGTTGGCGAAGTAACCAATTTGCCTTATTAAATGGCGAGAGAACAAAATGATTTATTTATGGTCTGTTCTTCGTCGAGCAGAACTGACTGGTAAAAAGCCAGTTGCCTTTTCAACTACAATTAAAGTGGGTTACAGACTATAGAGTAGAGAATAATGACTGAGGTTTTCCTTCACGCAACATCCAGAAACAAAAATGGCAGTTCAGGTCTTTCATTTAAATCGGATATATTAACCTGTGCAAGGGATTTTGCATGTTACTGTTGAAAAGAGAAGTCTTCATAATTCTCTATGCTGGATATTTAGAAACCGATTGCTAAGAAGTAGCCGGATCTCTCAAAGCTGTAGTACTAGAAGAACGCTCCAACAACTGCAATGCAATACGCCTGAATGACAGACTAGAGACGCGTGTCAAAAGACAGATCTAGGATTTGTTTTCTTCTTCTTCTTCTTCTTCTTCTTCTTCTTCAGTGGGTATGATCATTAGGTCCACGCACAGTGCAATTGCTTCACATTCAACCTGGCTGAAGCAACTGTAAAGAAAATATAGGTTATAATCGTTCACTGCATTTCGACACTAATTCGATTTGTTAATGGCGGTATTTACTTATTTCAGGTGAACAACTATTATCGACCAGAATACATAATTTTTCATTAATTGAAAGTACCTCGTCAAGTTTGTCGTAGTCCGAAATGACGCTTTACTGATCGCTTAGCGTCAGAATTTGTTTCATTTGCTTATGTTGTGTTTTTTTTTCATGAGCAACGTATGAACTATATCACACTTACCTATAATCTCAGTAAAATTAGCTTATCTCCTTGATATAACTTGTAGCAATATGAATACTTCATAATTATTGTAATTCATATTCTCTAACATGAACTGAGGTTTCTGTCAAAATTTCATGAATTTGTTAGGTCCAATTGACACGACTGAACGCGGTGGATGATCAATACAATAAGTTGTTCATTTCAAGCTTGTTCACATAGCTTACCTGCATACACAACCGTGTACAAATATAAAATACCCAAAGCACTTGTTTGCTGATATATATAATCTTTGAATGCCGATAATGCAGTTTTTATTTCTCAGATATGAGCTCTCAATAAAATTTTATTATTAATGTCATCATAAAAAAATAATACACAGTTTATTTTTATTATAATAATGACGTACATTATCTCCGGGATTTCGAATGTGTGTGCCAATGTAGTTTCTCGTAAAAAGGCCAGTCCAATCTGAAAATTGTGTACGCCACAGGCCTACTTCTGAATGGGTATAAATATGAAACATCATCCACTTCACGTTTAAATGCGTTCGTCATGGAATCTACAGATGACTCGAATAACTTCTTATTGGCACAATATTGTCTCGTTGTTTTGCCATCATTGCCTAACAACCTCCACAAATATTGATACAACAAATTCACCATAAGCTGGTGAGTGCCAGAGATAATTAAATTATGTAAACAAAGTACATGTAATTATTTAATTTATTAAACAACTCAATAATTCATGTGATAATTCCCAACGTTTTTCACAACAAATGTAAAAAAATAACCAATTTGACCTTATATTTAAAGGAGAAATGGAACATGGGTGGGCAGAGTAAGTGAGTTGTATTGAAATAAGATGTAAAAAACATTTCCCTACAGAATACATAAATTTCAAAATTTCAGTCTACACGGTTATTAGTTGTAGTCCTTCTGGAAAACTATATTTGATTTTTGCATTTTGCCAACCTTCTTCATTATTAATTACCGCCATGATTGTATTGCTGCTAAATGATATAACATAGGATTTTCCCGAGACCTGTTGGCAAATTGACGAATCAATCTTTTCCCTACAGAATACATACATTTCAAAATTTCAGTCTACACGGTTATTAGTTGTAGTCCTTCTGGAAAACTATATTTGATTTTTGCATTTTGCCATCCTTCTTCATTATTAATTTCCGCCATGATAGTATTGCTGTTAAATGAATGTAATAAATACAACTCTACCGGATTTGTCGCGCTAAAACGCTACAAATGCTAATAAATCAGCTAACAGTAGTGAGTACTGTAATAGTAAATCATGATAGTTGAGTTAGTCTGTACAATTCAATTGATTTTAAATAATGATTTTGAGTAGCATCGTACGACGCTACACACTGACTCTCACTGTACCGTATGTCACGCCAATATAATGCATGTGTAGGCCTAAACATATAATTATAGCGTAATAATACAATGTAATTCTTGTCGTTTAAATCCACATGCAACAGTATTTCGGCATATTACTAAGAATTTCACAATGTTATTTCTAGTGGGGGACTATAATGTAATAAATTTGCTCATCTGGCTAAAATTGTCAAACTTGGTGTACAAGCCCACAAGACAATACCCTTTCATATTTTTGATGGATCCAATCTGAAAAATTGCTGGATCCATCATTTTAGCCAAAATTCAAAATAGCCGCCACTCGAAAACCAACATTGTCATATCTTGGCAACATACGGCCCAAATGTCACGATATTAACATAAATTCTATATATTTCGATGAGGAGGAATCTATTTGTAATGGTTTAAAAGTGATTGGGATGAATTTGCGTGTTTTAGTTTAATTTAATACATCCAAAATGACACATTTTGTAAAAAAATATGCTAAAAAACGAAATATCAAACGCTGGGCACATTTAAAAAATAGTTAGTGACATTTTATTCATATTTGACTGTTAACAACATAATTTATATTGGCCTATACATATTGGTAAACGTAATCTGAAATTAACCTCCATCTGGAATTAAACTGAGTCGTAGACTCAGGTAAAGAAATCATCAGTTAGCCACATGTATCGCGGTTAGCAAATATTCTTTGGACATTCATTGTTTATACCCCCACACTCACAGTGACATAGATGCCAGATTAGCATTAGCACATTTGCAAATTCTCCTTATGCTTTTTGACAATTGATAACAGTGTTGCAGTGTTGCAACAATGCACAACTCTAACATCTGCAAAACATTCAGCTGTTCATCAAGGACCCAGCTCCATTCCGATGGACTGTATATTTTGCTGCCTTTCAAGAGCCTTTCTCCAATTATATCCTGCCTGATATAGTGCTCTTCTAGAAGGCCAAAGTAAGGCCCCCTGTTTGGGTGGTATGTTTTCTAATGTCCGCTTGGCGCAGTCCATGCACCGTTCCAGCCATGTCAATGGAGTCCAGGGAGAACAGAAGAGGATCTCCGGTAAACGGTACACATTTATCTGTTATTTCAGGGTAGGCATCCAATGTGGCCAATGCACTTCTCTGACAATGTCAGAAAAGAGGAACTAGTAGGCCTATTGCAGCCAGTAAAGCTATGGAAGAGTGGGAGTTAGATGCACCTTTGAGGACCAAGTTGTTTTTACAATTGCTTGGATAGACATTGTCTGAAACATTTTGCCAGAACCGAAACCAACCCATAATTCAGTCAGTCTCAGGTTAGTAATATGACTAACAGCAATGACTACATTAATGCTATCCATTGTTCTGATATACATATTGTTATGTGCTTAATAATTTGTAGAACGTGCGACTGTCAGCATCTACTTGACCACAAGACATGAACAGAAGAGATGTTAGCGCTATTGGAAAGATGTAATCTGGGAATCCTTGGTGGAATATATTATAATCTTTGAGAAACGTAATCAAATCGTTAGCCATTTCTTGACCTATGAATCTAAAGAGATCAGCCTTATTTTCAGGTGTTTTCAAAAAAGTGTTCTAGTCGATCACTGAACCTTGGTTCGAAAACCACGTTTCTCATGGGTTAAACGTGTCAAACTTTGATCAGGATAGTAATCCCAGATGAGGTCAAGTAGTACAGGAGCATGTGTAATCCCGTGGGAATTTATTGGTTAAAATATGTAACCTATATCAGAATGTTCAGAATGGACCACTGAATAAGAAAAAGTTTGATGGAGTTCGCAAATAGGTGTCAAAACCCTCTTTTCAGACAAAATTCAAAATGGCCACCATGAAATCACTAAAGTTATCCTATCTTCATCAATAATTGAGATAGAGACAAGATTATTTCACCAAACCATATGTATTCGGTATCAAGGAATGCAATAAAACCAACAATAAAATCATTCGACATCATTATATTGTAAAATTCAAAATGTCCGCCATGAAATCACAGAAGTTAGCATGTCTTCGTCAATAATTGGGATAGAGACGAGTTTATTTCACCAAACAATATGTTCCCGGAATTAAGAGATGCGAAAGACACAACATTATTACATGTAGGCCCTATCATACAAAATTTAAAATGGCTGCCATGACATCAGCACGAAAATGATCATAACTTCTTGAATGTTTGAGACGAAGGCTTAATTTTATTTGTTGTGATGGTAAAAATGTCTCATTTTTTCAGTTCATTTTTTCAGTCGCTCTCCATGACAAATGAGTAGTAACTGGCCCTTATAAGAAATTGTACTAATGTACTCTTGCTATTATGTGAACAGTTCTGATCAAAATGATACAGAAAGGAAGTAACTGAGTAAGTGTGGTCAATATTAGCAGAGATATGACATTTTTTAAGCTCAAAAATCTGGAAAAAACATATAATTATATTAGAGAATTAGAACCTGCTTATTATGACTCATTGCTTGTTGGAGTGTCACACATGCCTGACAAAATTGACTGTTATTTATGACGTCATAAACCCCATCCAGGCCTGCATATTTATATTTACTTGGGTGTAGCTTGAAGCTCGCAGCTAGACATCAATGCCTACAAATGATTGTATAATGGTTATGGTGATAGTCTCATCGAATTTGAAAGGTGTTACATGTATATGGGTTAGCTGTAAAGTTTGAACAATTTAATAGTGGAAGCATAAAAATGGCTTCACTTAGAGCAAAAGTGCCTAGACATGACACTGATTTTAAATTGTGCTTATTGTGCCAAGAAGCAGAATCACAGGAAAGCCTGATTGGCAAACCAAGATCCCACGAGACTGTTTTGAAATGCATCAGAACCTTGGGCAAGTATGGATACAATTTCTATCCAGAGATTTGCAGGCGTATTTCTGACATTACAGTTGATTAATTAATTAACAAAGGTGCAACATGGCACAGGACATGCTATATTAATGCTACTCAAGTGAACACAATACAGTGCGCACGTAAGTCATATGAGAAGCAAATAATAGAATCCTCCAAGTTGCCAAGACCTTTCTCTTCTGCTAGCTCAAGTAGTTTCACTCGTTCACAATCAGCCCCATACAATTCTGATGTATGCTTCTTTTGTGATAAAATTGGTATTAGACGAGATCCACTCTCCAGCTGTCGTACAACAGGTGCCAGTCTTCATTTACATTCAGCAATTGAAAAAAGCAAAAACGAAGCATACCGGATTAAACTCAACACAGCACTAAATCCAACTGATGCGCATGCCATAGATGTTCAGTACCACAACAAATGTTGGTCACATAATGTTACACATGTTCTGAGAAAAGTGGATCCTGAGTGTGAGGAACGTGAAACAGCAGATGAAGTGGCCGCTGATATTGAATTTATCAGCTTGGTAGAAGAAACTTCACTTGATGGCATGGTTCTTAGCGTGGCAGACTTACATGCAACATACACAAATATCCGTACTTCAAACTGTGTACGCCATCCTGACTGTAGCCGTAAGAAAGTTAAAATGCTAATTGAAGCTGAAATACCAGATGTGGACTTCCATGCATCAAAGCAGAAGAATGTGTCACAAAAGCTTAGTATCAAAGGTGCTCGAGATGTAGCAATGCAGAACAAATTTGACTCACAAAAAAACACTGTAGCAGCATACATGAAGACACTATTTGACGCTTCAATAATACTCCGTACATTGATGAAATAGACTGAGTCTTGGAGATTCCGTGGATCTTTGACTGACATAAGTGATTCCCAACTCCCAGTGGAAATATATACCTTCTTCCGCTGGGTATTGCAAGGGACAAAAAATACAATATCCTCTGAGGTCACAGCTGCAACAGTGAACAAACATGCCAGGAGCCTTGTACAGAGCACCATCTCAATGACAATATCTGACCGTCAAGCAATCTATAAGTCCGCAGTGATCAGGAAGAGCAGAGAAATGCCAAATGAACTTGCTATTGGTGTGGCAATTCGCCAAGCTATTTGGAGCAAAAAGGTCATTGATCTTCTTCACGGTTTTGGTGCATCTGTGGAGTATGATCGCCTTCTCCGATTAGAAACTCAACTAGCTATGACATCTCTAAAGCGAATGGAACGAAATGATGATGTCTTTATTCCTGCCAATGTTGTGCTGGGGCGACACATATTCTATGCAGTGGACAATATAGATTTTGCAGAAGACACTCCCAGTGGAAAAACAGTTTACATGGGACTGTTATGGCAGTTTATCAAAGACATGATCAGAAAGACATGTTGACCGAGTTAGAATTGTCTGGACAGGCAAACATGAAATCACTGAAACAAATCTACATGGCACTTGGTCCTAGACGTGCTGCAGCTCTCCCTGGTTTTCATGCGATGTCAGGTTCAGATATCACTGGCAGGTTTTCTGGAAAAGGGAAACAAACGAACTGGAAAGTTTTTGAAACTGCAAAGGACACTATTGTGGACGCATTTATTGACATTGGAGCAACAGTCATGCCATTAGAAGCAACTCTCGCTGCACTAGAAGAACACGTTTGCAAACTGTATGTGCCACAATCAGAAATTACAAATGTAGGTGAAGCGAGATGGTGGTTGTTCATAAAAAAACAAGCCCAAGCAGAAGGGCTACCACCAACCAGAGCATGGTGTGGCACAATGACATTGTGGCACGTCCAGAACTACCTCATCCTGAACAATATGGTTGGGACCGTATTGATGGCTGCTTTCAACCAGTAACTACCTCTCTGCCCCCCTGCTCCTACCATCTACTTAATTAAGTGTGCGTGCAAAAAAATGCACTGCTCTTCGAGCAGGTGTCTGTGTAGAGCCAACAAACTCAACTGCACATATCTGGGTGAATATACAATTTAAGGGGTCTTTCAATCTGTATTTTTGAAAAAAAATAAGTCGCTTCAAATTATATATAATAGGGTCAAATATTGAGGGTACGGTCTATGTGATACACATTTAAAATATCAGAGCTTAATCTCAAACACATTTAAAAAAAAAATATGTGTTCTTGTGAAGGACCGTAAAAATAAAATGTCAACTCAGCAACGAATTATATAGGCCTATATATATTAGATCATTTTCAAATTTTAAAGATCATAAATTGCTTTGTATGATAGTTTAATGATATGTTAGTAGTTATAACCCTTTTTGAAATAAAAATTGCTAAGACAGAACAGTGATTTTATTGTGAAATTATATAGTTGCTGAGTTGACATTATCGTTTCTGAGTTGACAAAGCACGATAATTGCACGTAAAAGTCATGTTTTAAGCGCATCTACGAGATCTCTGAACACTTGAGCCCCATTTTCTCAAAAAATATTGGTTCATCATTATAAAGACAAAGAAGAAATGGGATCATAACAAGCCTAATTTGAAAATGTATTTCGGAGGCCATTGTACAATACATACATGCCAATATAATGAGGGTAAATTTGATTTAGAAATTTAATTAAGTGTTATTTGTAGTTTTTTTTATGTAAACAACTTCTAAAATACTCTCTCACTCCAATTCAATCAAAAGCAGCTTCTTTTCAACTGCATTTCACATTGACAGAGGTAAAATATCAGTTTTAATTACAAAAAGGGGGACAGAAAGCAGAATTCAGTAAACTCAGCAACGTTTTTGTTTTCAACTCAGAAACGTTTTTTCATTGTTGTAAAAATGTCTACATAAGCGAATACTCTCTCAGTCTAATTTAATTAAAAACATATTTTTTAATTGCATTTCACATTTATAGAGTTACGTTTTTAGTCTTAATTACATTAGTGAGACAGAAAGCTAAATTTGGTCAACTCAGCAACGTTTCTGAGTTGAGTGATCAACTCATAAACGTTGCTGAGTTGATCGAAATAATAATGTTGCTGAGTTGAATACGGACAACATAAAACGATCTTTAATGTATTTAAAATAGATGTATCATTGCCAACCGATGCGGTAGGGGGATGGCCATCATTATCAAGCACTTTGTTCAGTTTAACATGTTTTCAATGATTTTTTGCTAAATTATGAGCGTTTCTGAGTTGACACAAAAATTGAATACGCTTCAGGGGTGATTGTTTTGGTTATAAAATAGTAGTTCAGATTGAATGTTTACAAATATTTCACCTACCTCAAAATATTGGGACTTTGCAGCTGTCTCTGCATATATCAAAGTAATTGAATGGTATCACACCACAATTTGAGGAGTTTAGATAACACTGGCGTTGCTGAGTTGACCGGTTTGCGTGAGACAGTTAAAAAGCCTCAGTAAATGTATCCTTGGCAACTTTTAATATTGAGTTCATGTCTGTATATGAATAAATTCCGTTGAACATAACAATTGCGCTACAAAATAACTCGGGGTTAAGTTATTTCCAAAAGATCTTCCACGTTAAAACAGTCTATGTTTCAGGTGTTAGATATTGGGAGACATTGCATTTGTGTTCAAATTCGTGTATTTTAGCACATTGCATGTTGAATAAAAAAATATTCGTCAGAGATATTGAATTATTTTTTTTTCTCAGTTTATCGTATCGCCCATACGACAATATTAAAAAATTTCGGACCCACACAATGCATAAATTCGCTCAGAATAGCCAAAAGACACTAAATGACCCTTAAATTGTATATTCACCCATCTATGTGGTTGCGCAGACAGTGACATTGAATGTCAAAATTTACCCGTCTCACAGGACAGTGATAGTGAGAGTGATGAAGATTAGATCGGGGAAGTTGTTCTTAATATAGCGGCCATCTTAAATGAACATAACTATTTTTTTCTAGCTATTATCTGATCATATCACTTATTTTGTGGTGCTGTGTTGCACATAGGCTAGATGCCAGGTGAACAATGTTTTTTAGCAATAAAAAGTACCTATACAACGTTTTAACCTGTTTTTTTCTTTTTTAATTGGCGGCCATTTTGAAAGACTTGATAAGAGGGTTATATTGTGTATTAAGCATGTAATGATGTCGTGGAGAGGTATCGTGTGTCTATCGCATCCTTTAATACTAAAAACAAATGACGAAGACATGCTAACTTCAGTGATTTCATGGCGGCCATTTTGAATTTTACATGATAATGAGGTCGAATACATGTAATGGTTGTTTTATTGCATTCCTTGATACCGAAAACATATGGTTTGTTGAAAGAATCTTGTCTCTATCCCAATTATTGATAAAGATATGATAACCTATTGATTCCATGGCGGCTATTTTGAATTTTGCCTGAAAATAGGGTTTTGACACCGATTTGCGAACTCCATCAAACTTTTTCTTATTCTGTGTTCTATTTTGAACATTTTCACATAGGTGGCATATTTTAACCATCAAAATATGACGGGACTTTATTAATGAACACAAGCATCCCCACTAAAGTCTGGTTATTGTGGACTCCGATATCATACTCTGGACAAATGCTAAGAAATGACATTCTACGTATTGTTGAAAATTTGCAACGTTGATGGTTCGGACCATATATGGACAATGGCAGCAGCATCAACAATTTCCATGGACACATCGCTGGAAGAAGTTTCCAGGTATTCTAAGATGTCATATTTTGTCCCACTCCTCATTTTCCTTTGTCAGATAATAAAGGTGGCTCCTTTTGATTCTCAAATAACATCAATCATCTGTTTCTGCATTTGGGTGTGATTGGAGAGAACTAAATCAATGAGAAAGCAACGAAGTACTTTGCTTCTGTACACTAAAATTTTTGCCTGTCGTTCTCGATGGTTTGCATTTAGACAAACGAGTTTGGAGAATTTGCCCTTCTTCTTGATGACCATAAACTAAAGAAGACGTTGTTGAGTGCGACAATAATTCAGCTGATGATAGAAATTCAACCAGTGCTTGAACTTTCCCAGTTATAGACAATGTGTTCATCCATATATGATAACAGCAGGATTGTCAAATAGAGAAGACATATATCGGTAGCTAGTAGTTTTCTTGGTTGAAAACAAACAACCATCCCCACAGCTGATCTATTACCTACATGTGAATGTCAAAATCATTAAGCGTTTTTTAACTAACATGTAATTTACATTGTTACAGCATATTTGTATTTCTTGATAATGAGCTAGCCATGAGAAAAAAATTGACATGACGAGTTATCTTGAAATGATGACCTGTATTAGAAACAGACTGTGCTCGAGCTAAAATCAGTACCCCTGCTTCAATAATCACGGATGGGAAGGTAACAACCAGACTATAAAGCTTCAATTACAAATTGGACATGGAGGACCCTCAACATTAAAATATCAACATTTAAATATATTCAGCTTCACACAGAGAGAAAATAGGACGACCCATATCCTTCACAGACACTGCCCAGATTGGTTGCTTCCCGCCAATAATCACAGCCATCTGGGTTGTGGCGTGTCTAGCTTTACAGCTGTCATACACTCCTCACAGAATCTCACAATTCTAACCATTTGCTGGTCTGTGGTTGGTCAATTCCCATTATCTCCGCCTGGTGAGTATTATTTGCAAACTCAAGCAAAAATATCAGTGTGTTACAGCCTCCCCCCCCCCCCCCCCCGCAGGCGTGCACTGATGTATCAGTGAAACGCCTGCCAGGCCAGGCAAGACTCGGGCTATGATCACCAGCTTCAATTCTACATTTCCCTTCAGCTTTTTGTCATTATACAGGATTTGGCAGTTTTTGTGATATTTTGCTCTCATTGACGAGACACGTTTTTGTAATTCCACAACCATTATCCATACATTCGAGCGATAAACAATCATGTAAAGCACCACTACTATTGTTAAAATCTAATAGGCTTTTTTCCAAATTATCAATATGATGAGTGAAAACCTTATTTTATTAACAGATGGCAACAAAAATAAACAACATTTTCAGATCGATACAAATAACCTTTAATATAGATCTAATAATATTTGTCGTCCTTATTTTATTATGAGAAGGTTGTTAGAAACTAATCATTAACCAGATACCATATTAGAGCCATAGGCCCTATTTTTTACTGTTCATTTTATGTCGCATAATAAGTCTACATAGACTTCCCGTCGTCAAAGCCGAAACCACTGTCTATCAAGTGGGCTTGTGAAGAATCAGCAGGAATGTCTAGATTGTCCAAATGTTACAAAACAAACTTGTGTATATTATTTTCATAATGGTAAGGCTGGTTGGGACAGTGAATTATGACCATAACTGACCATTCATATGTTTTATTTAATATTTTGTGTTCTATATGTGTTTACTTAACATGCAGTAACGGTAGGTCTACTTGCAATAATGGTCAGACCTGGATGGGTTAGTACATTGATTGAATTTCTATATATCAAAAAAGCTATAAAAAAATGGTCGAAACATTAAATATATGACTCTAATCATGTTTAAATTGAGACAAATGAAACCGTTGACCTCAAAATATGTGAAATTGATGTTAACATCATTAAATTTGATCCATTGGTCACAAAGATATGATAAGTATTGTTCGGAGTGGCGGCCATTTTGGATTCTGCCTAAAATGGTGGTTCCAGTACTTTTTGAAGTTGCATCCATCAAAAATATAAATCGATAAGGTCTGAGGGACATATAAACAATTTTTGGCAATTTTAGCCAGATGTGCAAATTTATTCACTAATTGGACATTATGGCCCACCACTATCTTAAATTATAGCGATCACCCATCATGATGGAAAATAACCCACTACTATTGTCAAAATCTAATAGGCTTTTTTCCAAATTATCAATATTATGAGTGAAAACCTTATTTTATTAACAGATGGCAACAAAAATAAACAACATTTTCAGATCGATACAAATAACCTTTATTATAGATCTAATATTATTTGTCGTCCTTATTTTATTATGAGAAGGTTGTTAGAAACTAATCATTAACCAGATACCATATTAGAGCCATAGGCCCTATTTTTTACTGTTCATTTTATGTCGCATAATAAGTCTACATAGACTTCCCGTCGTCAAAGCCGAAACCACTGTCTATCAAGTGGGCTTGTGAAGAATCAGCAGGAATGTCTAGATTGTCCAAATGTTACAAAACAAACTTGTGTATATTTTCATAATGGTAAGGCTGGTTGGGACAGTGAATTATGACCATAACTGACCATTCATATGTTTTATTTAATATTTTGTGTTCTATATGTGTTTACTTAACATGCAGTAACGGTAGGTCTACTTGCAATAATGGTCAGACCTGGATGGGTTAGTACATTGATTGAATTTCTATATATCAAAAAAGCTAAAAAATGGTCGAAACATTAAATATATGACTCTAATCATGTTTAAATTGAGACCAATGAAACCGTTGACCTCAAAATATGTGAAATTGATGTTAACATCATTAAATTTGATCCATTGGTCACAAAGATATGATAAGTATTGTTCGCGAGTGGCGGCCATTTTGGATTCTGCCTAAAATGGTGGTTCCAGTACTTTTTGAAGTTGGATCCATCAAACATATAAATCGATAAGGTCTGAGGGACCTATAAACAATTTTTGGCAATTTTAGCCAGATGTGCAAATTTATTCACTAATTGGACATTATGGCCCCCCACTATCTTAAATTATAGCGATCACCCATCATGATGGAAAATAACCCATTTCCGATAATTTTCGCTCATCTACTTTCCAGAATGAGACTGATTTTTCTTCTAACGTTGAGGTGGGAATTTTAAGGATAATCGCATCTTGGCGTGTACCGGCCCCTATGCACAACGGAATACGGGTGACCAGAGATTTTCACCAGTACATGTGTACCCGAAAAAAAACACTGATTCGGCCAATTTTTTGCAAAAAAATGAGGGTTACCCTATTCAAAGACAATATACACATATAAAAAAGGAGACATAAATGACATCGTCAAGGCATTTTTCAAAGACGATGTAAGGCTGTTAATTTCAGTTCAAATATAAGACAGTCATATAACAAGCACGTTTATATTTGATGCGCAATCGATTGGATGCGCACTGTATTTTCGGGGCACAACTTTACGAATGGCAATGATTACAGACTCTGTATCGCACAGTCTGTTATTACAGACTAGTTTGTCGAGATTCCAACAAATGCGGTGCCATTGCCTCTCGGACGGAACACCTCGTAGTGCTTACATCTTAACTCCATTTTTCTTCCATTTGAGAACAAAATCTGCGGCTTCCATCCGACGCACTTTGCCAATACTTCTATTGTTCTCTAAAAAATGTTAGTAGGCTACTTCCGGTCGGTGGGGTGATTTGCACGATTTGATTTGAGGTGATTCGACGCATTGTGACCAAACTTGTGCGCTTGAGAACTCTTGAATTCCATGATTTCGGCTAATGATTTAAGTAGTATATCCCATATGGGGGGAGGTACCATTTAATCAGCAGGATGGATTATTTTAAAATAAATCATTTCGGCCAGACTGCAGGAAATAAATACTATATTTCAAGAACTGTTCTATAATATAAAGATGTAATACAATTTGACATTTTCGAGTTTAAATAAATAATTTGTCCGCAACAAATACTACAACCTCCCCCCCCCCCCCGGATATTAGATGGTGGTCCCTTAACAGAGAATATCATTTTCTAGATGATTATAGCTTATTAATAAAGGTAGTGTATTTGTGAATATTTTGTTTTGTCACTATTTTTTCTACTAGAAAACTATAATCACGTGTTAATTTATTGTATGGATTATTTTCGAGCTGATTTTAATTTCAAACAACCTTACCTGGAGTGTCCAACAGTGGCATGATTTTCCAATATGTAACATACTAATTTTAGAAACGGTAAATACATCCCTCACTCGTAATCGCTACAATTAAAGGACACTAGTATGTTTTCCTTCACTGGTAGAATTTGGAAATATAAACTAAACCCTGTCTATCATATCATTTGACGCAACTAAGTACGCGCGCTTCAACCTTTTGACTCATTTTCAAAAGGTTGCAATTAGCTTAAAATGGCCATCGCAAGTGTGAACAATACCTTTATAGAATGTACTGATGCAAAGAAAATTTACTTGTACCTCTCTTTGGATCATAGTACTAATTATGATGCTGGTAAAAGCTAGAGTAAAGACATATGAACTTGTGCCAGAAGCAACACTAAAAACTGATATTCAATATCATGTTGAATTTGAAAGAGATACAATGACAATTTGTTCGATAAATGTTGTCAATGTAAAACATTGGTGGTGAATTTATGCCAAATAATTCTTATTGGTGAATTAATCGTGAAGTCTTTGCAGTGTGTTTTAGCCCACAGAGGGTCATTTGTTACTAGTAAACAGCGTTTCGCCAGGGGGCAGTTCCTTAGAGGCGAGTTTGAAAATAAATATCAGCAGGGTAAGAAAATTTAGTCTAGTAAGACTAGCGTGACATCTGGTGACAAAATTGTTTTTGAGAAATAAGAAAACAAATAAAAAAGGTTGTTCCTTTTTATTTGTGTTTATCAGTCACGACTACTTGACTACCTCAGCGAGTATGAGGTTTACATGGTGGACCTTATATGGGTCTGGTCACACTACACTAGGCCAAAAGTGTTACATGATAAAACACATCATATATTTTTTTTTTTTGCATTTCCTGATAGTACAATATCTGTAGTTTGTTGTTGGGAAGTTGCAAGTCAATTCGCTCGATGTGGAGCTCAGGAAATGTTTTTCTCTGAGCCTGGTGCTTTCAGGATCACGTACGTGATGCTTACATAATTCTCGTTTTAAATGGGGGATATAATAGCTAAGCTGGTGAAATTGATGTGAAGAGATGATCTGATACAAGGGTGATAACAAACAGGGTCGACAGAACGAGACACCAAGGGGAGAAACATACCTTTGACACCTCCACCCCAACTGTACTGAAATGTGGGACGTAAACTTTATTTTTACATGACTACTATGTTACCTTTGATATATTGTTGGTTTTCATATAGTAATGTTGCCAGTAGTGAGCTGATCTCGGCCACCACAGGTGAAGATGGAAGCAAATTACTGAATAAAACAGGGATTGTATTGTACGTATGTGATGTTTGACAAGTCATGTACGTGATTCTTCTCAGTATGTGACTGTTAACATGATTGTGAGCGTCAGTATCAGAGCTATACATTTACTGTCGACAAGTGACTGAAAATGTGAATAATCACATACGTTGCTAGCAGTCAAGGATCACGTACAAGACTCTTCTGTTATGTCAAATGTCACATACGTTTTTGACCTTCCTGGACTTAACCTTTCATAGAAGCAACAATTATCGCTCAGACAAAAAATTACCTGTCATTAGGTTGCTTGTCCTTGAACTGATATATCCAATCTGTACGCCCCACCTTCGACGTACCAAACAGTACTTGAACAAAAAATAAACGTACGTTTTTTCGGTAACGTACGTGATTTATTGACACCCACAACTTAAAACCTACATATCTCACACATGGCAGCATGTTTTGACTTGGCAGCAAGGCTGCTTCAAAGAAGCATTCGCCAAGTAACTTTTGCACATCCTTGCATAGCAATTGACTCATGTAAGAAATGGTGATGTGTGGTTAAAGATCGTGGTAACGTACGTGATGCTCAAAATGGGTTGCATTCCTTCAGAAACAAATGATTATTGGAAAGTGAAGGCTTATATCATATAGATGGCTTTCCATCGAAATAAAACTTGAGACTTCAAAGTACAAGTTTTTATATCTGTTATCTCATTTCAGAGAAATTACACAAAATGATGAGTACTTTCTTGAGAGATCAAAAATCTTTGACTGAACGTCACGTACGTTACCTTTGTGTTCAGAACGCATAAAAACTATGTAAAAAACAGTAAATTACCCCCACAAACGCACTTGTCATGGACATAATTTAACAACAAAGTCACAAAGAATGAGCCAATATATGACATTTTGTATGTAAAGTACTCTTCATAGTGTCTATTTCCTTCCCACCAAATATTACGGTGGTGAAATAAATATAAATAGCGATAAAATGTGTTCAAACACGACAACCCTCAGAATCAGCCACTGGCCCAGTTTAGTGTGACTAGACCCATATTTATACATTTTTGTACAATAATAAGTGACGTCACAGCTTTTTGTGGTTGTCCTAATGCAATAATAAGATCGCAATAGTCCAGGATCCACATGTTCGAAAGCTCAATAAAAATGGTCCGACCGGACACTGCTTTCTATACTTTTTTATTGCTATTTTTTGTTAGCTTGGACCATTGGGAGGTAAATTTGATCCTCTTCAAAATCCATGGGACACTACTACTTACAAAGTAATTTATAGATTTGGATGTAGTCCAGTTTCAAGATCCAGATTACTATAAGGGTCGCTCGGCAGAGGTTGCATTTCTGAGCAGTATTGTATGTAATCGTTCACGTTTAATTTTGGAAGATTTATAAAAAAAATACATTTAGGTATAATTAAAGCCATCTCCTGTGGTTATAATAGCTGGAATTAAGTGAAGGAAGTGTGATTTTATCATAAATATTATTTGTTTTATTGTCAGTTTTCACCCATAGCCCCCTTAAATAGGACAATTTAGCGCGCATATGGATAAAGTTTATTCCCCATGTTTGAGACACTACTGCTTACAAAATAATTACCGAATTTGCATACAATTTTTACCAGAGATGTATCTCAGGTCCAGGGACATGCCATTCCAATTATAATCCGGATTCAGTTTAAAGTTATTGATATAAAGGCTAGCCATCTTCTACGGTCATAGTGATTTGTGAAACAAATGTGAATTTATCATAAATATATCATATCCCCTAAGTAGGAAAATTCAGGGATTGAAAAAGTTCATGCACCATGTTTTGGACACTACCGTGTCATGCAATTTGCAGATCACCTGTAGATGACATATGCATCAAACCTAAATACAGAAAACACTATCAAATTATCAATAATGGCCACTTTCAAGTGCAATCTACGTTTTCTTTCAGCATTTTTAGACATGGCTTTTAAAGGTAGTAATTTCATTTTGAATAAAATGGAGCTTGCTGTTTTTATTATCCAAACCATTTAGCTGGCTTTATAGCTATATATTATACTTTTCTCTGGGATAAAAGAAACAAATATCTTAAGTGCGTGAATATTGGCTTAATATTAAACACAAATGAGAAGAGTCACAAATCAAACATAACACAAAAAGTGTTTTCTCAATCTGATCGACTCTCAACCAATCAATCTTTACCACATGTAGCATGATTAGTGGGGATGCATTTATATTTTTGAATTGAAGAAGTAGAAAAGAAAAGTTTATTCAACCGTGAATTAAGTGTAATTAGATACAACAATATCATCAACTTGCCATAAATATTGAAAAAAAACCCAATGCTAGTTAGGTTTAGGCTTAGCCCTAATATATTGAGTTTGCTTTGGTTCTCGCACGTTTTTATTTTTCAATGTTGGAGTGCTTTTAAGGGACCCCTTGGGATGAGACATTCTCAATTGTGTCAATTTTGAAAATTTATTTATATAAAGCTATATAGCCTACTGATCTTAACTGAAAATACGAAAAAGTCAAAAAACAATTTTAAAGCACCGAAAAAGAGTGAAATAATTGTATTTCCAGGTCGTATATTGCCATGTAAACAAAACAAGTCAGCAATATTCAGCACTTTACATCACATATTCCCACGTATCAGACGGTGAGATCAGAGCATCCGCCGCTAATTGGTGTCTTATAGTCAGGACACGGGAGGACACACCTGCAGCACTGATTGTCTACCCAACGCTGGGCCGATGCCATCAGCATGTGGCCCAATGCTGTGAAAACATTCAACCGTCCTTCAGGTATCCAAATAGTTTGTTTGGGTTACTTCTGGTTTCATAGAAATGTTGATTAAAAATATTTGTAAAAATATGAAAATTCTGAAAAAATTAAAAACATGATCCGTGGGATATACTACTTCAGTACGGAATTAAAAACGAAAATTGATGTCATCCCAAGGGGCTGCTTTAATGCAATCAACTTGCAGTTTTAATACAATGTTCCTCCGATAGCCATGCTGTATGCTATGTCCTAGTTGTTTTTTAGTTGTTCTTCAGGATTTATAAAAGGATTTTCAGGATCACTAAGTGGTAAATAATGTCGGGTCAATGATATACATGTCGGGGGATTATGATGTGCTATTTCTCCCTGCGTTTTTATCCAATCGACTACAAAGCTTGGCACTATGCTCCTTGGGTATTGAAGTTTATTGCTATGACTTTTTTTAAGAATTCCCAGTTGTTCTTCCGGATATATTGGTATTTTCTGAATCACTATGTGAGGATCGATGTCGGCTCAATGATGTACATGTGGAGTGAAGCCACATTCATTGTATGCGTAGACTCAGGCTGAAATGTGAGCAGTGTGTCGCGGCTGGGTCGCCCTATCACCCTTTAAATGCCAGATTTAATAATTATATTGCATTTGCCTAATGCTGTTTCAATACAAGTTTTGCAGACGGATGCCCACTATTAAACCAACTTTCAGTATTTAGAATGGACAGTGGTAACCTTTTAAGTGCTACACTTGACAACTCAAATAACAGTTGTAATTTCATCAAACACGAAACATCGACCCGATTTTGTTTCAATATTGGGCCTGTGTCGCAGACAGTGATACAGCATTAAACTAACAGAGAGTGAGCAATAAAGTTCAGTTTTAGAAATTGAAGAAAACATACTTCTACTGTTTAGACCTACAGTGTAATGCGAAAGCATCGTGAGCAGTTGACGACTTTCAAGTCTTCAATGTTGTAATAATATTTACAGTTGTTTACATTGTTCATCAGTTTAACCACAAAATACAGTTTACAGACTTGGTCATTTATATCAATAGACCTGAAGCACCATCACCACAAATTGGGCCTCTTCTTGGTGTATTAAATACAGAATTGAAACCACTGAGCACATCATAGAATATTGCTCAGCTGGTACAAAAAACTATGCCTACGTAACAAACATGGGGGTTGAATTATGCAAAGTGAAAGGGTTTTCACTTAATTTTATAAACAGCCAAAAAATAATTTTCAAATTATCATGTATTTGTTTCAGCGGCAGGATAAATCTTTTACTATGTATAGGTGAGGCAGCCATTTTGCTGCAGGTGTCCATAACATTAGCTCCATTGGCTACCAATAGCCGCATCCAAGCCCGCCAAACCGGCATCCATGACGAAGATCACCCCACGCTTTCAACTCGACATAATTAGCATAAATTAAGCCGCCATCTTGAATCGATGGCGTGATTGACAAACCCCGCCCACATGTCAAGGCCACACGTTGTCTGGAAAATTATCTAGACACTGCAATTTTTTTCAAATATATCTTTTTTTCAATCCTCAAAGAGAGGCTGAATTCATTTTAGCATCAACTTGAAGTCCAAAATTATATTACACATTGTGTGATAGTTTCGATTAGAAATTCGATTCTCTACTTTTCCACACTTTCGCGCTGACCTGCCCCCTTGCGGTCAGCATCTATTAGACTAAGCCACGTGCCTATGCCGGCGCGGCGCTTAGTTTATGAATATTCTAAAGAGTTGAAGCATGCGGCCCTACTGCACATGGCACTTGATTACCAGCGACGCGCCATCACACATAGGCCTACATGATATATATCACGTACGTCACTCACCGCCTGCTGCTGTAATCGGTGCGGCCACCACTCACACGGTGAGGCAGCAGCATGTCGCCGTACATACATAACATACAACACCCTAACCACCGCCCAACCTAAACCGACGGGCACCGAGCTACGTGCGATAATACGAACCGAAGCGAGCGATCGATTTCGACGTCACTGTGAATGATTTTCATGATGGACATTTTATAAAAAAAAGGATGTTCATTATGGGAAATATTCGTCAGCGAAATTATACTATATAGTCTTTATAGACTACTGTCAGTCAAGAGTTGAACAAAATAATTCCAAAATTAAGTTGAACTGTAGACTAGATAAATCATACAGTCGCACTCAGCCTATCGTTAAGAGAACGAAATTTTCTCATGATGGGCCAGTTTTAATCGTTATTTAATTAACAGGATATACGACTTGACAGTTGTGCTATCGTGACCATCTTGATGTTTCCATGTGCTTTTCGACTTGCGTGGAAAACTTTTCCACACAGGTCGATTTACCCAATACCATAGTATCATAGCTTAAAATAGCAATATAGCATTGATTTTGGCATTCTATATACAGTTTGTGACCTACAATTTTCACAATTTATATGTTAAATGAAATAGAAAGCAATATAAACGCAATTTCTGAGCAGCGATTTTTTCGAGATTTCAGCAACCCCAGTATTCTGCAACATGTGACATAGCATGGACACTTCTCATAAATTACAGATTCAGCATGCATCACGACTTATTCACTAGTCTAGATAACTGTGCACACAGTTCTTCACGCAGGACGCGAAAACCACAATAGTTGGTATGTTTTAAATGCATACCATTTTAATAACCGTTTGAGTATTGCCTAGTAGCCAATATGCCTGCAAACTCAAACGTTTCAATTTTTAGATAATTTAAATTAATAAACATTTCAAGATGGCTACCAAATAGGATAGCGAAGGCTTTGTGTCTACACCCCTCGAAGGACAAGGGGCTCGTCGTAAGGACTCATATTTTCTGGCAAGTGAAGAAGACGAAGCTCAGTTTCAAGCAGCTGACAGTGAGTACAGAAGGCTCAAAGCAGACTTTGCAAGAATCGCACGCAGTAGACGGCAGCGCAATCGCTCAAAGAGCGGATCTTCAAGGAGCCCTCCGCCAGCTAGATGACAATCCTTACGGCGATCAACTAATCTGCCGAAATTTAAGATAGCTACTTTCTATTCTACAGACGTAGAATTATGGTTTAATGAGATCGAGACTCAGTTTGATTTACACCAGATAACGGATGATGACGAACGGTATAGTCTCACCTGTGCGGCACTCTCCGGAGAGGTAGCATCCGACGTCAGAGACGTACTTCTGCAACCCTTCCGCACACATAAGTACGAGAGTCTCAAAGGCATCCTAATAGAGCGCCGAGGTCTGACTACACCCGAGAGAGTGAATAAAGTCATTTCAGGAGAGAAGATTGGCTCCGACATACCGTCCAGATTTCTCAGACGATTACAGAAGACGGCCGGTTTCGGTACTAAAGCTGTAGTTGGAAAGGCTGTTATGCGGCAGGCCTTTATCAGACAAATGCCCACATCGAGACGTGCCCACTTGGCCACACAGCCAGATATTGCCTCGCTGGAGAGTTTGGCCATGTTGGCCGACCGGGTACTTGCTTCCGAGAACGACGTCGACGAGATTAAACCGGGGGTTGCTGGAAACTTGTGGACGACTTTAGACAGTTCTACGTACGAATGGACACACGGACAGCCCTACCTGACGATAAAATATAGACACATGACACGTTTCATGAAATGTATTAAGAAAAATAATAACTACAGTGACATCGACGGACAGTAACATGACTTGTAAGCCTGGGAATGGAGGAGCTAAACCGGGTACAAAACGGAAACGCGGGCCAAAAACAAAAACATTAAGTGAACAAATAAAAACAACTTAACTTTCTTTGAATTACTTAAATTGTGTAGGCCTACTGCCATGCCATAACACCTGCTATATTACCTACATATCAATTGTGCCTTCAGCTATCACTCGCAATGTAGCGACTTGTGTCAATGAATTGTGTCAATGACTTGTGTCAATTGTGCCTTCAGCTATCACTCGCAATGTAGCGACTTGTGTCAATGAATTGTGTCAATGATTTGTGTCAATTGTGCCTTCAGCTATCACTCGCAATGTAGCGACTTTGGACGCAGGCCTTTTGCAATGGACAATTTATGGCCTGCGTCAGGTATATTTATTCACCTTGTAGGCCTATATCTGTTACAAATCTCGACGCAGCTCCCTAAGAAATGGTCAATTAAGACCTGCGTCATGTACATATCTGTCTATCCTCACCCTATACTTCCACATTCTTTTGACCACTTGATAATGACATAATTATATGCCAATAAACGGTGGAAAACAAACAAGTGTCCTTTCTTCATTTAGGGGTTTTGTCAAGTTGAAACAATTCCAAAAATCTGAGAAAAACTCGAAAGTGGGTGGGTGTGTCAAGCCCCAACTCGGATTTTAATTTTTTTTAACTTGACAAGACCCCTTAAGTCAATGGTTTACATCCGTCCATAATGATAATACATGATTGCAATGTATAGCGCTCATCGTCCGACTCTAAGTTGCCGAATTCGGGTACTTGTCTTCAATATTTTAATTCCATATAGGCCTATCGTATACAGTCTGATAATCATGTGTTATTAATAGATTAAGACACGTGGCACAATGAGATGAAAACATAATGACACTGCCACAATGCAAATGACGAGCATTTTGCAATACCATATAGCACAATGTCATATCACAATATGAAAAACAAATCTCATTTGGCATTTTAGAATTTTGACATCAATTATACGCCATACTATATAACCATTCTGCTCATACCGATGAAGGCGCAGATTCTAGCTAACATCTATCTATCTCACTCATCTGTTTGCCAATTATCTCACATGAAGCATCTCAACAGATAAGACTCAGATCTTGTAACCCAAGATCTACTTGTCTTGGTGCAAATGCATAATTACTGTAGATCAGGTAACATTTGCGAATTAAAGAATCTCGCGAAAATTATTACTATAATAGCACTACTAAAGAAATATCGGCGAATTCAAAGCTTCGTGAAAAGTCCCAAAATCAGAAATTCGCGAAAATTTAAACACGCGAAAATTACCAGATCTACAGTATATACAAGGTCTCGAACGATACCGTCTGTGAGCTCCATTATCACGTCTTTATCGTTATCAATGTAATCTTTATTAAAGGGACTGGCCCAGGCTAAAATCATCAAAAAATCGTTGATTTTATTTTGGCTTCTTAATATCACCATATGATGTGAACATGTCCATAGACTAGAGCTGCAAAAGTTTTTTAATTTTTCTGCTGCGCATTCACCAGTTAGACTAGATATAGAGACGAAATTCCCGTATTTCTAATTTTTGACATGGTTGTCAATAATTACAAATCAGGAATTTCGTCTCTATATCTAGTCTAACTGGTGAATGCGCAGCACAAAAATTAAAAAACTTTTGCAGTTCTAGTCTATGGACATGTTTACATCATATGGTCATATTAAGAAGCCAAAATAAAATCAACGATTTTTTTATGATTTTAGCCTGGGCCAGTCCCTTTAACATCAGCAAATATATAATGCTCACTGGAAGCACTTTTGTCGTGTGGGCCTACATATTATCATCTAATCAATTGACCCACCATTGGTCCATATTTACCTGTAGAGCTGTATAAACTCTTGGGTATTATATAAAGAAATGATCACACGCTCGTCAGTTGAGTAAAGGGATGACGAATCTGTATCTACACAAGTATTCAACCACTTCAAATAAAGAGTTTCGCAACAGCGATATTTTGATTTCTGAGATCTCCGACATATTGATTTTGTCAAATTTGTACCCATATGATTACTTCTCCAATACGACTGCGTACAAAAAGAAACCTTACGATCACTGGCATATTGTAGCTGCCTCATATGCACTATCAAGGAGATGTGCTCACATGCCACTGAAATATCAGCAACAATTTAGGATCATATACACAACAAAGATAGGGTGCATACCGTCGTGCTTTAGATGGCTAATGAAGGCGGTTTAATTTGTATGCGTTTGTTTATGTCAATGCCTCCTAGGGGTAAAACCCCTACCACCAAGTCCTACTTTTGGCGCCACTTGTCGATTGATGTCCGTGTCAAAGAAACATATATATATATATATATATATATATATATATGACTCATATTTCCCAAACAGTTTTCTAGTTTGCTTAGGCATACAATTTATCTAATTTCACAATTTAATCTGAAAATTTGAGCCGTCAACATTACTGATTACAGTGGCTCTTGATTATATATTAAATATTATGATATTTTCTGCATAAAATTATGCAAGATGCTACTAAATATCTATAAAATCATAATAAAATCATTAATGCATATATTACTGACCACGAAAACATGGTTGAAACATGATAATGATAACAATAGCGTGAATATTTGGTGAGATCTAGCGAAAATCTAGCTTGTTATTTTTGCAATTACTGATAATAAAATAGCTTAAAATTATTAAATCGCTGTAAATAAACACAATCAATTCCTTTTGGACAAATTATCATATTGAAAATGTAGATATACAAGTGTTATCGGCGATAGGGGTTTGGGATATGGAATTATAGCACATTTCATAGTTAATTTGGCGGCATTTTGTTTTTCAGTTTTAAACATTTTCCGGTACAATAAAAAAATGTTATTCGCCCTAGCGCTCATCTATGGAAGATATTTGGATAGATATATCGCTTGTAACAAAGAGTTCCACCATGTTGATACGATAAGCTTTGATGGTATTCTTGATCAAGTACAGACCAATTATCATGGTTTGCATATGGTGCTGTAATCAGTCAGGTATGACCGAGCTGTTGATTATGAGGGATCCTTAATTATGGTCGGATTTGTTTTAAGTGAAAACCCTCGGAGCTCTAACTTTTTTTCGGCCCTTTCCATATCTAAGAATGTAGAGCTCCTCGGGCTTTGTCCTATACGTAGTTTCCGCCTAATACAACATGCAGCGACAAAACATCCGCGTTTAAATTTTTTCAACAATAATCAAGAAGTAGACTATACAGTATACACTACACAAAATTGTAAATAGTCCAACTTTCATCGTCATATATCGATCGCTCAACACCCTGCCATTTGTCCAGGTGCTTTTGCTTAGATATCTGTGTATCAGTCTGTAGAAAAGGCAAGTACCGACCACAGGCAGTGTTTCTTATTTTTGTAGATAGGCTGACTATAGGTAGCCCGGGCCTTTCAATAAATGCCAACTGCAGCTGGATGGGACTCTGGCACTAATAGGCCCATGCCCCGACCTTAGTTCCTAATGATTTCCTCTCGCTTTCTAGGCACTGCATAATACATATTTTTTTATAATGAAACTTACTAACTCTATAATGTGCATTCATAACTATATTTTCATAACATGTACACTATGTTATGTATTTTGTGAGCGATGGTCAATAACTACTATTACAATTAGGCCTACTACCCTGACTGCTGCTACAACTAAACTAACAACTAGTTTCTAAAAACACATAATTGCTATTGAGAATATAATTTTCTCTAACAGTCATATTGTATCCTAATTTTGTATAAGGCCTATATTATTGAAGGGTTCCATGCATAAACATGCCAACTCTGTTTTTGTCATTTTGAGATAAAGGCGATTTCGTGTTTTTAGCGTGGTAAAATGCTTATAACTATTTTACTTTTTATCGTAGGGAATCCCAATTAATATCATTATCTTCGTCTTTTTATTTACTTTCTGATTCAGTTATATAATATATAATTTCGCCGGGAGCTTTTGACAGAACTGCCTATAAAAGGACACGCATATGACTCTTTATTCCTGCATGCATAATAATGCCAAATCGAGTTAGCAATTTCAAACATGAAGAAATTGTGGATGCTATGTACATAATGCATTTCAATATCACAAAAACATGGCATGCAAAAAGATGTCAAATAGACTTGTCAAAGGCAAATAAGAACAATTATGCATATATCAAAGTGAAAAGTCGACTTGACATGGTTGTTTTGATGGTGTATTTATGTTAAATATGCATAACATGACAGGTTGAAATATGTACACCTAACTGGTATCTTTATTAATGTGGTAAATTTTGCTATGAACATGGAAAAAATCAGTTTTCACTAACTACAATGATATTTTAAAATAATTAGAAAAAATGTCCTGACGGAGCGATGATCGTCATATTAAGTTACAAAACCCACATGTAGCCAGTAAAAGCGGCGTATATATATATATACATGCTTATGTGATCTAAAAACATAATAAACCAGTATCTTGCAAAAGAGTTACTGAAAAAAACCATTGTAATATCTAAAGTAGCTCAAAGACGTATAAACTTCATAGCCATCCTAAAGCTTATTAGGCTTTTGGACTGGAATCAGTGTACAATATAACTTGTCACCCGTGAATCTTTAGCTGACTGATCCACTTGATGAACAAGATAAAAGAACAACTTTATATAGAAACGATTTGAAATAACAATAGTGCAAGCCATCAACCACACTCAGGAAAGAGAATGGGTAGAGACAATTGATTTAAAAGAGGCATATATGTGCGTGTGCTCAAGACTCTGGAGCCACCAGCGTCGGCCAGTTCACCTCCATGACACCTCCATGACACCCATGAAGACTGTCTTCACAAATTTTAATTTTGGAAATAGACGAACAAAAGATGACTAGAGGACGTTCTGAAACCACATGGGATGTATCTGCAAGAGACGCCATTTGTTATTTTATTCGTTCAATATTATTAAATGCCATCTAAAACCCAGTCATATATTTATTTATCTGTGACTGATATTGATCAAGTAATTTTCTTTGGATTGGGAGATGCGTTACCATGTAAGACAATCAGAAGAGTTTGAAAAAATGTTAATCTGATTCAGTGAAAGCAACAGATAAATGTATTCAGAAAAACAGTACGCATTTTATAGATTTTTCCATTTACATAATATCGACTCAGGTTGGTATGTAGGCCTGCTATTCTCAACATCCAGCAACATTTGACGTTCAGGCCAATCATTTTGATACACATCCGCTCCTCCTCTTATAAATTCACTCTAATTTGAAAGGCTGAGTGGTGCCAAGGACTTGAATATAACGCCCTTCAGGATTTGAAAAGAATCTCTGGAGAAAGCTTTGAGACGAGAAATCTACACATTTCCTTTACAAGAATTGATCTGTGGAACAGGAAGCAATATGAGTTTGCTAGGAAAAAAATCACCTGGTGAGACGTTCAGGCTGTGAATTATAGCTTAAGTTACGTATCTGATTTTGTTCTCGAATACCAGTCACATTAGTTTTAATTAGAAGGTCAAGTGACTTGAGTCTTCTGCACATCGGACCCCAATATTTGCTCTTAGCTAGAGATATACATAAGAGTACTTTTTTTGTCAAATGACTAGGAGGTACACATGAAGAATAAGGTCATGATCAGCCTACTTTGCAACTTTGAGACATATCTGTGAAGGTCCACATTAAAGTACACTGTACTATGATTTAACATATTTAAGGCGGAGAAAGGTATGCAGATCACCTATAGCCTTCCAAGGTCTTACTGATTTCCTATATGTCATGTGAAATTGTTCACATGTGCATGTTATTATAATTATTATCATAAACAATATGACTTGTACACAAATTATATACTGTACATATAAATGATTCCCTAAATTTCTTTAAAACGTGATTGGTGATGTTACAAAGCATGACGGTTCAACATTAGACATGTGGTTAAGTATTTTAAATTGTTTTCAGTTGAGTTTCTCAGATGCGCCCCAGAGTACATGAGTTATTTAAAAAAAATATAAAGATTATTTTCGCTATATAAAGAGTTATTTATTGAATCCCTTGTCAACACACCATGATGTTCTACGACAAAGGACAAAAGAACATAACGATAATTTGGTGCCATGCTGTCCACTATAACCTTATAGGGGATACAACGAGGTGAAAAATTCATATGGTTCTTCAATTGCTGGATATCTCAAGTTACAATGTTTATACTAGATCCATCCAATGCGAGTAGCCCATGTTTGCACTTTTGAAAATAGTGTTTAGCGATTTGTAACCAAGCTCCTCATTCATTGGGTGTTTCCAATCATAAACATGAACTATTTCGCTAATCAATTCCAAGTTTGATTAGCATTTGGCCAAATTTGTGTAGTTTTTCGCCACGCAAAACTGACGAAATTGAACCCTGAATATTGTATGTGGAAATTTGATTTTTTTTTTACTTAAGAGATATCGATTGATTATTTTTTATTGTCAAGAGAAAATGTAGTCTTGGTCTTAAACTTAGCGTGGTGTACGCAACATCTGTAGAGAGAAGGATAAAAGGTGCAGACAGATAAATATTTTTTGTCAGATAAAGTACATTTCTTGATGGAAATTTGCTATGTTATCGGTGCAGCGGATTTTACAATTATTGTCATTAAACTAATCAATCAATCAATCAATCAATCAATCAATCAATCAATCAATCAATCAATCAATCAATCAATCAATCAATCAATCAATCAATCAATCAATCAATCAATCAATCAATCAATCAATCAATCAATCAATCAATCAATCAATCAATCAATCAATCAATCAATCAATCACTACGTACATGAGGAATTGTTAACCCATCAATAATAATATTTTAAAGAATATCGAGATTGATTTCGTTCAGATATTAGTAAATATATCGATATTAATCTACAATGTGTGTTCTTTACGAAAAAACTCCACAAATTCATCAATATTTTTCTATAATAATAGTAGCAGGAAACTGACAGGCCTCTCTAACCTAACAAATGTCTAGATATTATACTGGATAACCTCACCAAGAGGTCTATTCCTATTGATATTTATTTATACACCAAATTATTCCCATAATATTGGACCAATCTGCAGGTAGTCAGTCACATAACGCATTTTATATAAAAATACAAAAAATAACAACACAAGACCCCCAAGATTTTCAATATCATCACCTTCTTTAGGGGTTTCCTTATGATTGGGTTATTTACTGAGTGGGAAACAGTGCCCAAAATGCCATAGATTGTATGAGAAAGCCTTTGGAAATCGAAAATTTCCCCCGACCCCTTTACAGTAATTTTTTGTGTCAAATTTTAAAAAGCTAGATCCGCCACTGAACAGAACACAACACATCAATAGAACACCAATGATAACCAGACTTCTGCATATATAGCCAATATGTTTCATTACCAAAACGGGGTAGTGACGATAAACTCCACATTTATACCATTATTAAAATGTAGTTTTGACATGCTATGTGGACAAGGCATACAAATTATGATCCGTCAGATCAATGCTTATTTTAGTTAGCACCATCTTGAAAGTAAATATTAAAAAAATGCAGGTGTTTTCTTCAGATAGCATAATACTGCTTGTGAATATCACCCTCTTCCCGAGAGCAAGTCTATGTCAATCAAACATTTCATGAACTTGCACCCTCTATATTAGATAATGTGTATGCCAACTCTACATGGCATTATTTGAAACTGACGATATACTCACCCTAGAACTCTAATTTTTTCACACAAGATGCATATAGGTACAAGGAACAGCATGGAATACAAAACTCAAATTTATGCTAGCTCGAGTTAGCATGTTTATGCATGGAACCCTTCAATTTATAATATAATAAGGCATAGTGTCCGCTCTGACATTTTTCAATCTATCTTCGGTTATTGACACTTTTTGTCACAACAGTAGTGCCTATCACTGATCATTACTGAAATGTTGTGGGTTATATGACTTTGAAATTCTCATAATAAAATATACGCAATATTTTCGTACACACAGCATCATTGTCATTGGAAGATAGGCTCACATCAAAGTTCCCAATTATATGTAGCAATAAAGAAGTACTGTGCATGGTTTACTATTATCACACCCAATCAGTTGGAGCGTCAAGAACAGAAACAGACACTTTTAGCATCGTTTAATTTTTATAATATCCGTAACAATATAGATGTCAACGACCACATGAATGTCTGGAGCAACACCCACGTTATCTAGATCATAGCGTTTAGGAAATGCATTGATGTAAAGCTGCTTTGAACATGATATCATTGCTGGCTGTCCTTCTGAAATAAACCATTAATGCACACATTTGTTACTACCTCATGCGCAGTGGAGTGATTGCATTGACCATTTGCCATTAATATCAAAACTTGGTTTGTTACAGCACAACAATTGTACGTGGTTACAAAGATAATGCGTCATTAACAAAAAGAAAAAAATCGCATTCTTTATTTAGCATCAAAGTGCAATACTTGCAAGGCTGTATACATGCTTAATTAACCGACCACAGTTAACTTCGTTCAATTTCAATAAATCTTGAGCCAGATGGTTATTATTAGTTGCAAACTAAAATATTTCGTATACGTCGTTATATTTATTCGATCACGATGAGCAATAACATGGTGATAAAAATAACTTTAAAAAATAAACGAAGAAAAATTGATTCGGTAACTGACATACATGTATTTGCCGTGTGGTAGTTTTCTGTCTAGTAGACCTCTCCTTTTGTGGCATAAGTACTATACATATAATTGATATAATTATAAATATTATTTATCCGAATTTTATTTTGTTGGTGGGTACAATAGATAGATTTTAAGCATCAAGTTTTCATAAATCCATTACTATTTATTGTAGGGTAGACCAACCTACAGGTTTCTACAGTAAAATAGTTTCCTTTCAAAATAACCTTATTTTTACACGGGCGGCTACAATTACAGTATGATTGGTATTGATGTGACTTAGATGTTTATTACATCTGCTTTGAACTCTCTAGTGATAAATGATTCACTATCATGCAAACAACGTGTTAGTCGACTTCTGTGGGTTCTTTTAAAGTGGTTGTATTGACAGATTTATGATCAATACCGCCAAGAGAAATGAAAGGAATCTGCTACAGCGTGCTGCTATTTTAGTGCTAAAATGATCGATCGTTAGTAGTGATGTTTTGTACTTACAATACATCATAACAGTGACAAATTTTGTCTTAAATTTCCAAATAATCTGTCCCCATCTATAATTCTATATAAGCCGTTACTGTACTTATGCCACTGTGTTTTATTTCTCTGTTTTAGATCAGAAAAATCCAAAATCCAATGAGGGAGGGCGGAAAAAAAACATTTAAGTAAAAAAAAACATTCAACATTATTTCTGAAAAGTTAATGAGGGCGACCAAATAAAAAAAACATTGGACAAATTTCTGGAAAAGTTATTGAGGGCGACGAAATAAAAAAAACTTTTGACCTATTTTAAATAAAGTTAATGACGGCGACGAAAAAAAAGCAGCAAAAAAAACATAGCTGGAAAAAAGTTTTTTTATTTCCTGAAATGAACTTGATTTTTTCGGAATGATTTTTTATCTACCGATATTAAATGGCAACAATTCAATGCGCGCGCTGGGCAGGAAAAAACACATGTTTTTTTGGTAATGCGCGGCCTAAATCTAATGCGCGCGCTCATCTAAAACAGAAAAAAAAAATAGTGGCCTAATGTAGGTGGCAGGGGCGGATTTGAACCTGGTTGACAGGTTGTCAGCTTTGTCAAATCCATCAAATTACACAAGAGCCCGGGCATAATTTTAATGACAGGTTTCTAAAGCAAACTGATGTACATGTATATCTTTTATAGCATTGTTTTTAGCATTGCGCTTATATTTGTGGAGGGGTGAGGGTAACACCAGCAGCAGACCATGCAATTAACAGTCACAGCAACTCATAATGATTGTACAAACAGTTTGTCAATTGAGGCCGCAGCATGGACTATTACATATCATTTACACGCATCTTGTTTCCGAAAAGAAAATAGATATACCCTTCTGAACGCACACTACACATTGCAATCGTAGTAATTTTGACCTGTTTATATTATGTATTTCTTTCTTTTAGCTGTATCGTCATATCACAGCTATGGTTAAGCTATTGCCACTTTCACTCTTAACCCACTAAGCATGACCATAGTCGTTTTTCATCTGTTTTATTATCCGATTAATCACTGTTATTAGAAACGAAATGTATGTTTACCCAGTAATCGATTACTACTGAGTGGTTTTTTCAAGTTAAAAACAAATCAGAAAAAAAAGAGAAAGTGGGTGGGTGGGTCAAACCGCAACTCGGATTTTTTTGTGATTGTAATTTTTTTTTTGTCTGCACTTTTTTTGTCTGACTATGGTCAATGTTGATTTTATGGTGGGCCAGCGTGGTAGACGATTGACTTGCATTAATCCACCATTGTCAATCCCACAGCGTAAACACAATAGGTCTACACCGGCCCAATGTTTTCCTAATGTTGGGCCTATGTCGCAAACAATGGACCAACGTTGAACCAATATTGGGTCAGTGTATCGTGCTGACAGAGACTGCACACCAATAAGAGCGATGACCCAGTGCTGGGTTCATGTTAATCCACAATCAGAGATGATGTCCCAACATCGAAAAAAGGTCACGAGACACCAGTTTTTGAGGCCCTATCAGAACACAGCAATTACAGAAGATATTCCCAAAGCACTGTAGTAGGGCCACCTAGCTGTGCTAGTGTGAGGCTGCAGTATTATGTGTGTGGTGTTGTATTGAAATACTGTATTTAATGCCTCTCTGCCACCTTATAGCTCATCCGATCGGACTTGCCTCTTCGTCGCCCTTTAATGCCTCCTCATTGTCCTTTAATGTGCCTCCCCATTGCGCTTTAACTCCTTCTCATGCTCTTTGAAACCTACTTTTCGAACTTTATGGCTTTTTCGTCGCACTTTAGCACCTCTCCTTTATTGCCAAGAAAAAGACGCAATACACTTCTTCTTATTTATGTTTCTTAAAAAGCACATTTTCACATTTTGATCTTCGAATTGACCTTTCGAACTTGAAAATGACCTTGAATCACCAAAATAATACAATAAATTTATTTTTCAGTCAAAGTCACATAAAAAAGCCATTGCACATGTGCCTAGTGTTATTTGTTGAGAATAATATTTTGAATTAGTTGACCTTGCAATTGACCTTTTGACCTCGGAGATGACCTGGAGTCATGAAAATAACATAATAAAACGATTGTGCAGGCAAAATCACATAAATTGATGTATTACACTTGTTCCTAGCTTCATTTGTTAAAATATCATATTTGAATTTGAAATTTACCTTTGAATTTACAAACATGCCCGAACTTTACAAGCTGGTACTCATCTGATTTGAATTCAGCACAAAAAAATATATGCGAATCATAAAAAATATTGTATATGTAACAAAACAAGATTATGTCAATTTTATAACAGCCCTATCTCGGACTATAATAATGTACAGTGCATGTGACTGGTTGAAAGAGTGACACTGCCTGTGAGGAGTGCAGAATTTTGATTAATTAATAAAATTTAAGATAAATTTGTTAAAATTTATAATGAAAAAATAATCAGATCAGAATTCCCTTCCTCATGATTGCAATACATCAGACAGATCAGAATGTCAAATTTCATCTAATATTGTGAATACTTACAGTAATAATTTTACTTAGATCGAGATCAAGTGTGAGTTATATCCTCTCGGCGGCGGCCATTTTAAATAATATTTTTATTTACTACATGACTTGATGACCCATTTAAAATAAAAAAGGGAATAAATGGATTCCATGACTCCCGAGACCTATGGATTGACTTCAATATAATAATTATATCACTATCAGAACAGATAAGAGTGTTTTCCCATACATATGTAAGCCTGGCGGCCATCTTGGATCTAAGTGCTAACAATTATAGATGACTAAATCATCTTACATTACCATAAAATTCCATAATAATGAAAAAAAACATTTTGAACAGAGGGGACTCCAAGATGTTACAATTCTATGTAATTTAACAGCCATTTGGGATTTTTGGCCGCCATATTAGATTTGGGGAGATTTTAGATAGCTGAATCCACTGAGGAAACCTTGACTGGCATGAACCTTTCTAGCCGAGTAAACAACGGCCCTGGGCGAGCGCAGCAAGCCACAGAGCCGTGAATCTAGTATCAAATTGGCTTTGGTACCAACTTTAAATTGCCACTCTGCACTCATTTTGATGAACTACGGCCAATCTAACATCATCTTACTTATAAATGAATATATTAATTACATCCCTGTAATTCTTGAGTTTATATGTGACATATCGGACCTTAATTTAAAGCTGCATAACTGTTTTGTTTATTTCGAATAAAATAACCTAAAACGTACAAAACAATCATTGCTATTGTTTTAAAGGCCTTATAAATGCACTAAAACTGGGTAAATGTAGCGGAATTAGTTCACCATGCGGTACACCATCAAGTATTATTAAGTAGTGATTCGGTGTGTGTACAATATTCATGTAATAACGGTGAGGTTGTGGGCCAATATTCACCATGCGGTACACCATCAAGTATTATTAAGTAGTGATTCGGTGTGTGTACAATATTCATGTAATAACGGTGAGGTTGTGGGCCAATATAATGTTACATTGGCCGGCACGAAACCACCCCCTTAATAGCAAACACATACGTTGAACTGAATCGGCATAATGTTGGGCAAGTACCGCAGACGATGGGCCGACATTATTCTGTCATTGGATCAATGCCTCGTGTTAGCTGAGATACAAAGCCCTCTAGATGGTGGATACTGGGTCAAATCGGTTACAGTAAAGTCTCATGTTTTTAAATATTATTTTATTTTACCGCATAGCGCGATGTATATCACTGTATGTGATGATTTAAGATAAAATAAAATAAAGTCTGATATTGTCTAGTAGCATTTTGACTATATTTTGAAATGTCCATGAGATACCTAATAAAAAATATAAATGTTTTTCAAGAAAATCACGAAAATCCAAAGAGCGAAAACGATGATTTACATCACTGAATTTGTTGTCAATTCCGAGGACAATTTCTCACGGTCTGGGGAGAGCGTCTTAATGGCGGGCCAAAGGCTCTGATGCTGGCCCACACTTAAAAGCACCATACCGAAATAGGGTTCTATTTTTCAAGTGAGTGACATTCTCCATACCCGTACCGATATTAAACATGACATTACATGCAGATATCATCCATATCAGACAAAGTAATAACTTCTAGATATGTCTAACTGATATGAGACAATACACGTTGTACTGTGAAATGTATCTATGATCACTTAAAAAATAACAATAATTTTAAAAGTCTTCCTCCCTTTTTTCTATGATGATCGTTATCTGCCACTTGGTACTTTTAATGTCCTGATTATATAGACAGTATGTCTTACTCCACTGTGATAAGGTTTGTTTTGGTGGGGCAACAATTTAAAAAACAACAAACTTAAATCCTTAATAACTCAGTAACCGGAGCAGTAAAATAAAAAAATAAAACACCATTCTCCATGGATTAATCGTTTGAATAAAATAAACAAAACAGTTATGCAGCTTTAAGTAAAATACAACTACAATTCCCGGCGATATATTTTGCATCAATCTTTGCGTTTATGACATGAGCGACATCTATGTGAGGAGAATTCGTCCCCACATGCGCATGCTCAAAACCGCTTTAAGTAAATATAAACACAAAAACACGTGCGCCGAACCGGGAATGCACATGCGTGATGACGTCATGTTCGACTATGTTACCTGACTTTAATACCTATCTCACAAAGTCTCGCCTTAACACCCCACTCCAACCGAGATCACGGGGAGCCCCCAAGTGCAGTTTCGGATAAATAACTGGAATAAAAACATACTTTTATTTTTTAACCAACAAAAATCATCTCAGATATGAGGCAAATATGGTAGTGAAGACGTATACATTTGTAGGTGAGTCGGCAAATTGCGATTTAACCTCGAGTGTGCACCGTTAAAGTCCGTGGCAGGACAGCGGCTGTACGCAATTCAGCGCCGTAGGCCGTTCAGCGCTATACCTTTCTATTATGGACGTTTTCTGTAGGCCGACATGCCAGGAGCAATAGTCTTATATCGGAAAAATTCATAACAAGCTGATTTCTTTAAGGAAAGGTCCCCAGAAGAATCTACATTAGTATATTAAAAGTCCCGGAAAATCCACCTGGAGCTCTTCGAAAAATTGAAGATGAAGGCCAAAATGGCCACCGATGCATGATCATACCTTGTAAATTGTGTAAATTAGTCAATTTGAGCTCAATTTTATTTTGTAATATACCATTTTAATTAGTTTGTTGGTCAGTAAATCCATCTAGACTACTCCCAGACAGTTTTTGTGAATATGTGACCCTTTTTAATTCAAGATGTTGTCTGAGATGGCCGCCGGCATATTGTCATATGTGGGAAAGTTGCGAATTGGTCAATTTTTTATCATGTAGTAATTAGAACAAATTTATTATTTACAATTAAGTAATTCATTAATTAATAGATGATGGGTTGGTGACAGTACATTTGCTATGATAATTTTCATGCTTATTGTCAATAAATTATTGTTTCCACTTACTAAGATGTATGGTCAGATTAGGATATAAATTGGTTAATTAACAATGTTGAACATTATTTAACGTTTTTTTTCGTTTGGTGACAGAGAACATAAAACATGTCCGCCACCGAAATATAATTGACCTCTATTTTTTCCAGCTGATTGCAGGTGTGGAATCCGAAACATGACGACCCGGCTGTATTATGATGCGTTATGCCTCAAAATGGCGATTCAAAATGGCCGCCGTCTTAAAAAATGAAAATCATTATATTATCAGTTTTAATCGACTTACAAGAATTATGTTTTGTTCTACTTGTGTATTTTGACTTCCAGGGTACAAATAATGATACTATTCATGTTTGTAATGATGGGTAGTATTAATACATACTTAAATATGGAAATTCAGGATGGCGGCCATCCACGAAAATTTAATTTTACCTATCGTCCCCCAAATTTTAATAGACAGATGTTGTTCAATTTCTTTGGTGTTATTTAGCTTACTATCTAAGTAATAAATACAAATAGTTTACTATAGACAGGGATATATCCTAACCAATCTAATAAACATGTCTGTCAAACTTTTTTCAACGGTTTCTATTGTATTTTTTCCTGTAGATTTCAAATCTGCCAGATACCACTTGACATTTTGCATTTTTAATTAGATAATTTGCATATTTTCAAAATGGCCGCCAAAAAAAGTAATTGGCTATGAATACAGTCCCGGCAATCCTATAAATGTGTTTTTTTTTTGGCCCTAAGTTCGGGTTTTGAGATCCTATAATGCCATTTTGACGACAATATTATTTTTTTGGTCATTGGAAGGTCATAGGTCACGTGACCATTGAAATACAGTATCCCACCTTTACGTTTTAGCAAAAAGTGCACAAATTGACTTTTTTGAGATAAAATGATGATTTGAAGGCCTGGTGATATGTATTTAATTTCAGAGAGTTACATCTCATTTACAAGACTATATTTAATGAAACAAGATGGCCGCCATAATTCAAAATGGCCGCCAGCCGAACCTAAAATCAAGATATCTTAGCTTCTAGATATCATATTTAAGCGATCTTAGTGGCTAGATTAGGGTTTTTTGGATCAAGGAATACGATGCCAAACATCCGTATACTGTCAATTAAATTTTTAGAGTTTTT
This sequence comes from Flabesymbios commensalis, assembly GCA_964017125.1. Classification (NCBI taxonomy): domain Eukaryota; kingdom Metazoa; phylum Annelida; class Polychaeta; order Terebellida; family Flabelligeridae; genus Flabesymbios; species Flabesymbios commensalis. The sequence goes on from OZ024907.1 coordinate 39,614,423, forward strand.
TCAAGTCATTTTGATCTCTATAGTTTGGTATTTTGGCAAAATTGTGTGATCTATCAACGCCATCATAGTTATATTTGAATGACTTTCTCCCAGAATGAGTTTATCAACCGCACACTGTTCTGAATTCACATACTAACATGATAATTATAAAGTTGAACCATATACATTATATGTGTATGACAGCGATTAAAAAGGTAAATAAACATATCATTTACATTATAATACGGCACTGTTATGTTGCAAGTATGTGAAACTACTACCCAGGGGGTTAACATCATATTTTCTGGAAAACTGACACGGCGTGTTGTAAAAGTTTGGGCATCTGAAATGATATCTACATAGATTTAAGATCACAACCTAGGTACACAACCTTGCAAATCGACTACTGGAAATTGTCAAGAAGCCAATAATGGCAACCATTACCGAAAAACTTGAATTTGTCAATATTTCGGTCAATATTTAAGATAATTTGCTTTTAAAGTTGTCTAGACCAATATCTTCAGGGTCAAAGATCAATATAACACCAGTCCAGAAACTCTTCTGAACATAGCAAAATAGCTAGCAGAGAGCGATCCAAGAGGTTTTCAACAGTTTTATCAACAAGACTCGCTTTCTTGCTTTCCTATGTCAGACATGGTACCAGGAGGAACAAAGTGATCCTTCCATTTGTTCAACTAAATTTTACTTAGGTGGTGGGTAAAACAGGGTATACTAATTACAGTCACATACATTACATTGCATATTTGGTGATTGGTCGTTCATCTCAAGACAGCTATCCATTCACGAGTTTTGCCGCTGCAATGGGTCATGCAAACTTTAGGGCATTGTCATTTATTCACATTATCAGCGGACAATATACCATCCGCTATCCATTCTCTACTGTCATGTAAAGTTGAATTATATAACTAAACTGGAAGACTTTTCTGATGATGGTGCTCCCATTGAAATCAGTCACAGCAGCTTCTTGTGAACTAATATTTCAACAAGAGTGACAACTTCGAAGGCTGTGATATAGATACGCTCAGAGACAAAACGTTCTTAAATAATATTAATAAGTCAACACTGCTGAAGTTGTTGCCACCCAATGAAAATGATTTTGAGCAGAATATAAAGCATGCAGCCAAGCCATCCTCAAGCCTTAGGACCATGGATGGGTTGTAGAAAATAGCAAGCTGATTCCTGTTCAATCTACATGTACAAACCCACCGTCGCCACCACATACGATTCACAAAATTTCATCCCCGCAAGAAGAGTTGTGACAAGAACTGCTAGTGTGAGAAAAGGGAAATCCCTGCTATGTATGATGTGACTGTCGGTGATCACCAATCAAATGCAGCTTTGCACAACACAACACATAATCCTTATAATTAAATAGCATAACTGCATCATATACTTTTTAGTATTCTTTCAAGCACACCCATTTTCAGTAATCTTATCAATATACAATGTAGTTGTGTGCATGTGGCTTCCTGCAAACAGTAGTTCCTTCAACAGTATTATTTTCAGCGCTTTTAATTTTTGTTTCATGTAACTTTAGGCTAATTATGTTTTGAAGTGATTATTGTAACAAGTGACACTTATCATGCTTATGTTAGCTTAGAATCATTAACTTACCATTGTTATCACATAAACTATTTTCTTATCAAACGTGTTTAATAATATTTACCGCAAAACATTATTTTCACACTATCAATGCATATATTTGTGTACTATCTTATTAAGAAGACATAAAATCACTTCAGGGTTGGCTTTACATTGATCCTCCACCCTAAAAAGAAGATTTAGACAACTTTAAAAGCACATTATCTTAAATATTGACCGAGATATTGACAAAAGTATTACTACTAGCAACCATCCCAGTACCTCTTAGACTGACTATGTTATGAAATATACCAAATGCTTTATCACTGCAAGGGCTAATACTTATTTTAGATCAAGTCTATAATCAATAAACATTATCATTGTTATGACATCGAATGCTTCTTATCAAAAGTGATTATCAATTATTTCCAAAGCAGAGTTATGTGTACTGCCATACATATTTACACGTCATAACATCACTTCAGGACTGGTTTTATATTGATATTTAATCCTGAAGATATTGGTCTAGACAACTTTAAAAGCAAATTATCTTAAATATTTACCGATATATTGACAAATTCAAGTTTTTCGGTAATGTCTGCCATGATTGGCTTCCTGCCAATTTCCAGTAGTCAATTTGCAAGGTTGTGCACCTAGGTTGTGATATGTAGATATCATTTCAGGTGCCCACACTTTTACAATACAATACTCTACACAATAACAGTGCCGTATTATAATGTAAATGATATGTCTATTTATCTCTTTTATCGCTGTCATATACATGTAATGTGTATGATTTTACTTTAGATCATGTTAGCATGTGAATTCAGAACAGTATGCGGATGATAACCTCATTCTGGGAGGAAGTTATTCAAATATAACTATGATATAACACAATTTTGCCAAAATATCAAACTATAGAGATTAAAACGACTTAAAAAACCTCTAAAAATTCATTTGACAGTATAATGAGGTTTGGCATTGTATTCCTTGATCCAAAAAACCTTAATCTAGCCACTAAGATCGCCTAAAAATGATATCTAGAAGCTAGAAGATATCTTGATTTTAGGTTCGGCTGGCGGCCATTTTGAATTATGGCGGCCATCTTGTATTAATAAATATAGTCTTGTGTATGACATGTAACTCTCTGAAATTAAATACATATTATAAGGCATTCAAATCATCATTTTATCCTAAAAAAGTCAATTTGTGCACTTTTTGCAAAAACGTAAGGGTGGGATATTGTATTTCAATGGTCACGTGACCTATGACCTTCCAATGACCCCAAAAATAATATTGTCGTCAAAATGGCATTATGGGATCTCAAAACCCGAACTTAGGGCCAAAAAAAAACATTTCTAGGATTGCCGGGACTGTATTCATAGCCGATTACTTTTTTTTGGCGGCCATTTTGGAAATATGCAAATTAGCTAATTAAATATGCAAAATCTCGAGTGGTATCTGGCAGATTTGAAATCTACGGGAAAAAATACAATAAAAACCGTTGAGAAAAGTTTGACAGACATGTTTATTAGATTGGTTAGGATATATCCCTGTCTACTAGTCAGCTTAATGTCCCTCCAAATCATTGATTGAATATTTCCATATCATTATTTTATGTCTAGCAAATAACTTGTTTTGGTTTTAAATGCATATTAGATGCATATGTTAAGTCCACAGCTAGGTGTCTGAGTACATTTCTTCGAACACCTTCCAAGCTAGAAATGATGGACATTTTTTAACAAAATAGGCTTTAAATATATTCTTAGCAGAAATAATTATTTATTTGCAATGTAACAGTTATGGACCATTTGTTTTGAGTTTGATATTAAAGTGAATAATAACAAAACAATATAATGCATTCTTGTGGCTAAATAAATTGTCGCAAAATTCACTTTTTTCCCTGGTAGCACCCATAATTAACATTATACTAAGCACTATAGTCATTGCCTTTGTTGATGCATGTGACTAAGTCATCACGATTTTTGCATTTACATGTTCCTGTGCATACAAGCATGTTTTTACGACACTTGCAGCGCATGGTGCCACAACCTTTCAAACCTGGCACTAAATTATCTCCATGCCAGCTTTTGGAACAGGGTCAATTGTCATCAAGATTGGTAAAAGCTTGCCATCAGTGATGCTCCATCCCAATGTATCTGCATGTGGAAGCTGTTTGGCAATCCAGCCACGGACTTTGTACAAACGCGGCATGCCAAGGCTGTAGACATTGCATTTGTCTTCAAACGTCAGTCACGTGAAAATAAAATTTGATGGACTGAATTTAATCAATCATGGACCCAAACAAATCCTGTTAAAAGTGCAGTTGGGTATATGCCTATCATACATGCACCAGCACATGATATTGTCACTTTGAATACGGTTGTCAGGCGATGTATGTACGTGGTAACACAGCTTGGGCAGGTGTATGTTGTTTTGACAGTTGACCAAGCACTATATTATAAATTGATGCAACTGAAGTGGATGATACCTGTATATAGAGATAGATTGATACTTCATCTTGGTGGATTTCATATATAATTGAACTTCCCCAAAGTTATTGGTCAGCATATGAAAGGATGTGTATAGAAGCCGCATGGGATGAAAGTGGCATCCTTGGTCACAACTCATGTGAGCAAATGATGTCTGGCAAACTTTACAAAAAAGTGTTCGAACCCATAAACTCATATTTCAGGTCTTCTGGCGGCTGCTTCATCCACATAGGATAGACTATTTCAGAAAACATGATCCAACTTTTCAAGCAGAAACCCGCCATGTCATAGTCCAGGACAATCATGATAACTTGGACGAACTGATTGGAGAAGGATAACTTACTGATCAAAAGAGAAAAGATGTTGAGAAGTTTGTATGCAGATTGTACAATGTGAGTGATATTGTATGTACGACCAATGAGGTACGATTGTTACTGTTTGGATAACTAAGCAGCCCTGAATCATTACCACCAACTAGTGATGCTTTAGAACAACATATAAAGATAACTCATTACCAAATTATGGTGAGGAAATGTGCGAATGTTACAGCCCCACAGCTTCCACATGCAGATGCACTGGGATGGAGAATCACTGATGGCAATCTTTCATCAATCTTGATGACAATTCACTCTGTTCCAAAAACTTGCATGGAGATATTCTCGTGCCAGTGTTGTGGCACCATGCGCTGCAAGTGTCGCAAAAACATGCTTGTGCGCACAGGAACATGTAGATGGAAAATTCGTGATGACATGCATCAACAAAAGCTATGACTACAGTGCTTAGTATAATATTAATCATGGGTGCTACCAGGGAAAACAAAGGAACTTTGTCACAATTTATTTAATCACAGAAATGCAGAATATTGTTTTGCTATTATATTCACTTAATATCAAATTCAAAACAAATGGTCCATAAATAACTGTTACATTGCAAATAAAATTATTTCTGCTAAGAATAGTGTTGAAGCTTTTTTTTTTAATGCTCATCATTTATAGCTTGGAAGGTGTTCGAAGAAATGTACTTTGACACCGAGCTGTGGACTTGACATATACATTTAATATGCATCTAAAACCAAAACAAGTTATTTGCTTGACATAAAATGATGTGTGGAAATATTCAATCAATGATTTGGTGGGACATTAAACGGACTAGTAAACTATTTGTGATTATTACTTAGATAGTAAGCTAAATAACTTCAAAGAAATTAGACAACATATGTCTATTACAATTTGGGGGACAATATGTAAAATTAAATTTTCGTGGATGGCCGCCATCTTGAATTTTCATATTTTAAGAATATAAATTAATACTACCCATCATTACAAACATGAAGAGTATAATTACTTGTACTCTGGAAGTCAAAACACACAAGTAGAACAAAACATACTTCTTGTAAGTGGATTAAAACTGCTAATATTGTGATTTTCATTTTTGAAAATGGCGGCCATTTTGAATTGCCATTTTGAGGCAAAACGCATCATAATACAGCTGGGTAACGTCATTTTTTGGATTCAGGAGTTAAAATTACATAAAAATGGATATGTCACTTGTTTTTACTACAAAATGCACTCAACAACTTTGCTATGGGTTTTTTCGGATTCTGGGCCTAGACTATAAGTGAAAATCGACTGTTTTAGGCATGGCTCCTAAAATATTATTGTTCGTCTATAAGTGCATGCACTTATATTCGAATACTACGTGCATGCACTTATATTTGAAAATTACTACGCGTACCACCGTGTAATTCAAGACATACACTGCAGGTGAGAATAATATCGATATGTGTTGACTTATAGAAACCATTACTAGTATGTCCATAATAATTACGAAAAATATTATGCTGATAGTAAACACGAACTACATTATTATTTTTATTTATTACCGGGTGGATATTAGGAGAGAATTGCTCCATAATATAGATAGGCGCCGACAGTTCATACCGATAGGGTATAGTGAGATAGCTGAAAATAGTCCAGTGGATTTTGACTAAAGCGTGTTTCGCGGTATGGACGATGTTTTATGATTGATTCTGATACTATGGGGTATCCCGAGCAGAAATCAGCCGGGTGCCACTTTGGCACCCTTGGGCGGAATTTTTTAGGGGCAAAAACAAAATGGCCGCCAAATATTTCAAGGTCAAATATGTTTTTTTCAACAAATGATTCCAGGAACAAGTGTAATACCTCATTTTCATGTGATTTTGACTGGGCAATCCATTTCTTGTGTTATTTTTATGATATAAGGTCATCTTCAAGGTCAAAACGTCAATTTCAAGGTCAAATAAGCAAAAATACCCTTTTTAACAAATAAAGCTAGGAACATGTGTAATACCTCTTTTTCGTTGGATTTTGTCTGAAAAATCCACTTATGGTATTATTTTGGTGATCCAAGGTCATCTTCAAGGCCAAAAGGGCATTGCCAAGGTCAAAAACAAAATGGCCGCCAGATATCTCAAGGTCAACTATGATTGTTCAACAAATGAAGCCAGGAACAAGTGTAATACCTCATTTTCGTGTGATTTTGACCGGGCAATCCATTTCTTGTATTATTTTCATGACTCAAGGTCATTTTCAAGGTCAAAAAGTCCATTTCAAGGTCAAATAAGCAAAATTACCATTTTTAACAAATCAAGCTAGGAACATGTGTAATACCTCTTTTTCATGTGATTTTGTCTGAAAAATCGATTTATGGTATTATTTTGTTGATCCAATTTCATTTTCAAGGTCGAAAGGTCATTTCCAAGGTCAAAATGTAAAAATATGATCTTTTCGAAACAAAATAGGAAGAAGTGTAATACGTCTTTTTGACGTGTTTTTTGACTGAATAATCTATTCTTGATACTATTTTGATGATAAAAGGTCATCTTTAAGGTCAAAATGTCAATTTCACAGTCAAGTAAAGGAGAATATGATTTTTAACAAATACAGCTAGAACATGTGTAAACAACTTTTTTTCGTGGGATTTTGAGCGAAAAATGTCTTTTTCCTATTACTTTGGTGATTTAAAGTCATCCTCAAGGTCAAATATATGTTTTAGCGTATAAGCTAGAAATTGGAGCACGTATACCTTGTGTTGGGTTTTACTTTGACTGGATAATCTAATTCTGTTTGGTTTAAATGATCAAACAAGCTCAAGGTGAAGAGATCGGCTCGAAGGCATTGAATGGCAATTAACAGAGATGTGTTAAAGAGTGATGGAAAAGTTCTAACGGTCGATGAGGAGGTATTAAAGGGCAATGAGAAGGCGATAAAGGACAATAAAAAGGCATTAAAGGGCAATGAGGAGGCATATTATAGAGAAATAAGGAGGCGTTAATGGGCCACAAGAGGCGTTACAGAGCCACCGAGGGCCTTATAATGTGAGAGAGAGGCATTATGGAGCTATGGAGAGGCCCTAAAGGGAGACAATAATGCGTCTTCATAGCTTTCAGTTCAATGCCTCTTCTTTGCAATTGGAGGCCTTTCTTTTGCCCTTTGACGCCTCTTCTTCGCCCTGAACGTCCTTTTAGTTTAACGCCTTTTTATTGCAATTGAAGGCCTTTCTGTCGCCCTTTAATGCCTCTTTTTCACACTGAACGCTTCTCCATTGCTCTTTAATTTAACTCTCCATCACATTTTAAAGCTTTACCATCAATCGTTAACGCCTCACCATGGTCCTTCGACGTCTCCCCATCGCCATTTATCGTCTCTCATTGCCCTTCAATGCTTTTGGGTCTACCTTTATACCTTTAACGCCTTTCCGTCACACTTTAACGCTTCTTCGGTAAAATTTAACGCCTCCTCATCGCCCTTTACTGGCTTCCCATAACCATTTAATGCCTCTCCATCACCATTTACCGCCTCTTCATCGCCCTTTAACCCTTTAGCATCACCATATAACGCATCTCCAGCATTTTTTTAACGCCTCTCCATCAACCTTTTAGTGCATCTCCATCAACCTTTAACACTTTTTCTTGGCCCTTTAACACCTTTCTGTCACTCTTTGACATCTCTCCGTCATAATTTAATTTTTCTCAGTTGCCCTTTAGCGATTCCCCGTCATCTTTAACGCCTTCTCATCGCCCTAAAACACATATCCATCACCCTTTAGCACTACCGCATCACCTGTTATTTAATGCTTCCTCACCCTCTAACGCCATTCAATAACCCTTTCATGACACCCACCAACACATCCCGTCACCCTTAGCGCCTCTTCGTTGTCCTTCAACGCCTCCTCATTGCCCATTAACGCCTTCCCATCGCCATTTAACTCATCTGCAGCGCCTGTTAGCGTCTTTCCATCACCCTTTAATGCATCTCCATCAACCTTTATTACTTTTCCAATGCCCTTTGACGTCTCAGTCACCATTTAACGCTTCTCTGTCGCCCTTCAGCAATGCTCCGTTGTTTTAACACTTTCAACTCACCCTCACACGCTTATCCAGCACACTTCAACGCCTCCCCATTGCCCTTCAGCGCTTTTCCATAGTCGTTTAACGTTTCATGGTCGCCCTTGAACGACTCCTCATCACCCATTACCGCCTTCCCATCGCCATTTAAAACTTTCCCATCACCATTTAATGCCTCACCATTGCCCTTTACCACAATCGCATCGCCATTTAACGCATCTGCAGCGCCTATTAGTGCCTCTCCATCAAAGTTTAATGCATCTACATCACTTTTAACACTTTTTCGGCCTTTAACGCCTTTCCATCGCTCTTTGACGTATCTCAGTCACCATTTAACGCTTCTCCATTGCCCTTTAACGATTCTCTGTCTTTTTTAATGCCTTCTCATTGCACTTAGACACCTATCCATCAACCATTAGCACCGCCCCATCACCCGTTAACGTACTTCCTTGTCACTGTTCCATAGCCCTTTCATGCCACCCCGCCACTTTTTAATGCATCTTGTCGCTCTTTAACGCCCCATTTTTGCCCCTTAACGCATCCTCGTTGCCATTCACCGCCTCCTCATTGCCCTTCAATGCCTCCTCATTGCCCTTTAATGACTACTCATTTTCTTTTAACCCTTCGTACTCGCTCTTTAGCGCCTCTGGGGCGCCTTTTAGCAGCTCGTCGACATCCTTTAATGCCTCCCCATTGTCTTTTACCGCCTCTCTGTCACCTTTTACCGCCTCTCCATTGATCTTTTATGCTTTTTCGTCGCTTTATTTGTTGAAAATCATATTTTCGCTTACCTGACCTTGAAATTGACACACTGACCTTGAAAATGACCTTTAATTATCAAAATAGTAGCAGAAATGGATTATTTGTCAATATTACACTAAAAAGACGTACAACACTTTTTGCTATTTATGTTTGTTAATTGAATTTTGATGACCTTGAATTGAATTGACTTGACCTTGAATTGACTTTGAAGATAACCTTTAATCACTCATATAATACTATAATTGGATTTGTCAATCAAAAAAGAGGTATTACACACATTCCTAGCTTTATTTGTTAAAAATGATATTTTCTCTTACTTCACCTTGAAATTGACCCCTTTGACCTTGAAGATGACCTTGAATAATCAAAATAATATCAGATATGGAATGCCCAGTCAAAATTGCATGAGGTATTACACATGTTCCTAGCTTTATTTGTTAAAAACGGTAATTTTGCTTGATTGACCTTGATATTTGACCTTTTGACCTTGAAGATGACCTTGAATCATGCAAATAATACAAGAAATGAATTGCCCGGTCAAAATCACATAAAAATGAGGTATTACATATGTTCCTAGCTTCATTTGTTGAAAAATCATATTTGCCCTTGAAATATCTGGCAACCATTTTGGTTTTGACCTTGGAAAGGACTTTCGACCTTGAAGCTAACCTTGGATAAAGAAAATAATACCATACATTCATTTTCAGATAAAATCCCATGTAAAAGAGGTATTACACATGTTCCTATCTTTATTTGTTAAAAATTGTATTTTTGCTTCTTTGACCTTGAAATTGTCTTTTTGACCTTGAAGATGACCTTGAGTCATCAAAATAATACAAGAAATGGACTGCCCAGTCAAAATCACATGAAAATGAGGTATTACACTTGTTCCTGGCTTCATTTGTTGAAAAATCATATTTGACCTTGAAATATTTGGCGGCCATTTTGTTTTTGCCCTTAAAAAATTCCGCCCAAGGGTGCCAAAGTGGCACCCGGCTGATTCCTGCTCAGGACATCCCTTAGAACCAGAATCGATCATAAAACATCGTCCATACCGCGAAACACGCTTGAGTAAAAAAATGCCATTTGACAACTGGACTAAAACCGTGGGCAAATGAGCAGTGATATTAGGAGAGAATTGCTCCATAATATAGATAGGCGACGACAGTTCATACCGATAGGGTATAGTGAGATAGCTGAAAACCGTGGGCAAATGAGCAGTGATATGACTTATTGCCTGGAGTCACTCCCGCAAGTAAACTTCAAAGTAACAGTCTGTGATTACTAGCGTTAGCTCATTTTATTTTGGATTGAAATTAATCAAATAATCACGATTTTAACGAATTTGAAGAAACAAAAAAAAATTTTTTTTGTTCGAATAGAAGTGCATGCACTTATTTTTGAAAACTAAGTGCATCTTCAAATATAAGTTCCCCCCCCCCCCCATATGCGCGAGTGAACCATTTATTTTCACACGCATACTAGATCACCAACTTACGAAAATACAGGTACATCAATGCAATCAATCATGTCAATGATGTCAATGGTAGCCAATTACCGCCAGAAGGGGTGTATTTACACGTTGTGTTTGTATGTATTTCAGAAACACTTGTACTGACAAGTCTGTTACCTTTATATTGTACAGACGGTGTATGCTGTGTTCTTTATTGTGTGAATTTCATCCTTTTTTTCGACGAGAGTATAGAAACTACATCTGTATACTTTTGACCAATGCATCTGTGAATATCGTGGTCTATTTGCTGAAGAACTGATTATCATTTTTATGGTGAGAAAAAGACTATTTGAAAGGTTTTTCTGGGCCACTCTCTGCATAAAGCCATATTTTCGCCCACCATGGGGGCTGCCATTTTGGATTGAACAACTCAACCAGGGAAAGATCTGATGAACATTCTCGTCACGCATGATTGAACACTATAACAACAACTAGTTATATAACTACACCAGTGGCACGCGTTCACAATTAGTGATTGACGCTTGAACATGCCGGCACTTCAAAGGCCATTAACAGTGGTGTTCAGTGTGACACGTAACGGCAGACCCAAAGAAGACGAACTGCTGGCTGAATTGGTGAAATATGTGGATAAGGAAGATATCAAGGCCATACAATGTGCACAGAGCAGCGACGAATATCGCATAACATTGAAGCATGAACCTGCGAAAAACGCAATTTTGGCGGCTACAATAAAAATGAACAACAAAGATATTATGTTGAGCGAAGCTGACAGAAAAACTGACTGGATCACCATAGCCGAAGCCCCTGTTGAAATGAATGACGCTGCGATAATAGCCGCCCTGTCAGCCTATGGAACAGTGATAGAGGACAGCATGAGACGAGGCTATGTACGAGGTCACAAGGGGTTGGAGAACAGCACACGATACGTAGCAATTGTGAATATGCAGGAGCTGCCTGATGAGCTAGAAATTTCCTTCTGTTACTGTATATAACAAGTCTGTGGCGCTAACTGTCCACGAACGGTTCAAACGACCTACCTGTGATGATGTCTAGGATGATACATGACCTTTTTAAACATTTATAGATTAAAGTGAAAGGTGTATTATCACTATAATGGAATTTCAATATAGATATAACAAATTAAGTCGATTTTGAATGTTCGTGAAGTAGAATGTAAACAGGCATATTATCAGCTGGTACAGCAAACGCCACATCTCTCTAGTTGATGATCATATTGGACGCCATTTTGTATTAAAAAGGGTTAAATGTTCATCACAGCTATCTGGGAGTAGTTTAGATGGATTTACTCACCACCGTACTATTTTAAATGGTATATTATGCGAAAAATTGAAAAAAATACATAATTACTGCAGTATGATAATACGGCGTCGGTTTTCTTGGACGCCACCTTGGATTAGAAAAGGGTTAAATATTCATCAAAATTGTCTGGGAGTAGTGTAGATATATTTTCTGACCACCAAACTAGATAAAATGGTATATTACAAAAGAAAATTGACCTACAATTGACCAATTTATCGTTCGACAATAGGCCGACGGCCATCTTGGACGCCATCTTGAATTAAAAAGTTCAAATATTCATCAAATTTGTACGGGAGTAATGTAGATGGATTTTCTGACCCCACAAAAATCAGCTAAAATTGACCAATTTACACCATTTCCACGAGTATGACAATACGCCGGCGTCGATCTTGGACGCGAATCTTGAATTTCTCAAATATCTCCAGGTGAATTATCCGGGATTTCTAATATTTTGTTAATCCAGGTGCCTCTGGGGGAACTTTCTTGTAAAAAAAATCAGCTTGTTATTAATTTTGTCCGGGTCACAGCTGTTTTTAATAGGCTAATGCTCCTGCTCTCCGATTTTACTTTGCTTTGCCTTGTATTATGGTTGTTCTGGATCATCATAGTCTTGTCTGATAGTGTTAATTGTATGGGAAGGGGTCGTTATACCACACTGACCGCCAGATGGCCAAAAATGCAACAAGCCAAGCAAGATACGTTGGCTAACGTCTAGTAACATCGGCCCAATCTTTTAACGTCGTATTTTCAGAGATGTCGTGATTTACAGGTGAGTGGCAATTCAGCACGGCAGCTGCATGCAGCCAGATACCACGCAACAATTGACAGGAGAGGCTGTAGCTAGCTAGGGGAGAGAATAGGCAGCTCTACAGCAGTCTACTGACGCTGTTTGTGTAACCAGTCATCTACAGGTTGACATGGATAATTTGAGTGACAGTGTCACCGTGCCGGACTGGACTGTCTCCACATCCTGGATAAATCAACACGAAGAAAATGACAACTTGACAGATATAGTCGATGATAACAGCACATCAGTCAAATTAGTTTTGAAGTTACCTTCTCCGAGTACCAAGCAGCTGACTGTGGCCATCATACAGATTTTCCTATGTCCACTGGTGTTCCTTGGAAACCTCCTTATTCTGATCGCCATCAGAAAATCACGCAGCATGAAGCAGGTGACTTTTCTCTTTCTTGGACACTTGGCAGTCTCAGATTTTCTTTTGGGATTTTCTATTTTCATGAGAGTGTTTTTCTTACTGCAAAATAACTTGATCAAGCTACCATGCATTATTGTACAATGGTTTACTGTGCTGGCCTGTGGCTGCAGTATGACTGGGATATTATTTCTGTCTCTGGATTGCTACTTATCTGTTAAATTCTCCATGCAGCTTCGTCCTATAATTACACCTAAGATTGCCTGGGTGATGATTTTCATGTGTTGGCTATTGTGGGGCGCATATAACATTTATTTGGCGGTCCAGGCAATGTCAAATCCTCTACACTTGGCGCCCTGTTTTCTGGGAGGTGGTTACTACAGTAAAATTACATTAACACCTATTCCGTTTACTTATTTACTTCATCTGCTTATCGTGATCTACTTACAAATAACTACTCTACTGGCGGTCAAGAAACATTTCAAAGAGATACGTAATGGGCCCTCCGGACAACAAGCATCAATAACTACAGATCAAAATAAACCCAACGATCAAACGAAAAACGCAATTCGAGCAGGCGGACATAAAACATTGACTGTTAAGCCGATAACAGAATCATCAACCGAGACCGAAGTTTCCACAATATCACAGAGCATAGACCATCTAGACACAAACAGACCTCAAGGTAATACGAGTACACAAATCAGTGTATCAAAAGACAACCAAAGAGAGAAGAGACTGAAGAAAATAACCAGTATGAACAGAATCGTTGGACTGGTACTGTTATCATACTTTATTTGCTGGTTTCCTTCCATGACTTTTTTACTACTGTTTGCGGTATGTGCTGGGGGTTGTGGTGTCCCACCTGACGTTATGTTGATTTTTAGCTGCCTTATAGTAATCAGCTGCATGGCTAATGTGTGTGTCTATGCCGCTAAAAGCCCAGAATTTCGAGTGATGTTCATAAGGTTATTATGTTGCGCCAGATGTAAAAATAAGGTGGATCCACAAAAAACAGTATCATCTAACAGCCACAGCACCAACCCGACTGCTGTAGACATTTGACAAATTAACATCTGGTACAAGTGATATAGAATGCTAATGCATACAGTGTCATTATAATGTTATTAAACATACAAAGTGCGTAGACAAATTTGGCACTTTTCTTTATCAATACAATCATTCTACATACAAGATTTACATTTTATATACCTGTACGGTGTAACTTTTTTTAAGACGTGGTTTAATGTTGGGCCATTGCCGAAGACGGGGCACCAACAGTTAAAAACACTGCCATGCAAAGCCAAAAGGCAGTATCTGCTTACTTTACAATTGAGCAGATTCTTTTTGGCTTTGCAAAGCAGAACACATGTCAAGGTATCATATTTTCTGGGTAACACCGCTTTACAAAGAACGAGCTGTTTCTACATGCCATTCCAGTCAACAACGTTATCACATGAATGTTGATATGGTTATGGAGGCGGTGATTCTCACAATACCGACTTACTTCGCAGAATGTTCATACTGGACGAATGCCGTGGAAGACAGAGCCATTCCCAGCAAACATGAGTGGCCTAACGTTGGTTTACTGCTGGGCCAATGTCGTAGACGGTTGGCCAACAGGAAACCAACGTTGTGGCCAACGTCTCATACATGTTAATTGGGCCTATAAACTATGCTCTACTGTAGTGCTATGCAAAGCAAACTATTACAGGGTTTTGTTTTAATTAAGATAACATAGATTTAAAACAACTATTATTAATTCACATCAACATTGACAAAATGAATCATTTAATTTGATGCAGAAATAAAATAGAGTTTTGAAACAAAATACTGGGGTCGGGCATAACCCTACCGGGTGTTATTAGGTTAAACCACCACAATATTCTGGTTTGATAAGGTGTATTCACGTCAGTGTCGTCTTGAAAAGTTGGGACAGTGCCATCTTATTAATCTCACCATCCTCAGGAGTGTCTTTTGACACATGGTGGCTTAAAGCTCGCAAGGCACCGATAGAGGGAAGATGGATAACAAGAGGGATACAATAAAGTGGTATTGTTATAGAGGTATGGGAATCATTATGGAATACATGATAACATATCGTTACAGTAGTCCAGGACGTCAATAATAAGAATTTTAGAGTTTTTATTGTTAAATTGCTTGGTGCTATGAAGCATGTGAGGTGGATAATGTTTGTTCATAAGTCAGTAGAGAAGAAACCTCACTTGCTCCTATATTGTTACTGTGAACGCCTCAAATATTCAAAAATGCTGCTATGGGCATTCAAGGCATCATTTCGCCACATCAGAAGACATATACGTAGGGGCTGTTATAGAGCGCGATATGTTATTATACTAATAACCAATTAATTAATAACTAATAATAATATTATACTCATACTGCCGTATACTGTAAGCTGTTTTAAGAAAGATTTAGTTAAACGTTTGGTCTAACCTCTAGGTCAACACAAACAGTATCCCAAAAGCAAGTTAATGCTTATTATATTACGATCATTAACACACCGATTTAAAACCTAAAATTGAAGCCTGTTCAGGGATGGGGGTGGTTTAGTCATCGGTTTAAGACTGTTCTTCTTCAAATACAATACAATACTACAATACTGATTAGTAATACATTTTGAAGAATATGAGCAGCTAATATCAGACCGGTATCAGGTATTAAGGGCGAATTTTTGATGAGTTATTAACGGCGAAGTTTTGATCTGTTATTAACAGCGAGTTTTTGGTGAATGTTGTCGGTTATCATTATCAAGATAATTTACAGATCGAAATATATTTTGTTGTGTGTAGTTCCCATTATCATCATTGTAGGTGTCGAAAAGATTATGTTTGGCATCATCTTCCCTATCCTTCACAGCTATGTTAACATAACATGATACAATACCAGTGAGTTTGGTGTTCATTTTTAATTTCAGATCATAATGAAGACGTGCAAAGTCTTGTCAAGTTATGCAGAAACGTTTCAAGAATCAGGCCTTTAAGATCCAACTAAACATATGTTTTCGGGGGGGGGGGGGGGATTGTGTATGACCCAATATTCACCAAGACCGTTTAATCATGTTAATAGACGTTTTGACATTTTTTATCCAAATAATTTATTATAGGGGTAAGTTGGTAATATTCACACTTTTCTACTTGGGATTTCAAGTAGTTCATAAAAAATCTACTTCTATAATTTTCTGCGTGACCCTTTAAATACTAAGACCGCTCAACATTTTTTATCCCTCGCCCTTTAGGGGAAGGGGATTCTGGTCACGCCGGAATCTGTCACGCGTCATGCGTCCGTCACGTATTTTTGTAGACGCTTAAACTAGTAGTCAACAATTTTGTTTAGTTTTAAATCACATTCCTAACAACATGTGAGCTTTTATGCCTCAGCCAAGTTTTGGTGGATGACTATTATCTATTGTCATTGTCCGTCCGTCCGTCCGTCTGACCGCCACTTCTAGCACAATAACTTGTTTCACGTTACTGTTCCATATACAGGATAATTATGACAAAACTTTGATTAAATTCATATTTGACCTTTGTGTGACCTTTATGACTTGGATTTTTTCCGATCGGCAAATTGTCTCATTAACGCGATTCACGATTCACAATTATTCTCTATGTATCGCTGAAAAATGTATGCCATATATCTATTTCACTAATAGCTCGTATGAGTTCGGAAATGGGCGCACATCGGCCAAAAACTAGGTCACGGTGGCCAAAATGGCCGCTTCTCGGCAATTATTTTTTCAATATGCCTAATATCTTGAAAACCGTGCCAGATAGAACATTACGATAGAACAAAATGCGCGGTGCCAGGGAGGGATATGCCCTGAAAAATTTCATCGCAATAAAACAATGTACTATTAAACACGTGTGTTTCTGTGACCATTTGCACACTCTTCACTAAACCTTTTCCTTCCTACCCAGATTTAAATAGCTCAGTTTTCCCACAATTTTTTTCAAAATATTGTTTAAAGAATTATTTGTTAAGGTCATAGCTATTTTAAAATTTTAATAATGAGAAATAATATCCGAATCGGCAACACAATAATCATCAATCCTTTATCTCTCAGTTAGTGCCGGGGTACTAGAAGTCTACGCTCACTTTTTTATCAGATGACCTAGTTCACGAATGTGAATAAAGATGTTGGCAGTAGTTAATAATAGTTAATTGCTACCTAGTCATTTATGTAAAATGCATGAAGTTGTTTACAAAAATAATACGTTGTAGTTGTAATATGTCTTATCTAATGGGCTACTTGTTGTGCGTAATTCTATGTAGAATAATTATTATAGATATTTATAAAAAAATATGTACCGTGTTTGATGTTAATTTTATTATGGCGTCTGCTTGTTGTTCATAATAATTCTCCCTTAGTGCCTTGGTATTAGAAGTCTGAATACCCCGAATACCCTCGAAAACCCCCTCAGGCTATGGGTCAGCACTAAAATAATGGTCTGTTGCAGTGATATGTATCGGCCGCAAAAAGATAATCTGCTTTGACTAGGTCGGCCAAGAAAAAGCACATGACAAAAGGCTGCAGAATAAGATTAAAACGATCCGGAACAAAACGGTATCTGAAATAGTGTTGCTAAAATAAACTACCAGTTAAAACAATTTGCAATGGTTAATAGTTGGAATCCTAATTCTAAGACATGGTAGCAAACGTGTAAATTATTGATTTATAATAAACCAGTTATTAAAGCTCATCTTGATAATAATGGCTCCCTGGTGACTGATAATACGCACAAAGCCGACATTTGAATTGTTACTTTGCTAGGCAGTCCACTCTTGATGAATCTTCTGCAAAACGTCCTCGGACACCGAAATTTGAAATGGGTAATAGTGGAAATCCAAATTCTAAGACATGGTGGCAAACGTGTATATCATTGCTGTATAATAAACCAGTTAATAATGGCTCCCTGGTGACTGACAATAAGCACACAGCCGACATTTTACTTTGTTAAACAGTCCACTCTTGATCAATCTTCTGCAAAACTTCCTCAGACACCGCCTCGCTAAAGCGCCAATATATATAATACTACTACAAATCCACTTGAGGTATACACAACAATAAATCTAGAAAACAATCAGGATTTATTCCAGGAGATTTCACTACTAATCAATTATCCATTATATGTCTAACATCTATTGAGCACTTGATTCCGGAGATGAGGTGCCTGGCGTCTTTCTGGATTTTTCAAAGGCCTTTGACAAAGTTTGGCAATATTTTGAAATTACTTAAAAGTTACTTAATAAATAGGAAACAACGTGTTCTGGTATATGACACAGACTCATCATGGCTTGAAATTACTGTCGGTGTTCCTCAGGGGTCAGTCCTTCGCCCACTTTTTTTTTTAATTTATACAAATGACATTTCTCATCGATGGAATCTGACATATTTCTTTTTGCTGACGACTGTTCACTTTTCCGAAAGGCTGCCAAGATACTGGATCGGGACCTCGCTAAAATTTCCAAGTGATGCAAGGACTTGCTACGCTTATCCCCTCCAAATCTGCAAATCTACTTTTTTCATGTAAAAAATAAATAATACCTTATGTGCCAGTACTGGTAAGCAATACTGTCCTAAGACAAGTAGATAGCCACAAACACCTAGGCATTGTTTTGAACAAAACGCTACTATGGTCTGATCATATCAACGAAATATTAACTAAGGCAATGAAACGTGTCCATTTACTTCGTCTATTTGAGTACATAATGAGTCGTTCAGCACTACATCGTTGCTACCTTTCTTATATACGTCCACTTTTAGAAAATGGACATGTAATTTTCGACAACTATTCCCAGAATGATAAAAATACCCTTGAGAACATTCAATGTAATGCTCTTCGCCTTATCATAGGTTGTAAGAAAGGTACAACAAGCCAACTGTTATTGGAAGAAACTGCATTTTGCAGACCAAGCGAACGATTCATAAAATTTTAAAATTGCATAGCATAGTATTTAAAACCTGTCCAGACAACCTCCAAACCTTTTACCACACCCTATGGAGAATAGCAGAAATACCACTAGAGCCAGGGGGAGTTCAAATATTTGGGACATCGTTGCAGAACATCATACTGGCTGCCTACCTGAAAGTTAAATCCATAGTACCCAGCCATTTTTATATTGGCAAAAGACTTGATCAAATTAATCTCTGTCAAATTAGGTTAAACTTCTTGTCATTAAATGGAGATCTATATAACAAATCTTGTATACCCAGCCCCATGTGTACATGTGGGCCACAAATCGAATCTGTCAGACATTATTTCCTTCACTGCAGCAATTACACTTTTCAACGCGAAACTAAGCTAGACAAATATCTAAGGTAATTCCTTCAGAAACAAGAATAGCTTACGAACTTCTTGTCTCGGGATCTTTTACACTACACCCGGAAATCAATATGTAAATATATCGTACTGTTTTGCTATTTATTAACGAAATAGCGCGATTTGCGACGTAGCCAGATACATGCATTCCATTTTTTTTCATCATAATTATAGTGTGTACTTCCGTATTTCTGTGTTTCGAAATGTGTGGATATATAATATATATATATAATATATTTTTGAGCCGTTTTGAAGGCATCTTTCATGCAATTGCTTATTGTGTGTATTCATATTTTTGTGACTTCGTATAAGTAGGTCATACTGTTGTGTATTTGCTTGGTCACATTATAGTATTGTATCGAGGTGCCGATGTTTAATTTAATTAGATGATTATCTAATATGCTCGGATATATACATTTTTATACTACACCTTTTTATTTGCACTTGCACCTGCACAGAAGAGACACTGACTTTAGCCTCGTAGTTATTTGTAAATCCTCGTTAAATAAATATGTTTACAACAACACAAACCATTTTTTTTCAAAATTTGGTCACATAATGGGTAATTCTCTAAATATATATGCATGTATGTCCTATATTCAGCCACATTAACACAGACTACGATACTTTATATCTATGGTATCGGGATCACAAATACACTTCCCAGAAGCGTTGGTCTGGATCAAGCTCTGGGTCTGGACAATTCGATGTAAGCTGCATGAAATGTTTGCTTCCTACCCGTTTTTCTGCTCAGGGAGATGACTTTATACTTGGCAGACGTATTTGATACTGGCACTTTCTGTTTAGCGTTTGTAATTTTTAAGGTACTTTGTCAGAAAAGCTTGCAATTTAATTTAGTGTTTCACGTTCTGAGAACGATTCACGAATAATTTAATCTCCACAACAAAGCTGAGAGTGTAGCTCAATTTCATGTATTGTATCACACCACCATGCAAGCACTAAAAAACTAATTTTAGTGTATTATATGCTCAATTGGATTTCTCACACAAATATCAGTTGGAAAAGTTGCATGTGACATTCATGAAGGTTTTTTTACAATAATAATAGGTTATAGGTGTCATATGTATTCTCTATGGTCTATGGTCTACTTGCTGTGTATAATTCTATGTAGTATAATGTTTATAGAAATGTATGTAACATGTGTAATGTTAACCCTATAATGGCCGAGTTGTTGTAAAAAAATATGTAAAAATATTTATAGAAATGTATGTAACCTATGTAATTAGGCCCGACCGGAGGCCGGGAGCCTATTAAGTTTATTGCAATAATGTTTGTGTCCTAATTTGCAGAAAGAGTGGTGTCGTGTGTGGGAAACGGCTAATATTTCTGAGAAGCAGTCCTTATGAACAAGTCAAATATAACGTTTGATGTCGCTAGGTCACATATGTGCGTATTTAAAAATATATTCACGATTATATTCGTGATTAGAGCTTAAAGGGATAAAGCTGGAAAATTGTTGACCCAGCGTCACAGACGGTGGCCCAGCATTACATCAACGTTGGGCCAATGTATTGTGTTATCTTGGGGGTGGCTTTTCTGGCGACGGGGATGGAAGCGTCACCCGCATAGCGAGGCGGCAGTCCCACCAAACACGGGAGAATCACTTAATGCTGTTACAATGGCGGGCCAGCGTCGAATACATTGGGCCAACATTGAAATAGTATTGGGTGAACGACACGTGTTTGCTGGGGTGCTGCCGCTAAGTATGTAGCAGAAACGGTGTTGGAGTAGTATCGGGCCAGTGTCGTGGGCGATTTGTCAACATTGAACCAGCAATGGGCTGCGACGCTGGACCCAACATTGAACCGGAATCTGGCGGGTAGGCCAACATTGTGTGTACGAGGTAGGCCTACATCTAAACGTGGCAGCACGATTCACTGGCAAGTATTGAATGGATGTTGGCCAGCACCGGCGATGGTGGTGATAGGAATAAACGTTGAAAATATATTTTGATATTTTAACTTGTCTCCTTGGTTCTTTCCTTAATTATATCCTGAACATTTAGTATTCTGGCCCATGAGAAAGACCAATACAGTTATGTTCACAAAATAGCAAGCAGAATTTTTGTCTATAGCGCTCAAACGGCCTAGCCAGGCTCCAAACTTCTGTTCTAGTGTTAGTTATATTTGATGGCGTATACTTGTTGTGTATAACTATGTTTATAGAAATATATGTAACAGGTGAATGTTTATTTGAGTACAGGTCTGATTGTATTGTGAATATTGCAAAGTGAAAATGTGATTATAGACAATTATGTAATAAGTGTAATTTATCTACTTCCTGTGTATAGTTCCACATTAAAAACTCGGACGTGGATGTAAAAACAATTAAAACTCTGTATCACGTTGTTTTTTATTACGACCAGGACCGTTTTATATCACCCACGGGTGATACAATATCTTTACCTAATAATACACAGATATTCAACTGACCCGTGCAATCCACATGGACACACTGAAGCTGCTGGAACACCGACTAGAAAGCGGAAAAGTGAGTTGAATGAAGATTTTCTCAACGTCCACCATTAATTTAAAATGTAACGGCATTTAGTAATTGCAACACATTTTCTAGATTATATGCCTAATTATGGAATAAAACGAATTTGCGATATTCTTTAACATTTATTTTAGTTAACCTCGAAAATAGGTTTCCAGGACCACCCTGGATTGTATCACAGTACCATTATTAAGCCTGGGTGTAAATGAATCATGTCTTTTAAATTGCGATGTTAATGTTTAATTAACTGTATAGTGTAATACTGGTGGCAGAGCTCATCTGTCACTTGTCGTCACCCATCTGTTTTTCTCTCAGCATGGCATCCCCCAACTCGTCTACCTTCAAACCAACCGTATTTCTCTCATCTCGTGACCCGACCATCTTTAACACATCACCGTGTCTTCTTTTGTCACCCAGGTCTCTTCCACCTCTGTCGTCTGCCGTTAGCCAACACACATGACTGGACCGGTTTAACAGACACGATCTGCTGCAAAAAAGAGTCGTAAAATCGTATCTAAATGGATCAAAACCTAGTGGAACTACCCCGTGAACAGACTGCTGAAAACGTCAACGACCCATTTTGAATCTGAGTAATGTCTAACTTTTGAAATAAAAATCCGATCTTGCATAATGTGCAAAAGTGGTCTGAATGAATTATTGAATGAATGAATTATTGAATTAATTAATTAAATATTCAATAATTAATTCATTTGTTGATCCATACATTCGCTAATTGTTTCAAAAGTTACGCATAACCCAGGCTCAAAATGGCCGACATTTTTGATACTTAAATGAGAGAATGGGATTTTTATTTGTAATGTAAAGAATACCCCGGATTCAAAATAACCGCCATCTGGCATTTTATAAACCAGTAGATGATCTTAAAACATAAAAACATTGTAATGAGTTTGCCGTTATCTAATTAGCCAAAAAGTGGTGTTACATAAGAAGATGTGAATTATTTTCAAAGTTGGAGACAACATAGATTGAAAATGGCCACCATCTTGGATTTGACCCTTATATTACCTTGAAAGAAAAAATGATTAATGAATTTGTCGTCATTGATTTAGTCGAAAATAAGGTATGCCATAATAAGATTGATGTTTTATTTCAAAAGTTTTAAATTATTCAGGATGTGCCATCGGCGGCTATTTTGAATTGTGGCTTCTTACACGTTTTTAGCAGCTTGTTCACGAGGTAGTCTACTTAGATTTTGATTTTTGCCAGTAAAATCAAAGAGAATTAAAAAATATGTTTTTTAGGCCTACTAATAAATATGGCCTCGTCAAATCGTTTTGGTGTGTACCTGGAATTCCTGCACACTTTGCTGTTCTTACAGAAATCGACATTGATCCGCCATGTCGTCGGTCAGTTCCCCAGCCAACGGGAAATCAAAATAATTGTCTTTTCTGTGTTTGTTTTTTCAGTGTTTTAAGTATGTTTAGATTTTACATTAAATGCAAAGCTCCCCACTCTTTGATTTTGTTTATTTAATTGTATCTACATGTAAAGAGAAGTCCAGGTAGGCCTATGTTGGTATCGCCAAGATTAATAAATTCAGATTATGTTGCCTAGTTGTGCCAATTGTAGTGAAAAGAGAAAGAGAGTTGACACACAGTGTTGTTTCAGAGCAGTAATTGATCAGGGGTGATCTAAGGGTGCAGTTCATCCCCACCTTTATTTATTTGTGAGTGAGTGAGTGAGTGAGTGAGTGAGTGAGTGAGTGAGTGAGTGAGTGAGTGAGTGAGTGAGTGAGTGAGTGAGTGAGTGAGTGAGTGAGTGAGTGAGTGAGTGAGTGAGTGAGTGAGTGAGTGAGTGAGTGAGTGAGTGAGTGAGTGAGTGAGTGAGTGAGTGAGTGAGTGAGTGAGTGAGTCAGTCAGTCAGTCAGTCAGTCAGTCAGTCAGTCAGTCAGTCAGTCAGTTTAAATATTTCTTAATAATTATCATATACAGGAACGGAAATAATCATGATATTTGAAGTGTTGAGTATATGATAATCTATATATCGAATGCAGGAAAGCTTAACAGGTTTATATTACATTGTCACAGCAACAGAACAATAAATATTACGATATGCAGTAAAAAAAATATAAATCAAGTGTGATAAAAAATAGACGCCTAGCAGTGTACACGTATATGCGCCTGAAGGCACATCACACAGACGACTGAGACTAACAAGCATCAACATCGTCGCTGTCAGTTTTGATCGTTGTAGAAAACACGATAGATATGCCCCTGACCGATCAAATGCTGAGCCAGCGTGAGAGACTCTGGTAGAGCATTAACACACGGGGTATTGAAAAACAAGCACAAATTGGACACACCCAATATACATTCCATCGATTTTTAACATTGGAGCTGTAACTTAACTTCTCTATAAATCAACGTTTTTGTCTTTTTGATACTAAGCGATAGCTTGTTGACATACAATTACTTTTACTAATTATTATTATTATTATTATTATTATTATTATTATTATTATTATTATTATTATTATTATTATAATTATTATTATTATTATTATTATTATTATTATTATTATTATTATTATTATTATTATTATTATTATTATTATTATTATTATTAATATTATTATTATTATTATTATTATTATTGTTATTATTATTATTATTGTTATTATTGTTATTTTTGTTATTGTTATTATTATTATCATTGTTATTATTGTTATTTTTGTTATTTTTGTTATTATTGTTATTATTGTTATTATTATTATTATTGCTATTGTTGGTGTTGTTGTTGTTGTTAGTGTTGTTGTTGTTGTTATTATTGTTATTATTGTTATTATTGTTATTTTTGTTATTTTTGTTATTATTATTATTATTATTGTTATTGTTGGTGTTGTTGTTGTTGTTAGTGTTGTTGTTATTATTGTTATTATTGTTATTATTATTATTATTATTATTATTATTAGTATTTTTATCATTATCATTATCATTATCATTATTATTATTATTATTATTATTATTATTATTATTATTATTATTACTTTTATTATTATTATTATTATTATTATTATTATTATTATTATTATTATTATTATTATTATTATTATTATTATTATTATTATTATTATTATTATTATTATTATTATTATTATTATTATTATTATTATTATTATTATTATTATTATTATTATTATTATTATTATTATTATTATTAATATTATTCTTGTTGTTGTTGTTGTTGTTGGTGGTGGTGGTTGTGGTGTTGTTGTTGTTGTTGTTGTTGTTGTTGTTATTAGCTACATATCATATATTTTGCATATACATTTTATAATAATAAACGAAAAAACATAAATTTTTGAAGGCTGAAAGACTTTCTGTGTGTACGCTCTGTTGCCTGCCTAGTGGGCTGCTAGTCTCGTGTACGCGAGCTGCTATAGAAGTACAGTTGTACGCCAGTTCTACACCATCTTCCTCTGCAAGGCTGGCTATTCCTGAGGTCGTAGACCGACCTTGCTGAAACAGGGTTGAATCCGCCTATTGGACTGGGGACTCTTTAAAAATATTTTTTCTGTTTGACCCAAGTTTGACCTCTGGCATGAGTGTTGTTTTATTGTGGGGCCATTGTCTACGACACCGGCCCTACATTAAACCACACATGTCTGTTGGCCGAGTATGCTCACCGGAAACGTCTCAGACACAGACCACCACATCTCACCGGAACGTGCGTGAGGGTTGAATTAATGGTGAGCCAACGTCGCAG
Source organism: Flabesymbios commensalis (assembly GCA_964017125.1). Lineage (NCBI taxonomy): Eukaryota > Metazoa > Annelida > Polychaeta > Terebellida > Flabelligeridae > Flabesymbios > Flabesymbios commensalis. The sequence goes on from OZ024907.1 coordinate 39,640,177, forward strand.
ACAGCGGGCCAACATTAATAAGACATTTTTTTGAAAAACTAATGAATATTCAATATCTAAATCTTCCTCCCTACCCCAATAGGTGGATGGTATGGCTAATTCAGCAAGGCTTGGCCTGACGGCCTCGCTGTGTCAAGACTTGCTGCCAGGAAGATGGTTCTACACTGGTAGCGCATAGATCTTATGGAGGAGGGGGGTGGCGGGCTGACAGTTGGTTGTAGACGAGTGAGCTGTGATGTTTAGCAAGATGGCTAGTTTCTGCGTAGCCATGTAGGCCTATGCTTTAGCCCAATTGTATACAGAAAATAAATATGTTATCAAGATTCGGTGGATAAGTGATAATAATAGTAATAACATGATTTTTTAGGGAAATTGTCCCTCTGCATCTAACCAATAAAAAGTGTCTATCGCTCTAAAAAATCATGTTATTGTTATATTACTTGACCATCTATTACTATTACAATGCTCCCTCGCTACATCGCCACTGGATAAAATGCCAACCTCACCTACTGCCAAGTAAAGTCTTGGAACAAATTCCCGCCAATGTTATTTACCGCCGGACAATGCTAATTGCGGTATCTGCATGCAATCCGCGAATGATTTTGAAGTCCCAATTTCATTTTCGCCAGACATTTCCCCCATCATATATGCTGGCTTACAGTTGATTGTAGACCAGTGAGCTGTGATGTTTAGCAAGATGGCTAGTTTCTGCGTAGCCATGTAGGCCTATGCTTTAGCCCAATTGTATACAAAAAATAAATATGTTATCAAAACTCGGTGGATAAGTGATAATAATAGTAAAAATCATGTTATTGGTTTATTACTTGACCATCTATTACTATTACAATGCTCCCTCGCTACATCGCCACTGGATAAAATGCCAACCTCACCTACTGCCAAGTAAAGTCTTGGAACAAATTCCCGCCAATGTTATTTACCGCCGGACAATGCTAATCGCGGTATCTGCATGCAATCCGCCAATGATTTTGAAGTCCCAATTTCATTTTTGTCATGCATTTCCCCCATCATATTGCCAACAGCCTTATTTTTCCATCGGCAGACATCATTGATTGTTAAATAAACACTCATGCAATGTGTGATCAGTGATCGCCACCTCTGTTCCGGTTCATTGCACCCACACAGCTGTAGGCCTATGTGTTCACAAGTTCAGGCAAGCGTGACCCTGATTGATCAATGGATAAGCGGGATAGCTAATTGGGGTATGACACTTATTGTGTCTATCTGTACAAGCAAAAGTTTATGGCAACAGACAAAAATAGGCGTTTTAAACCAACATTTATTGTGCACTAACATTGACCAAGCACTGAACTAGTGTTAATGATATATACATGATATATGCCTCTGTCTGATACAAAACCATTTATTTCATATAGAATGGTTCTCATAATCTCATAAGACCTATCTAAGTTACTAATAAGTCATCAAGCGATATAATGGAATAATAACTCATGCGTGATCAGGTGATCAGCGATCGACACCTATGCACACACAAAGCAGTAGACCTGTGCGTTTAGGCCTATATGATTAGCATATTGCCTGAAGTGATCATTAAACATGAGACATCGGGCTGTTTTGGGGTTGACGTCCCAGACGGCGAACTAATCCTGAGTGAACCCTAGCACCCGAAGGGTGCTGAGAGTGGGATTAAGGCATTCGAAGCTTGTATTAAAGCTATCTCTTAGCCTATCCAAATATTTCATTAGTATATAATACTCATTGGAAAATGTCTGGTTGGCAAGGGAGGCAAGGAACCTGGAAACAGAAGCATTTTAGAATTTAATTAATTTTGATGCGCCCTCGGCGAACAGAGGGTCGCGGTGGTCTAAATGAGGTGTTGAATCAGACGGTAGCTACCCTATATCTCGTGTCTTAACTCTTGAAATCTGGATGGAAAAGGCCGATAAAGTTTTAATTTTGACAGATCCTTTAAATGAACATTTGAGACATTTCTTTTATTAAACCTATGGCTCTCGTGTACACTTAAGTTCACTTAGTATGTTTGACATACTTAAAATTGCGTTCTGAATTTTGGATCAAATGTGATCAATTTACCTCGTGTTGTTTGCCTGACTGTCTGTGTGCCATCGGCATACTCCAGCATACCCTGTGTAAGAACGTCAGAGTTATGTAATTTCATTGAATTTGAGTGGAATGGTTTAAAAAATGTCTAAAGTTGATAATTTGAAAAATAGAAAGTTCCTAGAAGCGTGTCATCTTAATTGTGAAATTAAGAAAGTTCGCTTGTTCTCTTTTCAGAGCCACCAACGGCGAACTAACATTAGGCCACTATGTTTTTTTCTCTGTTTTAGATGGGAAAAAATCGAACATCAAATGAGGGTGAGAGGTAAAAAACAAAACAAAAAACTTTGGACCTATTTTCGTAAAAGCTAATGGCGACGACAAAAAAATTTTTTGCACCAATTTCTGGGAAAGTTAATGAGGGCGACGAAGTAAAAAACATTTTGTGGCGAAAAATTGTACACTGTGAGCCAACCATAATAGACAACCAGAAAATTGTTTCAAAAGCTGGTAATTGCTCTCCTTACTAGTTTCAGTTACAGCTTTTCACGTTTTGGTTTATAACTTTTATTTAAGAGGTTTCTCAGACTATTGGAAAACACTATATTTTTATATATATTGTCAGCTCTAATATGATACTTTGAACGGTAATAGTACTATTATTGTTGTAGTTTGAATTTCTATGTCTTTAAGGGGGAATTATTATTACAATTATAATTATAATTGTTGTTGTTGCTGATATTCCATTGTTATATAATCAATTCAAGAGCTTACATTGACAGATTGACAGCAAAATTGTCAAGATAATCGTTTTCGGTGGGATTTACTGTCCGTAGTGTTATTTAAAGGCCCCATGTAGTCCCCAGACCTACTCTGCACAATGTCATATTTCATACTATTTTAGATTACTTTTTAAATATTAGAGTGCTCAGCTACCATTTTTAAGCCACTGGGAACGATTTTCCCAAAGGCAAAAGTAGGGGGCGGAGCTAATTCGTGACGTCCCAAGATGGAGACATGCTTGGCTGGGTATAATACACGTACCTGTACATGTAGCTGATGATGTACTGTATGATTTTATAAAACTGACTAAAGTCAACACGGAACGCCGGTCCAGCGCTGCCTGAATGCAGGTGCTGCACTAGAATTATTGATGGCCATCACCGCGACTGCTCCTGGCCATCGTCTAGCATTCACTCGCCCCTTGTTCACCCTGTCGATGCGGGCATATTGAAATGAATAGAAATCTAGTTCAACTCATGTACAACTACAAGAAACATGAAACATATTATACCCGATGAAGTTTCAATGTTAATTCAGATTCAATAATGGGCGGTTTTTGTGTGTGACGTCATGAGTTATGAGATCCGCCCAGCCCAAGAAAATAACTGATAATTAGTGGACTAAAATAATCTGCTAAGTAAAGGATTTATTGTGATATATACTTTACTTTTATTGATGAACTGAAATCACTTCACATGGCCTTTAAATAAATAATAAATAAATTATAAAGCGCGAAAATCTGGTCTAATTAAGACCATTCGATGCGTTGCACATATTTAAAAATTAGTAGTTTTTGTCTCACTCAATATTGAATAGCGTCTACTTAATGGCTTTCTTGAAAGTCATAAAATTTTGCTTCTTTGAACAGTGGGTGACAGCTTGTTTCATCGGTGATGGAGAAAGCACAATCTCCAACCCATTGATATTACCTGGAAACTAGGGGCTTTGCTGATGGATCTCAAAACGCGAGAAGGCCAGGATCACTCTAGCATATCTTTGATATAAATTGGAGAATGACAAAAGTCATAGCTTGTATACCTAACATAAAAAGGTTATGTAGGCTACAATGCGCAGATGTACTGGCAACCAATGTAGTTACTTTAATACCGGTGTCATCCCTTCGGCGAGTTGTCCTTATCATTCTCGCAGCGCAATTTTGGATAAGCTGAAGCTTGCGCAGGGTACTTTCAGGCAATCCAATTAAAACAGCATTTGTATAGTCGAGTCTGGATATTATTATTGCTTGTTAAATGGACGCGCAGGTGTCATCATTTATGAATCGTCTAATCCTACCTATTGACCTCAGATGGAAATACGTTGTTCTCACATGTCTACATGCCTGAGATGTGGGTGCATGGTCATGTTTGGATCCAGTGTGAACCCCAGATTTTTCACTGACGTTGTGGGGCTAAGGGAGATTACCGTAAATATTTGTGATGTACAGATGAAGACAAGAAGACGTATTTACATATGGGAATAAATTAAGAAAGAATATCAACAAACCACTCTATAATGTTCTCCTTTATTCCTCTTTTTCGCGTTTTGCCTTATACTGCTTTGAACAGTAACATTAAGTGCTGCTCAATTACTAGAACACTGTAGTTACCGCATTATTTTCTACGTGCTGTAAAATAACCTTTGTCTGTATACACGAACACGATGTATATTCTCTTTTCAAAATCATATACATTGATTAATGCACCATGTAAAAATAAGATTTGTATTATCTATCAAACAATACGAAATGGATTCTATTTGCATATCTTTTCGGGGTAGGCCTATTTGTGATAGTTTAAGCTCCTTGAGATAAACTGAAATTAAATGTATTTGTATGCGATTACCAATCTGCATTATATTAAAAAATAACTTTGTGAATAAAAACGTGTTTGAAAATTAATATGACATCATAAACAATTTCGTTTTGGGGATTAAACGGTGATCGCTGATTTTTGTTTTAATTTGTATACGGTACCTTTTTCTCTGATGCTAGATAATTCTATATAGAATCTATATCAAAAAGCTCATAAGTTATGGTTATTCTCATAATTTGTCCCCTATTTACCACTTTTGGGAACGAAAGGGTGCTCGCCATTTTTTGCTATGTTATATCAACAATATATGCTGATATTGTCGGCTTGTTACGGATTTGTTCCAGGTCTCTATGGTTTTTAATAAGATTAAAAGGGAGTGGGACAGCTGATATAGTATCTATTTAGATCCATCGATACTAGAAATAAAGGAAATAATTGTAAACAGCTTTAAATGGGTACACAACAATTTATTAACACATTTAATATCCAGTACATGAAAAAGTGGGACCAAGAGACTTCCACTATTCCAGTCTATGGACATGTTCAAATCATATGGCCACATTGATGATTTTAACCTGATTGTGTCGCTTTAATATCATACGTATCCATATTGAGAGTTAGAAACGTAAATACCGTAAACACTGTAGAATATATAATAAAAGTTGTGCTATACATTTATGTTCTTTTTATGTTGTTTATGTTAATCTATGGCACTTGTAAAACTAACAATCCATAACTATTATATTCACCAGGGACTTCCTCCATCGACATCATCCCAGGCATGCTCAGAAAGGGCAGCGTCCGCGTGTATCTCAGCATCACTGAGATCAGAATATTTGAGTTCATCGACGTTATTTGAGTAATTATGACAACCCGGGCCCCGTTGAAGGTACTTGGTCTAAGACTCAAAATTCGCAAGTCTTTTTAGACTCTTGGGGTCCAGGGGCTGCCACCTTCGGTTGATTCTCCCAGCGACGAGAGACCATACCATCTGGCCAAAAAAACAGATCTTAACAGAAGGGCGGCCTGGTTATATGGTACGACTAGTCTACAACCCACTATCATACGCGCGGTTATGGATCACATTGGCCTTCATAATTCTTACATTGCGGGAAGGACGAGTCTTTCACATAACTGCGTATTGAAACAATCAGATGTTGGGCTTCATTTCATTTCCAGGAGGCATATGAATATGCTGGAGGTACAGCGTACATCCCCGTTCAGGAGCAGCCACCTTTAATGCAGGGTGCCTCTTATGATCAGAGGTACGATTATCTTTTCGGGCATTCGTTTTTTCCTGGTATATACTTTTCTTTATCTCGTGTCGACGTTTCATCTGGGATTCCTCCAGCTTTGCAACCTCATTAGACAGCATCTTCTTGTGCGGTGGATCAGCGTTGTTACATGTCGCCTTATCAATATTACTACAGTCAACAAGTGAAAGTTCATCAGGCTTATTGACAGTAGCATCATTCTTGTCACTATTTGGCGATGAAAATATCAATTTCTTCCGAGCTTGATTGTCAGTACGAACATATAGTCCCAGTTCTCACCATGCCTACCATATTTATAACACATTCACTTTCTCAATAATCACTATAGCAAGACTAAATTTATACATATAAACGAAGAAGCTAGCAAGGATACCTCGAACACAGTAAATATAAGGTACTGTACATATTCAACTTGATTTAGGCTACACATTAACATAAATCCGGAAATCCGTGAAAATATAAGTTTTGCCACTGTACTAACAAAGTTGTCTGCAATTTGCTTCTGGAAGGACATTTGATAGAGGCAGCAAAGGGCCACAGAGAAACAATTCTTAGAAGTTGATTGGCTGGAAACAACGGACGGAATCAGAGGTGTCCCAGTTCTATCTGTCTTCCCCTATGTCATACATGTCACACAGCATACCCTTTTGTAATATTAGACATATTTTTGCTATTTATTGCACTAATATTTACATTTCAACCCTACTTATGCTACATTGTAGGTATCAGACATACATCAAAATCAAGTGAAAAATAAAAAAGCAGTGCAATATATATATGTATAACACACATGCACGAACATAGAAATTGTTTTTGTTTACAGAACGAATTTGCGATGTGGCCCTAAGGACATGTTCACTAAGCAAAATTTAATTATTTGATCATTAATGGCACAATTATTTTTACTTACATACTAGACTATAGACACAAAATAGATAATTAGTCGACAAAGTGCTCCAAAAATTCACCGTTTGGGTTTGATCGCTATGGAGTTGCAATGGGTCGTTATCCAGTTTAAGGGGGCTTTTTTTCCTTACATTGTCTCCTTATATTTTTGTCTGGCGAATGAGGACTTTCGGTATATTGATTTTTTGTCTCCATTTTTGTTTTCTTAGGTGTGTCTGTGGCTTATGCGGAAATGTCATTTACTAACATTAGCAGAAATGTAGCCAGCGCTGGTTCATTTCTGTGTCAACGTCTAATAAGCTGGCCCATTGCTGAGCTTGTGTTGGTGTAGTGTGCTGTGTATGATGGTTGCTGCTGTGAAGGCCCTCTGTGTACTGCTCGCATCATTTCCAAATACAACTGTATCACAGATAAAAGGCAGCAATATATTGGTAGGTGTGTAGACCGCAGGTGTGTTACGAAGCGGTTTCATTTGAGTTCAGACCACCGTTATCAAGTGCTGACGAAACATCGTTCTCTAGACGAGTGCTAGCTATCACATTAATATCAAGAGATCATCACTAAATTATAACATTTTTGGATTGTTCAACGCAAGAAATGGATGTTGTTGACGCCACGCGTGACTCTTTATCCTGGCTAGAGCTTGATGACTTGATGGTTACCACAGTCACACCTGACATAGACGATCATGCTGATAATGTAACTTTAGATCAGAATGGTACTTTATTGACAGCAATACCACATCTACCAGCTCTAAATGCCAAACAGCTGTCTGTAACTGTTCTACACTTGAGTTTCTGTCCGCTAGTTTTTGTTGGAAATCTTTTAATCTTGATGGCAATTCGCAAGTCTAAGAGCATGAAGCAAGTGACGTTCCTCTTTCTTGGACACCTTGCCATGTCAGACGTCCTTCTGGGATTTTCGTTTTTCATGAGAGCATTTTTCCTGTTACAGAAAAACCTCTCTAAATTTCCATGTATTATTGTACACTGGTTTACATTGGTATCAAGTGGCTGCAGTATGACTGGCATATGTTTTCTCTCCCTTGATAGTTTCTTGTCAGTTAAATTTTCCATGCAGCTTCGCCCAATAATTACCCAGGGAATAGCCTGGGCAATGATTGTCATGTGCTGGTTAATATGGAGCGTTTATTACAGTTGCTTGGCTGGCCAGGCAATACTAGATTCTTTACCACTGGCGCCCTGTTTCCTTGGAGGTGGATATTATAGTAAAAAGATGTTGCTGTCATTACCACTTATCTATCTGCTGCATCTACTCATTGTGGTTTACTTGCAAGTCGTCACTATAAACATGGTAAAAAAGCATTTCAAGCAGCTTGATACAGCACGCTCTGGTCCAAGTGAGAGAAATGACAATATTAAGAGACGCACCCCAACATTGCCCAGACTCTTACTAAGATCGTCAGTCGTCCCTTCAGTGTCTGGACATGTTGATAATACAATGTATCCAGGTAACAGTAGGACACCGACAGAACATGGGGTAGTTGACAACCAAAGAGAGAAGAGACTGAAGAAGATAACCAGTATGAACAGGATCGTGGGATTGGTACTGTTATCATTCTTTATTTGCTGGTTTCCTTCAATGAGTTTATTACTGTTATTTTCAATTTGTCCAGACGGTTGTGGAGTTCCGTCTGATATAATGCTGGTGTCTGCAACTCTAATTATAGTCAGTGCTATGACTAATGTCTGCGTATATGCCACCAAAAGTCCGGAATTTCGTGTCATGTTCAGGTCATTTCTTCGGTTAGGCAGATGTCAAAACCATGTATATCCTGAAGACAATGCACCAACTGGATAATTTAGTAATAAAAGCCAGATCATTTCAATGTCGTAGCCAAAGTGTAGTTGCAGTCATCCTTGCTCAGCCAGGGGACGTACGCCAATGCATGCATGTTCCAGCAAACACGAGACATTGACCCAATGCAGGTTTACATGTAATGTTGGACCAGAGTCGCAGACGCTGTACCAGAGTCGCAGACGCTGGTCTAACATTAAACCAGCATTGCGTCAATTTCTCGTGTCAAAGCTATTTTGTTGAATTAGTTGTTCCGGCTCTGCGAGCACAATCATCCATGCAATGCTCACATCATTACATCATACAGTAAATATTATACAAATTGAATATGTTGAGTCAATATTGTTATTGCTGTGAATTAAATCTTTAATTGTTTTACCCAAGCACATTGTACATTGTACAAAGTAGAAAGGTAGAAGTGAAGTGTGTAGCTTATAAGACGACATCAAATCTCAAAGGTATTCAACACCCCACTTGTATATAGCGCACAATGAAATTTAGACCTTTTAAATCACAAATATGCATTTATATTTTAAATATCAGTCTATGTTTTTATATTGTAAATGAACATTATAATTATAAGCACAATTTTCCTCAATCGATTATTTGTTTCAAAAGTACAAATCATTATAATGTTGATCTCCTGTTTTTTTTATAAAAGGATCAACTGATATTTTTATAAAAGGATCAACTGATATATTTATGTACTTATTTCTTAGTTTGCATTTGTTTCATATATCTTCTAAACATACATATATAAGTGAGTCAAAATAGCAGGGTTAGTGTTCTATGCTTCAAACTCATTTGTAGATTAATGGTGTAGATGGACTTGTTAAGGTTATAAAGTTTGATCTACATTCTGACGTATACATCTCTGAGGCAAAATATCTAGCAATCTAGTCTCCAGAGTAACTCTCTTGGGGGACTTATTTTGTATTACACGCAAACATCCCTCACGGGGAGGATATGTGCCTTTTGAGAGTTATGACATTTCACCTATTTCTGATAAGCTGTCATGCTCCAGGATACCAAGTGAATAACTAGGCCTCCACAATGAACATAAATCAACCCAAAAAATACCAGACATTGCGATGTTGACAACTCGACTACTGTCATGTTGTCCAAAACCCAAAGACGGACATGCTGTGTCAACCCACGTATACAAACTGCACATTGCACGGCACTTGCATCTCATATTTAACAATGCACCCTGGTGGGATTCGCCCAAAATATTGAAAAATACATTATGAAGAAACGTCTACGACGCTGGCTCAACAATAAACCGACATCTGGTGAACGTTATACTGTGTATAATGTTGATAATGATTCAGGACTAATACCAGATAGAGTATATTGTGTTCAAGCTGGTTTATTTTTAATGGGCGTGTAGGCGATGATGATGTAGAAGGTTGCTATGCGTGTATAACGGCTAGTGGTAGGAGTGTTGTTGATTATGTGTTATGTAGGGGAGAGAAGTCATTCTGTGTTTGTCCGCCAACGGTTTATTCAGATCATTGTCTAGTAGAATTTGTAATTAAAATGCACAATGAAAAATTATAAACCCACTAATGTAGCTCCAATGGAGCGAAAATTTTCAAAAATCAGTGAGATGACAAGCACAAGTGCATTTTTATCCAGTTTAAAATATGTGCTCCAAATGTGTAGAATTATTTAACGAGATTGAAGATCAAATGATAATGAAAACGTCGTGAGCGCCTTTTCTGATATAATAACGAAATGTGCACATCCCTTTTATGTTAAAACAATTTTTATGAAAAACACTTATTCATTTAGACGTGGTAAACCAGACTGGATGATAGACGAATTTACACAGCTAAAACAGGATATTTAAATAGTTTAAATCAACACCGTATATGGAAATCTGACTATTTTCAGAAAAAAACAAGAAATAATTATATTTTGTGTGCTAAACAGTGTCATTTAAAATTTGACCAAGTAAGAACGCTTTCATGCTAAAAATCTAATGCGCGTGATGTTTGGAAGTTATTGAGAGGTCAAAACTAACAACCATTGTTTGGATGTAAATGACAATGAAAATAATTGAAAAAATACACCTAAAATATTTAAAACACATTAGTAGGGTGAAAAACCTAAATTTCATGACCACTTTCTGGCTAAGATGTTTTAATGATTGATTTGACTTCCTTGAACTTTTAAAAAAATATTTAGCCCCAGTGTCCCTCGCAAAAATCCCGGCATTGTTTTCTAGAGGTATAAATCCAAAATGGATATGATAAGAGGTATAAATACCAAAGGACAAGAAAATTAATGTGGGGAAGTGGAAGAACCAAGTTGAACTTACAACTGTTTCAGTGCTATATGGACGAATGCTTGGTATATGAGCCATAATTGAACATTATCAGATTAGTTTTGTTAAATTCACTAGAAAACATGTCTCTATTATATTTTTTCGCTGAATTGGCTGCCTGGTGATAATAAATGAGCAAAATGAATGGTCTAGTAGCAATAAAACATCCCACAGGCGCGAAAATGTGTTTTCTGGAGCTATGGCCTTAACGTCTCACCACACATTATACCCGTCCCATAGACTTACATGTGTTATGACCCATACGCTCAGGCCTCCCAGCATTCCTAAAATGGGGAAAGGTAAATAACCCTATATATCATTTTAACCAGTCGTCTCTTCTCTTTCAAAATACAAAATAAAAAAGGTATGTGAATCTGCTTGCTTTCCTGCTATATTAGCCTAGAATGAGCTCTTGCCCCACTCTCCCCCGGGCGACCTAGACAAAAATTGACCACGTTTTTTAGAAGAGCCTTGTTACAGCCAGTGCAAGGAATTCCTGTTAGATCTATCTTTTATAATTTCGATGCTTTTGCTACAATAAAACATCACAAAATCGATTTAAATTGGTATCAAAATGATATTTCCGTAAAAATCACCACAGGAGCTGCTGCAAAAAGCCACTGCAAAGAGCCACAATATTTAAAAAAAAAGACTAACTTTCTTATTCTTAAACTTAATAATGATATGCGCGAATGAATTTGTGTGGTGAGACCTTATTTTCTATTTTTTTATTGTAATTTGTGATTGTTATTTAGAGCTATGCATTCATCTATAGGCATAATAACTGTTGCATTTATACCATCCTGCAAGGGGATCAAATTCTGTTTCGCTTAAAAAATGGATTTTCTAACCGAATTTGTAAGCCATCTTGGATTTTAGGTTCAGAATGTGTTTTAATACCAAATTGACGTCAGAAATGGATTCCTTGTGGTTGAATTAGCCAAAAAAGTTTATTTATTCATATTTGTAGCTTTTATATGGTCTCACCACCCTAAATAGGCCGAAATCCAGGGAGGTGTCTACTAATGATGGGATCATCACACTAAATATTTTTAATTCGGCTGTTCCAACCTCTAGTGAAACAAAAAAAAATATGTAGAAGTCATAATTTTGTGAATATTTAATGAGCACACGTTATCGTCTTTGTCAAGGATATCAGATATAACTGTTTGATGATAATCTCGCAGGGATACAGTGGGTTAAAATTATGTGTGTCTGCTCTGCGAAAAAGAGTACGCATAATTGCCCAATTTGAAAAGTAGTGATCTTTTTACACGATAGGGGGCGTAGCTCAAAATCTGTCTGGTAAGCATACCCATAGCGGGCCTGTTTTCGAACAAGGACATCTCAAGCTTTATCCTGATATGTCACACTAAATATCTAATAGGTTTAAAAGTGGTGAAATCGGCCTGCGGAATTGAGGCAGTTTACATGTGTTTCAATGGGACTGGCATTTGGGGTGGTGAGACCATATGTCAAAAGGTATTTTTTCATAATGGCGCAGGCGGCCATTTTGGATTTATGCCTCTAAAAAAATGCCGGGATTTTTGCGAGGGACACTGGGGCTAAATATTTTTTAAAAGGTTCAAGGAAGTCAAATCAATCATTAAAACATCTTAGCCAGAAAGTGGTCATGAAAGTTAGGTTTTTCATCCTGCTAATTCTTGGTTTAAAGCAATCAACACCGACGTGCATGGTATTGGGGGAAACAGGCAGATACCTTTTATCAATTTCAATAAAATGTAGAATGATATCATACTGGTAAAAACTATTATGTCAAAATGAAGATAACTTATCTCATATTATGTATATTGTTATTTATCTGTATAACTCACATGGTGTGTATACACCCCCATGGTTATGAGAAGTCAAGACTATAATACCATACTGGTCATAGCTGTTTATGGTTATCACAAATGCTTCCAGAAAATATTTCCATAGTCCACGCTGTTAAAAAATCGCTTCAAGTTCAATATGTACACGAATGGGATACAATTATTAATAAATCTTCTAAATGTGTGTTTCACAGGACTTTTTAACGGCATTTTGTATTTGAAAACTATCTTATCACATTATCACCATATAATATAAAATTATTGTGCAAAGGTAGAACTGTTAACCATAAACTTGGACGGTATAGGGGCCACCCATGATTTACCTGAAATTGTGATAAATGTAACATGGAGGAACTTGGTGATGAATTTCATTTTCTCTTTTCAAATTTGTTTTTGTCCAAAAAGTATTATGTCCAGTGATGCAATTGCATTATTTTAAAACTAGTTCGTTATATTCGTTTTTAATTTAAAAGGTTTATTATGTTTTTTTTTATTTATTTGTTTATTTATTTAATATACCTTACAGATCTATCATGTGACAGCATTGTGTCCTGACCTCGGTCTACAGGCAGCGTGCGCAGTACTGGGGTGAAGCGACACCATGCTGTCACAGGTATTCAACATATTTTGCCATGTGTTATTTAAATATGTATTTATAATTCTTATGTATATTCAAATACTATACCTATTGATAATTAATCTGTCTTACTTGTAGTCGTAGTCATCAATTTATGATTGACTTGATTAACTTGTTCAAATGTTGTTACATTCGTTTGCCATTAAAAAAAATAATATGTATATTGTATTTATTGTATTTGTATATTTGAATAGTATACCTTACAGCTCTACTATGTGACAGCATTGTGTCCTGACCTCGGTCTGCAGCCAACGTGCGTAGTACTGGGGTGAGGCGACACTATGCTGTCACAGATATTCAACATTATGTAATGTGTTATTTAAATATGAATTCATAATTATTATGTATATTCAAATATTATACCTATTGATAATTAATCTGTTTGACTTGTATGCATTAATTAAATATCAACTTGATTAATTTGTTTGAATGTTATTACGTAAAATTTGTTACATAAATGTGTATCTTTTGTATCTTTTGTATCCATGTAAAACAATTAAATAAATGTATATAATTATATTCATGATATTAAACCTACTGTTTAATATGAGAGAAACATGTAAGCAAGTCCATATTTTTTTATATTTTTGCCTGTATGCAATCAGTGACAGTTTGCGATTAAGAAGATATAATTTAATGTAAGTTATAGTCTTTTTATAGAGGTAAAACTGTTATTCGGACAATTTCAGATTACAAAATATCAGTGAAAATTTTTATAATCCCTTGAAAAAGTCAGGCCAGCATTGGCACACCGTCGGTACTGTAAAAGAGTCATAATGTATCAGTCGATAGGCCAAATACGGTTACTGTGCCTCCCCCCCCCCCCCACCCCCAGGACAATCTGAGACCAAGTCTTTTTGCTCCTTAGACCTCACACAACATCAAAAATGGATGCATGTTGACATGAACTACTTTTCAAAATGGCCGCCATATAAATATGCGAAATCACCTATTCACTATTGGGCCATAACGTGAGTTATAGAACAGCAGTTAGAGTCACGATTTTGTTCTCTATACCCGTGTTTTGGGTATGAGGAACCCAATGAGTATATCTTCTTAATACTTTTTATCAATAATAAAACACATTTTTATGCGTTTTATGAAATACGAAAAAAAGGCATATATTGTTTATGGTTTCTAAATTATGGATGTTTCGTTGATTACAACACTCACAAAGGAAATATTATTAAAGGTATTTGATCTTAGACACATCTGTAGATTGTGGGGACGTGCACACACGCATTTTAGCTCATTATAACAGGAGTATAAGCCATCGGCATTATCACGGCGACCAGATGCATTATTAATTTTAATACGAATCGATTAAAGTATTTATGACGGAAAGATGTAGGCCCTAGATTAGTTGTCCTCCGCACAGGACAAATAACATGTTAGTGCAGATGTAATTGTGTTTTTGTTGCCCTTGAGCATAAGAAATGGTTTATTGATTGCCCACGCTGACATGGGTGAAGCAATGGAAAACGATTCAATTGTCGTGATATATTTATGAAAGCTTTGTTTAACCATTGGGTTAACATCAACGTCGCTGGACCTATGCATTTATTGCTCCAGTTCAGGCAGGATGGGATTTATGACTGAGAACCCATGGCCAGGTGAGTGACCTTCACAACCACAAGTGATTATGATACATGTACATAATAACGTGGTCTTCCTACTGAACTATCTCCATACAACCTGGCTCAGGGCTGTTCTGTTGTTATAGACTTATATTACTTGTTATGGACTGATTTATACGGTGAGCATAAAAACTAAAAACAAAAAAACCCATATAGATGGAAAATGGGCACGAAATATCATAAGTCATGCAACGAAATTTCATCACAATGAGGAAACATCTTCCCTGTCTATTTTCGTAATAGCCTCATGAGCTATACGTCATTTTTCTGATTAACGAATGTTTGACAAAACTTAAGCTGGCCAGCTACCATGTGCCCAAAGCGCCCACCCACCACTTTCTCTGAAGCAAACACTGACTGGATGGACGTTTTGTGACCCATACAGATAATGGTGATGTGTACCGTTTTTGATTAGATTTGTATTATTTTATGACTTAAATCATTGACGGTTAGGGTAAGTCAGATATACCATAATGTTAACTGCGTGCATAGGCCTAATACTTGATTATCTAAACAGCATGCAGTGCATAGCGCTATCACCTCGTCAGCGTCTGCTGTTGATCCACACGCCCCGTGCCCCCCCCCCTATCACCCCCCCCCCCCCTGTACATCTATATATAATTATTACTTATTATGAAAGTATGACTTATATTATTAAATTATTATTTGTATTTTTTTTACTGTAATTTATTTGGTGTTATTGTATAAAATGTGTAGCTTCTTATTAGCTGAGTTCCCACCCCCTGGGGTGTAGGCTATACCCCAGATGATCCTATTTCATGAACATTTTCTGGATTTTACCAGTAAAACTGTATAAGGTAGGAAACCTTTTGTTTACGATCACTTTCAATCATGTATATAGGAGACGCCACACAAATATCATCAAGGATATAGGCCTAGTGCCTACTTTGACATGTCACTGACAGCAAAAAATCCTTTCGGTAACAAAATCTGCACCAAATATGACCAATTAAAGAGTGGCACAGCCTGTTACAAAACGAGATCAGCCAATCACCGCTGTCATTCAGTTGTTATTTCTGTTAGGGGATAGAATACAATACTTGGGCCTAAAACTCTTCGTCCGCGAATTAATCCAGCGCCCTAGAATGGACTATCACAGGTACATCTTGCACCGCACACCTATTTATGGCAGTGGCAAAGCAGGGGCCTCTCTTTTTTCCTGAACATCTTACTATTTGTAACTAAATAATGATTGTAACTTAGATTATGAGGCTTGGCATCGTTTAAAGCCATTGATACAGTAGACTTGGGTCACCAGGTTCCTAATATCATATATAAAACATAGGCGTATCATTTTATTAAAGAATAAACTCGATAGTTATTATGATATATTTATTGGAAGTGAATACCAGAAGTCATATTAGACAATGGAACATTGCACGTCGGGCTACGGTTAAGTATGTATCAAAAGAATACATTAGATATCCATACAATGTTTAACAATTACCTAACGAAAGAATGAATGAATAAATGAATGAATGAATGAATGAATGAATGAATGAATGAATGAATGAATGAATGAATGAATGAATGAATGAATGAATGAATGAATAAATGAATGAAGGGATAAATGAATGAATGAATGAATGAATGAATGAATGAATGAATGAATGAATGAATGAATGAATGGGGCTGAATTTGTAGGTGAGACAGTGATATGATTGTAATCATGGTAATATGACACTGGCTTGGCCGTTTGTGACCGAGCCCGGTATGTCCTAGACATGAAAATTCCCCACAATATGGAATTTTCACGACTGAAAGAGTTGAATAATTTTTTTCTTTGACACCTGAATATCAAGAGAAGTGAACGAACCCTGAGCTTTATCGTGACAGGCCACAGCGCTAACCACTTCACCAGAGCCCCTAACCTACATATTAATACGGCTGTATACTATGAGATAGCAAAGAAGCCATTCTTGTCCTAGGAATTTGAGATGCTGTAATACCTGTTTTGTAAGATCTATTGATTGTGACAATATTGGATACAGTTGTGTCGAAGTGAGCATGTTCCCACTAAACACAGACTCATTTACATCCGAGATCATGAGTTCTCCAATCAGAGCACCCGACTCTAAAGCCACTAGTGGCTTTACAAAAAACATTTCCTGTCTATTCTGGCGAGTTTATGTTCAAATGACCAGCGCAATCGAACAGCACCAGACGCTGGTTTTACTTTGGTCCAGCTTCACCACACGTTGGCCCAACGGTATGGCAACATCTTATGCAAACCGCTTTATCATTCCCTCCGTTACACATTATCTGTTGACACAGCACGATGGATAACCCGGGTAAAATGGCCGGGAAACCACTTGTCGCCCACAACAGAATCACAGGGACACAAGGACAGCCGAGTGTAGACTGGAACAAAGCATGCCAGTTTTCGG
This sequence comes from Flabesymbios commensalis, assembly GCA_964017125.1. Lineage (NCBI taxonomy): Eukaryota > Metazoa > Annelida > Polychaeta > Terebellida > Flabelligeridae > Flabesymbios > Flabesymbios commensalis. The sequence continues at coordinate 39,657,655 of OZ024907.1, forward strand.
AGTTTACTTGTTCTTTTTTAGCACGCTCCTCTGATTCTATATTATACTCATTTGATGCCGCTTGACAACACATGGTTGTGACTCTTGAAGCTAACGGCGCCTGCTACATCACCCTTCAATGTGATCAACTCTACCACTACCGTGATAATACTGTGATATCATATTCTTTGTTAATTTTTTATGGTAAGTAATGAAAAACATGTGCAGACCTATTGAATCTCTGCTTTGTTTTTTTTATTTTTATTAAGTGTATTATTTAATTATAAATGTATTTACCTACGGATATTTATTTGTTAATTGGCGTATATATGCAGGCTTAAACATTTATGGCATCACTGACATTTAAACAATTATATGATATAAATTATGACCAGTCCCCACTTACTTTTCCTTATTTATTGTGTTTTATGGTGTTCTTGTACACTATCGGTCTCATGTGGTGTGGTTTATAATCGATTTTAACAAGTCGGACAAAGTTTTGTAGGTTTCATTTCCAATGAGCCTACTATCATAAATAAATTATCAAAGATGCGAATAAATCTTTTGTAAATATATTGTGACGCGAGGATAGCTTGGTTCACTTAGAACCCGACAGCGCCGGGTTCGAATCTCGCCGCAGACGATAATCTTCTTTCGGTGCACAGATACAGGGCCGACAGTATAGCGGTATGGCAAATCCGGAGATACACTCTCTGAACATTATTTTTCACAATGCTGCTGTTGTAGTTTATAATTTATAGAGACAAAAAAATATGAAGAGGTAATTACCATGAAATGTCATGAAATATGCAATATTGCAATGTTTTTTTAATATCATTCTTCGCCCCTTTCAGTGACATATAGAGCAATGATATCGACTGCCATATACAACACAGATGATTTTTCGAGCCATTCCAACACAACTACAATGCAGACAGGTGTTGGCCGTGCTACCTTAGGTACCTCACAGAAGATACTTGCATACATTCAGCTAGCCATGTGCCCACTTGTGTTTCTAGGAAATATACTCATTCTAGTAGCTATTAAGACGTCCCGCAACATGAAGCCTGTCACCTTCTTGTTGTTGGGACACTTGGCTGTGGCTGACATGTTCTATGGATTGGCTATATTTGGGAGGATTTTTTTCTTGCTTGAAGGGCACCTTGGTAAATTACCATGTGTGTTGACTAACGCGTTAACTGGTCTATCATGTGGTTGTAGTATGACCGGCATCCTGTTTCTCTGTGTGGATAGCTACATAGCCACCAGGAACTGTATGCGTGCCGGGAAGCAGAACCTCACCATCAGACAGGTAAGGATCATGGTGGCTGTCTGCTGGATTACCTGGTGCTGCTATGAACTCTTCTTGGGCATCTCCACATTGCTGAACGACGTGTCCCTAGCCCCGTGTTACTTAGGTGGAGGCTACTATACCAAAAGCGATTTGCTGGCACGACCCCTTGCTTACTTTATTCATCTACTCAGTGTAACATACCTACAGATTACTACCTTGATAATGGCCAGACGTGCACATAGACACCTGCTACAACCACAGCCTGTACAGCCCAGTACAACGAACAACAGTGTGACTCCTCACCCCAACACACACACTGGTCGTGTACATGAACAACTGATCAACGTGAGTTCATCAATGGGGCTCAGATTCAGAGATGGACTATTGCCATGCCGAAGCCGTGCCAGACAGAGCACAACTCAGACAACTACAAATAGAACCACTGTTCAGATTTCCGGACAACACACTTCCATCCAGCAACGTCGTCTACAACGTCTGTCAAACATGGCAGTCATCATCTCACTGATACTTCTGAATTATTTTATTTGTTGGACTCCTGTAATGCTGGGGTTGTTGATGTTTTGTGTCTGTAAGGTTAGCTGCGGAATTGATGGCGATGATTTACTCAATTTTGCCACATTGCTAATGGTTAGCTCATTTCTCAACGTGTTTTTGTATGCCGCGAAAAGTTCAGAATTCCGTTCAACTGTCAAACAGTTGCTGCGAGGTGTTTGTAAAAACCGAGTTAGTCCAAGTCAGCCAGCCGTCTCATTCATTGATACTGCGAATTAACAGCGGTGAACAAAGACAAAGCGTTACATCTCATTTGGCAGTATGTTGGCCCTTGCTGTCTATTCAGGTAGTGCATGATTATTTCTCATATAGATCGGCTATTAAGTCTGATTTAAGCGTTCTATTAAAGACATTATAGTTTTTCATTTTTTCTGAATTCCTCGACCATTTTCATGGTAGCTCAGTTTCTTAGTGGTTTTAGGTACTTTAGAGGGTGATCTTAAAAATGAGCTCCTATACCCCTCTAGATTTAGGCGGAAATACTAAAAAAAAAACGTTTTCCAAAATGGCCGCCATCGCTTCTGGACGAACATGAAATTTTCTTTTGTGGAGCTATTTTGACAAACAAACGGTCATTTTTGACTAATTCTGGCATGGGAATTCCATTCTTGACATTTGTTTTTTACCATAAACACATTCTTGATCCTGAAATTCAAGATGAAGACCGTAAATGACGCGATTCGCGAGCAATTTTAATATTTTCTTTTGTGGGCATATTTCGACTAATAAAAAGGATATTTGGACTGATTTGGGTATGAGGTATCCATCCCTAGAATCATATTTTACTTTTGAACTCTTCTTAGACATGAAATGCAGCATGACAGCTTTATATGCTACTATTTGATAATAACAAATTTACTCTTTGGCATCGGAATCACATATATATATTTGATTTAAAAACAGATGAAAGTAAAATTGTTGTATAATATTATTGTATACAAGCTGAAAAGATAATGTCTTGACAATGTAAGTAAAAATAATGATGATGTTATTTTATCCATAAATGACTAAAATACATATATGTATATACATTGTAAAGTGCAGAATTAAATGATGATTCTTTGAAGATAATGAGTTCCAATAAACTACAAGTATTACTAAACTATAGTAAATACCAAAACCTTGATTAAGTACAACTATCCAAAGCTACAACTAGCAATATCACTACTGTGATCATTAAACCTTTAACCGCCAAATTATTCAATCTGAATTTCAACCCACTTGAAGTAGTGTCTCGCTGACGCGATCCACAACTTCAAGTGAGTGAAAATTATTCAGATTTGACAAAATGTAGGTCAACTGTTTTCAAATATTACTGGTTGATCTCCCATTTGATCTTTAACATGTTTAAAAGGTGGTACTTAATGTGCCAATAAAAAAATAAAACCCGAATATATGCGGCACCGGCGGTTGAATGGTTAAAGCACAGCTTTGCTCAATGTCTTCATCAGTATCACTGTCGTCAAATTCACTTTTGTCATGAATAAACCCATGAATAAACTCATTTTTCACTTTTTGGAATGACAATTGACATCACCTTATCCCCTATCCCTTCCTTTGGAATCCCCTTTGTCAGCCCATGAACTCCTGTCCTCAGATCATTATGGAGTGCCCTTTGTCATTCTATGAACCCTTGTCCCTTCCTTTTCAAGGATCATTATCACCCCAGAAGTTGCTACTTCTATATTTGTAATTTTGTCATTAGTTTGCTGGGAATATATTACCTGGCATATATGATGTTTCTGTACACAATCAAGCGAGTTATGTATGAATGTGGCCGTATCCCAAGTCTATGTAAGTGGTTAATTGTAAAGCCCAGAATGTTTATGATCAAACCGTGTCCACCCAGGTTTGGTGTACCTTTATTTTAGATTGCACGATGTAACAACACGAAATCTCCAATCTGAAATGCCAATTTGCAACATAATCTGTTTCTGATATAGACACTTACACATAGTCACTATTTGGCAAGGGACATGTCAAATACAAAGGCATAATTAGGCCTACTGGTTCAATTATTAGAATATTTAAAAAAAACCATGATACTTATACGTTGTTGCTCTATATATTTTTGCGAAAAGATGAAGTGATTACTCATCCCCAAGCTTGTTGATTCTCAGACATGTACATCCTTAACATGTTTTCCAAGGAATTTTTAACGCGCACCACCATCACATTGAGCTCTCAGTGTTGTAGAATGTGTCAATTTCTAGCCTGTCATACATATTTGGAACAGTATTGATTAGAAGTTTGACCCTTGATCAGTGTGGAGCTGTATCGGTGTACATAATTTCTCTAATTAGGCATCCCAAAACACTCCACTCATTTAGTAAAATCTCCACACCCCAGGATAAACATGTTTTCATGAAGTGAAAATGGTAATTGATCTTAAGACATTAATAGATATCCTCTCTAATGGAACACAAATTATTGTCCCAAAGGTTAACATTTAGGAAGGATCGATTTTCTTGAATTATTGTCATGTACGTCTCGTTTGCAGTGAGGCAAACTCTTCTCACCCAGAGGACCTCCAACTACAGAATCAATCATCTTTTGAAAAACAAACTTCTTCAAGGTATCTGGCACTATCAGGTGTAGAACAAAACCAGAACTTCTTATTAAGTATGCAATACAAAACAGCTTGCCGTAGTTGATATGAGTGTGCAGAAAGTGACGTAAAGTAATTTTCTCTCTATTGTAATTAAAGTACTTGTAACCCCCACTATGCATACAACGTTGGCGTCTTGACCATAACGTGATAACACATATACCATAATGAATTAAAAGGGGGTATATATTTTCCCCTTAATGATATAAGCTAAGCTACTGCAAGCCAGTTGCATCTGCTTCAATTCATCAGTTGTTGAGCTATCTATCCGTAGTCCATCACAACATAACTCCTTTGAAATTGCACACATATGTTAACTGTTATCATTCTGCACTTCATCAAGTATTCTACACTGTATACAAGAGATTCTACAGCATTGTCATGATAATTTCCAGGTTTATACTCTGGGGATCTGAAAACCATAGAACTTCTATTTACCACCAAGCAATCTGCCCCTCAGGTTGTGCAAATTGAACTGTCAGCATAGAGCACCATATATGTGGCCAGGATATGTTCGTATCAAGAATGAATGCCCATACAAATAATGCCTGGAATATTTTACAAACACGCCCATCACTTAAAGTACTGTTTGATTAATACAGTACTGTATCTGGTTTTGTTAATGTACTGGCACCAGTGTCTAGTAGGTGAAGATCGATAAGTTAAAACAGGGGTATATACAATAACATGATTCAGTTGAATAAATGCTCCCTCATTATTATCTGTCCAAACACAATTTTAATCCTTTGGAAGTGGCAATTCCGCCACAGACACAGTCTGCTCAGGATCAGTGTTGACACCTTTTTCAGAAACTGCGGACCATAAGAATAAAAGTATCTTTTGGAATAAACTGCAATACTAAAGCTTACATTTTAGTTCTTAGTTCCCCAAATACTCTTTTTCATTGCAAATTTGCAAGCATAATTTCCATTAATCTCTCATATAATAGAGAAGCTCTGTAATGCCCAAAGACATCATTCGAGTATCAGATAGAGGGCCTAGAGAATCATCAATTCTAGACCGGACAAGCAACATTCCAAGGTGACTTCATCAAGTTTTTTTTATAATTCACAGAGAATCACATAGTCCCACATCTTTTTTTTTTACTAAAACAGCAATGAAACACGATGGTGTAGGGGATGGTTGAACCCTCTTGAGCAGATGCTTCACTTACCGGTCCTGTCCTCTCTCACAGCATCATCTGTCAAGGTTGACGTCGAGGAGGGATACTGTTATTGTCTGTCAATGTGCATTTTGTTTCTCACCACGTCTGTACGACCCAGCTCTTCAAATAAAAATTGCAAAAGTGATGCTAAAAATGCATTCACTTGCCTAAATTAGTCTAAAATTGTCTTTTTATCATTCAAAATAGCCCTACAGAATGAAAATGCTCAATTTGCTTCTGAATTAAGTTGTGTGCGGCCGCCATCGTGAATTCATGGTCAAAAATATGTTTAAGGTTTAAATAAATTGACCTTTTGTTTGTCCAAAAAGCTCCACAAATAAAAAATTCATGCTCGTCCGGAACCGATGGCGGCCATTTTTGAAAATATTGTTTTTTGGGACTTTCCCCCGTGAATAGAGAGGGGCATAGGAGTTCATTTTTAAGATCACTATCTAAAGTACCTAAAACCTCCAAGAAACTGAAAATGGTCACGGAATCCTGAAAAATGACCCAACTATTACCACTTTAAAGCGCAATTATGTTAATTCTGCACTTTTAGTTACTTCACGCCTCCTAACCTGATGATATTTTGGTTCAAATCCCGGACGGTCTGGATGTTCTTGTGGTGGCTGTGAATACGCAGTTCTCAAAACTGTTCATGTGTCGGGAGAGTGCCGCCTATGCTAGTGTGAATTTCAAAAATCATTAGTTAATTGATAAACGTAGGTCCACGTCGCGAATATTGCAGAAACGACGTATCATTCGACCACCATGCGGCAAGCAAGGTATTGAATAATCCTCGGCATTTTTCACGTATCCAACTCCTGCTGCTCGTTTATTTTACGTAGAACAGTATACAATAAATAGGCTGTCCGAGTTTAACGCAAACACATGGGTCAGAGATGGACAGCATAGCAAAAGCTGTGATTTTGTATGCTGCATGGTATAGTTCAACAATTTTATGAAAAATGTGGGGCTAACCCTTTTCAAATGATAAATTAACATATATGAAATGAATCGGGCTTTAGGCCACCTTTGTGCACATATAGGCTAAACTGGGCCAGCAGAACCTCCTGAGGATGATGAGATGAATGAGATGACACTGTCCTCCATACACAGGATTCGAAATTCGAGCCCTAATATGTAAATCTGTCAAATTAAATAAAAATCATTCATCAAACGATTACGCATTTATTCATTGCGCAATCGATCGTCCGCGCACCGGATTTTTGGGGCACAACTGTTTGGGCAATGATTACAGACTCGCACACAGAGTCTGTTATTACGGACTATAAAATAGGCGTACCACAGACGTCAATGGGGACGTTATTAAGTATTGTGTTGTCGTGGTTTTCGCACACTCGACAGCAGCTTATATAATTTTGTATTAAAAATGTATAATAACATGTTACTGCATTTACAATGTATTTCTACATTCACCATGCATGTAGATCCTACACAGGGAACCAATGCTTGTCTGCACCTGATATAAGGCACTTACTTTATATAAAGTACATAACTGTAATAGCTTTTATGCAGCGTTCATGTCAACTACAGGAGTCAATCAATTATAGAACTTGTAGCATGCCAACTCATTTGAAGAATAGAGCTCATAGGCGCATGTTGATTTATAAATTCTATTTCCAGGTTCGAAGCAAGGTCATCAACAAGTCACCGGTTCATCAAGGAGCTAGGGCAGAAAGCCAGGCCGAATAGAATGATAAGGATGTGTCTGTAATCATTGTTGGAAAGATGTCATAGTTTTAGAAGTCCTGATTGTAAAAGGAAGAAAATTACGTAGTGTGTACAAGGTGTAGCAACAGAGAATGCTATTGATCAAAGATCATTAGTTAATTTTTTACCTGGCGTGGCGTGGAGTGGCGTGTAGCGTAGCGTAGTGCAGAATTGTGTGGTGTGGTGTGGTGTGGTGTGGTGTGGCGTGGCGTGGCGTGGCGTGGCGTGTAGCATAGCGTAGCGTAGTGTAGTGTAGAATTGTGTGGTGTGGTGTGGTGTGGTGTGGTGTGGTGTGGTGTGGTGTGGTGTGGTGTGGTGTGGTGTGGTGGGGTGTGGTGGGGTGTTGTGGGGTGTGGCATTGCGTAGCGTGTTGTGGAGTGGTGTGTGGTGTGGCGTGTTGTGTGGTGTGGCGTGGCGTGGCGTGGCGTGGCGTGGCCTATAATAAGATAAAGTACCCAGCCTTTTGACTTATAAACAACATGTATGTATGCTGTTGGAAATGTAGTTACAATCTATTTTAGGATAAAGTTACTATACGAAAGTCTTCTGCCCAGCAATGAAAAAGTAATCGTCACGACACAGAATGATGTCTGCGAATGCGACGCAGATCACGGATATGATAAAAATAGGATCTACTGTATGGCAGATTGGGGAATTCAAATTACTATTAAATACACTAACATTTATTGTAGACTTACTTGATAAGATTTTCTGATTCAGCAATAAAACAGGACACAAATTTGTCCTGTTGCTTCTCAAATCCAATGATACGAAATTGTGTTTTGTCGGGGTTCAACTTCCGGTTAGACTTTGCCATCCACATGTAAATACTTTGTAACCACAGCTGGCAATTTTTAATGAAAAGCAGGTAATTTGTGTTTGAACGCTGCATATAGGATATGTGAGTATAGTAGCATTAGTGACATATAATCAATTCAATTATATCGCGACCACGGTTTCCTCTGTTGTGTTCCGAGCTCTAAAAATTCCTTGTCTAGCTGCTGTATTCGTGTTATTATACAACTAGCACATATACTCTGCATAATGTTGACTGTTATGAGCAGTTGAAATCCGCCTATTTGTCCCTATTTAAATAGCATTATAATTATAATTTATTGAATTGGACAACATTTTTGAAATAATAATATTAAATATCTCAATTTATTTGGATTAATGTCGACTAAATTGATTTGTAATTCTAAGCATATTTTTTTGTAGTTTTATAATATCCGGTACATAACATCTGTATCCTATTTATTTCTACCTGTAAACTTGATGTTTGTGTCATTAGGAACAAGGCCTAGTATCTTTAGAATTACCATATATATCAGTCTAGATAACAGAGCGGCACAATATATATGACACTGTTTGCATGTTTCTCATTGAAGCAGGTGGTTCTCAGCAAGTAATTTTATCCGAATCTCGTGCACTACGTATTATGTCTGACACCGGGATTTAGCTTACACATTCAATATACATAGCAGCCCGACTAGACGTTGACTCAATGTTGGATTAAGGATTAAAGGTAGGCCAACGTCGCAAACGGCGGGCCAACACATTAAATCGACATTTGGTCAACGTCTCGTGTGAGCTGGGTAATCTAAACTCCACAATTATTTAATATAACTTTTGTGTTGATTTGCATTTCAATTAGAATCAGCACTATTTTTGCCCTGTCAAACCAATCTTTAATTGTGGGGTCTGTAATCTTTATGGTCAAAATAAAAAGCAACTTTCAAAATCGCATTTGTTATACGTATGTATATAGCGTGCAGGGAATCGATGCTACTTCCGGTCAAACCTATTATTGTAAATGGCGTTAATCAAACAGTATTATCTGTCTATCTTAAAAATAAACTGGTATCATTTCAACATGAATGCAAATTCTGTACTTTTCTTTCTTAAACATGCTATATTCTCTACTACATTAACAATCAGCTTATTTCCTTTGTTTTTTTATGTTTTATGTGTAATGATTTGGATACCGACAAGAGACAAGCCAAATTGCTACTACAAATAAATTAATAATAAAAATGTGTAATATTGATACACGTTTATTGTGAGCTTAGAAAAATGTAAAACAATTTATTGTATTTCGTGTATAGAGTCCATTGCAACAAAGCGTACAACCTTTGCCAGAGTTGATGCACCAACAGTTATTCTAACTACCTTCCTTTTCCAATTTCTTATTTGAAGCCAAATTCATCGAAATGTAAATGCATTCATTGCTTCTAGGGATCAATAATTACATGCGCAATTGAATGTCGATGATAAAAAATATTTAGGCCTATTGACATAGACGTGGTATTTTCTTGTGGTTTGATCATATGCGTTGCGTACAATGACATGCGCATTTATTCACAACTTGCTCTGTGTGCCCGTATCTGCTCGATGAGATAACATTCGATATAATGTATAATTTTAATTATGTTTGTTGCTTCTCGGTAGGGCTAAGATATATATTGGGATACCGTAATTTTGAATGAGTCTGTCAGCCAAACGGTATAATATGTATACAACAGTTTCTAGATTATTTAGTCAGGTAGGCCTACTTAATTAGCATCAAATTTCAGGATTATCGATGCCGGGCGGAAAAAACACCCATTTTTCAAGACTCAGTAGCCTATCCTGATCAAAGTTAGCTAGGAGTCCAAAATTATTTTCTATTTAAGGTCTCACCACAAAAATTCCTTCGCGCATATCATTATAAAGTTTAAGAATAAGAAAGCTAGTTTCTTTTTAAAAATTGTGGCTCTTTGCAGCAGCTCCTGTGGTGATTATTACGGATATATCATTTTGATACCAATTTAAATCGCTTCTGTGATGTTTTGTTGAAGCAAAATCATCGAAATTATGAAAGATAGATCTAACAGGAAGTCCTTGCGCTGGCTGTAACAAGGCTCTTCTAAAAAACGAGGTCAATTTTTTTCTAGGTCGCCCGGGGGAGAGTGAGGCAAGAGCTTATTCTAGGCTGAAATAGCAGAAAAGCAAGCAAATTCACATACTTTTTTTATTTTGTACATTGAAAGAGAACAGACGGATGGTTAAAATGATATATAGGGTTATTTACATTTCCCCATTTTAGGAGTGCTGGGAGGCCTGAGCGTATGGGTCATAATACATGTAAGTCTATGGGACGGGTATTATGTGTGGTGAGACGTTAAGGCCATAGTTCCAGAAAATACATTTTCGCGCCTGTGGGATGTTTTATTGCTCCTAGACCATTCATGTTGCTCATTTATTATCACCAGGCAGCCAATTCAGAGAAAAAATATAATATGGACATGTTTTCTAGCGAATTTAACGAAACTAATTTGATAATGTTCAATTATGGCCCATATACCAAGCACCCGTCCATATAGCACTGAAACAGTTGTAAGCTCAACTTGGTTCAGCCACTTCACCGCATTGATTTTCTTGACCTTTAGTATTTATACCTCTTTTGTTTGTGCTTATATTGTCCGTACATCACTATTCTGAAAATATGAAATCATTATTTGCCTAATTTCAAGATGAGTCTCTGAAAAAATAGACAATTCCATACAGATGCTTCATGAAAATAGAAAATTATGTTGTACTATAGAAAAACAGGTCATTTCTCGAGATCTAGTAAATAAACAGGGGAATTTCATTTTGTGTTTGTGTGCCTTCTGCTCATCGGAATTGGACAAGGTTTTCTTTTTTGGTTTCAGAATAGAATGTATTTTCTAGATCACTCGAAAAAGAAACATTCCATAAACAAGTTTCTTTCCTTTAAGGTCTCACCACACAAATTCCTTCGCGCTTATCATTATGAAGTTTAAGAATAAGAAAGCTAGTCTCTTTTTTAAAATTGTGGCTCTTTGCAGCAGCTCCTGTGGTGATTATTACGGATATATCATTTTGATACCAATTTAAATCGATTCTGTGATATTTTGTTGAAGCAAAATCATCGAAATTATGAGAGATAGATCCAACAGGAAGTCCTTGCGCTGGCTGTACCAAGGCTCTTCTAAAAAACGAGGCAATTTTTTTCTAGGTCGCCCGGGGGAGAGTGGGGCAAGAGCTTATTCTAGACTAAAATAGCAGAAAAGCAAGCAGATTCACATACCTTTTTTATTTTGTACATTGAAAGAGAACAGAAGGATGGTTAAAATGATATATAGGGTTATTTACATTTCCCCATTTTAGGAGTGCTGGGAGGCCTGAGCGTATGGGTCGTAATACATGTAAGTCTATGGGACGGGTATTATGTGTGGTGAGACGTTAGGACGCCGAAAAAAGACAAAATCCAAGATGGCCGCCATTTTTGTAAGATAAAACAATAAAATTATATTATGTATTGTTATATTATGTACAAGGTGTAGCAACAGAGAATGCTATTGATCAAAGATCATTAGTTAATTTTTTACCTGGCGTGGCGTGGAGTGGCGTGTAGCGTAGCGTAGTGTAGAATTGTGTGGTGTGGTGTGGTGTGGTGTGGTGTGGCGTGGCGTGGCGTGGCGTGGCGTGTAGCATAGCGTAGCGTAGTGTAGTGTAGAATTGTGTGGTGTGGTGTGGTGTGGTGTGGTGTGGTGTGGTGTGGTGTGGTGTGGTGTGGTGTGGTGTGGTGGGGTGTGGTGGGGTGTTGTGGGGTGTGGCATTGCGTAGCGTGTTGTGGAGTGGTGTGTGGTGTGGCGTGTGGTGTGGTGTGGCGTGGCGTGGCGTGGCGTGGCGTGGCCTATAATAAGATAAAGTACCCAGCCTTTTGACTTATAAACAACATGTATGTATGCTGTTGGAAATGTAGTTACAATCTATTTTAGGATAAAGTTACTATACGAAAGTCTTCTGCCCAGCAATGAAAAAGTAATCGTCACGACGCAGAATGATGTCTGCGAATGCGACGCAGATCACGGATATGATAAAAATAGGATCTACTGTATGGCAGATTGGGGAATTCAAATTACTATTAAATACACTAACATTTATTGTAGACTTACTTGATAAGATTTTCTGATTCAGCAATAAAACAGGACACAAATTTGTCCTGTTGCTTCTCAAATCCAATGATACGAAATTGTGTTTTGTCGGGGTTCAACTTCCGGTTAGACTTTGCCATCCACATGTAAATACTTTGTAACCACAGCTGGCAATTTTTAATGAAAAGCAGGTAATTTGTGTTTGAACGCTGCATATAGGATATGTGAGTATAGTAGCATTAGTGACATATAATCAATTCAATTATATCGCGACCACGGTTTCCTCTGTTGTGTTCCGAGCTCTAAAAATTCCTTGTCTAGCTGCTGTATTCGTGTTATTATACAACTAGCACATATACTCTGCATAATGTTGACTGTTATGAACAGTTGTAATCCGCCTATTTGTCCCTATTTAAATAGCATTATAATTATAATTTATTGAATTGGACAACATTTTTGAAATAATAATATTAAATATCTCAATTTATTTGGATTAATGTCGACTAAATTGATTTGTAATTCTAAGCATATTTTTTTGTAGTTTTATAATATCCGGTACATAACATCTGTATCCTATTTATTTCTACCTGTAAACTTGATGTTTGTGTCATTAGGAACAAGGCCTAGTATCTTTAGAATTACCATATATATCAGTCTAGATAACAGAGCGGCACAATATATATGACACTGTTTGCATGTTTCTCATTGAAGCAGGTGGTTCTCAGCAAGTAATTTTATCCGAATCTCGTGCACTACGTATTATGTCTGACACCGGGATTTAGCTTACACAATCAATATACATAGCAGCCCGACTAGACGTTGACTCAATGTTGGATTAAGGATTAAAGGTAGGCCAACGTCGCAAACGGCGGGCCAACACATTAAATCGACATTTGGTCAACGTCTCGTGTGAGCTGGGTAATCTAAACTCCACAATTATTTAATATAACTTTTGTGTTGATTTGCATTTCAATTAGAATCAGCACTATTTTTGCCCTGTCAAACCAATCTTTAATTGTGGGGTCTGTAATCTTTATGGTCAAAATAAAAAGCAACTTTCAAAATCGCATTTGTTATACGTATGTATATAGCGTGCAGGGAATCGATGCTACTTCCGGTCAAACCTATTATTGTAAATGGCGTTAATCAAACAGTATTATCTGTCTATCTTAAAAATAAACTGGTATCATTTCAACATGAATGCAAATTCTGTACTTTTCTTTCTTAAACATGCTATATTCTCTACTACATTAACAATCAGCTTATTTCCTTTGTTTTTTTATGTTTTTTATGTGTAATGATTTGGATACCGACAAGAGACAAGCCAAATTGCTACTACAAATAAATTAATAATAAAAATGTGTAATATTGATACACGTTTATTGTGAGCTTAGAAAAATGTAAAACAATTTATTGTATTTCGTGTATAGAGTCCATTGCAACAAAGCGTACAACCTTTGCCAGAGTTGATGCACCAACAGTTATTCTAACTACCTTCCTTTTCCAATTTCTTATTTGAAGCCAAATTCATCGAAATGTAAATGCATTCATTGCTTCTAGGGATCAATAATTACATGCGCAATTGAATGTCGATGATAAAAAATATTTAGGCCTATTGACATAGACGTGGTATTTTCTTGTGGTTTGATCATATGCGTTGCGTACAATGACATGCGCATTTATTCACAACTTGCTCTGTGTGCCCGTATCTGCTCGATGAGATAACATTCGATATAATGTATAATTTTAATTATGTTTGTTGCTTCTCGGTAGGGCTAAGATATATATTGGGATACCGTAATTTTGAATGAGTCTGTCAGCCAAACGGTATAATGTGTATACAACAGTTTCTAGATTATTTAGTCAGGTAGGCCTACTTAATTAGCATCAAATTTCAGGATTATCGATGCCGGGCGGAAAAAACACCCATTTTTCAAGACTCAGTAGCCTATCCTGATCAAAGTTAGCTAGGAGTCCAAAATTATTTTCTATTTAAGGTCTCACCACAAAAATTCCTTCGCGCATATCATTATAAAGTTTAAGAATAAGAAAGCTAGTTTCTTTTTAAAAATTGTGGCTCTTTGCAGCAGCTCCTGTGGTGATTATTACGGATATATCATTTTGATACCAATTTAAATCGCTTCTGTGATGTTTTGTTGAAGCAAAATCATCGAAATTATGAAAGATAGATCTAACAGGAAGTCCTTGCGCTGGCTGTAACAAGGCTCTTCTAAAAAACGAGGTCAATTTTTTTCTAGGTCGCCCGGGGGAGAGTGAGGCAAGAGCTTATTCTAGGCTGAAATAGCAGAAAAGCAAGCAGATTCACATACTTTTTTTATTTTGTACATTGAAAGAGAACAGACGGATGGTTAAAATGATATATAGGGTTATTTACATTTCCCCATTTTAGGAGTGCTGGGAGGCCTGAGCGTATGGGTCATAATACATGTAAGTCTATGGGACGGGTATTATGTGTGGTGAGACGTTAAGGCCATAGTTCCAGAAAATACATTTTCGCGCCTGTGGGATGTTTTATTGCTCCTAGACCATTCATGCTGCTCATTTATTATCACCAGGCAGCCAATTCAGAGAAAAAATATAATATGGACATGTTTTCTAGCGAATTTAACGAAACTAATTTGATAATGTTCAATTATGGCCCATATACCAAGCACCCGTCCATATAGCACTGAAACAGTTGTAAGCTCAACTTGGTTCAGCCACTTCACCGCATTGATTTTCTTGACCTTTAGTATTTATACCTCTTTTGTTTGTGCTTATATTGTCCGTACATCACTATTCTGAAAATATGAAATCATTAATTGCCTAATTTCAAGATGAGTCTCTGAAAAAATAGACAATTCCATACAGATGCTTCATGAAAATAGAAAATTATGTTGTACTATAGAAAAACAGGTCATTTCTCGAGATCTAGTGAATATAAACAGGGGAATTTCATTTTGTGTTTGTGTGCCTTCTGCTCATCGGAATTGGACAAGGTTTTCTTTTTTGGTTTCAGAATAGAATGTATTTTCTAGATCACTCGAAAAAAAAATATTCCATAAACAAGTTTCTTTCCTTTAAGGTCTCACCACACAAATTCCTTCGCGCTTATCATTATAAAGTTTAAGAATAAGAAAGCTAGTCTCTTTTTTAAAATTGTGGCTCTTTGCAGCAGCTCCTGTGGTGATTATTACGGATATATCATTTTGATACCAATTTAAATCGATTCTGTGATATTTTGTTGAAGCAAAATCATCGAAATTATGAGAGATAGATCCAACAGGAAGTCCTTGCGCTGGCTGTACCAAGGCTCTTCTAAAAAACGAGGCAATTTTTTTCTAGGTCGCCCGGGGGAGAGTGGGGCAAGAGCTTATTCTAGACTAAAATAGCAGAAAAGCAAGCAGATTCACATACCTTTTTTATTTTGTACATTGAAAGAGAACAGAAGGATGGTTAAAATGATATATAGGGTTATTTACATTTCCCCATTTTAGGAGTGCTGGGAGGCCTGAGCGTATGGGTCGTAATACATGTAAGTCTATGGGACGGGTATTATGTGTGGTGAGACGTTAGGACGCCGAAAAAAGACAAAATCCAAGATGGCCGCCATTTTTGTAAGATAAAACAATAAAATTATATTATTTTCGACAGAATAGACGCAGATTCATGATTTTGGCGTCTAACATACGATTTTCAGTGATGCCTGACATAGTGATGTAGTCAGAAAGTACTTTAGACACTGCATAGTGAATAAAATCCAGGATGGCCGCCATTTGTGCAGGTAAAACAATAAAGTGATATCATTTTTGACAGAATGGAAGCAAAATCATGATTTTGGTATGTACCATAGGGTTTCCAAGAATATCTTACATAGTACTGTGGGCAGGACGTACTTTAGTCATTGTATTGTAATTAAAATCGAAGATGGCCGCCAATTCTACAAGGTCAGAACAATAAACTGAAAAAATAGGAGCAGCCTCAGGATTTTTGTGAAGACCCGGGGGCGCTACACACATGCCGAGCGGTAAAAGGATGTGTCTGTGTACCATATTGTACATGTAAGCTTACACTCTAAAACTAATAAAAAAAAGGAAAATACTCCCAAGATACAAAATCAGAAGTTTTAAATCCAATCAGTAAACTAGGAGCAATCAAGATCTGACACCAGATGCCGATTGACATCAAAGGGAAAAATAGAGGCAAAAATTGATAAAATTAATGCTCCTATTAACCCAGAGTTAAGTTTAAAATATAAAATGAACGAAATCCAAAACAAACTATAAAGCAAACGGGTAAAATCTAACTATTCAATCGCTTTATCTATGCAAACTAACTATAAGATCAAATTAATAAATCCAAAATAAATTACTCCCAAAATCTTCCAATCATGATGTATCACGAGTTGATACTAAAACCGCAAATATATATAAACACAAACTAAGATTCAACTGACTGTCACCCAACAGGGTTGTATGTTATTATAAAACAAATAAAGTAAGTGCAAATATATACAAAACACCGTCGCGTGACAAGGACCAGACAATGAGAAGTGAAAATTCACTCTCATACAGTTACACAAATACAACTAGACGCACAAGACAATACACAACTTATGTCAAATACTGAAATATCACTATCTCAGTAGTAAATAACTTCAACACTAAGATTACACAGTTTGGGGAAGATTAATCACCACTGACTATAACCGGATATTTTACTGACTCTAAACCCCCTTCTAGGGCATCTCACCTCTAGCGCTCATCGACTTTAACTCTGAACCACTTTTCTGTACAGATCTCAACAACACATCTAGTTTAAGGTGAGAATAGCGAAAAATGAGGGATATAATAATAAAAGGGATATATAATATTGCCTGTTGAGACTAATAGCTGTTCAGATATAAATTTAGTAGTGAGGACCTCAAATGAACTAAAAATAACAATGCCTAAGATTAAATACTAATATAAGAAAATGAGAAAACGTCTCAACCCACTATCTCATAATAAGCCCAGCAAATAAATACACTACAAGACATCACGGAACACAGTCATAAGGACTGTGTATCTTCGCAGACACTAGGATTAGTGTATCTTCACAAACACTAGGATTAGTGTATCTTCGCTGTATCTAAGGTTAAATTAACATCGCAGACACTAGGGCTTAGTGTATCTTCAAAGTATATAAGGATTTAGATAACATCACTGTCACTAATTATTAGTTCACATTACCGACATCAACCGGTGGTGTGTAGTCAATAAAACTAACCTGGTAATGTCACTGATGCTAGCATCAATCTTTAACTATTCATTACTGGTGGGAATCTTACTGAGTAAGTATATTTATGGGATAACTAAATTTGTAGGTTATTTCTGTCTTAGAAACCATCTCAAGCTCAACAATCACCTAAAATACTAGGTCACCAGGACCACATCTACTGCTACTGGCGTCACTTGAGGTGTAGTTCATAGCATGTATCAGCCATGAATAAAACACACATATATATAACATAGATCAGGTGGGAAAATACTGGTGTGAAATAAGGATGCCTACTTCATCATGGGAGTATCTGGAGATTATGACATCGCTTTGGCCTGAGGGCTTCTAGTAGGTCACTGATGGCGTCTCTATTGGCTTCTACTGTCACTGGGAGTTACCTGGTACTGGCAGAGGGTCCTCAAGGTATGGCAGCTGGTGCTGACCTACTATGGCCGCTTATATAGGCAACGTCACGTGACCACAAACAAATGATAAATCCTACCTCAACTAAAGTATTTATTACCATTTAAGTACACAGGAAGTTATTATATACATTACAAATCACAATAATACCATTAAAACCCAAAACTGAGCTATAATGAAGAAAATAAAAACGTCATAATTGACTGGCTATACGAGCGTTAAAAACCTGAATATAAACATGGTATAAGAAAATACAATAATCATTTAAACTGCAGTTTAATCTAATGTAATTAAGAAAAGCGAAACATACAAACACAATATAAAATCAAGACTTGACAATCTATATCTGTGAATCTGAAATAGTCTGGGGTGAAAAGTAGATTGGTGTCATACTGTCAACAGTCTGGGCGTCACAGTATACATCGCCCTCGAAAAATATGGATCCACCACACTCATTATACATACTGCAGTTCCAAATAGCCTGTGAGCAATTTTGATTTACTCTGTGAATTATGAATCTATTCGCCTGCAATTTGGCAACAGTATGTAACTAGTCTCCGTTAACATTATTATGCGAGAAAATCGGGAAAAAGTGTCAATTTTTTTCAAAAAATAGGTTAGTAAAAAATTATGGTAGTAAAACAAGATATTTTAATGATTTTTTAGATAATTATGCAGGGATGGTATCGTGGTGGAAATGTAGAAATATTATGTGAAACTCTCAAACTATCCCCCTAAATAAAATTGACTTACAAAAATAGCAACAAAACGTTTTTGACACTTTATTATCATCCACTTTATAAATAATTACTATTTCTTTAAAATATTGTTTTCAAACCACTGCTGCACTGTCAAAACTGTTTTTGACACTTTATTATCATCCACTTTATAAATAATTACTATTTCTTTAAAAAATTGTTTTCAAACCACTGCTGCACTGTCAAAAATGTCTTAATTACTCCTAAATTTGTCTGTGAATCAGATAATTTACTGAACATTTAATAGTTTTGGTATTTCATTCCAGATCAGTTCTGGTGGACCCTGATTCGTAACTCTCGTAAAGTTGTTGGAGGGTTGTGACTGAGTTCTCTCATCACATGAGCCAAGATAGGCTTTATAAGATTCACATCTGGACCACGTGGAGGCTAGTGAATAACCTGGATCTCCTGGTCTTCAAACCACTGTGTGATAGCTGCTTCTCTGTGAACAATTGTGTTTTATGGACTTTTCTGATATGTCTTTGACAGTAATTGAAATTATCTAAGGCTACAGCTTGTGCGATTTTCTCACAGGACAAGTTTCGTCCAATCCCCTTGTCCTCTGACTTGTTTGTGACTAAGAGTTTGTGGTGTTGTGCACAAACTACACATTGCGCAATGTGAAAAAATGGGATGAACACATGATACAATGTGCCCTGATGTGATGTATATTGTTTTTATTCGAGCAGCGTTGATTTTTTTCACTATGAGCCAAACATGTATGGATTGAAGTCCTGATAATTTTGCACAGAAATGGATTGAAGTCCTGATAATTTTGCCCAGAATGTCAAAATATATATTTTTTGAAAGCCTAATAGATCAGCAATACAGGACAATTGATATAATTTTTTAAATGATTGACCATTTTTGAAAACATATGTCCGAAAATATTAGAAGCACAGTACATCAATTTCATTGTCGAGGTGGATCCATATTTTTCGAGGGCGTGTCTGGATGCACAGCGGACACACAATCTCGACGTTCATGTTCAAATAAATTTTTGAATTTCATGTTCACAGACCTGGTCCACTATCACGCAATTAAATATTGCACTTTACATCTTAAACTTTTAAAATCTCTGTTGATTCCAATTAAAATGAACTCCTTCAAGATTGAAAACGGAAAGAATTTTAAGTGTCCCTCTTTATATGATGAAAATATATAACAAATAAACTTCACAAAACCTTATATTTTTTTCATTATTATTATTATCTATGATTTTTATTTAAAAAAAAATAGGTTTACTGAATGTTCATCGGCTACTGTGCATAAACGTCACACCCAAGTAAGGCCAATAGTCTCCCAGCATGTATGTCAATCTAACGTCAACATGTTATATGGGCTAGAGTTATGTTGTCGTTCGTGGCTCTGTGGCGGCCATTTTGTTTGCCTTTAGCCTTCTTTCTTTGTGTCGGGCGTGCCTGAAATCCTATGGTCGATACCAAAATATTGATCTATCACAATCCTAATCAAAATGTCATGGTCCTCTGGCGGCCATTTTGTTTGTCCAATGACCGCTATCTTGGAATAATTATTGACTGTCTAAAACTATGTTTGTCACTCACAGGGACTTATATATGAGAATCCTACATGGTTGATACCAAAATCACGAATCTGCTTCCATTATGTTAAAAAAAATTGGTTCGCACAAATGGCGGTCATCTTGGATATTACCCACATTGCAATGTCTAAAATTATTTCTGGTCACATCATTATGTCGGGCATACCTGAAAACCCTATGGTGGATACCAAAATCATGAATCTGCTTTTATTCTTTCGAAACTTATATCAATTTAATCTGCGACCTTTGTCAAAACGGCGGCCATTTGGGATTTTTGCGTTTTACATCAACACTTTTAAAAATCAAAAGAGCTCCTGGGATAATGTTAATTAGTGGGTCCTAAGAGAGCGTCATGCAAAATTTGGTGCTTTTATTCCCCATGTAACGATTATTTTGCTAAGCTACCTGACTAATTGACCCATGTGTTATATCAGGGGTCTCTGTCCAGTATTAAATTGATTATCTCGTGCAATTTCTTTAAAAGATCGTTTTAAGAGGGTTGATTTATTAGGGGTAAATCGTCAAATTAACTCTGGGTGACAAATCATATCATGCTATAAATTGTTTATTTCCATTCAAATCAGCTCGTTCGGTGTTGCTGATACAACTTTTATATTAAGATCTTATAAAAATCAAACCAAATATTCAGCATTTTCAAATACAATTTTATTTACCAATAGCTTAAAATGGTACCATGCACAATAATATATTCAGAAGCATTAACAATTATTATCACTCGCTCACCGGTTTATGACGAATACTGTTATTATGGTTGTAGTGACTGAAACTAACTACACGTATTTACTTGTTTCATTAAGTATGCATCTATTAACCACAAAGCATTTGTCAGACAGACAAAACGTTGACATTAAATTCAATACGATACTTTGATATTTATGCAACTGTTTGTATTTTTATAATCGAATTGTCACAAAACCGTTTATTTATTCACATGCTAAGAATAGCCATGTATCGTTGTCATGGAATTGCAAGCAAACGGTACATTCACACAAGAACCATGCCTCATTTACTCTGTAAGTGTTTATTCATTCATACTGCACAGCAAACATTTCTCTCTCGCTTTTGAAGCGTTCCCCTTCTATGCGGCTGAAATGTAGAGTCATATCTGGTGAGTACTTGCTGGCAGGAGGGGAGCGTCCTAAAGTCTCAGCCATGGTCCGCATATAGTGAGCCTGGTTACCACAACAAAGACCCAGGTACTGGATGCCCATGTCTTTAGCCTTCTTGGTGAAATCCTCGATCTCGTAGCGAGAGCAATGCCACGGGTTCAGATTGCCTGGGAAGCAATCTTTTCCTGCAATATTAATTTAGAGTTAATTAATGCTAAGAAATGCAGCCCAAGTGAATATAACTGGGAATATTTTTTTCAAGTATCGATTTGTTGGTTAATTAATGTAATTAGCGACTAAATCTGATATATGACTTGGTTATGACCGTTTGTAAAACGGATAGTTAAAGGGACATGCCCAGATCTAAAATCATTAAAAAAATCGGTGATTTTATTTTAGCTTAATAATATGACCATAGTAAGTATAGTATAATAACTACCAGTAGTTGGGTCTTTCAGATCTGTCATTCTCGGCCAAGTCTCATTGGTGCGATAAGGAACTGGCAAGCATGCAAGTGGTCCCTGTAAATACATATTATTATATTATTATGTTTTTTATGCCTCTATGCCTCTAAGTTGTGATAACGCTATAAAGCGCGTGCAAAGGGTACGTGAATTAATTGTGGGTCAGAGTTAGTACATCGTGAAGACAGCTTAGTTACGAGGTCTCACAATTTTTTTCTAACTCAACTACATACTAATGTCCATGTTAATGAAATAATAACGCGTTCATAAAACCTATAAAATAACATAAGCAATACGTTGTTACATGTTATGTTTTAATAACTCCCTTTTACTATATTGTTAACATATTCATGTACTAATGCTAGACCACTCTTGCTAACGAGTTCGGAGATTTGTTCCCTTTTAGATCTACAGCCAAGGATGCGATGTAGAAACAGCTATACATTTATTGTTACAGGTGAAAGGTAATGAGTGTACATTTACTGTTGTTCCGGACTATTAGTCTTCTGCACTCACTTTGCATGCCTTGCGTATCTCTGCCATATAGGGCAGTGTAGTGGCAGGACCTCTGAAGCAATTAATGCCCACTATATCAGCTCCGGCATCTTCTATCTTTTTACAGGCGTCCCATATTGGCACCCCTTCATAAGTGTTAGGCGTTCTAGAAGCTATAGCCATGGTAACGACAGCAGGCAAGCCTAAAATTACATAACCATAATGTTAGATTATGCAACATACGAACTCATTCGTAGTCTAATGATTATCTGAAAATACTCAATGAAAAATTAATCGATGATTCAATTATCTGAAAATATGCAAGAAAAAATTAATCCATGATACAAAATTAATAAGCAGGTACATAAAGCAAATGCATAAAACAACGTTAAATAATATGCATTTGAGATCGCTTATATTGTTATAGCAATGTAACGTTGTACACACACATTTGTCAGGGGAAACCCACTACAAAATTAAGCCAATCCACATAGATTTATAAAAGAAAGAAGACAATTACAATATAATGGTAACATCACTTTGCCATAATTTTTACACTTTGATTAACAAGAACTTTCGTTTTCCGAATTTATTTCGGATTTTCCCTCCACACAACATATGTGTACTATTATCATGGTGATATACATAATATTGATACCATAATGAAACACATGCAACTGGTTGGAGTTTTCTGGAGTGTTAGTTACCATTTCCGTATTTCTTAATGGCATCTAGAGCTATTAATGCCTCCTCAAGGAAGAAATACGTCTCTGCGATTATGAAATCCGCCCCTTCTTCCACAGCCCATATAATTTGCTCCTGAACAATATTGCAGTAACGATATGAGAAATCAAATAACAAAATCGTGCAAACTGTTGTGGAATTTTATTAATTATTTTACAATTATTAAAAAAAAACATTTATTTTGTTGTATTTAAACTGTTTTTGCCACCTTATCAAGATACCTCGGCCCCGTCTGCTTATCTACGATATAGTTATCTATTATGTGACCTCTTATCAAGATTGGTTTACCAGTACGTACAAACCATAACATATCTATATTTGTCTTTCGATGTAGACTGACGTTGCTCTACAGTGCTTCATGTTTTAGAAGATTCTTGTCTCTATGGAATGTAACTTTATTGTCAATCATATGGGCTACACATAAGACACATCTACTCCATGGAAGTGTTCCGTTGTAATCGCCACTCACACGAGTTGCACAAAAGGCAATAGGATTTAACCCTTCCAGTACGGCTCACATTGTGTTATAAATAAGACACACTGACTGAAATGTTGTAATTGCCACTCATATGAGTTACAAATCAAACACAATGATTTTATACAATTTAAGCATTGTAAACGCCATTCACATAAGCCACACTGTGTCCAGGGAATAGAAATGTTGTAATTGCCACTCATATGAGTTTCAAATGAGACGCACTGATTCCATAAAATGTCAGTGTTGTAATTGCCACTCATATGATTTATACAGAAGACACACTGACGTCATTGAATAGAAATGTTGCAATTGTTACTCATATGACTTACAAAGAAGACACACTGATTCCATAGAATTTAAGAATTGTAATCCCCATTGATAGGAGTTGTCATCATCACTCATATCACAAATATTTAATTAACTTACTTGAAGAAAATGTATGCTTAATTTTTTTTAGAATTGTCACACAATATTGCTACACATTAAGTTTTGTATAATATTGTCGTGAATGTATACATCCATGTACTATTAACTTTATTTCGTTAATCTGCAATATTATAGTACAGAGTAATAAATCTAAATAATAGAAACATGTTTTATAGTTGTGTGATTGTTTTATAAGAAAAAATTGTTTACCGTGTATATATTAGAAACGTACTATCTGAAATATTGTCTGTGTGATGGAAATTTTTTTTATTTTTATTTATTTAATTATCTACATATTACTACTTGCTCATATAAGTATAATATCCATTATTTTTTTAATTTAATTTAATTTAGTTAATAAAATTATTAAACATGCACAAAAGAAAACAAAGTATTACATAAATGATAAACAAGAAAGAAGTATATAATGTAATAAAAAATAATGACGTCATTGTCTGACACAGTAATATGTTTTCAGTGATTGATCATGACAATTTAACTGGCAGGTGAATACATCGTCATTTGGTATTAATATATCGTATCTGCATACCCAGTACACACAAAACATTTTTATAACATTTATATAATGTTGGACCAACGTCGGATACGTTGGGCCGACGTTGTATAAATGTTATAAAAATGTTTTGTGTTTGCTGGGTATAGCACATATTTATACCAAAGCGACGACATGTGCACGTGTTTTTTTCTTAACACGTTTGAATAAAAACATTTTTAAAAACACAAAAACCAAAGCACCAATCATATTTACATCGTTCACTGTAAAGTTAAAGCTGCTCCGTGTTATAATAGCGCCTTTCAGATTAATTTAACTCATGGAAGTCAACATACGTTGACTAGAATGGACCGTGAATGGACAATATAAATATTCAAAGTATTGACGTATCGGAGGAAGGATACTGGTCAATATATGACAAGGAGACAGAAACGCAAAGCATACATATAGCTTCGATAACATGATATGGGGTTTGAAATCAAAGTATTTTGAGCTAAAACTGCATCACAATTAATGAAAACACCCGTTTAGGTGAAGTTCCATTTATTTTATCGCATTAGCTTTGTGTTTGTGATCCGTGAAAAAATAATTTTGTATCATATAATCCAAATTACTGGAATCTAAATAGCGTGAAAGAACAAAGAGCAGCTTCGGTTATATCCCCGACAATACGAGACATTGACCCAACGCTGCCTCAATAATGCATCAATGGCGGAATAGACAGCGCTATATGTGTGCCAGCATCGAGGCAACATTGGGTGGATGTCTGGTGCTGATTGGGCAGTTAATTACATGTACTGTCCACCAATAATTGAACCTACCTTGAACATCTGCTCTATTTCCTCCTTGACTTGAGGATTGTTAGGTTTGAAGATGGTACTGTTACAGATATTGCCTGCCATCAGTGTGTTTGTATCGTCTGCCACACCCTTGGCTAGCTTCAGGGCGGCTCTGTTTAACGTTTCCACTTGGTCTGCACGACCTGCTATCTCCACTTTGGCACGCTGGCCGTAATACTAGAAAAAACGGAAACATACGTGTCGAAGGGTTCTTAGAAGTATAATTTGTCTGTCTGGATCAGTCATGCCCCCCCCCCCCCCAATATCCCAGTTTGAGGCCCCAAAGCAACAGGTGAAAATCATGCCAGTGTCTCGGAAATTATAACAAGGTTTAAATATATAAAAGCTGTCAATTCCATTTTTATGTTGGAGACGCTTATAATAGAAGTAAAAAGCTTAGTATTCACAACGGAGACTTAATGATTTTGTATCAATTTGTTCATTTGAATGTCTATGTTATGGGTCTACGACCATTATAAATATTTTATTTTTCTCAGCGCGGGGATCGTCTTTTATACGTCAGAATCTAACGTCTACTGACGTCAGATTGTGACGTATAAAGACGATCCCCGCGCTGAAAGGGTTAATACAAATACTTGGTGATATTGCTATGTTGAAGTTCACTTAAATTAAAAATGAAAACATTATTAGAAAATACGAGCTGCAGCCAGTAAAAATATTATTCGCCTACTATATAGTTGTATCGACATTATGTGTAGTTATATGAACGGTAGGCCTGTGGAAATCAGGTAATGGAACCATAAATTGAGAATTTGGGTAAATTACACACTTTCTATCAGAAATTCATGACAACAGCTTATCCACATGACTTACCCACTTGTTGTAAAATAATGTCGTAATGTCGTATGGTCATGCCAATATCTCTCATCTGAGAGGTTGATGAATTTGCTTGCACTGTAATTTATATTATTGAATTAATTAAACTGAACGTAGCATGTTATACTCCTAAATCATAGTGTATATTATTAAATGCATTGCTATTTTCCTTATCAACATGAGTAGCAAACTATCGTGCTCATTTTAATTGTATAAATATATGTTACTGGTATACACATGTGAATCTAATGACACATTTTTAAACGAAATGGATATTTTCATCAGTCTATTCGTTTTACTGTCAATTGCACCTTGGGCTGGACTTGTTATCGTATTGTTATCGGTAGTTTCGGGAGGCTTGCCTGGATGCAGCTGAAGGTGATCATTCATATATTTTGCTGGTGATTCGTTGATGACTTTCTCTCAAACGCCGTTTTCGCCATGCTTATCGATCTTTTACTGATAAATATGTTGTTGTTTCCTCGTTCATAAAAAATATTTATAACAAAAGTCATGACAACACAATAAATACCGTATGACCAAATGTGGATACACTTGTAGGATGAACATGTCTACTCTGTGTACAGGTGTCCTCTTTATTATTAATTGTTTCTTGGTGTGCGTACATTGCCTTTTTATGTAATGCCTACTATCTGTACAGGTGCCCCCCTTGACTTTTTCAACTCGCCACATTGTTCTCATTTCCACACCTATTTATTTATAATGATCTTGTTTGATTAGGTCATTTTACGGAAATGTATCCAATATTTTTCTCCATTTTGTTATCCATTTAAGATTTAATCAGATGTGAATCATTATTTATGATGATATTTCATTGATTTGGTCATGTATTTGGAGGCTAAAACATGAATATCTTTTAAAATGGGTGTATGTTGATAAATAGCTTTTAACACAAGGTGCCGTTTTGATTTTCTTTATTGTAGGCCTAAAGCTCACCTTTTGTAAATAACCATTAATACATTGATTGATATATCACAGACTACAAATGACTTATGTGTAGTCACGATTTGTTTGTTGTTTCAACATTTTTATTAGTGTAAATATTTTTGTCATTTTGTTTCTATCACCCTGTTGTCGACTCTTCATTTCTTTTCTATTTCGTCTTTATTGACACATCTTCTGAACTTTTTATTTTATTTTTTTATCGTAGGAGTGGCATGGAATATTTGTTATTATGCAGTTTCTTGATTGACATTTTATATGACATACACATTCTGTCATGATTATGGTGATGGCTGTCACATAGTTTCAGCTATTTTTATTACATTTTTAACACGGCTGTTTGAAACCATATAATAGATCAGTTTAAGATTTTTCCCGCCAGATGGGTGGTGGTCCATAGAGGTCAGGGTGATCATCTCGCCTAGTTTATCCTATTTCTACACAAAAGTGCTCCGTTCATTTTTCGCTTAATCGGCCATTCGTTCATTTCTCCAATAATTGATTCATTCACCAGGGGGATACATTCATGGGAAATTAAACAATATTTGTGTGAGTTAACCGAGTCGTCAGTCGTCAGTCGTCAGTCAGTCGTCGTTATTCCAGTATGTGAACGGAATAGTTAAAAAAATACGTTTATTTATAACCCAGCATTATACCATAGTTTTGAACGGTATTCCGCATATTTAATTTTTGCCGTTGAAAAAATGAATCTGGTCTTTTAATATTGGTTCATCTAAACGGATTTTTTTACTAGCTTACATTAGGATACATTTAAATAACTATGTTGTCATTTCCACATAGCGATATTAGCGGTACTATACTATGTACATGTCTAGTCATGTAAAAATCATTTTATATGTGATGTAGTTGTCATGTTATAATAAAGGTAGAGGCGTAGTCACCGTAAATGCCTCAACGACATCACTTCCTGCGTGGGCGAACTCTTCATGGAGTCCGCGCAGCACTTCTGGGTGCTCTATGGCCACTTCTGGCACGAAATGCCCAGCCTGCATGTAGCCTCTTTGCTCAACCTCGAACAGGAACCCCTCGGCCACAAGAACGTGCTCACCATCTTTCATCCTCTCCATCAGACCTGAAAATCACGTAAACAACACACCTAAAATATGTTACGTGACGTGATGGTGTTATGGTATTACCCACACACCATCACGGCGCGAAACAATCATATTTTAGGTGGTGTAGTATAAAATAAGGTCGGGGTAATTAGTCGTTCACCTAGTCCTAGTTAATCAATGATACTGATTAAAATGTGTATACTTTATTGACCATTAAATTATTGTATCATTGTGACAATAGAGAATATTGATGGACGAGACATGACTTTACAGTTGGCAAATTCGTGTCGCAATTATCTTGATCGCGGTTTCAATTTGTTTCGGACAATCTTTGAATAGCTAATATTAAAAGAGATATAATGTTCGTAACATTAAAGCAACGTCAACTGTGTCGAGAAAATTGATCATGTACGTCTAGGTGGCTTACCTTTTTTGGGACCCATGGCTGCTGTGATCTGTCTGGAATCTTCAGAATGTCTTCTGCAATGTCTTCTCCAAACTGTGTGCTGACGATACTGACACGGCCATATTTATACATCGTTAAACAGCGGGTGGTGTGCATAAACTTGGTCACACGGAACAAAGTTCCCAGATAAGAGGTTCAAGAGATGTCATATTATTGAGGCCACCTAATCAATCAATCAATAACAACGAAATACTACACTTCATAACAATCCCAAATGTGAGCTGTGAATCTTTGACGCGATTATTATCTGGCGATTAAGATTATGAAATTCGTGTTTTTATCGTGTTTTTTTCACTGTTTGAAATAGATGCAGTAGTCTAAAATGAAATTGTGCTAAAATTATTGTCGAATCTGACGAGATAGTGCCCCCATTTGTTTTCTACAGTGGATTGTAGTAATCGACTTTGGCACGTCGTAAGACAATTAATGAGATGCGGTGAGATTAGAATACGTCAGACCGACCAAACAAACAACAAGCTGTTGTGTAGTACTCACACCACCCTCTCACGTGATAACCTTTTGACATCGTGTTTTCTCCCACCATTTTAACCCTTATCCCGCTAAGGTGATTTATTTAAATTTTCAGCCACTTGAAGTTGTGCGTCGCTACCGCGACCCACAACTTCAAGTGGCTGAAAATTACTAATATTTGTTTAATTTGAGCACAAATATTTGCAGATCGTGATGTTTAGACACACATTTCATTCCCTATAAGAGTGATTTGTTTGACTTATAAAACAGATTAAAAACGAAAATAGTCGTGATCAGCAGGATAAGGGTTAGGTCCATTTTCAAGCTGGAATTGCTAACACAATGCCCATCTTGAAATGGATGAAAATAAGGGTCATTTTAACGCTCGGGTAACCTGTATACACCGTTTTTTTGTTAAATAAATGACAGTTGAACCCGTATATATTGGACCATGACAGGCCTGCTTCAAGGGTGCATTTTGTTTTGGAGTATTACACACGTGAGCTCTCACCCATATATGGGCTGTCTTATCTTTCAAGTTGACAACATTAATTATCAGAAAGCTTGTTTTCGTAGGCGAGTAGTGATAAAACATACCATGTCACAGGGAGTAGGCAGGTATATTTTAAATTAGACAACGGGATCAGTATATTAGCATATTATTGAAATTAAAATGTATGAGAAAGATCACAATCGGAAAAAGAATTTTTTTTCATAATATAAATAGGCCTCGTATTTTTACAGGAAATTGTGATCGCAATTCACCTCTTGAATAATACGTCACTTTACGTTTTTGTGCCGGTCATAATAGCTCATTTGATACCGCTGTGGCTTAAACTCAGAGGTACTTGTATTGGCTCGAATCCCGGCTGGGTCGGATGTTTGTCATCGAGTTGTACATATACAGTGCTCCAAACTGTTCAAAGGTATGGAGTGTGCAGTGCTGCATATGGTCATGTGCATTATAAACAACCCTTGAAGTCATTCGATAAGAGTAGGACATAATCCCGACTTCGGGCTTCCTTCTGTCGCGATATTGCCATGACTGTGCAGAAAGTGACGTAAGGCAATATTCACTCACTCACTTTAAAGCAGCTCCTTGAGATGACATCAATTTTCATTTTTAATTTTGTAATAAAGTAGTGCATCCCACAGATCATGATTTTATTTGCCTCAGAGTTTTTAGAATTTTTAAAATATATTTTATTCACATTTTGATGAATCCGACTGTAACCCAAACAAACTTTCTGAATACCTAATCACCTGCTGAAGGACGTTTGAATGCTCCCACAGCATTGGGCCACATGTTGATGCCGTCGGCCAAGCGTTGAGCAGACATTCGGTGCTGCGGGGGAACCCCCCTGATCAGCCGTTCCCACAGCAATTAAGGGCGGCAGCTATTGATGTTACCATGTGGTTACTTTGATCATGCCTTCTGAGATGGTCAGTATTTGTCTATATTGTGGTATGCTGTAAACAAACTTGTCTACAGGACAGTATACGTCTTTGAAATAGAGCTTGTTTCGTCGTTTTCAGGGCTTTAACATTTTTTTTTTTTACATTTTTGTATTTTATTTAAGATCAGTAGGTTATATAGCTTCATATAAATTAAACTTTCAAAATTGACAAAATTGAAAATTTTCATCCCGAGAGCAGCTTTAATAGCAAAGTGACCAAATAATAATTATTCTCCATCCTTTTATATACTATCGATCATAATTCTGGTAATTTTATACCGGAAAATGAATTGAATAAAAACAATAGTACTGCAGCAGCAGGTAAATAATATGGGTGTCAGTAGGGCCCCAAAAGCAACATTTGTTCTTATGTTCTAACAATCATCATTGGGGTGAGTAGTTCATGAGACCATCCGGTGCTAAAGTCAAAGGTGTGTGCGATTTTTAAATGACGTCATTTTCCAAGATGACGGCATTTGCCAACTTGACAAGATTAAGTGTTCATATCTCCAAAACTATAGGTAGTCCACGAACCAGAAGGGGCACAGTGCACCCCATCTCCCCCAAGAACCTCCATGATTTGTATCATTTTGTTCAGAGATCGCCACTGGGTAAGAATTAGGCTGTCAGCACGTAATCTGCGTGGTTTTCAAATGACCACCATACATGCACTAAGAGTACCGAAATCTCCTAAAACTTTTTTTGATCACCAAATTATAATATTTTTGTATAAAATAAAAAATCGCCGCCAAATCATAGCGAAACATCATGTATTTAACGTTAATATGTCCCTAGGACCATTTATGAGTAGTATTATATTGTTCAGGGGCCACGAAGAATCTGCCTTGGTCTGCAGGGACTAAATTTTCAATATGGCCGATTTTTAGAATGGCCGCCATGAAAAGCACCGAAATCTGCTGAAATATGTAAATGATCAATCATATCTTGGCTATTAATCCATACATAAAGATGATTTTAGTGGCTCATCATATATTTCCATGGCTAAAAAATGGATTAAAGCTGTTTTTGATTGTCAAATTATAATGTTTGTGAGTAAAATCCGAAATGGTCGACAAAAAATAACGAAAAATAACATATTGTACATATGTACTATAACCTAGTGGGCTAGAATCTTCCTGTTCACACACGTTATGTAGGCACAAAATCTCCAAAATGGTCGCAAAATCCAAGATGGCCGCCATTTGTGCAAGATAAAACAATAAATTTATATTATTCACGATTTTTGTGTATACCATAAGGCTTTTGGGTATGCCCGACATAGCACTTTAGACTCTGTATTGTGGGTAAAATCCAAGATGATCGCCATTTGTGCAAGGTCGAATCAAAGATGGGCACAACTATTGCCACCAATAATTATCTCCACCGGAAATGAATTTTTCAGAATAAAATAATAGAGCCTAGCACTTTTTGGACAATTTGGGAGTATTTTTATATTATTTATCAATAACAATATCAAATGGCATAATACTAGATAAAATAACAGGGAAATGACCATTTTGAAATTTACGTAAAATAATAAATAATATTAGGAAATATAAAAGAACAGTAGGCCTACCCTCTCTTCCCTATAACTCCTCACCATTGCCCTTTAACGCCTCGCCATCGCCCTTTAACACACCCCATCGCATTTTAACGACAGTCTGTGGCCATTTAAAGATTTTTCGCTGCTTTTCAACGACTCTCCGTTGCCTTTTAACGCTTCCCCATCACCCTTTAATGCTTATCCGTCTCCCTTTAGCCCCTCCCTGTCATCTTTAACGCCTTCCCACGGCTCTTTACCACATTCCCATCGCCTTTTAACATATATTCAGCTAATATAACAGCAGAATCCACCATGAGGGGTATTATTTTATTTGAATTTGGTACCAGGGTTATCATCGGGAATTTTATATTAATTATTACAACTATTGACAGTCGCTAACTCACTTTTGAGTTTTGCAATATCTTCCGGATTTCGTTTTCAGACTTTAATTTATTAAGACTTTTTGCTATAAGAATGTTCACCCTCTATGCTTATGAAATATGATCGCTGCTCTAAAATATATCTATAAAATTACATGAAGACGCACAAGTTATTTTCTAATTGTCTCTATACGAATTGTCTCGACAAGTGAATAAGAAATAAGCAAATAAAAAATATTATAAATAATAAGATCGAGATAAATGTTTTTGTTAACTGTATTTCCTTTTAGTATATCGAGTTTATTTGTAATAAAATCCTGTTTTTGAATATAATGTGAACTCAAAAGCAACTGCTCACTTAAAAAGTATACTTGAAAGCAAGCAATTGCCTTTTGGCTTTGTATAGCACGGTAGGCCTACTAATTACAGGAAAGCCTCTGAACAAATTAATAGAATGTATGAGTAAGGATGTCAGTGTACATCAATGTTTAATTCACGACTTCCATTGGTTTTGATGCTTAAATACATGTGATTGTTTTGTTATTTTGTGACCGCAATCTTGGATTACACACAAATTTATGAATATCCTTCAAAATTATCTTTTCAACTAAGTTATATTCCAAGAGATGCTCAATTTTTTTCACGAGATTTCGATAATTTTAAGCACGGTGGTTTTGAAACACGACCATATTGGGCCTACATTCAAATTACATTACATTACATCACATACAAATTATTGTGATTTAGCAATGGCTTAAAATGTTTTTTTGTGAGAGAAAATATCTTGAATGTACTTCATATCAATGGGATAATTTTGAGGTTGTCCATTTTAAAATTGTCATTTCCAAGTGCCTCCCTGCAGAATATGTGGCTGATATCGATCGAGGATAGGTTGCTGAATGTATGATTAGCCACATAAATCATCTTTCCAAGTAGAGTAATAACCAGGATAGTTTGGTACTTTTAAATGATGCCAATCATGGAGGGTCTTGGTGCAGAGGGGTGCCCTGTAACTCGTATGGTCTCATGGACTTCCATAGTTTCTGAAACATGACCACCTAATCATGTCAATAGGAAAATTGCGACCATCTTGGAAAATGGCATCATGTGCAAATCGCACGCACCTTTGACCTTGACACCCGATAGTTTCATGAACTAAATACTCTGCTGCAGTACTGCAATGTCAATTTGTCTTTTCACATTTTCATTTGCTCAATTGTCGTTTCGTGCCAGGATAGCTCATTGGTAGCATTGTTGGCTCAGGGCCCAAAAGTACTGGGTTCGAATTCCTCTGCGGCCGATATCTTTCCTTGGTGCAGTGACCCAAACTGTTAAAAAAACTAAACGTATAACCGAATCGCGCCGCATAAAAAACGTACAAAAAATAAATTAATTAAATTACAAATATGTCAATGTAAACGGCCAAGGATACTTTTTATGTCCAGGGTCGGACCTCTATAATAACTAAATAAGTTGTAGGCTATTGGTACAATCGTTTAGATAAGACATAACACATTACCCATACGTCTTTGTGGTCAGGATTGAAAACGAACAAAAATAATACAAAATAACAAGGCCCATCGTTAATCATCGCTTAAAAAGACATATCATTTGAAAATAACTGTTACCTATAAATTAAAAAATGTTGACTCATGACGATTCATTTCAAATTAGTCATGTTAGACAGATATTTGCAGATATTGCGCATATTAAAGTCAATAATGCCCGTATGCCGCCCATTTTGAATTTGATCGAGTTAAATTTGGAGCTTATCTCTCCCTGAAGCCGCACATTTTGTTTTACAGTAATGGTCTAGCTATCCGGCAAAGTATTCCAGATATCACGCATATTAAAGACAATAATGCCCGCAAGTCGCCCATTTCAAATTTGATCGAGTTGAACCTGTTCAAGGCAAACCCTCCCAGAAACTGGTTTTTTTCTTCTATGGTAATTGTCTAGCTATCTGGCACATATTTTCGGGATATTACACATATTAAAGTTAATAATGACCGCAAGTCGGCCATTTTGAATTTTATCGAGTTGACATTTTGGAGGGCAACTCCCCCCCCCCCCCTTAAAACCGCATATTTTGTTCTATGGTAATGGTTTAGCTATCTGACACGGTTTTCCAGATATAATGCATATTAAAAAAATGATTGCTGAGAGCTGTGATCTAGTTTTGGCCGATGCTCGTCTATTTTCGAACTCCCCTGAGGTATTGGTGAAATTGATATGCTATATCAATTTCACCAATAGCTCGGATGAGTTAAATTAATACTATATTATGGTATTAATTTTGGAGCGATACATAGGAAATTGTTGAGAGTATCGCGTTAACGAGAAATTTGCCGATCGGAAAAATAGCAAGGTCAAAATGAAATAAATGGGGTTTTAGGCCACCTTTGTGAACATGTAGGCTAAACTGGGCCCTGAGAACCTCCTGACGATGGTCACATAAATGAGATGACACTGCCCTCTAGACACATAATGCTAAATTCGAGCGCTGGCGGTCTGAGGCAGAGCACGCTACCTCTCGGTCACGGAGGCTCCCCACAATATTGCATCTTTACGAGTGAGTGGGAGAGAAACATCGAACCCGCGATCTCCAAGCAGGCAGCTTTAACCACTGCACCAGGACGGTCGAGCGGACGGACGCGCCGCAGGACGACAAAAAGCATTCGCCAAAATTTGGCTCAGGCCTACAAACCCATTAGAAGCACAATAGTTTGGACTATTATGAAGGTTCACTAAGAAGATCAATAGATTTTTTACGTTTAAATAATAAGTAAAATGCCCATTCCCAGGCAAATGGGATGTTTTTGTTCCTCTTTTATATTTTTTTGAGTGGATTGTGACGAAATGTCGGTTATTACATTTTTGTCTTTTAGATCCACCCGTGTTATAATGCACTTGTAACATTTGACAGGAAAATAATGACATCGAGTCATCAATCTCATTATTCCCTCTCTAAACATAGTTTTTTTTATAATTCACAAGCCGTAATCTATGACAAAAGTTCTTAACTATTAGGACAAGTATGTAAGATCTCAGATGTATCACAGCATCAAAGACGTTACGAGTTTAATTACAACGTCATCGGAAAATCACCGCCTAACGGCGCTTTCCTGACGGGCCTCACATTTCCAAGCAGGAAGGGTCAACACATCTAAACTCGGCCATGTTTTGAATACTAGTAATCATTGCGGGACATCGTAAACATCGCTAAAATACACAGGCAATATTCATAGGATGTTCGTGGCTGGTGTAGTAACAAAAAGGATGGGATTTTCCTCAGTGTTGATCTTTTCAAAGAAAAAAAACAACAAATTAACATCGGACCCTTTATCTAGACCCTCAGCGGGCAGGTTTTATGGTCAAACCCAATATAATTAATGGATGGTTGTCTGAAATTCTATGAACATTCCGAAATACACACTTACCGGGTACATATCTCTTTCAAATGGAGGGTGGAGAAAGATAATAAAGATTTACGATGATAATTATAAGCCTTGAAACTTTTCAAGTTTAAGGAACTTGAATGGTCTTTTAAATTAATAATTGAATAGAAACATAATCTTGCATGGCAGCATCGTAAACATATTAACGTATAATATTTCAGTTGCTAACGTCAACTACACTAAAAAACTACATTGTGGTTTCATGTTTTATGATTAAACCAGCAATTTATAATGTGTTTTTATAAAATTTTGCTAGCATGTTGAGTTTTTCAACTGATCTACACGTGAAAAATAGCCCCTTTCCGGTCACCCCCTGGTGACAAGCCTCACTGCTGATAAGTCTGGTTTGATCCAGTTGTGCAGGAAATCTCGTTTCGCTTTATAGATAAGGGGAGCTAGCCATATTTATTCTGTGAAACTCTATAGCCTTGACCTTCAATATTTTCATCTACCTGGCTAATACAATAAAGCTTCTGCAGTAAAATACACGTAACATTATTAGAACAACGCACACATGAGATGTTGCATTGACAAAAAAATTCTGGGCCAAGAGGTATTGGTCAAATAAAAAACAGTGCAGAATGACACGTGCCAGAACGGTGGTACTAATCATGTGTCACACTGTTATCGCTCAATGTGACACTGTCTTGTATATGGGCCTAAGTTTTTAGATATCCATATTACCTGTTTGTGAATCGCCTGCTCCTATATACATATTGTTTGCATTGTTATGTATTATAGGCATACACAAAATGTATGATTACATTTTCCGACAATGTATGTTACCAATTGTTTATTAAAACTTGTTCGAGTTAATCAATTTCCTACATTATTTACCTATATAGGCCTACAGTTGACACATATTATGTGATGAGTTGGTTAATTATTGTTGATAAACTGAAGAGGAGGCTTAGCCTGCTATACCATGATGCAGATAATAAACAGGTCACATATTCATACCGTTTGGTGAATGACACTGGAGCCCTGCTCTAAATGTCAGATACAAAGATAAGATGAATTAATGTCTCAGGGGAGGGACACCTGAAACATTATATAAGAGCCACATTCGGTGACGCGTACAGTATTTCACATTCTTTTAGGCAGAAGTATAATTTAAAACTGGCAAATAAATAACTAAAAATCTAGCTTACTTTGATGTTGATTCAGTACAAGATACGTATCTGACACAGTTTTTCACGTGAACGAAAAAAAGTGGATGTAAAACAACGTACAGAAATGCTACTCCCAATTGAGATTACGTGGCACTTGACCTCTAACAAAGAAAAATATCCAGGCGCCGAGGTCGTTTTAAAATTATCCTTATAGCCTTCTTATCTCCATTGTAATTAGTATGATCTATCTTTTACCGTTCGATTTTCCTACTAACATGGATTTTATTGGCTCACTTTCAAAATTCGAACCCACTGATTAAAAAAAATAAGGTAGGCCGTCTACAATTTTTTAATTCAAAATGGCGGCCAAAATGGCGCGTTTTTTAACTACTTTTTTAACATAAGTGAATAGGCAACTATCTGTAATATCTGCATTTGTGCCTACAAAAAGTATTTTAAGTGGTAAGAATGATTTTTAACATTTAGTAAAACACCATCCTTTACGTCACTATATGCGGTAAAAATGGCTGTAACTCTTTTTGGTGGATGTTTTAGCCTCAGCAGTGCCTAATGCAACACACAACAACAACAAAACATCCAGTATTAATTATTGTATTAATTATATTTGTTTATTTTAACTGAGTTCCCATTAATATTATTGTTTCGCTTTACTTTCACTCACTGTAACACTCATCCTCTCAATTATATTGTTTGTATTATATATATTATGTAATAATGTAATTATGTAATAATCTTTATTTTTTAATGTACACTGTTTATATGTGTGTGTATGAGTAAATGTAAGGATAGCAACTAGTGGCCATGTAGCTGTTTGCAATCCTGACAAATAAAGTTTAAGCAAAAAAACATCCGGGGGAATACTATTACATTTTTAAAAGTCGGGTTCTAAAAGGCACAAGCACCATCTGATGTAGATTCAAGATTCAGATAAATAACGTTTCAGCCTCCTATGATTGGTTAGTGTAGCAAATTAGTCTCCCCAGTGAGCTCCAGTAAATATTACAGCGCCATAGTCCGATTATGCTTAGGCTACTTGAACATACTTTGTGAGAAAATTATTAAATATAGGGTTTCCATGCAAAAATGCAAAGGTAATTTCCGTTTCATAATTGAAGGGCCTTAAACTGTTACTTTTTATTTGCATTTTTGTAAATAAGGAAGTGCGATGTGCGTGTGCGTGTTTTTAATTAATGTTTATGATTTTAACTTTACTTATTACTGACAAACGTCTGTATTCAATTTACTTTTATTATCCTAATTTAGTCTATCGCATACTTCCTTGCATACGTTTATTATCATACTTTTATGCTACTTTTATCTAGCCTACTTTTTAAAGTACAGTAGTTGTGTATATTACACACTTTTATACATATGTTTATTACCATATTTTATACGAGTATATATAATATACTTTTTAACCGTAGATGTATCTATTTGTATGGATGTCAGACGTATTGGGTGCTGGTCACCTGTTGTGACATCCCTTGCATATATCCCTTACAGTATGTCATGTACTATTATTTTGTAAGTGATATGTATTGCATGCATCAAGCCAAATAACTAAAAATAAATAATAAATGATATGCAAAAATATTAGTAAGTATAAGTATAATGACTTCTATAGCGCCAGTATCTCTCAACAATATTGAGACTCAATGGCGCTGTGGATTAAAATCAGTATTCAGTGGGGAGGTCCATAGTCGGAAAAGGAATTCGTCATATGACGGTCAGTGGATGCTCAGATTAAGGTGGTAAGTCTAATGTAAAAAGGTTTGTTTTAAAATTTTTCCGAGAGATAGTGACTGATTTTGCTTCACGTATTTCAAAAGGCAATTGATGCCACAAGCGCGGTGCGGCAACCACGAACGATGAATGGCCGTAATTTCATTTTGAGCGAAATTCCAGGATGTAATAACTTCGTACTTTCTGATATCAGTATTTGCAATAAATGCAATAAATCGCTGGGATATGAGGGAGTATCCATGAATAGTGCTTTATATGTCAGAAGGTTCAGTTTAAATTTGTTACGTGATTTAATAGGCAGCTAATGCTGGGATTTGAGCAAGGGCCTAGACTCTGAGAGCCAACTTGACCTGGTCACCACTCAAGGCAATTCTGTGCACGCTGAAAATTTGTTTTATATTTTTAGGAACAGTCGAACAGCAATGAATTACAATATGCGAATGCGTCTAAGATCGCGAATATGGTAGAAAGATTATCTACAAATATTCGAGACATGTTTCTTGAATGAAAAAGCTGGATCAAAAGCCACACCCAGGCTTCGTATGGAGTCTATTTTGATAAATTGTTGGTTCAGAAGTTCAGCTGGGAAAATATCACCGACTTTTTTACGTTGAGATAAAGTACAAATGATGATGAATTCTGTCTTACTCGGATTATGTATCAGCATGTTTTGGTTCACCCAGACCTGAATTTCCAGCATCCAATCTTGTACAACAAAAAGAATGTGATATATCTTCTGCAACGAAAGATGTGTATATTTGTGTTTCATCAGCATAGGGGGTCTAAAGGTGATGCTTAAGACCAAAAGCTGTTATTATTGAACTGAGAGGAGTAGTATACATAGTAAAAAGAAGTGGACCCAGCACAGAGCCTTGCGGAACATCGCACAATAACAATTGCGGAGAAAACAGTACACCATTAACTTTAACAAGATGAGAACGACTGGTCAGGTAGGATCGAGCCCACTGCAACAACTCAGTCAATCTACCGGACAAGAGGTCATGATCGATCGTGTCAAAAGCCGCAGACAAATCCAAAAGCGAAAGAGTAGTAAGTTCACCACAGTCTTGAGCTGACAAAATGTCATTTTGAATATACAAAAGGGCCGTTTCGGTGGAATGTACAGATTTATTTGCCGATTGAAAGTTATTCGAAATACCTGAATTTTGCATATGAAATTTTATTTAGCTGGCAACGATTTTCTCGATCAATCTGGAAACCAAATTAATTCCAGATTCAGGTCTAAAAGTGCCTAATTCATTTCGATCTAGTGAAGGTTTTTAATAGTGGTGTAACATAGGCAATTTTGAAGGCATCCCGGGAGATTTATGATCGTTGTGATTGACCCGGCCAGAATATCAGCGCTGTCCTTGATGATTTGACTTGGACATGGGTCTATGTCACATGGTGATGCTGGGCGATGACCGAAAAAGCTTTGACACGTACTTTCTGAGACTTGTGAGAAAGTGAGTAAAGGATTTGGGGCAGCTGGAGGAGTAGGTTCAGGATGAATGTTTGAATCTGATTTTGCTGACACCAGAGTGTCCCTGATTTGAGCTATCTTACTTATAAAAAAATAGTTTGGTACTGCATGAACTATTCGGAAGTATATTGTTTTTTTATGCAAAATGTATTTCATTTTATCCCATAATTTACAAGGGTTTATGATGTTCTCTGAAACCAAATTTGTATAATAGTTGTTTTTGACTTTGACATTAGTCTGTTACGCAGGTGAACTGTGATCGACTAGAATCTGTTCGATCCCTTCTCCATATTCTTTCCAACTGCCTTTTTTTCCTTTTAGATAACAATATCTCATCGGTTATCCACTCATTTACTGGTCTAGCATTTGGTGTTTCCTTACAACTTTTTAGAGGTGCATGTTTATCAAGCAATGTCGACATGGTAGCATGGTATTGGGTATATAAAGAGGTAGCTGAATTTGTGTCAGGGTTTTGAATTATGTCGGAATTGGTTATATCATTTTTGAAATGTCAAATTTTCTGTAAGATCCGTTTTTTTTCTTTGGCTGGCATAGTTTATCAGTCTCGTTCAGAGTAGCATTAAATGAAGAGTGGTCACTCATCTGATCAGTTGATCTTATTTTGTTAATTAAATTACATTCATCACCTTTAATGAGCCAATCCAGGGTGTTTCCAATTTTATGGGTGGGGAAGTTTACGTGTTGTTTCAAATTAAACATATTAAGAATATTATACATAGCCACTGCATCAGGAGAGCCGTTTCCATATGGTATATTAAAGTCACTAGAAATTATAAAACCTAATGGCAACGATATAAGAAAAGCCAAAAAATCCTGAAACTCGTCGAAAAAGACATTAGATATATATAACATAAGCAACAAATAATTATTGTCATATCCCTTCTCTAAA
This sequence comes from Flabesymbios commensalis, assembly GCA_964017125.1. Taxonomy (NCBI): domain Eukaryota; kingdom Metazoa; phylum Annelida; class Polychaeta; order Terebellida; family Flabelligeridae; genus Flabesymbios; species Flabesymbios commensalis. The sequence goes on from OZ024907.1 coordinate 39,698,959, forward strand.
ATAATATCCTGATAATAAAATATCCTAGTCCAGCATTATAATCATATCATATCGTAAAAATATATGACATTCCCATACTCTAAGGACATAATTATGTTATAAATATTGCCAAGACTTTTCAATGTTTATTTTTTAAAATGGCAAAGTGACCTCGCTTAGGAGGTTGGCTTTTCATAAGAGTGGCTGCTCATATATAATAATGTTGTTCTATTTAATAATGCCATATCATATTGAAATAGTATATGAATATCATTAAAAAAACATATCTATGCCATGACTACAGTACTGATTTAGCAAAATGGGACAAGCTTTTTCAGTGGGGCAAGCCCCGGCTAACGCAGGCTAGCCCTGGGCTAGCCCCATGTTCTCTCCCCACCCCATTTGGGGCTCGCATGTATGCGCCCAAAGTTATAAAATCGTTTAGCCGGGCCGCAATGTGCGTTTTGGTATAAGTTCATATAACTGGAGCCGCGCTCATATCGCCGGGGCTCAAGCCAATCTAGAGCCTCGGCGAATTGAGTCAACGCCTGTCAGGCGCGCTTCTCTTCTGGTCCAGTTTCAAGCTCGACCGGTGCGCCGGGCGAGCCTGACTTTCCAGGTGCCTGTTTTTTCATCTTCAGTTAGGCCTATTCCAGTGACCGTAGCTTCATAAAACCACCCATTTTCTGAATTTATACACTGAACTGCTTGTCTGATACTAAATATAATGTCTAAATGCTAAAGGCTAAATGCTAAATGGCTAAGCAGAAATAAATGAGGACTGCAACAGGTCTACATGTATACACGTACGGACACTCAATTATTGCACGTTTAGATCAACTCAGAGCTGTCCAGATGATGCTGAATGTGGTCAAGCTGAGCGCGCCCTATCTTGCCCAGAGCGAGCCTGGCCAGCCCGGCGAGATGACAAATGGTTCACAGCATCCATGTTAGCCGCCACACGGTATACTGGGTGCAAGCCCAAGTAGAATTTGGGCGGGTATAATTTCCTGGCCCGAACCGTGTGGGGGCTCGAGCCCATTTCATGCGCTGGGCGCAACCAATTCTGCGCCTGTTTTGCCGGGCTTGCGCCCGGGCTAATGACGGGCTGGCCAGCGTTAACGCAGACCAGCGACTGATGAAAAATCTGTCCCATTTTGTGAAATCAGTACTGTATGTCGGGTGATACATTATGTCGTTATATTATGCCACTGTAGAGATACAAAATCATAGTGCCATAATATTACATTGTAATGTTAACATAGGACATCGAAATGTAGGCATATTGTATTATAATGGCACTATATGATTATGTCGTGACGAGCCTTATAATTTCAAGATATGTCATGATAGTGTCGAGATATGATATATAGTTCTACCATGTGGATTCATAGTTATCATATAATAAGACAATACAAATACTGGTATATGCTATTAAACTGCACGGATTTAGTAGTATAACTGAATGATATGCCATATTAACCCCTTTCACTACTGGCAGCAAATACAATCTAGTAAAAAAAGCAAATTAAGGCAATTTAGATAAAAACCCTAGACTTCTATAAATTGGGTGCAAGGTTTGATATGGGTTGGGCTGCCCATTGTGTAATTTTCCATCACATATATATATATATATATATATATATATATATATATATATATATATATATATTTATGTATGACATACCATAAAATTAGCAATAAAAAAGCCATAAAAGTAGAGACGTTAGCTGATGGTTTCAACAAGCAAATGCGTACAGATAATTTAGAGTAATTGCATGATCATTTTCTTTAGGCTTATGCTATATCATCTGTCGCTTAGACCCTTATGTAATGGACAATTACACTATATAAATTAATTCACTTGCTATATAAGCTATCCTAGGTGAAAAAAATGCAATTAAAACAATACTGTTATATTTAAATGATTAATAAGTTTCATTATCACCGTAAATGTTTTTTACAACAACTAAATTAACTTTTGATGTATGAAAAAAATGTATAATTATGTGTAGGCTATCTATGTAACTCCGACATAGCAAGGGTTGAATGGTTTAAACAAGCTCTAGCGGGGCGTCCGCAGCTTCCCGATATAGAGAGGGGGGGGGGGGGGTCAAGAAGTAAAATTTAGAAAAATATGGATCGCCACTGGACATAATAAGCTAACATTTATTAATGTCAAATGTAGCATTATTAAAAATAAACATTATTCAAGTCCATCAAAAAATAAAATCAACCAAACAAAATAAATGAAATGACATATTTTAAAGTATACACTGACCACTTCTCAAGGAATCTGAAGGAAAAATGGGTTGTCCTTAAATTTTTTTTGAAAATTGTTTCTATATCTGTATTCCATGCGGACGTATTAATAACGTGAATTAATTAGTTTTTTATGACTACCCATATAGCGTGACTGATGTATCTAGCTGTCTGAATTGACAAAGGCGTGATTCATTGAATTGTTCATTTCATGGATTTAGATGGCTACATCAATGACAGATTTATCTCTCTGAGTATATATACACAACCACAAACATAAGGAATCTGGAGTCGTGGAACTAGAGTAGCAGAGTCAGACGAATTCACGAAACAAATCTTTATTTTAAACACAATTATACAGTAAACATTGCAAAACAAAAATCAAGAGTGATAAAGCTGGGGTATTTTAAAGCATAATATCGGTAATACAATGATAATTTAAAGTTAACAACCATAATACTACTTGTAGTTATGATAACATTATATTATCATCATCTGTTTGCATTTCAGTCATTTTGCCCATAAAGTTCTTTATTATATTGGTCTCTGGCAAAGTCCACTTGCTCTGAGTCAGACATGGTTGAGAAGTGTTGAGTCATATCTGGTGAGTACTTGCTGGCAGGAGGGGAGCGTCCTAAAGTCTCAGCCATGGTCCGCATGTAGTGAGCCTGGTTACCACAACAAAGACCCAGGTACTGGATGCCCAGCTCATCACACTCTCTAGTGAAACTCTCAATATCCCAACGAGAGCAATGCCACGGGTTCAAATTACCAGGAAATGATAACCGGCCTAAAAGTATAAATAAATATGAACAAACCGGGGATTAGGAAAATAAAAGGTAACGAATCATCTGATAATACAAGGTCTACAATTTCTGTTTTTATGTTTCAAATGCAGGCTGTCATAATTATTTATAAATATTCTTTATACAATAACAATTGGTGGTTTAACAATCCTAAATATATTCCATATTTAGCTAACCAAAAAATGTATAATTTATAAAAGGTGATAGATATGTGCTTTATTTCACTGTTGATAAAAACACATTGTATACGTCATTACCTGTCTTCGCATCCTTCAGATTTTGCATCCTTGGATTGACTTCATCAGTACGATATGGAGCGGGGAGACATGCCAACGGACCCTAAACAACAAAGAAAGCATCGAGGAGGATCATGTACAGACGCTTTGCTATGCTTCATTTAGATCAGTCTTTTGATACCCAACCATCCCCCCCGCCCCCTTATAGTCAAACAGCTTAGAGCATAATTTGGAGATAAACGGGACATACTGGACAAAATCACAATTTTTTCTAGAACAACAGATTATAAACTTTCATTTTTTGCTAGGTAGGTTAATAAAGTATTTTGGGGGTTTGAGGCAACCATCTGAGATAAGCAAAATGGCTGCCACTTGGATTATATTTGGATAAAAAATTGATAGATAAAAAAATGTTCTAACAACAAGTTTTTTTCTAATAGAAATATAATAGTATGTGGCAATTCCACAATATTTCTTGCTGGTGTAACCATTTCAGATTTCTTAACAAATATAGTGTTTTACTTATTAAAATGGTGTGTATATCCATCATTATATTATGCAGAGTGATATTGTAGCAATTATTGGTGTTTCAATACTATTAATGCACATATTAATCCCAGTTTTCGTATTTTAATGCACTATACCCGGATATTAAGTTATCAACAGTTTTATGCTGATGATGTTCACATAAGATGGCACACACACGCCCAGATAAACACTATTGATATTAGCTATGATGCCACAATTTCATGTGTTTAAACACTAATGATGTCTTTATTGATCAACATTCGCTATGCGCTGTCACAACGACGTTGTCTAATTATGGTCACTTTTCAGTTACTGCTGAGTCACAAAAAAAATACAATAACATTCTTAATGCTCAACGTTCGCCTTGCGTTGCCCAACGCTTTCTGTAATGAACTCTCTACAGATACTGCTGTGGCGCGATCTAAACTTACGTCGAAGTTCTGCATCCTCAACACTCTACCACACGCACGCTCAGACTTTCCAAATCATTACTCGTTTTGTGCGCAGTTTAATTTTATATTATGCTCGTCAGGTTACTATACTTACCCTGATAAAGTGTCAAGCCAATGAAGGTCAAGGTAAGTGCCTAAATGTGTCATAATTAATTTGATCTCGCTTGTACTGATAACACTGTAGGCCTACCTTTGCACTGGTATGGTGTAGGCCTACCAAAGACCCTAGAGAGCCTATATGAGCATATACCCTCGTTGGGCCTACTGCTATAGAATAGTGTCAGGTCCTCTGGCACAATTAAGTCCAACCACGTCAGCTCCAGCCTCCTCCAGTTGTCTGCAGGCTTCTCCATATGATATACCCTCTGCTGTCCCGCACGAATTACGGGCGCCTAATGTCACTACTGCAGGTACTCCTACAATAGTAAAAAGAAAATCTCTTCACTGCAATACTACTACTACTACTACTACTACTACTACTACTACTACTACTACTACTACTACTACTACTACTACTACTACTACTACTACTACTACTACTACTACTACTACTACTACTACTACTACATATTGATATATGTCTACTATTACCGTTGCCAAATTCTTTTATACAATCCAGCGCTGTTTTTGCTTCATCTAGGAACGAAAATGTTTCTGCTATGATGAAATCTGCACCTTCTTCTACTGCCCACTGGATTTGCTCCTGTACATTGGAAAATGTTTTTACATTTATTTAAAATGTATTTTATTCTCTGTAGCTCGACTATTTTCTAAAATAGTAATAGATGTGAATTCACTTTGTTGGCCTTGCTTCCTCTGAACAAATTTTCATTAAATTAAACATGTGAGTGCATTCAAGCCATTCTCACTAAACATGCTAAAATGTGGGATGTGCTTTCTTGCTTTATGCACATGTAGCCTATGTACCACAACCGGTACCTCATTTTCAAAAAAACTAAACATGCACATGGTACATGGATGCGCATTTTATAGCAACTGGTAAAAATCACAATCAAAAACAACTAAAAAAGGACTGTTAGTATATCTCATAATGATATAAACCTAGATGGGGATCTTAAGCGAATTTGCTCTTACTGTAGGCCTATGGAAAGGGCTCGGTTATATCTACAGCATTTGCGATGACTACTGTTTTCTTAACACTATGACTTAAGACTTTCATTACGTATATCAAGAACGTTACGTAACAAAGGCACCTGAACATAATACCAAGGTAAAAAATAGAACCAAGTCGTCTATCATCACCTTGAATATTTTTTTCACAGTTTCTGTGTTGCCTGGTGTAAACGCGGTGGTATTGCATATATTCCCTGCCATCAGAGTATCTGTTTTGTCAGCCACTTTGCGGGCAATGCGCAGTGCATCTCTGTTGAACTTCTCAAGGTCGTCACCTCGACCAATCAACTCTACCTTCACTCTATGACCATAATACTGCAATTAACAATATTTAGTTATGATCTGTGAATATATAGATAGGCCTATCCAATCCAATCATAAATATGTCATTAGTTTATTTTTTATGTGACTCCCTTTCATAGAAACCAATAACTTCATCTGAGAAATACATAACATATCAAAAGGTTAAACTTCTAAAATAGACCACATATAATAATGCTTGCAGAATTCATGAAAGAAAATTAAGCTTAGAAATCAGCGAAGATCATTCACCACGGTTAATAATGGTGAAATATTCGTCCTGACAAATCTGATGAAATTGCTTTATAGACTCCCCCCAACGGGGAGGGGGGGTTAAGGGGCTCGCCAATTGCAACTCACTGTAAATGCTTCAACAACGTCACTTCCGGCATGAACAAATTCTTCGTGAAGCATGCGCACTACTTCTGGATTTTCAATCACTACTTCGGGTACAAAAGCGCCAGCTTTTAGATAACCCCTCTGTTCAAGCTCAAATAGATAACCTTCCGCTACCAATATTTTTTGTCCATTCCTAAGACGTTCCAACAATCCTACAATTTGCAATGCTGTACTTTTAAACATGCTCAATACGTAGATAAATATATGTATACTAATAACCATGATTTGCTTGCAATGTTTGCAGTAAATGCTAAAGCAATGATCAGTTTGCATCTTAAAGGTAAATAAATAGTTTTTTTTTAATTCTAAACGGAAATTTTGTTCAAATGTTTCGATTTGACAATGTATAATGAAGAGCATGATTTAACTACCTGAGTGCTACCGTGAAAGCTCTTGTATTGATAAATTAAAGACGCTATTTTAAATAAATTGTTTTACTTAAATGGATTTTATTAACCCTTTCAATCCTGAATTTACCATTGTCATCTTCATCCACTACAAGCAACGAATTGCTGTCGGAATTATCGACTTGCAGTGGATGAAGATGACTTGACGCGGGTGGTGAACGAGAAAATGGCTATTATTAAAACAGTTTTATGAACATTTTCGATCTAAAACCCTTTAAATTTTTCATTCTTCAGAGATGCAAAATGATGCTTTAATGCATCGTGAGGACTTAAAGGGTTGATTCATTGACATGATATTTTGCTATATATAGCAAAGTTTAATTTGCAGCCAGACAATGTCGACCATATTTGATGACCGATATATCAAAATCATCTCATTGAAGCAAATTATAAAATTATACTATCTAGATAATTAAGATTTAAACCTAACAGTTTATCTTGAAAATGACGATTGCGACTGCAAGAGCCAACTCTCTCGAGTATGGTACTCTACTCCAACCAATCACAAACGTCATTTAGTCACGTTACCCAGTAAGCACAAAACATTTGTATAACATTTGTACAAAACAACGTTGTACAAATGTTATACGAATGTTTTGTATTACTGGGTACCTTTTAACGAAATGATCGACGAAGCGGGTCTGATTTGAAATGGAGTACTATATTTGATCAGACTATTAATTTTAAAATCTTCACATTTCTTATGATATTAATTCTGTATGCGATAACATACATGTATATTTTTTATGTGATTTTACCAAACTAACCATTTTGTATAATTATATGACAAGTACGTCTGTATGACTTTTATCATGTTTATCAGAAATATATAATACAACTATGTATTTCTGCTTTTATTTATGTCAATAAAATGTCTGTCTGTCAATTCCAATAATATACGTTTGTATTTATGTATGTTATTTTAAGTGTGAATGTGTTCTCAATACTCAAAAGTTATAAGGATTGTTTTAAATACGAAAATGTAGGTCTATTTTTGTTTCAACATGACTAATACCCAATTAACAGAATGTCTCACCTGGTTTTTTCTCCATTATCTTCAATATGCGGCTTGTGCGTGTAAATGTCTGAAGCAAATTAGAGTTTGTGAGCGGTTGTAATGTAATGTTAAGCTGTGTTTTTTCGATGACATTGTAATTAAACTAGCAACGTCTTTGACGATGTGATATATCTGAGACCTTACATACTTATCCTAATACGAGTTAAGAACTTTTCGTCATAGATTACGGCTAGTAAATTGGATGGCATCATGCACAAGTCGGCTAACCCACGTCAAAAAAACAATGAAACTGTATGGCATTGATAGCTACAACTTGATCAATATACGAGTTTCACATTCAGGGTTAGACCATTTGGTCACTGATTTTGTTACCTTTTTGTGTTAATTTGTATTTATTCGTTTTATCCTGTACTCCATGTTGCTGCGTGATTTTTTCTCAAAATCGTCAAAATGTGGGTTAGCCCACTTGTGCATGATGCCATCCAATTATAAACCTGTATTTAGATAAACCTATCTTTAGAAAGAAATAATCCAATCGTTGACTCGATAACACTTTTCTGTCAAACATGGCGACGGCCTTAAAAATGGGTGGATCTAAAAGACAAAAATGTAATGACCGACATGTTTCTAAAATCTATCGGAAAGTTACCTTCACTCAATAAAACACTCGAAAATATATAACAGAGCTAAAAAGAAAACATGCCATTTGCCTGGCCTTTAAAACCAATGACGGCTTCATCAGTTTAGGCATGTGTAGAAAGAAACCGCAAGTGAACGGATTCCCGGCGCAATACCAGGCCAATTAAATTGTTAAAACTGCATGTTTCGATGTGTAATATAATATAATGATGGTGAATACTGGACATTGTACAGACCTTCATTGTAGTAAGGAAAATATGGACTGTGCATATTTATTTATGCAACACATACTAAACGAATGATATATAAATGGTGATTATTATTCTGACATTGAACTTCTGCACTGTGGACCCGTGCAGATATATTATTGTATTACACAATGTCATGTCGAAATACAGGTAGATCTATAAGCTAGAAGATTGGTAATAAACACAGTTAATTAATTATGACCACATAATCTTATGACCACACGTCGTCAACTTGTTATCAAAGGGTCGTTTCTACCACTTGCATAGTGGCAGATGCGACCCTTAAATACCAAGATGACGGCTATTCTCAAACCCTCAAGAAATGATCACATAACTGAGTATATTCGCAGATATACTCACTCTCAAACTACTGATCAGGAGGGTCTTCTCCGTCCGACAAAGGAGAGTAGAATCAGATGCCAAGGGCTGGAGCAGCACGTACTAATGTTACACCCGCATAGTAATCATACGAGATGGTATTACATAGCAGTCACTCTTGGTCTTATCAGTACTTATAGGCCTACAATGTGCTGCATATTACTATCCAGGGTTTGTTGGCCCGTGTTTTACAGATACATCTATATTTTTAATGACATTGCATTGCCGGTTGCATTATGCTTGACTCGACCATATAGACTCGACCATATATAGTTGTGTCTCGCTGACGCGATCCACAACTTCAAGTGAGTGAAAATTATTCAGATTTGACAAAATGGAGGTCAACTCTTTTCAAATCTTGCTGGTTGATGTCACATTTAATCTTTAACATATTTAAAATGTGGTACTTAATTGTGGTAATAAAAAAATGAAAACCTGAATATATGCGACACCGACGGTTAAAGGGTTAATGCTTACAGCGCGGGATGGACTTTAGTCGTGAGAATCTGACGTCTGTAGACGTCAGATTCTCACGACTAAAGTCGATCCCCGCACTGTAAGAATTAAAATAATTCTAATGGCCGGAAACCCATAACATAGGTATTCAAATGAATCAGAAAGAGCTGACTAAGACATTTATGATGATTTTAAATTGAAAAAACCTCCTTTGGTTGCGATGTTTTTTTACAAATTACTTGAGCGCTTTTAGGGTTAATGCTTCTGATTTGGTCCCAAACCTACGTCACCTGCCCAGATCAAATTTGATGTTCTATTACTGTTCCAAAAATTATTATTGTTTTTATTTACTTCTTCAGACAAATTTATTCGATTTTTTACAGAAGTTGATAGAAACAAACATACAAAGAAACAACCTGAGCGAAAAGCAATTGTAGAATACTTCTACATAGACATTTGCGTAGAAGCCACCCGAAAGAAAAAAATATATAGATATGTATTCAGAAGGCCTGTTTCATATCATTCGCAATTATAATAATATCAAATGCAATAATATATGACTTAATAAAACTACATGAGAGCAAATTCAGCTATATTGTGTATATAATAAAAAAAAATACTAATACGAGCAAGGTACCGATAATAAAATTTCGCTTGCTGCATCTTTACCATGCAACATATTTTACCAAAGCAGCAAAACCAATATTTGTAAAAAAAAATAGAATTATTTGCAATTCCCGTTTAATTTTTAAAAGTTGTATTGTTATAGATTTTTGTGAAAAAATCTGGGATATCAGTGTGCTTCTTTTTATTTATTATGTTGGTTTTAGTTGACCAAGCATGTTTGATAGTATGTTTAAAATTTTGAAATTAAGATTTATAATAACATTGTTTGGCTTCTTTAATTAGACTTTTAGGTATTTTATTGTAACTACGGAGATTTTATTTGATACTGGAGACTTCATTAGATTCCGGTTCAGGCATACGCAAAGATTTATGGAGTTTGTTTCTAAATTGTATTGCCTATACATGCGGACTTTTTATGTTTATATTTATTGAAATTTACTGTTTTGTTTTTTAAATGTTGTCTATCATTTCGGCAATGCAAGTATCGAAAATATCAAAATTGTTATTGCTTAAATATATCTATGGATTATCGGGTTCGTTTGAGTAGAATAACCATGATAACAACTTTTCTATTTTTTTGTCGGTGATTTAAATTACTGCTGACAAAATATGACCGGTGGTCAGATAATACCAGAAGGACATTTTTACAATATTTGAAGATAACCTCTTGTATAGGTAAGTCTCGTCGGCAAAGTAAGTAAAGAATTACTTGCCTTAAAAATTATATTAAAATTTGCAATTCAAATGTTCAAAACTATTTAACAGACAGATTATTCCTTTAATAAAAAAAGCATAGCCATTATTATTTGTTTCTCTAGGTAAACTATAGGCCCATACATTATAAATTTTAATTTTTTTGTGAGATGGAAAGCCTGATATTTCCCAGAATTGAGCCTCTCATTTTTCAAACTTATTACAAATTGGTACTCGAGCGTAGTTGTAAAAAATCATTCAAATATATTACCAGACTACTGAAAAATACATGTATATCCAGATAATGAAATACAATAGTGAATAGTTCGCACGCATCATCTATTTGCGATCAGCGATGGCTTAGCGTCGTCGCAGATTCAGCGACTGCGTGCTGTACATAAACATCATCGCATACGTGTGAAAATGAGCGACAGCCACCATATCTATATTGTAAACGAATACAGTGCGGTGTACACCATAATGAAAATATATCGTTGAGAATGCAGTTCGAGTCATCTTCACAATCCGAGCAGATTTTTTCGTTTCTGGAATTTGTGTGAAACATATTATTATATAGCATAATAGGGCCTACCAAACATATAAAATAAAATGTCTCACTTTGCTATTGAAATGCTCCATTTGTCTAGTAGACCTAAACGTATTGAAGTTTGTGTATTAAAAAAAGAATAATTATTATCGACGGTATATTATTTTTATGAAAATAAAATCGTCCTCATTCATATCTGTCGGATTTCAAAAAGTGCGTTTTTTGCTTGTAGTCAAACATGCTGAAGTGTCTTATTTTATTTCTACCTGAGTAATTTGTATGATCAATAAAGCTTCGTTAGATGTGTTTTATAATAGCTGTGAACGCTTAGATCATACAGACTTCTACCCTATGGAGGTCAAAACATATATTCTATAAAATATGACAATAAACAAATTTATGTTTCTGGCAGGATGACATTTTAAACCACCCTGTGTGATGACGTTTTTGGCATGTTATTATTTCTGTGTTGCACTTAATTATGTGTAAGCACTAAAGTGAGCTAAAATATTACTGTTGTGATTATTTTTCAGATTTTTTTTAGTCCCTTGTAAGCAGCGTAAGTAGAGCCTACCGCTACGTAATCATAACATTCACCGTTACGCAAACACAGAAATGACTAATATTATGAAATTATGATGCAATTTACCATATTATTCGTTATGTGTTTCCGTAGACTAATAGACATAATGAGCTGTTTGAGGTGAAATATTAATGATGTGCATGTATTTATAGCAATAGTATACATTGTGTAAATATTGTGGGGAGCATCAGTGACCGAGAGGTAGCGTGCTCGGCCTCGGACCGCCAGGGATTCAATTTCAAATCCTGTGTCTGAGGGGCAGTGTTATGTCATCATCACACCATTCTCAGGATGTTCTCTTGGCCCAGTTTAGCCTACATGTGAGCAAAGGTGGCATAAAAACCCCATTCATTCATTCACCTAGCGTACGTACGTTGTTTTGAATCAGTGAGAGTATAGTGGTCATTACGAATCAACAAAAGTCACCGTCATGTAATCACAGACATGACAAATACGTCTCAATATATAAAACAGAGGTTCTGTTAATTTTGATCTAAATTTAAATTACTATGTGATAACATACGTTTACATACAGGGGTATGATGTCATTTTTGTTGTTTTAGCACTTGTGAGACGGATAAAAACATCTAATTGAATGTATAGGCCCCTAATTAAAAATTATACCATTTTTGTTAAATTGCCTGAAATATACTGATAGAAGCCCAAAATATTGAATTATATATTATTTTCGAAGCATGCGGCGATATTGGATTGTAAAACTGATCAAATTTTTATAGTTTTACAGAATTATATTTTACTGGGAAATTTGCATTAAAATATACTGTCCCATTTTATTCAGAATGCATATAATTATGGCCACTGTAAGGTTTTTATATTACATGGAGAAAACAGAATGATTTGAGCTTAACTAGTCATTATTATGTTTATCAATATATCAATATTATATAGTAATCATGGTAATATACTAAATATAAATAAATGATTGTGTAACGCACATAGAAATGAAAACGTAACGCTGTTATTTGTCCATATGAACCATGTTAGTGAGCAAATTTGTTTAACATAGCGCTCTTTATGTTCTACAATAGATTAAGCTCAACATTAAGTCTATCTAATATGTTCTTAATTTCCTTCATATTTTGGCTGTTTGTTTTAATCTAAAATATAATAAATTGATATGCTTCCTTTTTCATGTGATTACGCAAAATGAATCTCAGAGGTTATTACCCCTTTGGAGGTAACGCAACTGGTACATGATGTGGTATTGTTGAAAAATATCTTATCTTGTTATCGGTGAACAAAAGAGATATAGTATTGCCTTAACCCTTACAGCGCGGGGATGGACTTTATACGTCAGAATCTGACGTCTGTAGACGTCAGATTCTGACAAATAAAACCATCCCAGCACTGTAATAGTAAAAATATTTCTAATGGTCGTATACCCATAACATGGGTATTCAAATGAATCGGAAATAGCTAACTAAGACATTTATGATGATTTCAAATCATAAAAAACACTTTGGTCTCTATGATTTATACAAAAATAATTTAGCGCTTTCAGGGTTAAGGCAGTGGGATTTAAAATTAAAAACGTGTGTTCAACCTGTAATTACGTAACGCTGGCATTTACGACATCACACACTTACAGTTTCATCTTAACATCAACAACATTTCTATTTTGAACTATTGACTTCCCCCCATTCTAACAGCAGCTGGGAAGTGAGTGTTTTTGCGTCTGCGCCAGGATTGCCTTTGTGCAAACAAGCGATCAGTGACATAATTCAGCACGGTGCATGCGACAGCGATAGCGCTTTATGCCCCCGACCCCTGCAAGTAGCCGGAATCTGAGATAATTTGAGCGGATGCAGCAAATGCATCACCTGTTGTTGCGAGGGGAATAGAACTGCCTCGGGCCAACATGTCCAGCGGTCAATAAAGGTCATGAACATGTTCTCACCCTCACATTTAGGAAGTGGACGAACCACGTCCACATAAATATGGCTAAATCTCATTGTTATGTAATATCTTGAAGGTGGTATATTTTCCAAGGGTTATTTTGTAGGCCTATGTTTTTTACACTTGGCATGGGGAACATGATTTAGCACAAAATAAAGCATATTTGCGTATTCCTGGCCACAAAAAAAATTATTTAGAATTTTGTATCCGGTTTTAGGTCCAGCGTGCGCAATTCTGTGGGTAGGCCTATGAAACACCGCTCATGTGGAACCAAAAATTCGAGGTGTTCCATTTCCGATGTCTGACCACAGTTCAGCGTTGTCAACTGTTATCAACTAAGGCTGGTACCCCGACTTGGAAATCTCGGGTTTGCTAAGGGGCAAGTCAAATACATTGATGTCCGGAGAAATATATAGAAGTTACAGTTAATATATTTATCGATATTTTAATGTCCCACAGTCGACAACTGATAACATTATCATAAATAGTATGATTGCCACAATGGCACATAGCTGATTTCTTTTCCACTCCCGAGTGTTTTACGCCAAAAGCATTAGTAGGTAGGCACCACAAGACGTCCTAAGTGACATCAGTCATCACAGCTCTCTCTGTTAGACGCTGGATCAACAGGCGGCAGGGATAACAGAGTCAGCAAATGTCACCCCCACAATGTGTTGCGACGTAGCAAGTATTACATGTACATATCTGAACCGTAAGGTACAGTTACGTCGGTTATCCCCAAACACCCCCGAAATACTTTTTAATTGAGCTTACATAACTTACCGCTAGTGACCATTTTTAACTCAACCGGCCGAAGGCCAGATAAGCTTTTGTCATGGCGCGTTGTCCGTTTGTACTCGTATGTCGTCCACAATTTGCGAGAATCGCTATTTCTCTTAGAGTCTTGTACTGAGTAGATTTCATTCAAACTTGTACACAATGTTCACCAGGTAGGGCCTAGGAGTGTAGGCCCCTATACCTGTTCCACCTGTCACATTTCAGATTTCATGGTGGTTTGAAGTTTTCAGCGCCAAACGCTATTTCTCTCATACAATTTTCAGTAGATTTATTTCAAACCTGTACACAATGCTTATCAGGTAGGGGTGTATATAGGATGTGATCGATGTTGCGCCACCTGTCATATCTCAGATTTCATGAATATTGTCAATGTCATTATTAAATGTTACATGTATGACATGTAACATGGCCACTAGCAAAATGCCTTTTTTCTTTGGTATTATCGCCAACCCTGGAAAACTAATGTATAACAAAAAAATGCTTTGTCGTTTTTTATCCCCGCATTTTTTTTATTTTGATACTTGCTTCCTTCTTCACAGTCTTAGTCTATTCTGTAATGTGTCACTCTCATCCCTGAATAAGGCTCGGATGAGCTACAGGGCCATTGAATCCACTCGGCTGATTTTGATATATTCTTATTTATCGTGTGAGCATTTTCAAAACACCTCCCAGCATAAATATTTCGGCCATTTTAGCCATTTGTCATTTGTGATGATGTGAGATCTTACGATTAACCCTTTAACCGCCGGTGTCGCATTTATTCGGGTTTGCATTTTTTATTAGCACATTAAGTACCACCTTTTAGACATATTAAAGATAAAATGTGACATCAATCAGCAATATTTAAAAACAGTTGACCTCCACTTTGTCAAATCTGAATAATTTTCACTCACTTGAAGTTGTGGATCGCGTCAGCGAGACACAACTTCAAGTGGTTGAAAATTCAGATTGAATAATTTGGCGGTTAAAGGGTTAAGGTACATGCTGCGATCTAACCACAAACATAGTGTGTAACATCATTCTAACTAACATGATAAAGTAGAACGTGACCGCTATGCTAGAGCGACAGAGGGTCCAGCATTCCACGATAGACGACCCGGAGTATGCGAGGATCTGGACCGCAACCCCAGAGTAGAAGACCAAGACAAAGAAAAGCTGGTAGGCCCACTGGGGATTGCAGAAAAGGTTTATGTGAAACTACAGCTAGTTACTGTGAATCACATACGAGTGGGAGACCCCCGTGGTGACAAACCATGTGCCATCATCTATATGGATTCATACACTGAAGAGTTAACCCTGTAACCACCGCATATATTCGGGTTTTCATTTTTTATTAGCACATTAAGTGCAACATTTCAATTATGTTGAAGATAAAATGTGACATCAACCAGCAAGATTTGAAAAGAGTTGACCTCCATTTTGTCAAATCTGAATAATTTTCACTCACGTGAAGATGTGGAACGCGTCAGCAAGACACAACTTCAAGTGGGTGAAAATTTAAATTGAATAATTTGGCGGTTAAAGGGTTAAACAAGAATTTGTACCTCTACATATTCCTCTCAGTTTACATGACGTGGTTTGCAACAAATTAGGTCCCAATTCCCATCATTTACATTTGCAGGTGTCAATGTTTGGTAAGAGAGTCTAAAATAGAAAAAATACTCTAAATACAATATTTAAAAATAATACTCAGTGTAGACGCATAGTGGCAATATAACAGCGCAACATCTTGATATAATAAAACAAAGAATTTATGCATGATAACATATTAAATAGTACTACTGGTTATTATTACAACAGGCAGTCATATAATAATACAGACTAATATGATTTTATGCTAATCACCAGTTTCATCTAAGGACGTCTAAACTAACTATTATTTGTCATCCAATTACGTTCAGTTTATTTCGTTTGACCATACAATTCTTTATTATATTGGTCTCTGGCCAACTCCACTTGTGTTGTATCAAACATGGTTGAGAAATGTTGAGTCATATCTGGTGAGTACTTGCTGGCAGGAGGGGAGCGCCCTAAAGTCTCAGCCATGGTCCGCATGTAGTGAGCCTGGTTACCACAACAAAGACCCAGGTACTGGATGCCCATGTCTTTAGCCTTCTTGGTGAAGTCCTCAATCTCCCAGCGAGAGCAATGCCACGTGTTCAGATTGCCAGGAAATGATAACTGACCTGGACAAAATATATTTTGTGATTATATACTATATGTGACTTTAACTATCAATGTCATAGTTATTTTCGTTTAATCTTCAGCTCGATAAAAGACTAAAATCACTAAAACAGTATTATTAAAGAGATTAGCCTCCAGTTTTAGTAATAGTGTCAAAAAATCTACACTTGCCTAGCTCATTAACAGTTCGTGATTTTTT
Organism: Flabesymbios commensalis; assembly: GCA_964017125.1. Classification (NCBI taxonomy): domain Eukaryota; kingdom Metazoa; phylum Annelida; class Polychaeta; order Terebellida; family Flabelligeridae; genus Flabesymbios; species Flabesymbios commensalis. Next base: position 39,715,749 of record OZ024907.1, read on the forward strand.
TGGCATTGGTAAAATATTTTTAGTGTACAATTTTTTAGAAACAAAAGTTATAATCTGTAATGCCTGTTGATAATGTTATAATCTATAATAAGGCAAGATTTGACTTTGTGATACAACTATGTGTGATGGGTTAATTGGGTTAAATTGATTGTTTCACTACCTGTTTTCTTGTCCTTCAGGTTCTGCATTCTGAGCATGCTCTCATCGGTACGATAAGGTACAGGAAGACACGCTAATGGCCCCTTCAAAATATCACAAAAGCTAAATTACCAATTATGTATTTCAGATTCGTGTATGTGAAAATATAAAATAAAACATATAAATCATGTACTTCAATATTTTAAAAAAGTATTTTTGGTGGCAGTTATTTCAACATAATCATTGTTATTTGCATAAATAAATGTCCGTCGTTTCTGTTCTTAGTAATTTTCAGCTAAATCTTAAATTTCAAAGTTATCTGTCCTTGAAAGAACTATGTACAAATATACATATATATAATATGAATATGATACCACATCATCAATCCCCATCCGACCAGGTAGGTTTACTTTTCATTATTTGCACATCAGTCAACATTAGGTCAACTGTAATTAAGCAATAAAACAAAACGGGCCTTACTCCCACCATGAGCATCTCCAATAGAATGTGAAGTGATTTCACTTTAGCAATATAATCGAAGTAGGCCTATATAGCGAAATGAACTGTCCTCTAATTTAGCAGCAATTTAGTAAGCAATGTATAAGCTTAACAAAACAGGTTTGATGAAACCTGACTAGATTCTGCAGGTTGAATTTTTTTTAAACATATGTAACTTGTATAATCATTTGATTACACAGTATGTACCGAATATAAATCAGTTTAAAAACATCGCCAAGGAAGGTATACACACTAAATATAAGGATTTGTGGTCATCTGATGTTTTTTTAAAAATAGTAAGTGTTATAAAAGTGTTGAAAAAAAAATTAAAATTGAAAACATATTCGTTAAAATTGCCAGTGTCATTGAGAATTTCATTAACTAAAATTAGAGTCTCGAATCATAAATTACCTATAGAGAGGGAGGCAGATATGCAATTTGGAGAGAAAATGCACTGTGTGTCATAAAGTAACTTCCTTTTGCCAAAATATTATCGGTCTAATTAAAGTAAAATGAAAATGAAATGAAATGAATCGGGCTTTAGGCCACCTTTGTGCACATATAGGCTTAACTGGGCCAGGAGAACCTCCTGAGGATGGTGAGATGATTGAGATAACACTGTCCTCCAGACACAGGATTTGAAATTCGAACCCTGTCGGTCTGAGGCCCAGCACGCTACCTCTCGGTCACGGAGGCTCCCCACAATACTAACTTTCACACGTGGATGGGGAAGAAACAACTTTGTTTCTTTCAAACCGCCGAGACCGCGAACCGAACCCCGGACTCTGGCGTGAAAGGCAGCGGTGCTAACCACTACCCTAGGGCCCCCGCCCTCAAATTAAAGTACAGAAAAATATCATGTATTTTTGTCTAGTTCAAATTATCAAAAACAATTTAAATGAGGAGTTTTGTCAAGTTAAAAAAAATATTTAAAAAACGAGAAAAACTCGGAAATTGGTGGGTGGGTCAAGCCCCAACGAGGATTTTAATTTTTTTTTGGGGGGAATTTTGTGTTTTTTTGTGTTTTTTGTGTTGTTTTAATGTTTCCAAATGATTCCAAAAAAAATATAAAAAATTGGATAGGTGGTGGATGGGGTATATCTGACCAATCCGAGGTATTCTCGAAATTTTGGAAAAAAAATTAACTTGACAAGACCCCTTAGCGAGTTTTGTCAAAATAATAATGTCTCACTTTAAAAATGTTGTTGTTTTATTTTGAAGATGTGTTAAAATAAAAAAAAATACATTTTAAAGTCAGTATTGAATAATGAATATTTGTGGTATTATGTTCACAATCACATATCAGTATTATTTTATAACTTGTTTTTTTATACAACCTCACACACCCATATGAAGATACTGTTATTATTATTTTTTGTCATGATAATTATGTTTTTGTTCACAATGATGTATCTTTGGTGTCTTGAGTTGAATAAATAGTTCTGAGTTGATAGTTCAGATTACTGAAACCGTACACCTTCTCTGGGCTGGGCAGATCTCACAACTCATGACTTCACACACAAAATCAACCCATTATTAACCTTCGTCATGAGGGTTGTGTTTTTGTTTGTTTGTTTGTTTGTTTGTTTGTTTGTTTGTTTGTTTGTTTGTTTGTTTGTTTGTTTGTTTGTTTGTTTGTTTGTTTGTTTGTTTGTTTGTTTGTTTGTTTGTTTGTTTGTTTGTTTGTTTGTTTGTTTGTTTGTTTGTTTGTTTGTTTGTTTGTTTGTTTGTTTGTTTGTTTGTTTGTTTGTTTGTTTGTTTGTTTGTTTGTTTGTTTGTTTGTTTGTTTGTTTGTTTGTTTGTTTGTTTGTTTGTTTGTTTGTTTGTTTGTTTGTTTGTTTGTTTGTTTGTTTGTTTGTTTGTTTGTTTGTTTGTTTGTTTGTTTGTTTGTTTGTTTGTTTGTTTGTTTGTTTGTTTGTTTGTTTGTTTGTTTGTTTGTTTGTTTGTTTGTTTGTTTGTTTGTTTGTTTGTTTGTTTGTTTGTTTGTTTGTTTGTTTGTTTGTTTGTTTGTTTGTTTGTTTGTTTGCCTGTCCATCAGATTACTTAAAACGTAATGAACGGTGTGTGAAATTGTTACCAGAGGTGTGTCTCGGGCCAATCGGAAATAATCGGATCACAAGTATTTGCATGAAACTTTTACCAGAGGTTTGTATCGGGCCAGTGGGCAATCCATTACATTTTGGGGATGACCCAAATCCAGGATACGGATTACGATCAATAATTTCGGTGGCTGTTTTCGTAGTCTCTGGCTGACTGTCCAGTTGAATCTGGATTAACATTGAAATTGCATCGGGTAAATGGTTCATGTTTGTTGCATTTGTTTATCAACTGAATTACATTTCCGATCATTTCAAGGGGTGAGTCAACTATAGACGCTGGCCATGAGCGGTGCCGGTGATGGCTAGCAATAATTCTAGTGCTGCACCTGTATTCAGACAGCGTTTGACAGGCGTTTCGTGTTGACTATGGTCAGTTTTATAAAATTATACATTACAGCATCAGCTACATGTACATATATCATAACTAGCCAGGTATAACTACATATCATGACGCCCGCCCCCTACTTTTTTCATGTGAGAAAATCGATCCCAGCGTGTTAAAAATAGGAATCGAGCACTCTGGTCTTAAAAAAATAGAATGAAAGATGACCTTTTCAAGTTCGATGGCGAAATAATTGTCCTCATTCAATTTTGTCTCTGTTACACATAGGAGATGTTGGTACCTGTAGGAAACACGAGGCATTGACCCAATGTTGATGGAATGTTGGGCCGACGTCCTAGGCCAACAATGAACCAATTTCGGTGGCATATTAAAGTTATAGACCACTCTATGGACGTTTCTGGTTTTAGTGTACCCCAGTTGCCTTTATCTCTGTAATCAGCAAGATGCTTTCTGGGTGCAGATGTGTCCCGCTGTTCTGACACAGTGGACTACTCCTTGAAGTTTGGCTTTTAATGGTGGCCGGCTGTCTGTGACACCGGTCCAACCTATAGTAGTAAAACAAGGTGACACAGGGCTAGTAGAAGAGGGGTTTCCAGCACTGCTGTGTGGCATGTGTACATGGTGTACACCTGTGGGGTGATAATTCTCATCCATAACAACTCCAATCTAGGAGTTGCAGGTAGATAAATGATCATGACAAAAAACTGTCAGGGGAAATAGGGATGTACCCCTAGTATATCTAGTCTACACAAAATCTTTTCTCTAAATCTTCATAGCTGTAACGTTATGCACCGGATGAAAAAAACTGTATCTGGTAGGATACAAATCTTGGCATGAGATATTGATAAACGATACTCAAGCCACTGTTAATATTGTTACATACATTCTCGTTTGGTTTCCCATGAAAAGATGAAGTGGATACAAGGCTAATAACAGTATTTCTTGCAGAATTTCTTACTTTACAGACTGCCTTGACTTCCTTCATTATAGGCAGAATAGTGTCAGGCCCCCTGCTACAATTCAATCCCACTACGTCAGCCCCTGCCTCCTCCAGTTGTCTGCAGGCTTCAGCAAATGTCAAACCTTCATCAGTATGTGTGGTATTTATCGTGGCCATGGTGACGACAGCGGGCATACCTGCAACACAAAGTATAATAAATAATTGTAGATGAAATGAAATGAATGGTGTTTTAGGCGACTTTTGTGCATATATCGGCTAAACTGGGCCAGGAGAACTCCTGAGGATGGTGAGATGAATGCGATGACACTGCCCTCCAGATACAGAATTCGAAATTCGAGCCCTTGTGATCTGAAGGCGAGTATGCTACCTCTCGGTCAGTGTGTCTTCCCTTGGCCAGTCTCACGCGAGTGCTACAGCAGGAGCCTGGCCGGATCGAGTACCCTATCTGTCTGTGTGGGCATCTTGAGGGTGTGTCTGAGATTCAAACCTCATTGGATATTTCATATTTATTTAGGGGTCACAAAGAATTGACCTCTTGTTCGGCTCTCAGGCAACTGTCAAAATTAAGCGTTGTCTGATTGGCCGGTCTTGAAAATCAGCGAGTGCAACATTCAAGGTGTCTCGCTATTTAAAATAGTTGGAGGTTGGTTCGACATAGCAAGGTTTCGCTCCCCACATTATTCAATATTTACGAGTGAGCGGGCAAGAAACATTTCGCTTCTTTGAAACTTGAAGGCCAGACTGAGGTTCGAGCCCGCGATCTCCGATTTTCCATGCAGGCATCTTTAACCACTGCACCAGGGCCTCCGCCAGTATAATATTGTAATAAAAATACCAACACATATTGGTAGAGCGTGGTAACTGTCGTCTGTCACGGGACTTCAATCCCACTTCAAATGTTTTGTGTTTTTTTAATATTATGTTTCCTCACTCACAATGTTGTAACATTTTGTGTCCTTGGGCAATTAGGCAGTGTGTACGATAATATGTTCCCAGCACCACAAGACCGCGGGATCTGCATACTCCCCAGGGAAGTAAAATGGCCCACAGGTGAACGAGTGTAATATGCTGACTGAGAACTCCTTTGATTCGATATCAGACAATGGACCATATACCTTCACGTTTATAAAATATTTACTATGGAAACGCACACGCACATAGGTAGGACAAGGTGAAAAGTTTGTAAATAGTTTAAACACTTAAGTGATCTGAGTTTTTCTAGATCATTTATTAGGTGGCATTAATTTGTGCAGCTCGAAACCCCTAATTTGGAAAACAGGTTCCGCGTGCACCACACAATCGCAAACCAAGCGTTTATCGTAAAATATGTGAGGGATCCATTGTTAGGAATATTAACGATGTTAATGATGATAAAGGCCGACATTTTGTGGTTGAAGTGTGTGTGTTTTCAATTTCATTCCTTATGAATAAACATATTAAAATTGTCCCACTATCAATATGTAGGATTGTTACAATGTTTACACCTTTACCGAAATAAAATATATGTGAGTATGCTCTAGAGAATATTTTGCATTTTAAAACGCAATTATTGTACTTGGAAATGCAATTCAAAGTAGCTATGTTTAAACCACCTTCCCAGTAGTCGCAAATGTACGGTTCATTTAAGACTCATATACGACAAATTTGTGTTTGCAACTATTTGGCACACACATCCCAATATTTGTGATGCAGTTTGTGCCCGCGACGTTTTCTTTACGATCCATTTACGAGCAACGTTAGGTTTGCGATCGTGTGGTGCACGCGGCCCCAGAAGGCGATATACCCTCTCAGACTTTTTCTCTTCACCACTATAGTTTTACTCTTGAACCATCATGAAATACTCATTATTATAAGGCTAGTGATATACACGTACCTCAGAATGATACCCAGTTGCCTAGAGCCTGGTCTATGGTATCACATAATAAGTTCTCATCGATGGTCAAATTCCATCTTTAAATGGCGGAAATGTCTTCAGTGACAATATAGAATGATATGTACGCTCTTGGGAGCATTAAGCATAGATTTGGTGTATACCTTGGATTCTTAGCATAATGCTGCCAAGAGTTTACATTCACGTCTTTATAGAATGCACAGCATACTGAAAGATACCTCACGTGGTCAAGTCTAACAACAAAACAGGTGCCATACCTCTCCCGTATGCCTTGATGCAATCTAGTGCCAACTTTGCTTCTCCAAGTGAACCAAATGTTTCAGCTATTATGAAATCAGCACCTTCTTCTGCAGCCCATTCGACCTGCTCCTATAGCAAAATGATGAACAACATTGTTATCATCTGTTTCGTCAGTATTTACCATCACTTTACATTTTGTGTTGTGGGACATGAAGATATAATAATTATGAAGTGGTTGGTTAACGTCGCGTATTGGTTACCTTGGCGATGTTACGACACATGTACGGGTTTTGGTTGACTTCATATTCGAAAGGTGATAATACAAAATGAGTGTGAATAAGGACACTACATATACTAATTTGAAATCAGAATGCTACGTTTCCACCCGTATCGAATAGATCCAATACAAGTGTTATCTAAGGTGCAGTCTAGACCACACGAACCTGATTGATTGATTGATTGATTGATTGATTGATTGATTGATTGATTGATTGATCGATCGATTGATTGATTGATTGATTGATTGATTGATTGATTGATTGATTGATTGATTGATTGATTGATTGATTGATTGATTGATTGATTGATTGATTGATTGATTGATTGATTGATTGATTGATTGATTGATTGATTGATTGATTGATTGATTGATTGATTGATTGATTGATTGATTGATTGATTGATTGATTGATTGATTGATTGATTGATTGATTGATTGATTGATTGATTGATTGATTGATTGATTGATTGATTGATTGATTGATACTTTTGATACTTATGATGAAATATACATAATATTCTATTATATCCATATTTATTGAAAATAATTTGGACAAAACTACATCACATGTACATTACCTTAAATATCGCCCTCGTATTTTCTATATTGTCAGGCGAATATATAGTTGTGTTACATATATTGCCCGCCATCAGAGTACATGTCTCGTCTGCTACTTTTCTTGCTATACGCAATGCATCCCGGTTGAATTGTTCAAGCTCGTCAACCCGACCAATAAGCTCCATTTTAGTACGATGTCCATAATACTGAAATGGTGTACAATATATTTAAGTGTATGTGCATATATCGTGCATTTGGAATTAAAGAATGGCAATAAGCACTTTTCATTTTCAATCTGGGGATAGAATACACATTTATCAGCTGAACATGCTGAGGGGATTTTTGTGGAAAAGTTGGCATCTGCTCATGTCTAGTGGTAAATCCTCTAGACATGCAGAGAAACTCTTATCGGGTGAGTGAAGGAAAATAATCTCAATAAATTACCATGCCAAATCACCTCCACCTAACATCATCATATGTACGTCATTCATTTCCATCTACAGATTGCACTGTTTTAATGTAATACTCAATCGCTTAAATCCCCGTTCCGACCGTTACTTATACCCCAGTCACACATACACGACGTACAACCCACGCCTTGCGTGACACAAATGAGAGCAGTGCGTCGTTGTGCGTCCATGGATTTTGTCAGAATATGAGAAGAGCCAGCGAGTTTAGGACAATTTTTCAGCGTGTTATAAATAAATCAGGTGTATAAATCAGCGAATACACAGCATTGCGCCACCGCGTTGCGCGTTAGCAGGGCGACAAAGTTAGCGAATACATCACGCATCGCCAGCGCGAGGCACGAATAAGTTAGAAAGCATTTAGAACGCCCCATAGACGTTATATGTTCGCTGGACATGCGTTAGGAACACGTTAGTTGGGGGTTATATGAGCGCTCAGTGCCGGCATTTTTGAGTTTTTTCTAGTCCTAAGGCTCAGTCACACATAGTCGACGCACGATCCACGCACTGGAAATTGATTATTTTTTGCTAGAGCGTCTGTCGTGCGTCGGTCGTGCGTCAACACCCGTTACCGGTTCGTGAACGCGCTGCACTAACGCCACGCATATTTTTGTGCGCCGTATAATCGTCAAAAGAAGTTGGTTATGTTTAAAATATTGAACGCATATGAACGCATAAATGACCACGCCAGAAGAACGCCAGAAACACGCAGGGCGCGCTAGGACAACGTCATATCAACGCTAAATACGTTTGCTTTGTATCACACGGCTGCCCGTTGAGTTATGTTATGTTATCATAAATCTAGGACACATTTTTTCTTTTTAAGATGGTTACATATGTACAAAATAAACTGACAAAAGTTACTATTATCGTCGACATTAAGCATTATAGGGGTTTAATGCGCACTGCATGCGTCCAACGCGTTAGCAAAGCGCTGTTCATTCGCACTTTGCGTTGGAAAGACGCTGTGCATTCGCTACCAGCTTGCGACGTTTTTCACGATCCGGACTCAAATTGCTTTTCAAATTTTTTTATGTGTGGATTGTGCGTCGGTTATGTGTGACTGGGACAAACCTCGGTCAACGAAAACACAACGAATTTAGTGTGCTCTACTTGTGCCTAGCGTTAGACTGGCGCTGGTCTGACGTTCTTCTGGCGTCTACATTCACACGTGAAAAATGTGCGCAGAGGTTGACGCACACGAAAAATGAATGATGTTCATCCGGCGTTCTCGTCAAATCAACAACGAAGTCTCAAGCACGCCCTGCGAATCACAACGCACTGACCAAAATTCTTCATTTTTTGTGCGCTGGACGTGCGTGATGTGTGACTGGGCCTTTACATACGGCACCATTCGTGACTGAACTGATAGGTGGCTTTTTATAATAATTGTGACCCGCCACGCGAAAAGGGCCGCAAAGTCAAAATTTTCAAAATTGATTTTCATAGTTGATATGATAGCCGTGTCCGTGCTGTTTCGATAACTGAAATAATTTTTGAAAAATATTCATAACTTTTAGTTTTATGAGACTTTTGTTATTTTAAAATTAGTTATGTAATCAATAAATTTAAATTTTAAATGACGTCTTAAAAAAAATTATGAAAGCCGCGGGGAGGTACCTTTTCGCATGACGGGTCATTATAATCAATGCTGAACGGAGAAATATTGTGGCATGTTACCGAGTTATGTTATAAACCGAAGAGAGGAGAATAAAAACTTACAGTGAACGCCTCGACAACATCACTTCCTGCATGAGCAAATTCTTCGTGGAGCATACGCACTGCATCTGGCTTTTCTATCACAACTTCGGGAACAAAAGCTCCCGCTTTCAGATACCCTCTTTGTTCCAGCTCAAACAGATAGCCTTCTGCTACTAATACATGCTGTCCATTTTTAAGACGTTCCAGTAACCCTGTAAAACAGAATTGTAAGCTATTCATTAGGATATGATATGATATGATATGATATGATATGATATGATAGGATAGGATAGGATAGGATAGGATAGGATAGGATAGGATAGGATAGGATAGGATAGGATAGGATAGGATAGGATAGGATAGGATAGGATAGGATAGGATAGGAGCAAATCTATATAACTTCTTATGCGTCCAAATCCTTGTTAAGCAAATTGAGAAGACATAACATAATCGATAACAAGCCATTGCCAGTCAAAAGTCGTCATTATTAAATCATCATGAGGTCCGATTTACCAGGTTGGAAAAGCACGAGGCAAATAAATGTATCTTTATTTGTTTCCAAAATATGGTGAGGGTGTCAGATATTCTTATGTTTGATGGAAGATTATTCCAGAGATATGTTGCTGCCACAGAAAAGGCACTAGATACTACTTTGGAGTTTAGACTTTTGGTCTGACAAGGTCTCATAGTGCCAGATGCTCGATTTGTTTGTTTTTCAATGACAGTGATAATTATTCAAGTGAGTAGACAAGTTGATCACGCGGCAATGTTTTGGAATTCAATGTGTTGATTTTGAAAACAATCCTGTATTTAATTTTGTTGTTGTTGCGTTACAGAGCCCAGAATTCGTTCATATGTCCGTGTTACTGGTTTTGTAAAATTAGCTTAAAAACTTCTTTTTTTCAATGTTAAAAATCACGAAAATTTTCACATAAATTTTACTTACTGGACCCTAATTATTTAATAAATGTATAGTCAGTTTGGCCAAAGTTATCACGTGACTAAATGACATTTATAGTGATTGGAGTAGAGTACTATGCCAGCCAACACAAAATATTTTTATAACATTTATACAACGTCGGCCCAACGTCTTCGACGTCGGGCCAACGTTGTACAAACGCTATACAAATGCGTTGTGTTTACTGGGATGACTGGGCCAGACATACGATGTGAATCCATACGTATACATGGGCGACAACGTCAAGTTATTCTCATCTAAATATACAAACAGAAAAGTATATACGTGTATGTGTGTATGACTGTGTATAATTTGTATGGCATTTAAATAATTTAATTTTAGACATGGTATGAATTAAAGAAATACTGCAGTGATATCAACAAAATTAATGTAGTCATACATATTTAATTAATGCACAAATTATTTTTGAAAACATCTTCTGGAGGTTTAAGCATTATTGCTCCGATAAATGTCACTTTACCTTGTGCCTTGTTCATTTTGCTGATTGCAGTGAGCCTCTCTTGGGATGTTATGAAGGCAGCTTATTGGATGTATACATGGTATCGTTCATCAGACGATATGGACTTTGGCATCTGCATCACAATAGTATTTAACAATAGGTAGGTTGTACTTGATAACACTGTGAATTGGTGACAGAGTATTTAATGACTTATAATGACAGCCAGCATGTTGTCTTTACCTATTCATTCGATGTCAGTAACATACACTTTGTGATATTAATTGAGACATTTGACAACTGGATGTATTGTCATTTAATTAAATGCATATTACAGAAAGATGAACACATTGTTATGATTTGTAATATTGAGCTTTGCACAAGCTCAACACACCATATTTAAGGATTTGCAAAATGTATCGATAACAGATGTCAGTTCTCACGCAAAACATCGGAATTATGACCTCTTAACCCTGCGTGTAATCCACTCACGTTATGCTGGTGGTTGGCCCCGTTTTATACTTAATAACCTGTCGCTCACAATATGTTCGCTCCTCTATCTGAATATAAAAGTTACGTGGCAGGGTCGGGTGGAGGAAGCGTTATCGCTGTCGCAAGGTGCTGAATTTTGTCTCTGATCGCTGGTTTTCACAAACGCCTGGAGAACCTCTTGAGGATGGTGAGATGAATGAGATGACACTACCCTCCAGACACAAGGTTCGAAATTCAAACCTTGGATGTCTGAGGCTGAGCACGCGAAAACACTCACTTTCCAGCTCTACATAATTATGCTGTTTGAATGGGAAAGTCAGTTGTTCAACAGAAAGGTTGTTCATGTTGAGATGACAATGTAAGTGCGTGATGTCGTAAATTCCAGTGTTACGTAATTACGAATTAAACACACTTTTTTCAATTTCAACTCCCATTGCCTCAAGGCATTACTAGATGTATTTTGCTAACGGATAAAAAAATAAGACAGCATGCATCAATCAGTTTTATTGCCCGCAAAGGGGTCACAACCTCTGAGATTTCCGTTACGTAATCACATGCAAATGAAAGCGCAACATTTGTTATGTGTTTGATTGAAAAAAATCAGCCAAAATATTTAAGAAATTAAGAACAGTTTAGGTCTTACATTGAAATTATTCTATTGTAAAATATAAAGAGCCCTATTATTAACAAAATTGGTCACTAACTTGGTTCTTCGACAAATAACAGCGTTACGTAATCACATATCTGTGCTTTACGTAATCACTTCGTGTGTTTGGTAGACTAATGTAATATTGATATGCCAATAACATAATTAAAACTAGTTGAACTCAAATCACTCTGTTTTCTCCATGTAATATAAAAACCTTACCGTGGGCATATGGGTTCTGAATAACATGTGATAATATGTTTTAATGCAAATTTTCCAGTAATATAGTTCTGTATAAAATATGATAAGTTTAAACATTTTTAAGAACGGATAAATCCAATATGGCCGTCATTTCACTGTAGATAAAAACATGTTATTTTGATTGGACCCGCGCATGCTTAGAAAATATTATAATTCAATATTTCGGCTTCTTTCAGTATATATTTCAAGCAATTTAGAAACAATCGAAAATGAAATATGGCCGCTTTGACCTAGTTTTTCATCAGAGGCCTATAATTCAATAAAATGATTTTATCCGTCTGACAAGTGATAAAACAACAAAAGGGACACTCGATCCCTGCATGTAAACTATTTTACTACATAACAATTTAATTTTAGATCAAAATTAATACAACCTGTGTTTGAAATAGTGTGACCTATGCCTATCTGTCACGTCCGTTATTACATAGCGGTGATTTTTTGTGATTTTGTAATGACCATTAGGCCATCTTTGTGCATATATAGTCTAAACTGGGCCAGGAGAGCCTTCTGAGGATGGTGAGATGAATTACATGGCACAGCTCTCCGGACACAGGATTCGAAATTCGAGCGCGCTACCTATCAGTCTCGTAGGATCCCCACAATATTTACGCAAGGTATCCTATTCTATTGGCACAAATGTATGTACAGTATTATTATTTCACGTCATGCAGCTATTTATGTCTATTACGACAACACAGAAACTGCATCATAATTGCATACTATTTGTCATTTTTGTGATTACGTAACCGTGAATTTTGTGATTACGTAACGGTAGGGACTATTTACTCGGTTTACAAGATACCTTTTAAAATTATCCCCAAAATAGTAGCAATTGAATATATTTCAGCTCATTTTATTGCTTACACATAATTAAATGCAACACAGAAATAATAACATGAAAAAGTGTAGGTTATCGTTACGTGATCACACAGGGAGAGTTTTGGTCCTCCCAGAAAACATTATTTTTTTGTCTCTATATTTTATAGAATATATGTTTTGACCTCCATAATGGTAGGCTTCTGGTTGATTTAAACGGCTACAATATAAAACATCTAAAAAAGCTTTATGATCAAACAAAGGTTTAAGTAAAATAACACATTTTAGGACGTTGTTTTACTGAAAGCAAAAAGGCGCACTTTTTGAAATCCCATAGGAATGAATGGGGTCGATTTTTTTCATAAAAATAATATACCGCTGCTAAAAAAATATATACACAAACTTTAATTGACTACTGGACAGATAAAACATTTCAATAGCTAAGTGAGAAATTTTATTTTGATATTTTTTCTGTTTCACACGAATTCCGGAAACGAATTCCGAAAACTGAGCTCGACCTGCATTCTCAACGCTAAGTCATCGCAATTTTACATCAGATGGTAGTTTATTCCAATCCGGTATATTCCTATAAATGAGAGCTTTAAAACGATCTCTTTTCGATTGAATGGGTCTGACATTTTGTGTGCTGCCCCTTGTTCTAGTGTCAGGTCTACGCAGCATGCCAATCAAAAGGGCTACCTCTCTAATAATTGATTTGTAGAGCATAAAAAGCCTTGCTGTTTTACGACGTTCTTGCAAACTAGCCCAACTCGGCTTGTCAATCAGTTGAATCGAAGTAAGCCCACATTCCCTCCTGTAATTATTGAAGCGTGCCGCCCTGCGCTGAATCTTTTTGAGGCGATCGATTTCCAGCGATCGAACCAATGTCAGGTATGCCAGCTCATTAAGGCGTGATGGAGAGCCCATTGTGTTTCTTTGTATGTAACCAAGCATTCGACTGTCGACTGGATTTTTTGGTAATGCTACCCACATGAGCGTCATATGTCAGATCTCCAGAAAGCGTGACACCCAGATATGGGTTTGTACTATCACATTTCAAAATATGGTCATTTAGGGTGTAGAAGGAAAGAATCCCCTTTTCAGTGGAGATTATATTGCACTTTTTAGCATTGAATTTCATACCCCACTCCTCAGCCCAATATTAAAGTAATTTAAGATATTTTTGTAGGTGCAAGGAGTCATCTAAAGTTTCATTGTACAATAAGCAGTCATCAGCAAACTAGTACAGGGGCATATGTTCATATTCAGGGTCATGTTTGCAAACTTTTTTAATTTATGGTGCACACTTTTTTTGTGACCATATTTGTGCCAATTTATTAATACATTTTTTGTGTGTTTTTCGCGGGAATTACGGTATGTCTACAATAGGCCCACAGTAGAAAGGCCTCGTTCAATTTACACTTCATTTACAGAAAGTCCCACGCTTGTTATGATATTTCAGTGACATTGCATTGAATTTCATACACCATTCCTCAGCCCAATATTAAAGTAATTTAAGATATTTTTGTAGGTGCAAGGAGTCATCTAAAGTTTCATTGTACAATAGGCAGTCATCAGCAAACTAGTACAGGGGCATATGTTCATATTCAGGGTCATGTTTGCAAACTTTTTTAATTTATGTTGCACACTTTTTTTTGATATTTCAGTGACATAGTATTCGAGTGGCGGCTCAAACAAGCTAGTGAGCGTAAGCAAAAGATTTGCTACATTACGCAGCCGGACAAATTTTATAAAAAGCATTACTTCACATGGGGTGTGGGAATTTATTATACTTCAATCAATATAGTTTGCATACAAATTTGCCCCAGTAATCACTCCACTTCGGAGAAATTGTGTTGTTTGTGTCAAGCTTTTTTAAGGGTTTTATAAAATCAGTTCAGAAAATGACCTATCATATAATACCCCATGAATACGTGACAAACCTGACAAGGCAGTAGCTAGTTGATACCAATCTAATCATACATTGGTTTTGAGGAGAATCAGACGCATTTTGCCACTCACACCTGCCACAAAAATTAAGTTGTGGATATCTTGATTATCTTCTTCAATTTAGTAGCAATACACCCGTATCTGGAGGCTTGATGATCCCGAAAACATTCCCGTGCATCATCCCAGCATGACCCCTATACGACTCATCTCAACAGATTTTTAAAGAGCTGTACATAACCATACATCAATGCGAACATTACTTTAGAGACATGATTTGAACCCGAAATTTATCAAGATCCAATGATGTTGATAAAACTTGGATTGAGGCCGATATATATGGATCTCCAACCACCAGACAAATCCTCGATGTTTCTCATTTGAACTTCTTTGAACAAATATCGAGCATCCTAAAGGTCACTATATGTAGCACCGCAGTTAGCACATGGAGTACTGAAATCATTGCCGAGGCATTAGGCATCGAAAGATATATGCATGAAATGACTTGTAGAATAAACTGTTTGAGTTTTGCTAAAAACTTGAAACAGCTTCATCAATATTCTGTAACTTACAGAATGTACCTGGACCTTGAAATCGACTCCATATTTATAAGCACTTATTCAGGCAAACAATGTAAAAAAGCCAAGTATAATGTCCACCACACTCCCAGAGATTAGCATCAGTGTCCGTGATGATGGAGATGATGGATTTTCTCCTCAGGAGTAAAAATGGAGACACTTAACCCTTTAACCGCCGGTGCCGGGTTTTCATTTTTTATTAGCACGTGAAGTACCACCTTTTAAACATGTTAATGATAAAATGTGACACAAATCAGCAATATTTGAAAACAGTTGACCTCCATTTTGTCAAATCTGAATATTTTTCACCCACTTGAAGTTGTGGATCGCGTCAGCGAGACACAACTTCAAGTGGGTGAAAATTCAGATTGAATAATTTGGCAGTTAAAGGGTTAAAGAAATAATGACTCAACTCGATCATTTCAGTTATAATGTTGATACATTCGTCAATGACATTACCAAATAATATACTTTACCAGACACAATTCGAGATTATTTTGTGGGGATAAAACTTTTTTGTCAAAATTCAAATTATTGGAGAAACAAATATATCACATAAATTCATTAAAGTGAATTGTTTACCTACAGTAAATAAATCAGAAAACAATCCTTCTTCACATTTTAATTACTAGAATTTCAAACAGATGGTAGTGGTACATCGCTGCCATGTAATGGCAAGTACAATCTTATCGACAAATTGACAAAAAATTGTGGGCAACATCTAAGACGTATTATTGTAGAAGGACAGTCATGATTCATGAATGACAATCAAACCACAAATGCAAAAGCATCAAGCAAAACCTTCTAGCCATTAGTGTCTAAAATCAAACCGAGACATAGTATGACTGACTGCTCAGCCAGCATGAAAAGGCCGACGCATTGATGCTACCATTTCTGTAGCGAGTACAGACCCAGAAATTGAGATCAAATACCTACAAGGATAATGTATTGCATCAACATCCATAATGATTATTGTTGTATTTACATACACATATGTTTGAAAATAAGGGATAACAAGCCAGGCCTAGTATTTGTGTATTTGTTAAACTGTCTATTTGCCTTGTAATGTGTGTACTCAAGGACACTTGCAAATTCAGGAGTTTCAATAAATTTATAATATTCCTCTCATGTAGTGTAATATGATTTGTATAATTTGTAGACTTTAAGATTTGAGCGAAATTTTTGTTGAATTTATGATAACGTATTTGTTGAAGTTGAACACTCTCCATTATAAGTATTCATTTCCATTGTAATAATAAAATTTATAATAATATTAATAAAGCTTGTAAAGCGCGAAAATCTAAGACCATTCGATACGATAAGTGGGTATATTTAGCACCTTATATTAACTACAGAGAGCAATGCCAACTCGTCTTGTATTTATTTTGTTACTATTTTTTTCTAGTTTGTATTGGAGATTTACTTGAATAGAATTAAAGTGCTACCCGTACTCGGTTGAGGTGTGATGCTATGCCTGAATTTAAAAGTGGGAATGAGTTGTGGAATTCTAAGTTATATGAGCTAGCGATGATTCTAAATTTGTGAAATTATATATATATCCAAGAATACCAAGATACATGTGAATCCAGACTCCCAATAAGCACACGGATATATGGATTTATCTTTCACTATGGTTTCTTTGTGTTTGATTGGCTGGGATTAGTGTGTATATCCCACTTTGAAGTAGAGCTAACATAACAAGTACAAACTTGCTACTTGGCCTCATAATTGCAAAAGGTTTTTTCACACCGGTAAAAATACTCAGTAATTGTTTCGTCTGGGCCACATTCTTCAGATATGTATCAAAGATGGTTAATTTTATAGGATGTGTCATTTCAGTGTCATTGACATACTTCGGGTCTTGGAAAATGTAATCACTTTTATGTTTATAAAGATTATGCTGGTACAGATTTGGAAAAAATAGGACTATGATAAAAAATCACATGGCCTCATAGCCGAAAACTGTTTATCACAGATCTTAAATTCAAATAGGCCTCTGGTCTGTACGTGATCATCATCACGTCCCATCATATCGTGTTTGCTGAGTCCGCTAATTTGCGATGCCGGCCAACATTAAAACAACATTGATTCAACGTCTTGTGCTTTTGTAGATTATCGTAACTTTTGTTGTTTTTTCTACGCTAAAATTCTCAGACCTACGTCATTTTTACAGTGCGATTAATTATACATAGAATTAAGACTGCTTACAATTGAACAAATTAAAAATAAGATATTCAGCAAGTGCATTTAAAGAGTGAATAGGCCCAGCTGGTTTATCTCTATTTGTTTGTATTTCATTAATATCTTCACCCAATAAGGGAAGCACTATTAGATATCCGGGGGGGGGGGGAGGGGGCAAGATTTTTTATTGGTTGTATTTTTTCCCCTTGGCTAGAAAACATTTCTTTTGCGCTGAAATACAGTCAATTGTTTTATGTTTCGTTGAAGAGCGGGAATATCTGATTTTGTCGTATGCCTTACCTATTCTGTACGTCACCATTTGCTGGTCAACATATTTTTCATCAATTCCGTCAACATCCTCTTTTTTTCCATATTTTCAACAATTTTTTCCCCGATTTTTGTGGCGACAAACTTTTTTCATTTTTTGTCATATTTCTCCCCCCCCCCCCCTCCCGAGATATCTAATGGTGTATCCCTAAGTGTGGCCTGTGACAAACTAGTGATGACGTGGTTTTGCGTAATGACTAATTACTATTATATGTTACTCAATATAAACAGAATAAATACAAAAAAAGTTGTAATTAAAATACAGCAAAAGAAATTTAGCTTGTACTACGCACCGAAAAAAATAACGCAAAATAACGACCATAAAAATGTATATATATATTTATAATAATGAAATTAATCTATATTGCAATATTGTATTGTCATATGATGGCCTATGTAGGGCAAATTGCCAATCTCACAACCCCCTAACTTCAGAGCATTCATTGGCCAAATGTACAAACTGAATACAATTATATTACAAGTCAACGTAATTACCTCCGCCAAAGTGGGTTTTTGGTCGTGTTTATTTGTTTGCTTGTTTGTCTGTTTACACACGGTGTAATGAACGGATATGCATGACACTTTTACCGGAGCTGTGTCTCGGGCCAAGGAAAAATCCATTACATTTTGGGGATGATCGGGATTACGCGAAACTTCTAAAATTGACTTTTTTTAAGAAGCAATATTATTAGCTTTAAATGACATTGAAATGAAATGAATGGGGTTTTAGGCCACCTTTGTGCACATTAGGCGAAACTGGGCCAGGAAAACCTCCTGAAAATGGTGAAATGAATGAGATGACACTGTCTTCCAGACACAGGCTTCGAAATTCGAGCCATGGCGGTCTAAGGCCGAGCACGCTACCTCTCGGTCACGGAGGCTCCCCACAATATTGAATCTTCACGAGTGTGCGAGAAAGAAACATTTTGTTTCTTTGAAACTTGACGGAGTGGGGTTCGAACCCGCGATCTCCGACTTTCCAAGCAAACAGCTTCAACCACTACACCAGGGCCCCGCTTACTTTAAAGGAACTGTCGATCCAAGTGCCCCAAACCTAAAAAACTTTCGAAATTTAAATTTGTGTTATTTAGGCTTATATCATCGTAAATCTATATTATCTTTCTCCACCCTCCATTTGAAAAAGATATGTACCCGATAAGTGTGTATTTCGGAATGTTCATACAATTTGGGACAACCATGACACTAATTGGATTGCTATTGACTATAAAACCTGTCTATTGAGGGTCTAGATGAAGGGTTCGATGTAATTTGTTTTTTTCTTCAAAAAGGTCAACACTGAGGAAAATCCCTTCTTTTTTGTCACTACGACAGCCACAAGCATCACGTGAATATTACCTGTATATTTTGGCGATGTTCACGATGTCTAGCAAAGATTTAAAACATTTAAATTGACCGAGTTTAGCTGAGTAGAGGCTCTCAGTTTTGAAATATGTAGCCCGTTAGGAAATCGGTCATTTTGCGATGACGTTGTAATTAAACTCGCGACGTGTTTGACGATGTGATACATCTGAGCCCTTACATACTTCTCCTAATACAAGTTAAGAACTTTTTGTCATAGATTTGGGCTAGTAAATTATAAAAAAACTATCTTTATAAGGAAATATTAAAATTGGTGAGTCATGTCTTTCTCCTCTCAAATTCTTGAAATATGGTTATAAAAGGGGTCGATCTAAAAGGCAAAAATGTAATGACTGACATTTTGTCATAATCCGTTTTTTTTTGTTGCCAACGGATGTTTTAAAAAGTTATAATCTGTCGGAATATTGCCTTTACTCATTCAAACACTCAAAAAGATACAACAGAGCTAAAACAAAAACATGCCATTTGCCTGGGAATTGGCATTTAAATGGTTGTGTTAAAAGGGTATTCGGAGGTTGCGTTTAAAATTGATGATAACGGAAGAGAATGTTTCTTTCTTGAAAATAGAATTACCAAGTGCATTAATAGGATGGCATCATGCACAAGTGGGCTAACCCACATTTTGAAGACATTGAGAAAAAATCGCGCAGCAACATGAAGTACAGGATAAAACGAATAAATACAAATTAACACTAAAAGGTAACAAAATCAGTGACCAAATGGTCTTACCCTCAATGTATATTGATCAAGTTGTTGTTATCAATGACATATATTTTCATTTTTTTTTTTTTGTGTGAGTTAGCCCACTTGTGCATGATGCCATCCGATTTAGCCATATATTTACGTAGTGATCACACCTCTAAACAACAGTAAATATTATAATGAATGCCTCGTTTAATTTGATGTTTTGTAAGGTGTTACGGGCGCGTATTTAAAACATATCGCGCTAAAAAATAATATAGGGCATACATTTCTGAAAGCAGAACCTGCGGCTTCATAATATAGTTCTCTTCCAGGTAGCTCGAGTAGTGATTGGATTGAGTACAGATTTTTAGATAAAACCATGAAGTTATTGACCAGCTGTAGAACTAGTAGGCTATTAGTAAGAGTATAATTTGAATAAATCATTCCTCAGACATTGTGATTCTACACTGTATTCCAAAATAATCACCTTGCGTCTAGTGCAAGGTAAATTCTATATTATCTAGCTAGCCTTTTTAAATAAGTTTCAGCACTTTGAAACATTCTAAGTTCAGAGTCAAGTTTTTACGAAGCTGCCAAATTTGACTCAAATATGACCTTGACTTAGCGCGTCCCTTGGGCCAAATATAAAGACCCAAATATTATGAACATAGTGCCACTGATTCCTGAGATAATTATATTCTTGATTTTGTCCTAATTTTGTCATTGTGTGCAGACTATTGAAATACAAAATAAGTATAGAATATTTCGGAGTTGACTGATCAATATCAAGATTGATAGAGGATATAATGTTGCTGATTATCTCCATGATTTATTCCAAAAGTTCACACAGAACCTACAAAACGACCTTAGCTCATAGGAAAATACATGAACTATAACATAACTCAGATTATCCCCAAACACGCCCCCTGAACTAATATAAACCAGTTTATGACCACAGCCCTTGTTACAGGTACAATCACCAAAATTTTATTATGTTACAATTGTCTAACTTAATATGATATCTAATAACATTCAGAGGTCCATCTTGAGGAAATATTATAGGCATGCGCTCAGTAAAGACAAAACATTTGTATAACATTTATACAATGTTGAACCACGTCGAAGACGTTAGGCCGACGTTGTATAATTGTTATGCAAATGTTGTGTGTTCACTGGGCGGTTACCCATGTTGCGTTATATATTGAAATTATATAATAGGCCTAATGAACTATAATTTCCAAAAATTACAAACACACCGATTAATCATGCAAGGCGTTCTTAGTTGCTTTCTTATGATAAAAAACACAAACGCAGGCAACTATGTTAAGCCTATATATATTAATTTATTGGGGGTACTTCAAAAAATGCATTAATATAATAATTATAATTATTATTATTATTCTGACAGAAAACAACTAGGTTATAAATCCACTGTATAATACAAGGTTCGTCGTGATATAAACATTTGTCAGAAGAATGTTAATCAGTGTTGAGTTTCCTGTAGGACCCCTCTGTTGATCCGGTAGTTATTCCGGATTCATCAATACTATACTCCACACTTGTCTCCTCAAGAATACATTGACGTATCACGTCACCGCTCATCTCCGTCTGGAAATTCTCTGAAATACATACAGAACATCATAACATTTTTAACAATTGCAGGTATTCGAAACCATTTTTCTACTCACTTTTGCCTGCACCTTTGACCACCCGATAATGTCATAATGTTTACATTTCCGGGACCTACGAATTTCTTTTAAAGTTTTTCTTCTCAATAATATACCCGATTTTATTAAAATATTTTACTTGAATGTATCGTACAAAAGCCTCGAACGTTTGCAGTTTGATGGACTGAATAATTTTCCCAGAAATATTTTATGTCATTATTATGACGCATATATCCGTCATAGCATGTTAACCTTTACAACGCTGAAATATTTTTTGTATAAACCATGGAGACCAAAAGTGTTTTTTTAATTTGAAATCATCATAAGTGTCTTAGTTAGTTCTTTCCGCTTCATTTAAATACATATGTTATGAGTCTACGGCCATTATAAATATGTTTCCTCTTTTGTTTTGCGGGGATCGACTTTAGACGTGAGAATCTGACGTCTACAGACGTCAGATTCTGACGTCTAACGTCAATCATCGCGCTGTAAGGGTTAAATAGTTACCGTACTACTGATACTAATCTGCCACGTGGCCTCAATAAACCACCACACCACACGTGCTTCGTTCCCAGAGCAATGATGAGCATGGTTTTTCCAAATACTGTCAGATGATAATATGCTGTATCGCGTAGTATGTCGTATAACGTGTTAGCTGGTGCTACTATACTTGCTGTAATTGTATTTATACATGTGCTTTCAAGGCCATAAATAAACTGATAATTTATAGGTGAATGTAATATAGTACCTGTTAATTTTCATATTGTGTTTCACAAAAAACATAATTCCCTCTTCTGGGGGTACCGTAACTCTTATCTGTCTTGTAAACTTGACAAGAGGAAATCAACAAATACCATGAAACTGCTTACATAGAAGGTATTATGGCATTTCTGTCCAGCAAAAAATTGCAATATTAAGAGCCACGGATTTTTAATTTAAATAAAACAGATCCGTATGTAATACTATGCGCGTGCCTGTATATTTCAACTAGCTTTAAATATTCAACGTTCCATCCCGGAGTATTTGACTTCTGTGTGCACTGTGTTGACAACAATTTATCACCGTTATTATACAGCAACCACGAGACGTTGACCAATGCTGGTTTAATGATGGACCAACATCGCAGACGCTGAGCCAACATTGAACCAGGGCAGCAAGATGTCTCTGTGTTGCTGCACGGGAAATATTTAACATTTATTACCTATGATCTGTTGCAATGGTCCAGCAGAAACATTTTTCACCCCTTCAGGACAATATTCTGCGGGCAGTAGTCGCATTGGAATATTGTTGTATATCTCTTGAAGATTATTTCCATGCATTACAACCTTTAAATTCAAATAATTAATATTCATTATAATCATAATTAGATGTCTTATTCAATTATTAAGAATATATATCGTCATTGACATATCCTATATAAAAATAGAATAAAACAGACAAACTTATGTGTAGTAAAAGACATAGATGTAACAGTTGCATCTTCAACCTGGCGGATAGAGCGATCGACGTCATGCTGTTGGTTGATGAGTATAGATGTTGAGAAATACTTTAATGTGCCATACATCTTCTAAAGAGGTGCTTTACTTTTACGTACCATATCTTCGTATAGATACTCGGTTTACATTTACACACCATACGTCTCGTCCTCGTTATTTTTTACTTACCATACGTCTTATGCAGATACGGTTTACATTTCCATACCATACGTCTTATGGAGACCCTGCTTATAGTTACGTACATGTCCCATATGTGTTGTAGAGAATTGATTTTCTTTTATGTACCATTATAGAGACTCAGTTTATATACCATACGTCTTATATGGACTCAATTTATATACCATACGTCTTATAGAGACTCGGTTTACGTACCATACGTCTTATAGAGACTCGGTTTACGTACCATACGTCTTATAGAGACTGATTCACGTACCATATGTCTCATAGAGACTCGGTTTACGTACCATACGTCTTATAGAGACTTGGTTTACATACTACACATCTTATAGAGACTCTGTTTACGTACCATACGTCTCATAGAGACACGGTTCACGTACCATACGTCTGATAGAGACTCGGTTTACGTACCATACGTCTTATAGAGACTCGGTTTACGTACCATACGTCTTATAGAGACTCAGTTTACGTACCCTACGGCTTATAGAGACTCGATTTACGTACCATACGTCTCATAGAGACTCGGTTTACGTACCACACGTCTTATAGAGACTCGGTTTACGTGGCATACGTCTCATAGAGACTCGGTTTACGTACTATACGTCTTATAGAGACTCGGTTTACGTACCATAAATAAGTCTACTGCAGACTCGGTTTCACATCAAATCATTAAATATCACCCAGCCATATTTAAGTTACAGTGAAATATATCATAGCAGAACAAGAAAATATTTTCAAACTTCTTTAGGTTTAATAATTGCATAATTAATACCAGAGTGTTGAGGGTTGTATTGTATTTCAAAATCACCTACCCGGTCTATGAGTTTAGGAGATAGGAATGACTTTACAAGCGTATATAAAGTCTCAAATATCGTCCCATGGTTGTAGCAATGAAATTTGTGGAAGCGTAACGGGAAGCTACCCTGAAAACAAAACATTTTGTTTTAATTATTAGTATATCTAAATAGCAGTAAACAAGAACCTTTAAAATGGATTAGAAACTCGCAGTCATATAGTATTGTAGCCGAACATAAAGCCACGTTTTGTATGTAATGTTTACCTGCATTATTTTGAGGAGCTTAATCAGATTGTTCAAACCAACGAAGCTCTGGTGATTCACATTGAAGTTCGTCCAGTCCAACAGAATACTCACGCCATGTACCTGACTACGCTGATCTTGCAAACACCAAAGCAACACCGCAAAGTAACCTTGGCAGATGGTGTTGGGATTAAATCCTGCATTGCTCGGATCATAACAGCCTGAAGTCAACCATAAATTATTGGCAAGGTCTTTAATGTATAGTTGAATGAGAAATGTCATGAGATGATGCAATTACTTAATGTCTATCGTAAATTAATAAAAGCACATATAGGCCACGGTGACCTATACGAACGACGTATACTGACCAGGTATGCAAATGAAGTGGAAGGAGCTAGCTAAAACGTTTATGATGTTTTCAAAACATTTGGTCTTCATGGTTTATACAAGCATATATCAGCATTGTAAGGGTTGACAGCACTTCTGAATCTGGATCTGGCTAATCTGGATCTGGCTAACGCGTGGCGTGCTTCACCTCACTGCATGGATCGGGGCTTAAATCCAGTGTCTGGGAGGTTAGCTATACTTGATTGACATAACTAAGAACAGTTCACCATATGTGCTTAACCCTTTAAGCCCTCACGGTGCATTAAAGCATCATTTTAAATCCCTGAAAACAGACCTAATTTCCCTACAACTTGGGTTTTAGAAAGAAAATTTCCATGAAAATGGTTTACCCATACATGACAATTTTTTTTTTTAATTTTTCACCCACTCCAAGTCATCTTCATCCACTGCAAGTCGAGAATTGCGACAGCAATTCTCGACTTTCAGTGGATGAAGATGACAATGTAAAGACAGCCTTGAAAGGGTTGAAATATGATCTAATGTGGAGCCATGCATTCATTTGTCCTATGTGGAATATTGACCAGCTCAGGTTGATTCAATAATGTGTTGAGATACATCAGACATCGTGATATAATGTTATTTCTGTGACTTTACCTGTGCGCAGAAGAATGACTTGTCTTCCATCATCATCTCGTCCTGGCAGTGGTACCACCACCCTGAACAATAACAACATAACTAACATCAGTCACTCTTTTTGACAGGAATACATTTAGCTCATGGAACTATACATTACGATATGGGTACTACATTTCTTGTAAGAGAACTCTTGGTAATAATTATCTGAAACATTAACATATGGCAGATACGAATCTTTAATATAGATCCGTAAAATGTTAAAAACTTTTTCTCTAACGCCAAAACAATATCGTCAACCAATGTATATATATGTGATAGTGAAGGAAAGTTGCTGTTATGAGAAACATACGAAAATCATACAAATTTTACCCTGTTTTCAAAAAGCCTTGAAAATCCGGATTAGCGGTGTCTGTCGTATCTAGCCAATCAGGAAGCTCAGACTTGCATGACAGATAGCCAATCAGAGCTTGTCGTGCAGCAAGCTGACTAAATTTTCCATATCGCAAGAATCGAAGCAGCCACACTGAATCTGGTGACAACAAACAATATCGTACATGTTATTATCACATTTACTTTAAACACATCCCTTACTAGTCGTTATAAATATGTAGCACATAAACCACCGGAAAATATATGGCTAGTTAAACCAATATTCTATAATTCCATTTTTATGAAGAGATGAAGCAATTATGTCAATTCCTTTGCAATTGGTTTGATAAAAAAAGTTAATGAAAGTTTTGTTAATATGTTATGGTACAATCTTTACCAACGAAATAAAGGGAATAATTGTAGTAAGCCCAGTTTGACAAAAAATCGATCAAATTAAAACAATGAAAATATGACAAAATATGAAACTTTTTCCTCTGTATTTGTCGACTTCAAATTGACCAAGAAGGATATATGTCTATCGTGAATAAAATAAAGTCAACATTTAAAGTCGTGAAAAACATCAGTTTCATTAACAATTAATTTCTAGCATTTAATTTTTAAAACACGGTGCTGCATTGTTAAATAACCAGAAATGTACAGCATTAACAACAATATTTTAGCGTATCATCCACTTATACCTTTTAAATTTATTTTCACTCAAAAAGTATCATGTAACGCAACAAATCGTTGTCTCATAAGTTCATTTGTCGTGATTTGCAACATGGTTAGTTGAAAACATGAAAAGGAAAAAATATAATTTTCACACCTCACATATTTCTTCTTTTAGTGTAGAATCAGCCACTTACCTATCGGACAAGTGATGTACGGCTGGTCTAAGAGCCAGGTACGAAATGTAAGGATACAGTTATCTCTTTCTGCGGGGTCCTCATTGAGTTCTCGCTTGGCCACTAGCAGTGTCTCCTCGTCCAAACAGACCACCTCATGGACTTCTTCACCAGTCGCGTCCTGTGGATCGTTGGGGTCAGCCTGAGGATGACTGGAACGGCGCTCCTCTGCCATTGTATTCTCTGCTATTCTGTTAAACTGTTAAATAAAAGAAAATGGCAAGGTTGCAAAATCATTGAAAAACGTATTCCACCGATCGCAAAAATTATGCTTTTAACTATACATATTTACCTTAGTCTCCTGTAGAAGTTTTTGATTCGCTCTTTCACACACCAACCCTTCACATACAGAAATAAGTATAAATCCAGAATATGATCAGCCTGAGAGACCACTCTCCCTCTTCTTTAGATGACCCAGTAGAAGTATTCCCCATACAGACGTTCCTGCAACATGGTAAAATTGATGGTTATGAGTATCCACATTGAGTTTAAAAGCAATTCGGTGTTGCAAGCACTATTAATTTAGTATATTTATTATATTAATTATATTATTCTTCAGAATTGGAACACTAGCTGATAAGATGTTTAAAAAATATTGTGAATTGACAGATTTTTCGTCGAGGTTCAGTTTTCCCAACCTTTGACAGCTGAACCCACACGTTTGTACCGGATCATGGACCACACTCCTAGTAAGAGATGTCACACCCTATATCCCATTTATATAAGCCTGAGAGGATCAAGTGGGCGGGGTGCGATGGTAATCCCGCCAGAATCCTTGGACTGGATAATCACAAAGAGAAAAGCCATCAACCCGAAAATCTGGCATAACAATTCATTTTATGAGCTGAGCTGTGGTTTAAGTGACTAAATGATAATATATTTGCTGAGTAAATTCACATCATTTATAACATGTATAAATCTGCTAAATTTTGTGTCTCTGTAAATACATGTGGTATGTTAACTGATCAGTTTTCATCTTTAATCTGTGTTAGACAAGGAGATAATCTATATCCACTATTATTCTCAGTATTTCTAAGTGATCTCAAACCGTTTTTAGAACCAGCGCACGACGGACTGAAGATTGTTAATGCATTGTTTGTAAAAATTTAGATAAATAACTTTTAGTATTTTGTAAACTGTATATCTTGCTTTATGCAGATGACACGGTTCTCTTAGCCGAATCACAGCAAAGCCTACAGCGATCAATTAATTTAATTGAACGTTATCATGGCATATGAAAACTTAATCTGTTAATATAAACGTGTGAAAAAACTAAAATTAGTAATTAGTATAAATACCTGGGTCTCATATTGAACAATAATGGAAGTTTGGGCAACAGCAAGTGCCGACATTTTTGAAAAACATATTGTGAAATTCTGTAAATAATATATAGGCCTACAAATAAACAAATGAACAGAACTAAACATGCTCAAACGGTGTAGAAACCACAATCTTCCAACTGAATTTGGTTGCAGACGAGGTATACCTGTAAAAAACGTCGCACGTGCTCACCTTCATCGGTAAAATTTATTCGTTAATGAATGTAGCTAATATAAAGCAATTGTTTAAATTATGCAAGTTTATCGAGACGAGTACTATAAAATGTATTATGTGTTATTATGAAATGATACTCATGCACTTTCAACATCCCCTCATGGCATGTACTTCATACATGTCTGCATATATGTATATATTTATGCAGACCTTATGAAATAAGACAATTGTCTATTGGCATGCTTATGGCCCCTGTAAAATTCTGGATCTTCTATCTTGTTACTAAAACATCTGCGAGCGTCGTACGTAATTCTTATGTAGCTCGTCCACCCTATGATACGGAATTTTCTTGGGGCGCTCATTAAAATCTTACTCCGAGACCTGTCTACGAAAGTTGTTTTGAAAGGCTCCCTTGAGAAAGCAAGAAATGTTCATGAATTCGTTTGTACGGCGTTCGTAGCGGCTTGTATGAGTGGTTGTCACGGAGGCTTTAATGACACAGCTAAAAACTTTTGTACTTGGGATTTAGTACTGTGTACTGAGTACCTTCTCACAGATAGTAATTTACTCGCCATCTATTCTGAAGTGTAAGTTGTTCAAAAAGAAAACATATGAAAACGTTCAAATTTCAAGTTATAATAATGTTTAAAATAGACATCTAGGACTATCCCTAGTAAACATTATGTTGATGTCAATATAATGAATTAATGTCTAATAGCAGATAAGCAAAGGCCAATATAATAAGTGAAGACACAATTAAAAGGAAACATACTATTTTCCAGTATATGTGGGATGACAGCAATTTTGTTGTTTTGTATGAGGCAGTCTATCCCGCAGATCATGATTTCAATTTTTTCCACATTTTCAGATTTCTTAAAACATTTTTTATCAGTATATATAAGAATCCAGTGAACACCCAAACACACTATTTGTACACCTAAAGGGTTATGTATGTAAGCACATCATTGGGACAAATGTTGATGTCATCGGTCCAGCGTTGGGCAGACAATCAGTGCTGCAGTTTACCCCTATGTCCCACTATTTGTGGCAAAAAGTGTTATATAATGGACGCATTCTTGTTTACATGACAGTATACAACTTGAAAATAATTTAATCTTTTCAAAGATTTAATCTTTGTCAGTGTTTAAAAAAAATATATTTGTTTGTGTTTCTATAGTTAAGATCAGTAGGCTATATAACTTCATATAAACTTTTTTTTTCAAAATGTATATGTCGAAATAAAATTGATATGTCGACATAAGCAGTCGCTTTAAATAAAAAGAAAAGGTTACAAAACTGCACGATATGTCATGGAAAATGGAAAAAAAATCCAATTGTGTCTCTGTAATAAAATTAATTCTTCATTTGAAGTTGCCCAAAATGAACATCATTCTAAATCTACTCTTTTGTGGCATAAACATAAATGTGTGGAACAAAGGACGTCACGTACAGCTCGTCCTATTTGAATTAAAGGTGGTAAGTGTCACTCAGTAAAGTGAAACTTTCCACATTTCAAAACCAAATGGACGATTTATTCTTGACACTGATGCCATGCCTACATAGATGCTTTGTTATTATGTGGTACAGCACATATAAACATGTTATTTCACAGGGCATGGAAGCTTTGTTCTTATATTACACGTTAGTGCATGGCCCTGGCCTTTCATGACACATTCGCTGAGAAGCAGGATGTATCAGCTTGACTGACGATTAGCTTCCACAGTCATGCCATCAATCGATCCAGCCAAGGCCACAACGCTTATCCCCCAACAAGTTAACTTGTCCACTGTTAACAATTCATTCTCCCTTATAAATTGCATGCATCAATTTCACAAATTGCTGATCCACCAATATTTTTAGTCAAGACCTGACCATAGACTATAAATGTAATATATATATAATCATGATAATGCGCCAGCGTGAAGAACATTACCCCGTAATAACGCCAAATGTTGTCATTGATTCATGTAATACCGGGCACTTAATATTAGGCTACAACAATAACACCGAAAGCGGAGAGACACAAAACTCTCATTTACACATGCTTCTATGTAACACTCTATTTAAACATTTGATTACTACACAAATAATTTTGATTTTAATAGCAGTGTGTTGTGACCTGGTATTAAACGACGGTTTTTGTGAAATCATTATGTTTTCCAATTTTAGTTCCATACATTATTAGAAGTCAATCACCTGGTGGCGAAAATAGAAGAATCACACACATTTTTAACTAGATGCTAAATTGTTTGAAGCAGCATATATTATTATTTTATCGATTATGTACCCAATGGCACAGTTGAGTATTATCTCATGAGTGTTATCTCATGGGTTATCTCATAAAATGGTAATATTAATTTTGATGCGGATTGTTAGTTTCAAGTCACTCACCAGGTGGTTACCGTTATTTGTTCAAAAAACACATTAAATGTATGTAAGTCATGTTTGGGCACAGAAAAGGGTACATTCCAAAAAAACAAAGAGCACATGCAATAAATTACGTACATGTAGAAAAACCGAGTACAGATTGAAGACATATCTCAAAATTACCTCAATTTTATGAAAGCCACGACAGAACTACGAATAAGCGCACACAAATTAGAAACTGAAAGAGGGAGGTTAATTCGTCGAATACCAATCCCAGCTGAAGAGCGTTTTTGTCATTATTGTGTGAGCAAGGTAGAAAACGAAATACATTTTATTACTGAGTCCATACACAGAAAAAAAAAAAAATCAAACCTACAGTTGATTCAAGCATTTTTCCCAATCTGTAGACCCAACCACCCTTTCCAAACTAGCCACTTTTATCTTTGAAGAGGACTCTGTGTCAGGGATCTGAATACAGGTGCCCACACATAACACTAGAAACATTTCCTCTATAAACAAACAGGGATGACCATACCCAGAGACCTTATGTATTTTAATTAAACTCTTTTTACCATAATTATGTATGTTTGTTTGAAATTTTTAATGTTGCTATAATATGTATGTGCTAATATGATGTATACATCAAAAAAAAATATTCGAGCTTTTATAACAGTGGTTAATGAATGTACAGGACGAAGTTGAATTACGAAATCTGTGTACATATGTGAAATGTAGGCCTATAATGAAGAGATTTAACTAAGTACAATGTAATAATAATACAATATATTGTTATTTACCTGCATATATCATTTAAATGTATAGTTACCACGCATGCTGACCTGTCATCCAATTTCTGGGCGGGGGCCCTAGGGTAGTGGTTAGCACCGCTGCCTTTCACGCCAAAGTTCGGGGTTCGGTTCCCGGTCTCGGCGGTTTGAAAGAAACAAAATATGTTTCTTCCCCATCCACGTGTGAAAGTCAGTATTGTGGGGAGCCTCCGTGACCGAGAGGTAGCGTGCTCGGCCTCAGACCGCCAGGGCTCGAATTTCGAATCCTGTGTCTGGAGGGCAGTGTCATCCCAATCATCTCACCATCCTCAGGAGGTTCTCCTGGCCCAGTTTAGCCTATATGTGCACAAAGGTGGCCTAAAGCCCGATTCATTTCATTTTTTTTGTCATCCAATTTCTCTGCATGTGCCGTTGGCATTTTTCAGAATAGATCACTTCTCACATACGTTATGCGAAATTCATGCTCATATAAGAAATGCAAATGTATTTATTTATAGAACAATATTGACTCTTTAAAATAATTATCTTAACTCTTCTTTGTCCAAAATCGCCACATAAACGTACTCTTGGAACACAAGTTTATTTTTAAATACACGTAAATTGTGATGTATTATTTCAAGTAGACCCTCATAAGCAACTACTAGACGCAGAATAATAAAACTTGGTACATAGCTATATAACCCTCAGGGCTTTAGTGTGGCATAGTCGTAAGATGGCACAATGGTCATTTCACGACAAATAAGCTATATTTTAATAAATAAATAATTTTGCAGTTTATCATAGGACTGGAATACAGGTCCGCACTCCAATACATATCTCCTTTATTTTCCCAAATAACACACTCTTACCCAGCGCTAAATCAGATTTCAGAAGATGGGAAATATCTTTATTCTGAAGAAATTTTCAGCCTGGCATGAAACATAAATGGAGTAACAATATCATATGAGCATAACATTTCAATAGAAAACCTTGAGGTTAAGCCAGCTTCAAAAGCTTGAGTAAACTGTATATTTTCCAGTTTTCATATGATCAATTTTCTAATCGACATAATAATGAATAGTAATTATATGGAGCTATAAACTCCAGATATCGAAACTTAAAATCAACATCCTTATAATGTTATGACAGCGGAACAGGATTTACTTTCAGGAGCCAGATATCTGAAAACCCAGTATCATTGGAAAGTATCAACAGAACTACTACATAATTATGGTACTGATCTCGGATAAGATTTTTATTTTAACCATTTCAGCGCGGGGACCGTTTTTATACGTAAGAATTTGACGTCTGTAGACGTCAAATTCTGACGTATAAGTTTGGGTGAGATTCATTCTCTATCTGATCAATTTAACAAAATCATTATCAAGGCCAAAATGACGAAAATGTCTTATATAATGTCATCAGAAGGCTTAAATGATTTGCAATGGTTTAATATACCTATAATATACAAATGATTCTGTATTGTCAGTTACTTTAAACATGTATCCATCACCCACAAAAACTTCAGCCCCCCCCCCCCCCTCCCCCTGGAGATTGAATGGTGGCCCCCTTATTGGAATAATTATATTCCATCTGAAGCTGTATTACAACGTTAAGGGCTAAATGAGATACCCGAAGAGAATATCTAAAGTAGCCCCTTGGGATGACATCAATTTTGGTTTTACTTCCGCACTAAAGTAGTGTATCCCAGGGATCATGTTTTAATTTTTTTCAGAATTTTCATATTTTTACAAAAATTAACATTTCAATGAAACCAGAAGAAACCCAAACAAACTATTTGTATACCTGAAGGACGATTGAATGTTTTCACAGCATTGGGCCACATGCTGATGGCATCGGCCCAGCGTTGGGTAGACAATTAGTGCTGCAGGTGTGTCCTCCCGTGTCCTGACTATGAGACACCAATTATCCCCCAATTAGCGGCGACTGCTCTGATCTTACCGTCTGATACGTGGGAATATGTGATAGAAAGTGCTTAATATTGCTGACTTGTTTTGTTTACATGGCAATATACGACCTAGAAATACAACTATTTCGCTCTTTTTCGGTGCTTTAAAATTGTTTTTTGATTTTCTCGCATTTTTACCTAAGATCAGTAGGCTATATAGCTTCATATAAATTAAATTTTCAAAATTGACAACATTGAAAATGTCTCATCCCAAGGGGTCCCTTTAAGAAATATTTATACACCTATAGTTGATGACACATGAATATTATAATAATCTGAATAAATTCGCTAGTCTATCTGACTGATTGTATGACTCCTTGATATTTTATTAGCTCCCACCGTCACCGTAGGTGAGACGGAGGGAGCTATGGATTCCGCCTCCGTTCTGTTTTTACCTCTTTCTTTTGCCTATAACTTTGTAAGAAAATAAGCTAGGATAACAATTTCGGGTATGTGGGTTACTTCCAGGAGGATAATGGACAGGTTTAAATAATTTTAATCTGAGTTCAATACGCAAGGTCGCAGAGGAGAAAATGATGATGTTACGGCGTTGGGCTGGACCATTACTATAAAACAAAATGTGAGATTTCAGGAGAGCATGCATCTTGAAAAAAATTAGCTCGATCAAATTCAAAATGGCCGCCTATCGGCCATTATTCACTTTCACATAGCCGTTATTTGGTAAACCGTAATAGATGGCTAGACCATTACTATAGAACGAAATGTGAGATTTCAGGAGAGGATGCATCTTGAAAAATTTCGAATTGATAAATTCAACATGGCCGCCTTTAGGCCATCATTCACTTTCACATGGCCGTTATTTGGTAAACTGTGCTAAATGGCTAGACTGTTACTATAAAACAAAATGTGAGATTTCAGGAGAGGATGCATCTTGAAAAATTCAGACTCGATCAAATTCAAAATGGCCGCCTATTGGCCATTATTCACTTTCACATGGCCGATTTTTGGTAAACCGTGCTAGATGGCTATAGACCATTACTACAGAATGAAATGTGAGATTTCAACTGAGCATGCATCTTGAAAAATGCTGACTCGATCAAATGCAAAATGGCCCCCCTATCGGCCATTATTTACTTTCACATGCCCAATATTTTGCAAACTGTGTTAGATGCTAGTCCATTACTATAAAACAAAATGTGAGGATGCACCCTTAAATTTTTAAACTAGTCTATATCAATTTCAAAATGACCGTAAGTCAGCTATTAATTACCTCGATTGGTCTGATATCGGGTAAACCGTGCCAGATAGGTAGACCATTACTGGGATACTGATTAGGATCATTAATTTCAATGGAGGTTTGCAATCTCCGACAGATTGTCTAGTTCTTATCTTACTCTTAGACTGAGCCTCTTAGACCTAGCTGTCTTGCGTCTTGATTTTTGACCTAGCCTAGGACTACAATAATAACCCTACACAAAATTGCTTAAAACAAATTCTAATTCGGAGCGGGAGCTCCTGGACTTATGTAGTCTTGTATTGATATGTTTTTTGTAGATTCTCCAGAACAGAATAATCTACATGAAGTTTTGTGTATTATTTCTTTGGACGTACTTCAGAACTGTATCATCTACTCTGTCCCAAGAATAACCCTGTATAAACCATAAAAATTACAATCCAAAAATCATCCACCGATCAAACTTTTTTTGGCAAATCAGTCAGCTATAAAACTATCCATATTTAATAGAGAGCTAAGACAAAACTACATTATTATTATTATTTTATTCTTGTTGCATGAGCGATATGATAAAAACACAGCATGACTATACATTTGCTAAAGTGGAACAATGTTCAGCTATTTAAAAATTGTTAATTCTAACCATAAAGCACTTATCTTGCATATCACTCATAACCACACGCGTCCTGCTCAGCCGTATATCTTCTATCAGGTCTTCAAAGGCCTGTAGTAGGCTATGCCTTGTTATTGCATTATTATCCACATCCACACATAATTTGTGCATTTTCATATATGTATATCGATAATAAGTCAGGTATGACTTCCATGGTCTACTCCTCTTATTTGAAATATTGTTGACAGCGCTATCACCGACATTCCGTAGTGGCTTCCATTACTGTATGGTATAATAGTATGTAAATGACCAGCTTCAATGTCATGATGTAATGTTATGATATGTATACAGTGGTGTAAAGCGTCGTTCACTCACTCTTTTAAATGACGTCTATATGATCTTTCGCTAAGTTTTTTATCATGTAACTAAATTTGATTTAATCCTTTTGATCCAATTCATTGCAATAGGATAATAATTATGAAATGTGATACTCGAATAAAACACGTGTCGTGTAATATACAAATCATTCAGGGGGTACAATTGCCACTGATGGTGGGCCACCATCAGTGGCAATTGTACATTCCATGTACCACCATTGGTGGTACATTAAATGGTTTCCTACAAATAACATTTTATTTCAACTGCTGACCATAAAACCATGTTGAAAACACTTTATTCTGTATTTTAATAATATTAGTGCTATATCATTCTGCTACATTGTTTTGATTGATTTCTAAAATATATTTTTTTTTCAAATTTATTTTTTGACACAAAAACAATGCGGACGTGAATTTCACAGCCCAAAATGAGTTTAGCCCTTTATCTGCTAGTCGGTAGGTAGAGGGTGTAGCTTCATTTCAAGATAAATGAGAAAATAATTACCATATTTCTTACGTTTATTGGTTACAAGGACGGCGATTTAATTTCAATGGTTGACAGTATAGCACCACAAATCACATACTCATATCGTTTTTTTACGAGTTTACGCTTATGACATGAAGTTTGGTGGTAGATTCTAATTTGCATATTTTATGTTATTTCTGGCTTGGTAAAATACCATATTTTTAGGTGACGGACATTTTGTATGTTTCAAGTTGCTGGAGGTGGTTTACATTTTCGAGGGGGGATAAAAACATGATAAAATTTATATTTTGCTAAGCACATGATCTTAAATTGTATCTCAAACATAGATGGCCACTAGACTGCATTATTATATTATGGTCAAATTACTAGTGTTTCCGACATTAAAACTTTTGTGCTTGGACAACATCTTGACTAACAAAAACACAAATTAATTGACAAATTAGCTATTGCGCAGGTACCAATTTATCGTCATTAAATGATGAATACATTATCATAAATAATAATTTTGTCCAAATTGACAATTCAGTGGTGTTCACTAAAAGACTCTTGGGCTAAAATAGTTAAATATTCTTCAATATTGTCCGGAAGTGGTCTGTATGCACTCAATGACCACAAAACAAGTTCAAATGGTGTATTACAAAAGAAAATGGACCTAAACCTAACCAATTTAATCAATCCCAAAGTATGGTGGTCCTATGGCTGCTGGAAAATGTCTGGTTTCTATGCTTCACTCGTGTCACCAGTGTCTCTATTTCAGGTGACGTACTATGACACTCACTGAATGAATGCATGAATGAAATCTTATATAGCGCATGTATCCAGCCGGAGGCTGTTCAGAGCGCTGAAAATCGAGAGTAACTTAGCAAGGCCTGTTATCATTCAAATTCCAACTCAGTCTCCTGGGAGATATACAGCTGAGCTGCCATTGAGGCGCATCAAGCTATTTTTCATTCCAAGCAAACTCGCCTTATCTGCCAAGTACTCGTACATTGTGGATTTTCTGGGGTCTCGCCGGATGGAAACTGCGCCTACGTCCATTGAGGTTCTTTTACGTCCAACTCTAGGTCAGTCAGACGAGCCATCTGATTTACGTGGTTCTCTGAACCCCACGAGTGTATACAGCACCTGGCAGTCCCAGGCGGTCACCCATCCAATTATGAACCGGGCGCGACGTTGCTTAACTTCAGTGATAGAGCCAATCACGATGAGCGAACGCCGTATTCCGTATGATAAGTCAGTGTAAGATATAGCTTGAACAGGATTTCACGTAAAGGCGGCTAATTTGCATATTCAAATAAACAAAGTAGATCTTATGGGAGTGTACATCAAAATTGACAGCTACATTATTTATAAAAAAAACTATATAAAAAAACGTCACAATTCATTTCAACGTATCATTGCTCCCCTAAACTTATATCTAGATCTAATTCTGAGATACGTCACGCAGCTATTTTTGATCATTTTTTTACACTAAAATCGATCAAATGTTTTCCATCGGAAAATACAAGGTTGGCAACAAGTTGCATTTTCTCATACTTACAAAATAACGACAAAATTTAGCACAGTAGCCACCTGATACAAACAAGCGCCGGCTGACTATATGTTTTTTTTACGGTACATAACGTCATGTGTGATTAGAAATAATAATAATTCAATAACTTGCTACTATGCTGTGTAGGATACTTGGATTTTTTTATTGGCACATTTATTGACACAGTGTTATTAGGGCGACCCAGCAATCTGCACAGTTATATAATTTGAAAAAATGTAAGAAGGTTCACATTAATTGGTAGAATGACCATATCTAATTCACCTTTCAATGTTTATCATTCTAAAATTAAAAAAAGATATTTTTTTTTAAAACATACGATCTAACATGAAGATAACTATACTATTTATCGTTCTGAATTATACAATAAAAAAAAATTAGCAAAATAACTCGGTATCATTTATTTTTTTATTTTACGCTTAAAAAATTCGCGACGCGAGATATTACGTGTAGATGGAACATCAAACAAAATATGTCGGCCATACAAGAAGCAAAGCAGATTGCTGAACTCTCCATGCACCGTGCAGCCATTCACAGATCAGTTGGCGAAGGACTTCAGTGGTGGCTCAACTTGATCAGTAAGTGTTGGCATATCCAGTAAGTCAATTATAACAATTATAGAATCAGTAACTTTAATATAAAATGTAATTTTCGCCAATGTTGGCTTTTGTTTTTGCACATTGGTGCGTTTCATCAAAGAATCGGTATCATGTTGTAAAAAATGCAAGACTTTTCCTTTTTCCGCGTGAATACCATAACTAATGCATAACTAATAGCATTAATCTTTGCCTTCCAGTTCTAATTACCAGGGACACCGATTCTGAGGTCTAATCAATGCGAGGCGATCTAATCTGATCCAGATGAGCGGCTTACTTTGATATCCTATAAGAGGGAGGGAGGTCACTCGGGGATTTGGGATGTTTACCATGCACCATGCATCTGAACACAACTATCGTACAGCAAACACCAGGCGTTCATCCAGTGCTGGTATAATGTTGGGCCGGCGTCGGACCAATGTTATACCAACACTGGTCAACGTCTCGCATTTGCTGGGTTACGACGTCAGATCAACAGTACAATTGTTTATCTGACGTTGTAACAACTTCACTTGGATGTGACTTATTATATTATGTCCTCTAAGATATATTATTTTTCTTTGTCAAAATATTAATCAAAGCATTTTTCAAGGATTTTCTTATACAAAACCAACAGACACACACACAGACAGACAGATATTTTATTGACATAAAGAAAAGTCACTACAGATTTACTTGTCATAAAAATGATACAGAACTAAAGCTACTTCAAATGTTTTCCTGGTAATATAATTGTGAATCTGAATTTTAATAACTCCTACAGCACTCTATAGAGCTGAACAAAGAGACATCGAGTGTGCACAGATAATGTTCATGAAGTCTAAAAATATGTACATGGTGTATGGCACACCTGACAATCAGGTTTCAGCGGTGGTTTCTAAGAAATTTAGTTCATTCGCCAGATGGTGCTAGTGAATGATGGACGATGTCAAACAGTTAGTTAGCATGGTTAAAGCAAGGATACTAGTATCCTTGGTTAAAGCAAAAACTTCATATAAAGTTCTTGGTCAAAGTATAAGGTTCGTTTCTATTCGCTGAACACAGCTACCAGCATTATTGGCTCACTGTGGCATGGTCAAGGCACCAAACAAATGGGTTCCTTGGTGACGTACATATTATTGATTAGTGAGTCGAGACGTCCGAATTACGCTCATCTCTTCCAGCAAATATTATTGAAACAAATTTATCAAACATATATCGATGCAGATAAAGCGCTAATTGCAAATTATAACAGGTTTTAAATTTTAAATCCAAGAGTATATATATCATGTATATTTTCAAATTAATTTGAAGCTGCAAATTATGTCTGCAATGCCAGCTTCAGATGAATGTGGAGTGTGCAGATGGAAGGCGACTCTCATAAAACCAAGTTAATTATTTTGTGGCATTCTAATAGATTGAAAAGAAATGCAAGGATACACCACTCGCGCCTGCCAGCCAAGACAAAAACAAAGCCACTATATCACTATATTTTTATAATGGTGGTGCCTCTAAATTATCAAATGTGATGACTCCATTTAAACGGTTTTCAAATCAATAATATATTATTATATGATTCCCAAATTTGAATTGGGTGAAGTTATGTAGGCTGCTTTATCCGGTACACCTCATTCATTACACAAAAGTATGAAAACCATCCAAACAAAATACAAAAGGTGACCTTGGGACTGTAAATGTTAAGCCATGCTATGCTCAGACAATTATGTATGCACAATACACTTTAATACCCGAGGTTTCGGACGCCTACGAGTGTAATCAAGAGAGATGAGTGTCGTTTACATAGGATAATTACTCTCCGCATGATGTTGACGCGTCTATAATAATACCGGGCTGATTATGACACAATGCCGCCTCAATGTTGAGCCAGCTCCGGGGACGCTGGCCCAACATTGAGGCGGCATTGTACCAGTGTCATGCAGGATGTGTACCGGCTGGGTCACTGCGGTTATTTGTCATGCTGGTGACACCAAATCCCAGCAAACACGATACATTGACCCAATGCTGGGTTAATGTTGGCCCGCCGTCTACGACGTCGGGCCAGCATTAACCCAGCATTGCGTCAATGAATCGTGTTTGCTGGATGTCCAAATATTCGGTGCTGGCCCACAACCGATTCACTTTGGGCTGATGGTTCGCTTTTGTGGTTTATGCTTTGTCCTCGATATCAAAGCGGTCATTCTTCCGTCATTTATGCTGATTGAGCCATTTTCAAATAACAATAATAATTGTTCAATTAAGCAGAAGCCTGTGCATGTCAGTATAGATAATGGTTTATAATTATCAGAGAATGTGACATTCCGAACTCGATTATAAATGTGATTTTGTTACTTGAAATTAGCGATGTTTCCATGCTTTTGTTATTTTTTTTCTCAAATGCGCTGGTATGTAAATATAGCTTGTGTATCACGTGTATTGTATGCAGGGTTTTATAATCGCACAACCAACACCAATATAATGTATTCGGTAGTTATTTTGAATAAATAGCCCCTATTTTCATATAAAAAACTAATAATGATGACGATAACACAAATGAGAGGATTTTTTTTATTCCGAAACTATTCGAATTGGTTACACCATTAAAATTATAATTTCAGAAATAGAACAATAGCCTTGTCTTGTATATCACTGCCATTGTGATCTTATAATGCAGATGCATCGGCTTAGGAAAGGATAATTAACTAAGGTTGCCGTTGGGCCAACGTCACAGACGGGGACCTAACCTTGAAGCGAATGTAAATCACCTGCCAGCAACAACTTTATTATCACAAGACACGTGGGAGTGCCAGTCGTCAGCGTACAGGTATCTATCCTCATACACATACATTACATCTTGAGGCAAACCGCTGAATAAGTTGCCCTTCGCCCCTTGTCGTACAGCCAGTACATTCTCAACACGCCGATATTATACATTAAGTTGGCGTATCACTCGGCGACAGGTATGCCGCGAATGTACAGACAGTGCCAATATTTTCGTTGCCCCGGACGGTTTTTAAATGGCGCGAACTGAGTTAGAAGTGGAGACAGAAGCAGACGAGCATTGATAGCCGTGGTGTCATCACATAAGGTGAAGGTAGGCGCCTCATCCCCCGGGGGTGGCCGGTGATACAGCTCGTTTTCCGGGTGATTGGACATTGTTGTGGCGCCTTTCTCCATAACAGACGTCTATGTATAGACCCCCCCCCCCCCCCCGCATTACGACACGTCTGTGTTAAACCTGACATGTATGCCAACCTACATCACAGGTACACGGCAAAGTAAAATATACGTGTTACACACAAACAGTCATGTTTGTCTACGCTTCTTCACTATTTATTTGTTTTCTTTGTCCGTGGACTATTAAACAGGCATAGATAGTGATTGTTGTTGACATGTGAATCCTCCTAATTTGACGTGTGGTGATGCATCACACACACCCGGATCTATGAGAGGGGATTTGCAAAGGATGAGTCACAGTGAAGGGATTTACATTAATTGACAGATAGCAGATTAAGCCAGCAGTAGACCACAAAACCACAACTTTGCACTGACAAACACCACTTGCTTGCTATAATGCGTATTAGACTATCCACAGATCAAGAACTTTATTCCAAGTAGATAGAGAGAGGTTAAAATAGGATTATCCAATAATTGTTAATCCAGAATATGATGCTGAACAGATAATCTTTAATGACTGCTAGCATCATTTGAGATACACCAGATTGCCAGCTGTGAAAACATCCTTTATTTCCGGGTGTTCCTGGATGAGGTAACGTCATTATTATTTCGGTGTAGCCCCCCCCCCCCCTCCCACACCTACTCGGGACCCGGGCCAGCGTGAGTCACAGATGTTTGACACACACTGGCGTTGGCGCGTTTTCACCATTCATTTCTCACCTGCTATCCTGTCAAACAGGACGTATCGGATTTAAATTTTATCGTGCGCTCTCCGCATTATCTGCGGGCTTAGTGTAAAGCCCACAGCAGGCTGATCAGCCTAAATCAGTCCCCATTCAATACATGCGGCCGTGTTTGTTCAGTGATAACAGCTATCGATGTGGGGAGCATCACAGGCGATCTGATAAGGAAGGGATCCCATACCCGCGTAAAAGCTGCGTGTTGTGTGATCAGTATAAATACTGTCACGGAATTAACTTGAAAGTGGACGCACGTGTAGCTGGCAAGCACACGCCAAATATTGTGTATGGTGTTAGTTGAGGTGTGACCACACTGTCAGCTGTGAGATACAGGCGACCAGGCGTGAACACTGCCAAAACCCCCGAGCCTGATAATACAGGCCAGTGAAGGAGAAGGGCACACTCGTCTGAGGGGAGTCATAGAGACATTAGCAGCTGGCAGACTCACGAGGTGACGGGATACGTGTACACATTGTGTGCTCTTGTGTGCACAGAGGATTGCACCCCGTGGCTTGACCCCTGCTGCACTGGCTGACCACAAGCTTTGCCATATTTAGGCAAGGACCAGGTGCTCCATAAAACATCTATTGTTGACCAACTTTACTTCACGTTGATGGCTCTTGTCTTGACTAACCACATGGTGTAAGCGTGCACCTCGCTGGATGATATTGTGTTCTGCTACTGGATATAGTTTATTATTTCGCATCCTATGTTTCACTTGGAGCACATCTAGAGACAATACAAGATGGGATCAGAGAGATTAGCCTGGACAGGCAGGCTCATGTATGAGTCAGAGACAAACAACAACAGTTTTAGTTCTGCTGGCACTGGAGCCCCAAGTGTAGATCAACTGGACATGTCCATGGCTACATTACCCCGGGGCACATCCACCTTGCCCAGGGGGACATACCGCAAGTTACGGGACAAGAACGGCGATCTGGAGTCTGAAAAGACCGACAACAAATGCTGTCCAGGATGTTCCCCAAGACTTACTTATGCACTGAGCTGTTTTTTCGCCACAGCTGCCTTTATGGCAGCAGCCAACATCCAGACTTTACCGGTACTACCATGGCCAGCTATTGGTAACCTCTTGCCAAAAGACCAGTGGGTACAATATCCCCCGGGTATGCCTGAAATTGTCGGGATCGTCATAGGTATGTTTGGACTTCATTATTTGAGGAGATTCGGTGAAGTATTGTTCCTGCACGATTACCGGCGGCTGGTCTGGAAAAGTGAATGTTTGTTCATGCCTCTGTATCACGCTGCTTTCGGTTTCTGGATGGGTTGGTCCGTGAATCACAACCTAGAATATATCGTACCTACTTGGCCTATCCTGGCATCTGGTGGAATACTATTTCTCACTGGTGAGATAGGAAACTGTATCTCCCACGTCAAGTTGTGGCAGCTGCGCAGAAAGCCCTACAGTGAGGTGATGATGCGAAAAGTGGCATCACAGCATCTACTACCAAAGGGTTTCTGGTTTCAGCTCATCTGCTGTCCTCACTACGTGTTTGAAATTGTCACGTGGCTCGGGTTTGCCATGGCAACATGTACACTGTCAGCGGGCTGTTTTTTCGTGTGTAACACCTTTATCTTGCTGGTGAAGGGACGTTTGAGATAT
The DNA here is from genome assembly GCA_964017125.1 of Flabesymbios commensalis. Taxonomy (NCBI): domain Eukaryota; kingdom Metazoa; phylum Annelida; class Polychaeta; order Terebellida; family Flabelligeridae; genus Flabesymbios; species Flabesymbios commensalis. The sequence goes on from OZ024907.1 coordinate 39,759,217, forward strand.
AGAGCCTACTGCAAGGAATTCGACGGCAGGAATAGAAAACCAAGATATAAGAGATGGCGCAAGTCTATGATACCTCTTTGCTGGTGAGATTTGAGATACAATTCAAAAACTAACTGCCATTGCTGCCAGAACCAAAATGATGTCCCTCCGTGAAAATGACAATGTGTAGGCCTATACCTTCCAGGTCAATGGGATAGAGTGTATCTTCATTGTAACACAACAACTCAAATATTTCACGTGGAATACACTACGAGCAAGACGTTGCCCTTATGTTAGGCGACGTTGCTGACTCTGATTCTATAGTAAACCAACATTGGGTGAACATGATGTTTACTGGTACAGTCATGCCGTAAGTGTTGAGGAAAGGGTCAAACAAACTGCCATCTCAGCAAACATGAGACGTTGGCACAACGTTGGTCCACTGCTGGTCCAACGTCGTTGACGGTGGCACAACAGTAAACCAATGTTGGGCCAACATCTCATGTTTGCTGGGATCCTTAAAGACAGATGAATTGTTGTTGTTTTTAATGGCGTCGTTGTTCACCATTCATGTTTCGTATTTCAGACATTTGCCCAATACATGCAGTCATTGAGTGATAGAAGTAAGATCTAAGAAGTGGTTATCATTATTTCATACCTTTTCCCTTGTCGCAAACACTGTCCTTTTGACGCAAAGTAAAACAAACACAAATCAAATGTTTAGATGTTTAAATATTGTGATTTATTATATGTAGAATGTTGAAGATGGTGATTTATTGAAATTTACTGTCTAGTGTCATATCTGTCAATCCACTAAATCCTGCATCGACTGCGATCACTCACTTTTATGTAGAATTGTAAAACGTACACTGTTAGTCTTGCCATGAACGATATTTTTGTATTAACAGAATAATTGTGCTCTTAGCTGTCACATTGATTTTAATTTTAAATAATTCATTGGATTTGTTTTAACATTTTTAATAGTATGCATAGCATAGTACGCGAATGTGTATTTCTCTTCAAGCATTAAGTCTTCTTTAATCTGCCGTGCAACTTTAGCCAAAAAGCAGTATCTGCTTACTTTACAAGTAAGCAGATGCTGCCTTTGAGGAGCTGTACTGTCGTACTTCGCTGTGCCTTCTGCTCAATGAATTTAATGATAAACAAGTAGCAAAGCATTGGCTCCTTTCTGGCGCATCTGTTTAATTGGGCCAGAAAAGTAAACATGGCAAATAGATGTTTTGTAATATGAGCTTAACATTATCATGATTATCACTGATTATGTAGTCGCTGGGATGTAGATAGACACAGATTATCGGATTGATTATTTTCAATGTTTCGTTCATTCTAGTGGTATTACATATATATATATTTATTTTATAGCATTATTGTTCTTGTAGTTAACATGTTAAGCAACTTCATAAGCGTATATTTGCTAAATAATTCTATTTTAGGTTTTATCCATTAAACATGTTAAAGTGCAATATTATAAAATTGGAAATACACACACATGAATCTATGTCACATACATGTACATGTAATAATCACATGAATCTGTGTGACTAAGGGAAATAGAATCTGATTCTATTTTTCTTGGTGTCACATACATGTAATAATTACATGAGTCTGTGTCACATACATGTAATGATTACATGAATCTGTGTCACTAAGGGAAATACAATCTGATTCTATTTCCCTTGGTGTCACATACATGTAATAATTACATGAGTCTGTGTCACATACATTTAATAATTACATGAATCTGTGTTACAAGTAATAATTACATCTCCATAACTAGGAATGGTGAACTAGCTTTTGAACATGTTAAAAGGTGCATGTGAAACACAAAATACAATAAAAAACGAAAGAAGCTAACTATGTTTAAATGGATTTATGCCACGTAAAAAAATAGTGTAGCACTGTTGTTTTATGGGAATACATCGTCTTTTGTACTGTCATCACACAACCACACGCAACAATAATTTAAACTTTTTACGATATTATCTGATTATAGACTCATGTTAAGGTATCTTCATTTTTATATAAGACACTTTTAACTGTTTGTTTGTGAGAATACTTTTTGCCACACTTTTAAAACATTTCTGATATTAATATATGTTCAACCTCCATGTTAGATAAGAGTTTGGTTTCAATTATTTTGTCTTGTGTGACAAATTTGTAAGGCTTTTGAACTTGCCCGAATAACAAGTGTTATTAAACGTTCATTACAGATCTGTGTGACTTTGTGTCTTTGTTTATTCTGGGTGGAGGATTGGGGTGATAATATTTTTCAGTCAAGACGAGTACCATTTATGTCATCCACGGATAGATTTTATGGATCATAAGAATGTCGAGATGATGGTATTTACGATTATTGTTGGTGTGTGTCGGCCGTCTATTCAAAGGTTAAACATAAAAGCCACACAACTAAATGTAAATGATCGCATGAGAGGTCATATTTTATTTAACCCTTTCATCGCGGGGACCGTCTTTACACGTCAGAATCCAAATCTGTAGACGTCAGATTCTGACGTATAAAGACAATCCCCGCTCTAAAAGAATTACAATATTTATAATGGTATTGACCTATAACCTGATAACCATGATAACATATGTATTCAAATGAAGCAGAAAGAGCTAACTAAGACATTTATGATGATTTCAAAAAATCCCTTTAGTCTCCATGGTTTAAACAAAAATAACTCAGCGTTGAAAGGGTTAACTTCTGTCCTTTCTTGTCCCTTTATTATTCATATTTAACCCATTGTTTGCCGCGCTATTTTAGCACTTTAGCTCATTTGACAATGAAATTGCCGATTCGTCTTAAAAAATATATAATATCTTACTTTCAACGAAGACGCATCTGAAACTGAATCCTTAGATTCAATAAATATCTCTCAGAACAGTATAGAGTATATATTCGGTGCCAACAAACAAGGGGTTAACTATTATATTTTTTTTAGTATGCATAGCTATTCTGGCAATAATGTTTGTCCTCTAGTCCATGCCACGAAAAAAATAGACCCATTTTGTTGCATATTAATTTAAATTTAAATTTAATTTATTAATTTTAATTTAAATCTTTATTTTTTGCACCATGTCTATCAAAAATTTAATTAGGACCATAAATTGTTTCAAACGACTTATTTGTAATCTTCCTGACCAATTTAATTAAATATGCAAATTATATACTGCCACTTAAATGCAATTTGATGACATTATCTACATGTGACTAAATAGAGAAGCAGTTGGATTTCGGCTAGCATTTGAAACAACTAATGATTTGACCTTTTGGGAGTGAACATAAGAGGGTGTTGGGTTAAACATGTTAAACAAAGAATATGAGATATTATGTATGTTATTCTTGGGTAACAGGTTAAGAATCAAAAATAAAAATGAGTTGACATTGCATTTAAATTAACGTTTCACTTTTCACCAATATCGAAGGGTGTAATCCCAACATGCATACTTGAATCCATTATGATTGCTTTAACATGTTTAATGAAGCTTATGTTCTATAATACCGTAGCCGTAGGTCGGCGAGTTGCAATACGCTGTGCTCTAGAGCATGCCGAGTATTTGATTAGCATTGTTATATAAATCTGTTATTGTGTCGCCAAAATCTGCTTTGTTTGATATATGTCGGTGTTGACCCCCATGCTGTTTGATGAAGTACGTGTCACACAGGATGAAGTACATCCGCGTATGTCCACATCAGCATGGGGAAGAGTTACATAATATGAGAGGAAGCTTAGCATGCTTAGGGGCTCCTTCTCTTCAATAATTACATTTTTGATTATTGATTTTCTATCTTAAAATTAAACTACACCTATATTCCATATTCTTCCATTGTATTCAGATGGTATTTTTACTGTTTACCAGACATGCAGACAGACAGACTGACAGATATTTTATTGACATAAATAAAAGGCATTCCAGACTTATTTTGCCACAGAATTAACTGATTGATCTGCGATCTATAATAATTTGAGCGATGTAGCCATGCTAATAAATTACCTTCATAATACCTCTCACATGAATTTCTGTATTTCATGTAGAAGTAATCGTCTAATAAGTTCCCACTTTATACTCACCACTTGAAAGTAGAGTGTCCTGCTAAGTATACACTGCTTTATACTGTACCAAAATATAACATATAATATTAATAGACCTAATATTTATACGATATTACGTCTAGTACAAAATCATCATTAGTCGCACTTGTGATCTATTAACAGAATAATCAGAGACGATCAATAATAATTTTATTGACATACTGACAATTTATTATGGATATATTGATCTACATTTCAACTGTCTGTGAACTAGCACCTAAGCTTATTATCATAATATATTTTTAAAATATTTTTTTACTGGTTCCCAGCAAACACGATACATTAAAACAATGTTGTTTTAACTCCGGTCCAACGCCTTCGTCGCTGGCCCAACATTAAAACAACATTGTTCCGATGTATCGTGTTTGCCGGGTTGTCACGTGCTGATCGATTGTCAAACTGTATTTTTATTTTTTTAAATAATTGACATAATAACTTATGTTTTTAAATTTATTAGTAGCTTTAAGGTAGACATAAAACATGCACGTCCATCGTCGATATCATGAGTCCATTGCATTTAGAGAAATATTGGATGGTACTTTGGTGAGTGCGTTCGTAAATCCGGCCAATGGTACATATCTAGCTAACTGAGAAAAGTGGCCACAACTGTCGGCTGTGTGAATTAGATGTGTATTAAATTCATTGATATCACACAGGAATGTGTTCAATTCTAGCATAGGCCTACATGGCTGTGTTTGTTACAGTCACTACGACGAATATTCAGGAATGAAAACTCACTATCCGCTTGCGTGCAATAAGAACGACTATTTTGTGTATGTTCAGAAGATATTACTGGTACTGCAATTTGCCTTCTGTCGTACTTTGAAGTATACATATACAATGAACACGAGTGTAGTGCTGTGAACCATCTAGGCCTATCTATCAAATCTATGCTGTATTCAATTAATTTCGCGGCGGCAATAGAAGTTTTCAAAATAAGCCTGTCATGTAAGCACATTCATCATGACGAATGTCTGAACATGAAACTGAATTTAACAAACCATATAGTATTGTTGCAGATCTAGCTCCCTTTACATTTATGAATACCATACAACGTGTACAGAAAGGTAGTTTACCATGTTGATAATAAAGCTGCCATGATGTTCAGATATTATATTTAATGGGTTTTTAGACATGTTAGAGGACAACTCGTCCCAGTATCTCATCTCGTTGGCGCTGTTTCAATGCTGGTACAGCACAGGGATTGCTGGCCCAGAATTCAGACAGCACAGGGCTCGTATTCCATATTGGCTGATTAATATATCCCCGCCGTCTTCGACGTCGGCCCAACATTAAAACAACATTGTGTAAACGCCTCGTCTTTGCTGGGTAGTCACTTATCAAGTACTACTGCTGTGCCAGTCACATTAAGTTTTACCAGGGTATACAACCTTAGGTGGTAATAGTAAAAACTAGTCCTCTGGTACTTGATGAATGATATTAAGTGAGGAGGTCCCGTAATGAATACAACAGACACCACTTTTAAGTATATTCAGCAGCCAGTCTCACAGGGTGGACCAAACGGTAGACAACGCTGATCCAAACCTGGGCCAACGGCCCAGACGTTGACCCAGCGTTCAACCAGTGGCGTGCGTCCGCTATGTTACACTCTCCAACCTGCTGGGCCAGTGCCAAATGTGCTTGTAAAGGTGTGTTTACCATAAAACCACTGTTTTTGCTGCTATTTGTCCATGTAAACCCATTACAAAGTCAGCCTTGACCCTCGCAACATAACAATTGTATTATTATCAGATTATTTAACTTTTATAACGTAATAAAATATCACCTGGTGGCAATATACATGCAGCAGAAGGTCGGTACTGGTGGATGGGATTTTGTTAGCCACTATAAAAGACAGATAAATAATTTCAAGTGGAAATTACAGAGTGGAAACATATAATACAATTAATTTTGATGAAAGGGGGTAATGAAACCATGATCTGCAGCTGTATCGCATACATTGTAATGCGGAAATTTAGATATTATCAGGCCTATATAACCACTTCTTTTTCACAAAGGCATACTTCATTCTATAACCGTTACTCATGGTTAGGTAACTAATTACCTGGTTAATATGTATACTTCTAATTGGGGAGCCTCAGAGGTAGTAGTAATTGGTAGTGTCTCAGATGACCGTGTTTGAAAACGATATGGCTTCATGTTTCTCGGCAGGTTTGGCCGGCCTATTTTAGCCTTTAAATGTGAGCAAAGCATTCTGAAGGAATCATGCATTAGGCATGACGGCGTAATATATTGCATCATGTGTAGGCTACATATGACAATCCCGTACCAAGGATTGGACTGGAGGGGTGGGTTATAATGAATTGATTTAATGGGAGTAAAGTAGACATTTTTCATGGACTTCAATTATTAATAAAATTTTAAAAAAAGTAAGACATATATATATTTGTTGGGGATGACTACCACCATTCCTGGGTACAAGCTAGGAGGTTATATATATTATATAACCTCCTTGGTACGAGCATGTGTGAGTGGACGACAGGTTTCCGTGTGATAACACAATGATTACAACCTCAAGTCAATAAAAAAATATTGTTCGTGATAACAATAAATGACACGTGGATAAGTGACATTCACACGCACTGGTACTTAAATGGTGCAGACGTATATAGATGATCTGTTTGTATAGAATCCTGTAGAGTTTCCTGTCATTGGCTTTGTCACAGTGACAGATAAAGGCTGTACGTCACAAGTGTCTGTCTACATAGACACTTCACCATGTGGCAGTTTGATAACATCCTAGCAAACACGATACGTTAAACCAATGCTGATTTAATGTTGGGCCGACGTCGGAGACGGCGGGCCAACATTAAATAAGCATTGGTTTAACGTGTGTTTGTTGTGCAGCCACTGGAGATAACATAGCCCAATGTCAACCTTGGCTCAATGCTTGCCCAACATCAAAAACCCTGCTCCATTTTTGACCTAATGTTTCAAATCTGCGCATAGTCTCACATTATCACAGTTGTCATATTTGAATTTTCGACATGAATGCTATTTAGATATGAAAGTTCAAAGTCCATATCCGCATAGTTGTAGTTTCTGCATTGATTTCCTTATATTAATGAAACACTTTATCGACATACCAGAACGTGTTCTACCATGTATAAAATATTCCACTTAATTTCACACTTGCTCATTGAATAATTATTGAAGAGTATCCAAGAAATCTACTAATACTAATTTTTTAACTTCTCAGTGCACCAAACAACACTGTTTACTGTAATTTTACATTCTTTAAAAAAATGAGATAATTGCTATCACTATGATTTTTACTAAATATTCGACAATATTTTCCTAATATTGCGTTTATTTTTGGATCATTTTCGATTACCAGATTTACTGCTATGTTATTCTCCGCTCTGTAATAATAATTGTATAAATTTATTTCCAATGACAGTTTGTGAGTAAATGTCTCTTTATGCACAATCATGGCGATATCGCGACAGAAGGAATGACTTCAAGGGCTCTTTATAGTGCACAGTGCCATCGACAGCACTGCACACATCAGGTATTTGAACAGTTTGGAGCACTGCTTATGCACAACCTCGATGACAAACATCCTCCCTGACTAGCCTGCCACGTCTCTACTGTTCACAGAGTCACTTGGTCACTACCGACGTTATACATTGTGGTATATCTACTAGTAGCGAGGGTGACAAACATCCGACCCGGCCGGGATTCGAACGCAGTAGTTCTAAGCCACAGAATGAGCCATCGAGGCCGACAGAAAGTCTGTGAATTTAATAAACCACATGAAATGACTTGTAATTAATTAATAATAACCAGGCACGCCTGCAGGAATTATCATGATGGTACGCAAATATAGAAGAAAGAGGTATTCAGAAAACTAGGCTTTCATGTTTTTAAAAATACATAAACTAACAAAAAATAGTTACTAATTGAATTGTGTCAATTCATTTGTTGAGAGCAAGTGCTGCGCTAGCTAGTGATTACTGATCTACTTTCATACCAGACTCACTTTTCGTCTACTAAACACACACATATTGCTGTACTTTCCTACATAATATGTTATTAACACAGCGCCAGAGAGGTCTTTATCATACGGTAATAACACGGCATCTATAATTATGTAGAAATCACATCAGTCGTGTAGTTACCCTGCAGATCAGAGGTGGATGAATAACATACCCTGTAATCGCCAGAAGTTTATCTTGTGCTGGTTCAGTGTTGGTCCAGCATCGCAGACGGTGGCTCAATACTGAACCAGCACAGGGTCGACATTTCGTGTTTTGACTGAACACTTCAAGTACTATACGTTTGTAGTCATTTACCACTTGAAATACGTAGGATGTTATAATATAATCTGAAATGTATTTAACTCTGCGCAGCTTGAGAGTTATGCCCAATTTTAGTTGTACTTAAAGTTGTTGTTCCCAATAGTGACCTAGATTTTCAAATTGACATTTCTCATTTAATGTCGTTTCCACTTGTATACTTCGCATCATCTATTTTTACAACAATTAAATACTTGAGTATTTAAAATTGTAGTAGACTACGACCACATTGATGTTATTTATTAGTTTAGCATGCGTTTATCCCATATAGAGCTGTCTAGATGATATGTGTTGTTGTGGTATTATTTCTCTTTATTAACTTCATCCCGCATGATTTTTGTGATATTATTACAAGCACTGTAGTATCTTCTGCAGACAGACACTGGTCGTAAACCGTTCATCCTTATTTCCCAATTAGCACTGTAACTGAGTATCGGGTCATTCGAATTAACACTTTGCCACCGAATGTCATATGATTATAAGAGTTCCTAGGATTCAGACAACAGGAGTTAGACTCTTTTTTTTCTAGACGATACTACGTAATATGACGTATTTTTAGATCTTTGAAAATAGGAATCGGCGTGCGTAAAACTGTACTTTTGTCGTTATATTCAAATAATGAATAGAATTACATTGAATGTTACCAATTACAACATTTGGCATTTTCACAATTATACATTTGTTGTGATTATAAATGATTAAAACCACCCACAGAAACTAGAGGGTCAATCCCTGTTTGTGTAGAGCTTATACATTGTAACCCACACTTCAGCGCACCGACTATAAAAAAATTGCATAATATGCAATAATCTCTCATATGATATTTGACTTGTTGATACGTAAAGCCTTGAAGTGGATCAATACTGCAGGGTCATCTATGGGTCAATGAACTCTCTTGATGTCATCATTTCAACGTATTTTTCTTATTTTTACCATTTACCCGATGATTTATGTTATTTAAATTTTCACTTACTTAAAGGGACTAGCCCAGGTCTAAAATCATAAAAAAATCGGTGATTTTATTTTGGCTTCTTAATATGACCATATGATGTAAGCAGGTCCATAGACTAGAACTGCAAAAGTTTTCAATTTTTGTACTGCGCATTCACCAGTTAGGCTAGATATAGAGACGAAATTCCGGATTTCTTATTTTTGACAAGGTTGTCAATAATTAGAAATCTGGAATTTCATTATAAACTGGCATTACTCGGACCAAATTGAAAGGCAAGACACACAACACATGTTTTATAAACACATTAATTGCCATAATTCAGATTGGATGAGAAAAATATTTACAATGTGACAATGCAAATATACATCGTGTGTTTATTACCACATGATAATGTTTCCTTTATTTTGCACCTATATTTAATGTGTTATTGGACAGAAGGAACAACTTGACAGGCTGTTCTAAAGGCTAGTAACTGTTTTGTCGTTTAGCCAATGTTGGACCAACAACAAACCAGCATTGGCTAAACGTGGTCATTCCTCACTTTTTTTGCAATACAATTAAATTATGGAATCACTTCAACTAGTATTACGTGATTTATGTGTTTATTAATACTTTTTCAACACATAAAAGTAACAAGTAAAATATATCATATTTTACCCACCATTTATTTTAAAAATGAAATGAATCGGGCCTTAGGCCACTTTTGTGCACATATAGGCTGAACTGGGCCAGGAGAAGCTCCTGAGGATGGTGAGATGATTGAGATGACACTGTCCTCCAGACACAGAATTCGAAATTCGAGCCCTGGCGGTCTGAGGTCGAGCACGCTACCTCTCGGTCACGGAGGCTCCCCACATGACTGACTACCATTTATTTTAAACCAGATATGTATTTTCAGACCACCTGAATCGATCGTAAAATCTTTAATATACGCGCACACGAATCATTCCTTCTCCTAACCTGCTAACCTAATATTATCATATATGTACAGTGCATTGATGCGGGTCATCTGGATTTTTTTCTGATTTGTCACGTAGATATACCAAAATCAATGGTCAGTATGATTGTGTGTAGCGGGGTCGTTATAGTCTCCATCCCTTGAGATGTTATAAATATGTTATGCTTCAAAATAATTATTATACGTATTCTGGAAAGGTCACGCTTTTCATTGAGTGATTTTCTAAGAGATTGGCAGCGGAGTAAACATACATAATGTATATAGGCATATACAGGTATCTAGCAATACAAGGTAGACTTTTTATATGATGGCAAATAATACCCACTATTCATCTGCACTCTATGTAAACCCTTTCAGCGCGGGGACCATCTTTAGACGTCAGATGACGTGTAAAGACGGTCCCCGCACTGAAAGAATTAAAATTTTAATGGCCGTAGACCTATAACATAGGTATTCAAATGAACCGGAAAGTGCTAACTAAGACATTTTATGTTGATTTCAGATTGAAAGAAAAACATTTCGTCTCCATGGTTTAAACAAAAATATTTCAGCGTTGTAAGGGTTAACCCTTATCCTGCTAAGTTAATTTATTTATTTAAATTTTCACCCACTTGTGGTTGTGTCTCGCTACCGCGATCCACAACCTCAAGTGGTTGAAAATTACTCATATTAGGCACAAATATTTGCAAATATGGATGTTTAAGCACACATTTCATTCCCAATAACAGTGATTTGGTCAACTAATAAAACAGATTAAAAACGACAATAGTCGTAATCAGCAGGATAAGGGTTAGGGTAGGTGGGGGGGGGGTAGATTTATCGTATTATTCTATGTTACGGTTGCTGTGTTTTATATATTTAATAATAACAGTGATTATTTATGGTGTTGGAGATAGGGTGGTGTGAAGTGATGCGGGATGTCAAAGAGATAACTGGTTTTGCTCAATACATCACCAATAGTGTCCCAGGCAGCACGAGGCGCTGGCTCAATTTTTGGCTGATATTGGGCCATCGTCTACGACGCTGGCCCAACATCAGCCAAACATTGGGCCAACGCCTCGTGTTTGCTGGGGTGACACATGAGGCTGATAACGCGCAGTCAGCTAGTTGTCTGTCCAAGCCACAGACACACACTCTGAACAGTGTGTTGTTAAGAACATTATTAGATGTATGAATGAAATATAAGCAGGGACATAAAACATGTTACGAGCGTCGCCATCCTCTGTGCTGTCGGCTCTGTGATGAGGTCAACCATAACTGCATCAGCCATCTGTATTATATCTACTGACAGTGTTGTCGGCTGTTAGGACCACCCATAAAGCTTGGACATGTTGGATAGATCAGTCATTTTTTGCACAAATCACGTGAGATTCAGAAGCTTCTTCGAAAGTAATTATCCTAATGATAAAAGTTATATTGCCCACAGAAATTTCGACATGCAGCAAGTTTTAGTTAACAAATTTAAATATAGTAGGCCCCTAACATTTTATCGAAGGATTTGTAATCAAGAAAAGATGTTTTAATTTGGCAAATATGTTCAGCAATGTCAGCCAATGACCTGATCAACTCTTGGTAGCGAGCACTTTTGACTTTGAGTAATTTTGTGATTTTTACATATCTCAAAAACAATGCAAAATATCTAGACCATGAATATATGACACAAAACTGAGGTCTCACACAATACAAGGATAACGGTGCATTTTCGGTGTATTGGTCTTCCTTAGAGCCAGAATCCTAAATGTCCAGAATATAATTAAGGAAAGACGCAAGGAGACTAGTTCAAATATATCTTGGACGTGTATTCCTTCCACCACCATCGCCGGTGATGACCAACATTCATTCAATACTTGCCTACGATGTACCTCGTATAAAGTTCTTGCTCGCACAGAGGATGTAGGCCTACCCGCCAAATTCCGATTCAATGCTGGGCCAGCGTTGCAGCCCATTGCTGGTTCAATGCCGGTCAATCGTCTACGACGCTGCTCCAACACTAATCTATCACCAGGTCTGCTGTATACTTTGCGCAAACACGTGGCATTCACCCAATGCTGTTTCAATTTTCACCCACATTCTTCGACACTGTCACGTCAGTGAAACAGCACTGGGTGATTGTACCGTGTTTTCTGATTGCTACATCATGCTGGTGACGCTTTACACCCCAGCGTCAGAAACATAAGTTGACACGATTCACCACCGTCTACGACGCTGGGCCAACATTATTCTAATAAAAACCCTTTAAGCTCTTAACCACAAATATTTTGTTAAAGACAAAAGTACCTAACCTAAGGACCCGAAACGTTATATTGCACATGTTCATAAGGACTGGTGTACAAAAATGTAAACTGTTTCCCACACACAGCACCCCTCTTTCCCCTAAATAGGACAAAAACTCAGGCAAAATAAACTAAATAGGCTGCGGCCTACAGCCGATCCTATAAATAAATGCTACTACGCATCTCGCACCGTGATCCTGCGTGTACAGTACATCCTCCGTTTTCTTTGAGGGGGTTCCCTGACCAGTTTAGCCTATATGTGCCCGATGCATTAAAAATGTATGCATAGCATGTCACAGGAGCGTTTGTATCAATTACTGTGGTTTCAGGTGTCACCACCTGGAAACGTCTCTGGGGTGTGACAGCAGCCAACACTTGACTTCGCCCAATGCAGCCCCATTGCTGTGCCAGCGCCGGACGCGATGGCCCAGCATTGGGGAAGCGCTGGCCTATGTGTGTTGCGGTGACTGACAGGGCTGTGACAGATGTGCTCTGCCGTGCAAAGCCAAAAGGCAGTATCTGCTTACTTTGCAAGTGAGCAGATACTGCTTTTTGGCTTTACAGAGCAGTGCTGCCTAGACAATGTAACAATTGTTTCACTCTCTATTCTCTTCACTTCTCTGGTCATATATTTTATGGTCATTCTGTCAAAAGGTAATTATGATAACTTTTTACACTCCACAGACTGTTCGTGACACCGATAACCGGAATATTTAATTTAAAAGCAATAATTGAAAAAAAATATTTTATTGACCGTCTACATGTCAACTTTGCCATACTGTGGTCATTTTTATTTTTTATATGTTTTTTTGGATGCGGCGTGAATCGATTATATACGTTTCATTTGTCATGAATTCCCATGAATTTGAACAGTTTGGGTCACTGCATATGTGTGCACCAAGAAATTATATCTGCCGCAGTGGGACTCGAACCCATCACCCCCGGGCTCTGAGTCAACCATGCTACCAATGACCTATCCTGGCACCACAATATAGCCACAAATATAGCCCCCGGAAAATTTCTAATATAAGGGTCCAGGGGGAGGTTACACCCCATCTTAGTAGATCCGCCCTGCAGTATTTATGTGAGTGAAATGATAATGCTGTACGCTCATGACAAAACAATAGGCATACATAAGATGCTTTGGCAATTTAAGCGCCATATATTATTAATCATCGCTTGTTTATTATTTATTTTCAACACAAATAAGATCATTTATAAAAATCTTTTGCAATTCTAATTAACAACGAAATGTAGGTAATTAGGCAATTATCACATGAATTGCTCAATAATTGTCAAGCGATGGTGATTCAAAGGTAAAGTGTAATTGATTGAGTTGTGTTTTGTTTTTGTTCAGCAGAATAAAGGGAGGCTTTATGTCTGGGGTGGTAGCAGAGAGCTAGCTGCCTGTGTTATGTTACACGCCCGGGGTGAGCCCTCCCAACAAGCACGAGACATTGAACCAATGTTGGGTTGATGTTGGGCCGACGTCGTAGACGGCGGCCCTACATCAACCCAACATTGGTGCAATGTCTCGTGTTTGCTGGGGGGGGGGGGGCAATTTGTGAGATAATTATGTACCTTTGCTAAAGGTGACGTAAATTGTCTCACAAATCACGTAAGATAATGCTCTCATACCCTGCATGCAGGAATCACAGGAAACGCAAGACGTTGCACTAATGTTGCTTTAATGCTGGTCCATCGTCATAGACGGTGGGCCAACATTAAACTAGCAATCTTTCAACTTCTTTACTGCGATTCCTCTGTAACCACACCTCTTTTTTATTGTGAGCGTACTATAATTGCATCGCGCATTATATTTCACAAAATGTATGACTCATCGAAAGGTAAATGATGTCGTTGCTTAATAAAAGGGAACCAATTGTGCCACCAATAATAAGTCAAACATATGTGTTACAATGATATTCACATGATACAAAAATGCATTCCTAAATTAAAATTTGTATAGGAATTATTGACCTCTTGATATTGTGATTATGGTGCCACATTACGCGATGGAGCCATTTAACGGGTTATAAGATGGGGTTGAACACATAATAATTATTAAAGAGACAACCAAATAATACCAACTTTTGATATTCTACATCATAATTATCCAGTTGTACGACGATTGTTTTCGTGTAAGAAATGAGGCATATGGTTGGTCAAGATGACAGAGCTATATATTAGGCATATGATTGGTCTAGATTGTGGGTCGAGATGACCATCTCGACTAATCATATCTTCAAGATCTAGGTCGATCTCTTCGCGGATACCAAATCAGTCTGCAAACGTACCGCATTCCTTTCTTTGGCAGCTCCACTGGTAATAAATCATAGGTATTTACCACAAAAACGTGCATTATATAACATCAGATGAGATTAATTCCAGCAAACACGAGACATTGAAACAACCTAGTGTGAATGTCTGCGACGCTGGCCCAGCACTGAAACAGTATTATATCAACGTCTAGTGTTTGCTGTGATACCATTAAGTTCATTTTTAGGCGATATCTAAGTAAACATACAACATTTGTATAAATTTTATACAATGTTGGCCCAACGTCTTCGACGTTGGTCCAACATTGTACAAAATGTCATACAAATGTTGTGGTTACTGGGATAGCATACAGATGCGTTCACGTGATTGTCGACTGTATACTCAAGACCCACCCATGCAGAGGCACCCCCTCTCGTTTAGTGTCTCGAAAAAAGTACCATATTTCAGTCGAAATATGATCTATAACTCACTCACATTTCTAATTTTCCCGGATAGCGTGCCTCCGGACCCCTCTAGAGCATAGAGGGGTCTATCTGTGCCAGATGTGGTGTGTAACCCCGCCTCTTAAAGCTGCTTGGGAGTTGGCCAATGAATGTAAAGTACATAGAGAAAAATAACACAAAAACGCCCTTTACTCCTTTAGTTCACGCACATACTATGCTGTCCAACGCTAATTATGTTAACATTTTACACTCCACGGATCAAACTAAGTTCTCCTTTCACATTGTCACTTTGTAGAATTTGCTATTTATGTCTCCGATATATCATCACTCGAGACACATTATTGAATAATATTAACTCATTTACTACACAATATAATATACCACCTTTATATTCAGAATCACGTGACCAACATCTCACTCTGCTTTGATTCGCCATCATTTTTACGGGGGTTGTCATTTGAGCACATAATTAATTTTATTTTATTGAAAAAATTTCAAACACATAACACGATTGTAATTATTCTACCTTTTCTCTGATACTTGTATGGTTTCTGATTGTCAGTAGCGAATACCTCACAAGTAACAGATTGTTTCCATTTATTGCATTATATTATGTATTTGCACACAGGCCGATGGGCCTATGCTGAGAAGAAATGAACCATCTATCTATCATTTAAAAGGGTGTACCACAATGTTTAACATATGTCTCACGCGGAACTGATTATATATCAAATCAAGGATATGTTCGGTATGAAGACGTACCGTAGTATTTTTGCCAGTACGCGCTGAATGTCGGGGAAACGATGTTAATGTTGGACCAGCATTGAGTGACCACTGAGCCGTCAGTGATCAGTGCAGAGGGTACCCCAGCAAATACGAGGCATTGGCCCAATGTTGTTTTAATGTTGGTCCGCCGTTAAAACAACATTGGGTCAATGCGTCTTGTTAGCTGAGATATGACTGCCTGAGGTGCGGCCAGCGGACAGCCACACATGCCACCACTTATCTCACACAATTCACAAGCTTGTGGTCAGATTTAAAACACAAAACCACGCAAACAGACAAATAGCTTCTTCTCATCAAGCACGCGAGGTCAAACCAATGTTGGTTTAATGTTGAGCCAGCGTCGAAGACGGTGGACCAACATCAACCCAACATTGGTTGGGTGTCTCGTGTCTCTCCATAACTTGTTTGTGGTTAAAGACCGACGTCCGATTGGTGACACCATGACCTCCATGCAAGAGACGTGATGAAAATGCCGTCGTAAAATGCTCCATCTGTCATCACGGAGATGGGATACCCTGGCTGATAAGCAGCCAACAAGACACGTGTCGGGATCGCGGCAGCACTGACAGTATCATATAGCAGGGAGTTTACACCTCCCTACATACAGCAAGTACACAGGGGAGAAATAGGCAATGTTGTAACTCGACTGTAACTCTATTAGCTACATATCTTTGCAGTACTCTGGGCGGTTTATTCAGGACATATAGGCCGGTCATAGTGAGCACGAGTAACTGACGCAAAGCTAGATCGATGTTGGCCTACCGTTTAGGTGGTTGGTCCAGGATTGAAACAACCTCGGGTCAATGCTTTTTGTTTTCCGGGGTATTAGCTATAAAACTAAAAAAAGTACACATATTTATACTTTATTTATTATAAACATGATCGACATGTAGCAAAAAATCAAATCAGGTCCTATATCCTGATTATTCTAGGAGTTTTCAGATGTTCACTAAGCGTCATTAACAGTTTAGCATACGGTACTTCAAAGTACTATTGTACGGTAATAGTGGTAAACGTTTACTCGTTTTTATATTCAGATTTTATTATTACATTGTACTTTTTGCGCACATTATGACAGTTATGTCACCTATCATCACCTATCCATGAGTACAGGTTTTTGTAATAATCATGATGGGAATGGCCCATTTGTAACACTTTTTTTTCTGTTATTACAATGTCCGTTTTGTTTGTTTCCGGTTTTGGCATACTCTGCTAATATCCTATTTCCGTCACTTATCTTCTCGTAACGACCCTACAATGTCATCATGTTTCTTCTTTTACGTGTAATACCTAATATATCACCAGTTAAAAACCCACGCTGCTGCTGTATATTAATATGCGCGTGGACTTAACGTGTTAAAGGTCAAATGCATGCAATGAACAAACAGAGACAGGGCACATTAAGCAAGAGGAAAATATATTCCTTGATGAGAGTAACTATCTTTATAATAATGTATGTTTTCTGTAGCCATGTTGTTAAAAATTCATTTCTTCAGATCGGTAATCCAGTGGGATATATTCCTCACAAGACGTTAAGTGATTTAATCTGTAATTATTGTATTACATTGGTACATGCGTTCAACACTATGAATTTATTTCAAAGTGAACTAATATTGTTTGTTACCTGATACAAGCTATTCAATTCAATTCAATTTATTTGGTGGTGACAATATACAGCTACATGCAATAAACAAGTTAAGTACATGAAATATTTGTGTGATATATATACGTAATAAACAATGTGATAAACATAAAATATTAAACAAATAAACATAGATCACCTGGGAGAGATACTAGACAGGCTTCAGTGAAGACTCTATAAATAGATCCCACCCAATAAAATATACATCAGTAATATATGACATATAATCTGATAATATCTCTGGTCAGTCTTAGGCGTCGTCTTCACACACTTCTTACTAAGATTTACAATCACAGTGCTGTGAATTATGACTGACAGCAGATACCAGCGCGATAAAGATTTTTTTTACATATTTGGAAAATAAGCTTCCAAAAACTGTTAAGGGCCGTAGGGAGCAACAGCTTGAAACAGGTGAAATTTTCTTGATCAAAGAAATTGATCGTTCACTGATCCGTGTGACCTGTGTTCAAGTCACGGTATAATATGTCCACAATTTTCAAATTATGGAAACTACTACTTAAAGAATGATTCAACTGCAAGACGCGCATGCCTGGGACGGTCAAGTGTAGGCCAACAGTAGCCTATTGAGTACAGATTGACGGCATTAATATAGCCACTGAACTGATTACAAGATACTACTTAAACGGGACTTGATCCAATGCTGTTTTAATGCTAGGCCAACGTCTGCGACGCTGGCCCAACATTGAACCAACATTGAATAAATGTACAATGTTTGAGAGAAAGTCCGCCTGCCCAGCAAGCACAAGACATTTGTATAACATTTATACAACGTCGGCCCAACGTTTTCGACGTTGGTCCAACATTGCATAAATCATACAAATATTTTGTGTTTACTGGGCATGTCAATACAAGCTTGGGTCAAGCAGTTTCAACATCCCCGCAGTAATATAGTCAGTTTGTTTGCAAGCAAGCGACCAAGTAGGGGTAAGGGCCAAGATCTTTGAATTATAAACTCATAGATGTCGCTCAAGTATATATGAACTTGCTGTGATTTGAGAACTTGCTCTTAATGAGGCTTTAGGTATGAAACGCATATTTAGTATTATTATGGAATAGGGACTTAGCCTACCCACGGGCACTATTGCCTTCTGGGGGACCCTTGTCCCGTGAATTTTAACAGTTGACTACAACTGTATAGTGTATTTTTTCGTCTAGGGGAGATGTAGGCCTATAGGATAAAACCCGAGGAGATCTACATTCTTAGCTTTGAAAAAGTCCGAGGCCGAAGGCCTAGATTTTTTCAAAGCTAAGAATGTAGAGCTTCGAGGGTTTTAACTGACTGAAAACATATCCGACCATAATGAAGATCCCTTATAATCAACAGTTCGGTCCCGTCTGGCTGATTATAATACCGTAGGCCTACCATGATAATTGGTCTGTACTTGATCAACAATAACTCTCCATTCGCGGCTTAGAATGTAGTGGTCGGACAAAGAAAATAATGTAGTGGTGTGTTTTAAAACAAACATTTCCTCAACTAAGAAAAAATATCAATTAAGCCACTCTAAACAGCCCATTAGCACACCAAGGGTTAATTGATACACTGTCGACTACCGACCGGTTCTCCTTAAATGAACTTCCGTGTATGAGATGGCTCTCTGGGGGGCAATAACAACGACTGATCCAACAAGATAGCAAATATACCACATGTTCACCTCTAATAAACCTCATCCATATCAGTGTAATTTAGTACAGTGGACTACATGATTACGCCTGGATCTGTTCATCCGTGAATTATTTATCTTCACAGGATTACGGTATACAGTGTTATATATCGTGATGATACCCGCTGGGTAAAGCCCAGCGAATATGCGACATTGACCTGATGTTGGTGCAATGATGCCCCAGCGTCGTAGACGGGGATCTCACATTAAACCAACATACATGTAGGTTCATTGTCTATAGGAGGAATTCCGCTTTTTCAACGTTGGACTGGGCACATATTAAAAAAAAACACAGACCCGTTTGGCAACTTGTCTCAGACGTTTACTCTTGGGGTGGTTTTTTTAGAAAATAAGAAAAGTTATGCGGTAAAAGGTTATTCCTCGGAAAAACATGATGAGGTTCGCACTTTTCCAACTCAAATGGACAGCAATTATGGTTGTTTCCAGATTTCAAGGAAACAAAATGTTTTCTCAGAGAATTTGAAAATCACTGGGAGTTTATTTATTTTAATGACAGCTATTAGCTGAATGGATATGGCGCAAAGCTTGAATCCGCCCATCCCACTAAAATTGGTAAAGTTCATCTCATCTTATTTCCATTAGACAAATTAAGAGCATATTATAGTTTATAATGGAGAAAATCTTTTAACCCTTTAGCTGCCGGTGCCGCATATATTCGGGTTTTTATTTTTTATTAGCACATTAAGTACCACATTTCAAATAATGTTAAAGATAAAATGTGACATCAACCAGCAAGATTTGAAAAGAGTTAACCTCTATTTTGTCAAATCTGAATAATTTTCACTCACTTGAAGTTGTGGATCGCGACAGCGAGACACAACTTCAAGTGAGTGAAAATTCAAATTGAACAGTTTGGCGGTTAA
Source organism: Flabesymbios commensalis (assembly GCA_964017125.1). Taxonomy (NCBI): domain Eukaryota; kingdom Metazoa; phylum Annelida; class Polychaeta; order Terebellida; family Flabelligeridae; genus Flabesymbios; species Flabesymbios commensalis. The sequence goes on from OZ024907.1 coordinate 39,779,533, forward strand.
AGGGTTAAAATGTATTCATTTATTATGTGCACTGTAACATCCAAAGACGTCAAAGAGCTCATCTATATAATGTAGAAGCCAAATACACGATAAAATGATCCTTTTCATGATCACTCTCTTGTCAATTATTATTATCACTGTGAAGGCTGTTTTTTCTGAAAGATACAGAATCTGTACGCACGCCTATCCTAAAACCGATCCAGGAATCAGAAAGATGACACATATTATAGTTCTAAAGATACGAATCTCGAGCTATGTGGATTTCATATTCATATTCATATGAATCATATATTCATATTTAAATCGGCCTGAGTAAAATGTAATTCGATCAACAAGGGCTAAGAAATAATAAGATAAGTATGCTATATGTGGACCGTGGTCAGTTGCTCGGTTATTGTTTCATGACCGGAAGCCTTAGCCAACAAGGCCCCGCCGGTCTGCAGGTTCAATGGCGCCCACCACAATGTTTGACCCTTTGTGTCCTGCGAAGGCCTATCAAATATGACGGTTTAAATAAGAAATTAATTACAATAATCATAACGTTAATGCATATAATTTATATAGTAATTTAATGTGTATATTTATATATATATTTATGGATATTTTAATATACTTATTAGAGATTCGTTTAATAATCATGATAATGTATTTTTATGACAAGAGTAATCCGTGAATGTCATATGATTCCGGTACTCATGTGGTTGGTCTGTAAATATAATAACCAATTTGCACTAGATTCAAGGCATTGTTAGACACCATTTAATATTGATTACTTTGTGCATTTATTTATATTTAATTACGACAGGTAATTAAGATGAATAAATAAAGGCGGTATATTAAGTCCCCAAGTTATTACATAGTGTTACCACAAAACATTTCCTCAACATTGGCCCAACATTGTTTACCACTGGCTCAATGTTGATCATAAAACAATACTGCAGTGTTTATTCTTGTCTTTATGGAATGCATCTGGGCAGCTATACACAGATTGGATTATTAAAATACATTTAATGCTAAATTATATCTGAATTTTACCAGAATTTGTTTCATTTTATTCACATTTGTTTTCTGAGCATACCAAGGATACAATCATTTTTAATAGACTAGTTTATATATTCGGGCTTATATTTTCCCCATAAACGTTGCACGGTAGGCCTACGTGTAGTCAGCCAAACACACATCTGACCACATAGAATAAGCCGGAGGGCTGGTGTTGAGTCTGCCGAGATGTGATTATTTCGCTATAACTCTCTACCTCTCGGGGTTACTTTGCCAGAATGGCTTCCGTTCCCATTAAATCAAGAGTTGTCACATTATGGCCAGGGAAGTTTACACTTGTACAGAAAAATGGTTTGCAGTATTTTGGCAAGACAATTACTTTAATCCATCTCTTTGGCAATTCTACGTACGTAATTTCAGTCAACCTTACTCTTATTAGCACGGTAAACCTATCTGTTTTTTATTCAGATGTCAGATAAATTATTCTTTTATCTATTATCATAAACAAATAGATTTATTTTTCACATTTAAAATGCAACGTACGTATATCGACACAACCAGGCTAAAAATCATCCAAAAGGCAACATTTTTATTTTGGCTCCTTGATATGTCTATAATATATGAACATAGACTTAAATTTTGGGTTGATGTGGCAACGTAGCAAGTGTACCGAAAACCCCGTTTATCAGTTATTCCCGTATTTGATATTTTTAACATGCATGTCTGAAATTTAATCTCATCCTTATTAGGCCCATATTAAGTTTATTTTGTCTGAGTTTGTGTCTAATTTAGGGGAAGAGGGGTGCTGTGTGTGGGAGACGGTTCACATTTCTGTACACCAATCCCTCTGAACATGTGCAATATAACGTTTCAGGTCCTTCGGTTAAGTACTTTTGTCTTTAACAAGTGTTCAGAAAATAATATTCACGATTATATTTGTGGTTAAGAGCTTAAAGGGTTTTGCTTGGAATAATGCTGGTTCAGCGTTGCAGACAGTGGCCCAGCATTACATCAGCATTGGGCCAATGTATCTTGTTATCTGGTGTTTCTGGCGCCGGGATGTTAAAGCATCACCAGCATAATGCAGCAGTCCGAAAACACGGTACAATCACCCAATGCTGTTTCAATGATGAGCCAGCGTCGAAGACTGTGGGTCAACATTGAAACAGCATTGGTTGAATGCCACGTGTTTGCGCAAAGTATACAACAGACCCGGTGATAAATTGATGTTGGGCCAGCGCCGTAGACGATTGACCGGCATTGGACCAGCAATGGGCTGCATTGCTGTCCCAACAATTAACCGGAATTTGGTGGGTAGGCCTACATCCTCTGTAGGCCTACGAGGTACATGGTAGGCAATTATTGAATGAATGTTGGCCAGCAGCGGCGATGGTGGTGGAAGGAATACACAGCGAAGATATATTTGAACTGGTCTCCTTGGTTCTTTCCTTAATTATATCCTGGCCATTTAGGATTCTGGCCCATGATGAAGACCAATACACTGTTTTTTCGTCTATAGCACTCAAACAGACTAAAGTTCGGGAACTCCTTTTCTAGTTTCTCTTTCAATTGCATGTTAAATGCGCAACACACAATTTAAAAAAAAAAACTCTAGCAATTCTAGCTTATGGACATGTTAACATATCAAGAAGCCAAAAATAAAAGGGATGGTTTTGGCCTGATTGTGTCGCTTTAAGTATTGCATTTAATTAGAAAAATGTTGTTAGAGTGTTCTAGTTGTAGGCCTGCAGTAAATAGATAAAGGCAAGGCTTCTCGGTCGTTTTACTTATTGTGTAATACTGCCATCTAGAAACAAATGGGAATGTGCTAATAAATGAACATTTGGTATTCATGACATCAGTCCTCTAAACATAATGATATCATGTATTGCAATTATACATTATTCACTATAACAATAAGTTCCGTGATCGTCTAATTACTCATGGTAGTTAGTAGAAGGCCCATGTGATGAACATTGAACACTGCATGAACTGTATAAATCATAGATAATTATACAAAAAAAAAGAACCAATGATATCAATCTAATAATAATGTTTATCTCTACAAAATTTTGTATTCTGAGCTATTTGCCGACGTATTCTGCGCAACGTAGGCATAATAGATAGATATTTATTGACGACGGTAAGTCTATGCAGACATATGCGTCATTAAAATGAGCATATGTACAAGACTATATACAACAGGATTAGTTCGGTAAAATATGCATGCTAAGTTAACTTGAGCATGTTAAAATCAAACGACATTATATACCAAAACAAGCACAGGTTAAATAAAATATGCATCAGAACTATTTAAAATAACCTACAGTTAAACAGCATTAGCATGATATTTTTAAGTTTCCCGCACTAAAACCAGAAATAAAATAGCTACTGCATATAGCAAATAAAACTCTCTGGAAAGAAGAATATAATAATATTAGTTGCATTTAACATGTTAAAAAACAATCTAAAAATGCATTGACTGACGTCAGCTCGAAACACCAAGATGATTAGAGGAATCACCAGCCGCACCAGTCGCTGATACCACAGTGGTGATCCCCCGACAGCATGGATGATTTCATGAGTGGATGATTAGAGGAATCACCAGTCGCTGATACCACAGTTGTGATCCCCCGACAGCATGGATGATTTCATGAGTGGATGATTAGAGGAATCACCAGCCGCACCAGTCGCTGATACCACAGTGGTGATCTCCCGACAGCATTGATGATTTCATGAGTGAATGATTAGAAGAATCACCAGCCGCACCAGTCACCCTACGCCCCAATCGTTTTATAAAGCGGAGGTACACGACACGCTTAAGGTTTGAAAACAGCTATAGGTGTATTTTGCTAAGCATATTACTAATGGTCGATGTGTAGATGACATAATATATATAAAATGAATGTACAAAAATTTGAATGTACAGACTATGACAAACAGTACTTTTTTTCGTTTGTAGGGTTTAGATACAAGATAGTAACAGCAAATGGAATATTTGAGCAGCAAGTTTTTAGCTAAATTGAAAAAATCTAAACCATTCCGTGAAATAAAGCTGACTGAACGTTAATCCCTTGTCAAAAGTACAATATTGGTCACTTATTTTATATAGTATGATTCGTTAAGGAGGTGAATAACAATACGTACAATGTAGAAATATGCCTCAAATATGTAACGTTTCCCTTATTTCTGCATACGCCCCTCAAATATTAATTGGCTAAACCTGTTATTTTATTGTATGACATCCGATCTACCGATCTCACTAACCTAATCAAAATGCACCGTAAATGAATATACACCTACAAGAAAATGTGTGCTGTGATATCACAATGTTCAGTCTATGTGATTATTCAATATACGACGTGTACTTGTTGCCACTATATATATATGTCTCTATATAGATCTGCCCTATATATTTGTCTCTCTATTTATAATATGTCTCTATGTCTGTGCTTTCAAGAAGCCGTCAACTGGAATGTTAATAAGTTTCAATACAATCATATTGCATATTATATCCACAAAATCTAAATACGAAATGATATATTTCCAGATAGTCTTGTGGATGATATGACTTCGAGGAAAGACATATTTAAAGTTTTGAACTTTTTTGCGATTTTTTTGTCACTGGCAGGGTTTTCTACCATATTACTGAGTACCAACCCAGCAAAAACGACATATTGAAACAATATTGGTTTAATGCCGGGCCACTGTCTACGCATTACATCACTTGTTTCGTGTTTGCTTGGGAGAAACATCACTTCTTTACACATCGATAACATAATAGGATCATTTAACATGGTAATAACTGCATGACAAATTAAGCAAATTACACCGATTTTTTTTATGATTTTAGACCTGGGCATGTCCCTTTAAATAAATAATTGTTCTGCCAAATATAGCAGAGCTGTATATCGAGCGTTAAAACAACACACATGCTAGGAAGCTACAAAACACAATAAATTATGACCGTCGTGACAAACCTAAAAGTTATCACGATGTGCGATAATTAAGTAGACATCATGATCCCCCCAGTCTTCCACATAAATGAAGCGCACGTCAAATCAGACGAAATGCTTAGCAATTATTAAAACAATGTAAAATGCAATAATTTTTCTCGTAAAGGATGTGTACCGGTACTTCTGCATCGAGATGTGTGATGCATGATATAGAACGTAAATATATTTTTCAATAAAACATTTACATTAAGTTATTCAATATTTTTTTAAATATACCGTGCTATTTCTTTTTTTTCTTTTCCTCTGATCCACAAATGAAAAGGTCAAATCCCAACTGATGAGTCACATAGTACTATCAATGGCTTTGAACCGGCGTTGGGCTAATGTTTGGCGTTTGGTGGGGAAAAGATGTGTGTTCGATCTGAATAACAACCAGGTGTGAAGGACCACACACAACACCTTCACTGTGTTCCCAGACACGGTGTGAATGAAGAAGCTTAAAGGTGCAGTCACCTCAACCTTTATGTCTGTGCGCACATTTTATATAGGTATACATTACACGTATTGTGCTCTGCAAAGCCAAAAGGCAGTATCTGCTTACTTGTAAAATAAGCAGATACTGCCTTTTGGCTCTGCACGACAGTATTGTGATCAGCAGACAATGAGACTCTAAGCTCTGAAGGCTCAACAAATGTAGATGTGTGATAGTTTGGGAATATTTTTACCCTGCCCTGGCAAAACTAAATTGTTATTGTTACGTTGTCAAATGTTCAATGATATTGCTTTTCAATTGTTTTTGTGTTGGATTGCTTAATTACGACAACTGCATTATGGCAGATCAAGGATTCATTCAAAAATACTTGTCTTTGTTGTGACATAATAACATAAAAGAGTAAACAGTGCCATTCTTTAAATAATACTAAGGTGTACGTGTTAACATGAAAAGAGGAATAGGGCATACTCGTCTGTGTCAACATATATACGTTATACAAATCAGAGACAAGCTTATAATACAGCCGGAATGCACACCAGTTCCGGCATGCCTCCTTCACTTTAATCATTAGGTGGATTGTTTAATAACTTATTTTAGTGCACTGACAACCCCATTTGTATCATAAACAATTGTAAAACTATCTCTCTAATTCTTCTAATATGACTTTTCTTTGACCGAATTACAAAACAAAACGCAGAAACATTTTCAACTTTCTGTTCAGAGGTGTAGTATTGGAACTAAACAGGTTATTGTTGTTGTATTCTGCTTTTCATGTTGTTTAGATTTGATGTAATCAGGAGTGCATGTCTCTAATCGCCTTTTCCATGGTATGTATTTATACCTGCATCTTACATTACAGTCACCTTAAGCGATACGTACGTCACTCGTATTTTACAGTCGAAACGAAAAGATAGCGGGCGTCTATATTTGTGCTCGCTCTAATATGTGTATGAGACCGATACAATATGTGTGAATGGGAAGAATCATTTGGAAAAAAAATCTTTTCTACAAATTATATACCGACAAAAACTAACATATCGGCTAAAGTTTTCTAAAACACAACAATCATCTAATGTTTATGTTTTTATTATGTATCCTCTGGAACGTTTAATAATGGATGTGTACACTTCCGTGAAAACGCAAACAGGAGGTATACTATTGAGAATGAAATTGGTCAGGATTGAGCAAATAATAATTATGCCTTGAACCGTTATTTAATTGACATATTAATAAATGATATTAAACAGTTGAATAGGATTAATCCTTCAATCAATCTTACATTAGGTCAGTTAATATATTTGGTGACCTTGACCTTCAAATAAGCAAAACATTTAAATGGCCGCCAAAATGTAAATAAAACCACGTATTATGGCTGCAACAATATTGTACCATGTAACATGTGAAATTACAATTCATAATTCTTACGTTTCCACAGTAACATATTACCAATCCACATCAATTTCAAGAGATGAGATGGAAAATAACACAGATCCAAGCGTTTTGATTTCGTTTAATTGCCATGAAGATTGTTAAGTAATTTGGACGAAGAAATATATCAGAATTTTCCCCAAGGTCAATTAATTATTTATCAAATGGTTGGTGTGGAGACATATAAGTTTGTTGCGTATTGTAAACAGATGACTCCACCACCTCTGGCTAACATCACAATGATATCACGTGGTTTTATGCAAGTTTTCCCATCGCATCTATTTCTGCTCGCGCATGTGATGCGAAACCACAACAACCGGTATTATTAATGTGCTGAGGTAGACCGCAATATAATATCTAATTTGCAGGGCGGGGGCCCTAGGGTAGTGGTTAGCACCGCTGCCTTTATCGCCAGAGTCCGGGGTTCGGTTCCCGGACTCGGCGGTTTGAAAGAAACAAAATTGTTTCTTCCCCATCCACGTGTGAAAGTTAGTATTGTGGGGAGCCTCCGTGACCGAGAGGTAGCGTGCTCGGCCTCAGACCGCCAGGGCTCGAATTTCGAATCCTGTGTCTGGAGGACAGTGTCATCTCAATCATCTCACCATCCTCAGGAGGTTCTCCTGGCCCAGTTTAGCCTATATGTGCACAAAGGTGGCCTAAAGCCCGATTCATTTCATTTCATTTCATTTATCTAATTTGCAATACTGCTTGATGCACAGTGGGCGGGGGCCCTAGGGTAGTGGTTAGCACCGCTGCCTTTCACGCCAGAGTTCGGGGCTCGGTTCCCGGTCTCGGCGGTTTGAAAGAAACAAAAATGTTTCTTCCCCATCCACGTGTGAAAGTCAGTATTGTGGGGAGCCTCCGTGACCGAGAGGTAGCGTACTCGGCCTCAGACCGCCAGGGCTCGAATTTCGAATCCTGTGTCTGGAGGGCAGTGTCATCTCAATCATCTCACCATCCTCAGGAGGTTCTCCTGGCCCAGTTTAGCCTATATGTGCACAAAGGTGGCCTAAAGCCCGATTCATTTCATTTTTTTTTTGATGCAAAGTGCTGTCACTTAATAATGTTGAAGTCGTAGTATTTAAATATAAATAATCTACACTTAATGATATTAAAACATATTACATCTTTTTCGCATCTTTGTATCCCTGAATATGTTTTTTATTTCATAAAGTAAAATAAAATGTTACCAGTACGTAAGTTACATTAATAAAATTCTGTATACAAATATAATGTAAATTGTAAGTTTAATTTGTGTTATATGAATAGTCGGATGTACATGTATAGTCGGATGGACGGATATAATATTGCATTAGAACGCGGTACATTTCAGTTCATTGAATTTCGCTGCATTCAGAATTCGCGCTGCTACTTTTATTACTGATGCTAATTTTTGCCAGTTTCCGCCGACAATCTTTGATAATGTATGACATTTTATCAGTTACAACAGGAAGTAAGTCCAGATAGGCGAAGCTGTATTCACATATCCGGTATACCATTACACGCGCTCACGTGATTTTTAAGTCCCGTCATGATTATTTCAAGGTAGACTCCATGACCGGCTACAATGCTATGGTTCTCCTTGTGATTGGAAAACGAGATTAACAGATGGCTAGCGACACTTAAAAGCCAGAAACATGCTACAACATTGGCTACAATGCAGATTTCGAATTCTGATTATAGACGTCCCTCCCCAGCAAGCACGAGACATTGCCCCAATGCTGGATTAATGTTGTTCCACCGTCTACCCAACAGTAATTCAGCATTGGGCGAGCGTCTCTTGTTTGCTGGCTGTCACTGCGCCTGATTAGCATCAGCCAACACAGCCCACAACCACTGCTGTCAACACAGCCTACGACCATTGCTGTCAACACAGCCTACAACCATTGCTGCCAACGCAGCCTACAACTATTGCTGTCAACACAGCCTACAACCATTGCTGTCAACACAGCCTATAACCATTGCTGCCAACGCAGCCTACAACCATTGCTGCCAACACAGCCTACAACTATTGCTGTCAACACAGCCTACAACCATTGCTGTCAACACAGCCTACAGCCATAGATGTCTACACAGCCTACAGTCATAGATGTCTACACAGTCTACAACCATGGCTGTCAACACAGTCTACAACCATAGATGTCAACACAGCCTACAACCATGGATCTCAACACAGTCTACAACCATGACTGTCAACACAGCCTACAACCATGTCTGTCAACACAGTCTACAACCATGGCTGTCAGCACAGCCAACAACCATGGCTGTCAACACAGTCTACAGCCATGACTGTCATTGTCTACAACCATTGCTGCCAACGCAGCCTACAACTATTGCTGTCAACACAGCCTACAACCATTGCTGTCAACACAGCCTATAACCATTGCTGCCAACGCAGCCTACAACCATTGCTGCCAACATAGCCTACAACTTTTGCTGTCAACACAGCCTACAACCATTGCTGTCAACACAGCCTACAGCCATAGATGTCTACACAGTCTACAACCATGGCTGTCAACACAGTCTACAACCATAAATGTCAACACAGCCTACAACCATGGATCTCAACACAGTCTACAACCATGGCTGTCAACACAGCCTACAACCATGTATGTCAACACAGTCTCAGGGTTGGCAATATTACCCGGCCCGGGTTTTCCCACCCCGGGTAAACCCGGGAAAACCCGGGCTGGGCAATAATGCTTTTTTAGCCAGAGTGGGCAATAATGGGCAATAATGGGCAATAATAAAATTTTTAAAAATAAAAAAATTCCTAGAATATCACAAAGTAAACATAATGTTGTCAAAGCACGCAATAATAGGCAATAATATTAGTAAATTGTAAAAGAAAATGTTTTTTTAGCCAAAGTGGGCAATAATGGGCAATGATAAAAAAATAAAAAATACTAGAGCATAACAAAATGAAAAGTAAAAATAATATTGTTGAAGCACGCAATCATAGGCAATAATATTAGCCAATGGTAAAAGAAAAGTGATAAACGAAAAATAAATGACGAAGTGGCAATTTACAATTGTGCAGTCCCTTAGGTACTGAATGCGTGCCATGCACAACTGCTCATACCGTGAAACCATTTGGGTCATAAATGTACAATTTGTTAGTTTTAGTGCTAAATTTAAATAATGAGTATCGATCTACAGTGCCTTTCAGTTAAATGTACAAATCAATCGTTAAAAACGAAATTAAGGATATCATTTTACTTGTTATAAGAGAGGGCTAGTCGAATGTATTAAATGCGTTTTTCATGGATAATCTCAACATTAAATTTATAATTGTGTAGTCCCTTGGGTATTGAATGTGTGCCATGCATGACTGCTTGTACCATGAAACCATTTGGGTTCTAAATATGCAATTCGCTAGTTTTAGTGCTATTTTTAAATATTTGGTATCGATTTACAGTGCCTTTCAGTCAATCTTACAAATCAATATTTAAAAAAACGCATACGGATATTATTTAGATAAGAAAAAACATTCAGTGATGTACTGCACTAGGTTACGCAATCAGAGAGACGTTCTCCCTGTAGCTGGGCTTATGATTACGTAATGTGTAGATACCTCCAGTCGGTCAACACTATTGACAATAGGTGTGATTGCAGCGCTCCTGAGAAACACATAATTCGGCCGGCATTGGGTTAATACTCACTGTGCATCAGATTTTGACCCAATGCTGTTTTATTGTTCCACTAGCATCGCAGACTGTGGAACAACATTGAGACGACGTTGATTCAATGTATCGTGTTGGTAAGGTAAAAAAAACAACCATTGTCCACGATGACCATACAGCTTTGATCTCAGAAGGCGACTTGTGACACGGAAATTAGTGTTTATGATCCAGGGATCGTAATTATATTATTTAAAAGCCTGTCGTTGTGTTCCTCCTTTCCCAGTTTATAACAAATAATGATTTTCTTTTAAATTGAATTTGACAAGATCATTTATTAGTGGCAGTGTAGGCCTATTTGTTTGTCTAATAATAAATTATATTTAATAAGAAAATACCAGCCTCAAAAGGTTTATCAGCTGTAGTGTGTCTATACACATGAAAACAACATGTTGTTGAGTTAATTTATGCCATAAACCACCGCCCACAGATTTCACTTAAAAATATAAAATACGTTATTGTTAATATGATAAAATAAAAATAATATGACATCGTGACTGATATTTAATTAATATTTTAAATGCAAATAAAGCAAACATAGGTATCAGGGGGTATGAATTAAAATTGTATGAAATGGAGAATATAGGCAGCCGTCCAATATTGCCCTTTATTGCCCATTAAAACCCGTATTTATCCATATTGCCCATTATTGCCCAGTAGGCCGGGTAATATTAATATTACCCAGGTTTTTGCCAACCCTGGTCTATGCACATGAAAACAACATGTTGTTGAGTTAATTTATGCCATAAACCACCGCCCACAGATTTCACTTAAAAATATAAAATACGTTATTGTTAATATGATAAAATAAAAATAATATGACATCGTGACTGATATTTAATTAATATTTTAAATGCAAATAAAGCAAACATAGGTATCAGGGGGTATGAATTAAAATTGTATGAAATGGAGAATATAGGCAGCCGTCCAATATTGCCCTTTATTGCCCATTAAAACCCGTATTTATCCATATTGCCCATTATTGCCCAGTGGGCCGGGTAATATTAATATTACCCAGGTTTTTGCCAACCCTGCACAGTCTACAACCATGGCTGTCAACACAGCCAACAACCATGGCTGTCAACACAGTCTACAGCCATGGCTGTCAACACCGCCTACAACCATGGCTGTCATTGCCTGTCAACAACAGCCTACAACCACGGCTGTCAACACAGCCTACAACCACGACTGTCAACATAGCCTACAACCATCGCTATAATAGATACAGTTCTTGATCTGATCCAGCATGTCCATATGATTACAATCAAGTAGCCAAAGACGGCATATAGGCCTACTATTATATACAACACACATATTAGAGATTTTCAAAAAACTTTATAAAAATCAATGTATTCTTTGATTAACGGAGTTTGAAACATTGAAAAATTTCAAGACATTTTGTATATGAGAGCGGGGCGTGTCGCAATGGCTAGAGCGCGGAGCTTTGCCAATGTCATTGCCTGCCGTGCGGTTTCGAATCCCGCTTGGTGCAGGATTTTTAGAGAAATATCATGTTTCTCTCCTCTCAATATTGGGACATTATTTCGATGTTGTTTCCTTGGGCAAGGAACTTTACCCTCACATGCTTCACTTGACTCACGTGTAAATGATTACCAGGTAGGAGAGAAATGGCAATGTGTGCGATCAGTTCCTAGCGCCGAAATGGCTGCAAGTGCTGTATGCTCCGAATAACGGGGTTGAAATGGTACATGAATGAACAGGTCTGGTATTACCAGGGGTAATATGTGTGAAGCGTACAGAGCATTGTATGTTCGCTATATAAGAACTCACCATTATCATTATTATTACTATTATTATTATTATTATTATTATTATTATTATTATTATTATTATTATTATATACTAATGGTAAATAACTATTTTGATATTCTGTTAATTTAGTTCACTCAATAACATAATGAAATTAATCTCCAATACACATATCTGGGTCACAGCAAAGGCTTTTTGGTCACATAGTGTGCAACATTGTTCTTATATGGAAATATGATTACAAATTTCGTAGGCATAAACATTGTGGTACGGTAAAATATCTATTTATTTTTCAAATCGTAATGTCTGTTTATTCAGTTACCAGTTAAAACATTCATTGATCTCAAGAGTCTATCTCTGAATGAATTGATCATTAATTTGTTTTGCTAAATGATACAGTGTGCCTAACCCAGCCATCTGATTGTTTAAACTGCTGTAACCAAAAAAGGTAAAGGCGCATTAATTTCGAGGAAGAGTAAATATTAACCAGAGACTACCATCCTTAGTCCACTATGAATTTTTTTATGTATATACGGTAGTAGTTACTTACCAGGTGGCGCTCGTCATCACTATCTCCGCACCATGTTTTTTGTGGGTAGAGCCAAGGAGAAGCCTTAGTCCGATCTTGGTGCACAGTGCACTGTGTCGTCTTAAAAATATTTATTAATAATAAAAAGACTTTTAAATCCTCATATTTTGCAACAAAAACAAGTACCGGCAAGTTGAAGTTGGTCATCAATGAGTAATTTTTTTAATTGTATTTTAAGCAAGCTAAACATGGCACTGAAAGTAACACCAACTATATAAAATTGTCACCAATATATGATAATACTTTATAATTTAGTGTAAAATTTACGTTGCTCGAATATATTCTTCTACTGAAAATCATAACTTTTGTTTAATTTTGCCCAATCAAGTATTGATTTAAAAAAAATAGTGCTTTACGTAAGCCATTTGCTGAGTCAGCTAACAAAAATTGTGACGTCAACGTAAAATAAGGCGGAAATCTTCAGAAAGTTTGCGATATCTTCATAAATAAAGTTTATAAGCATTTTCAACCAACTACTTCTCCAGATGGTTTACAGGGAATTCAGCCAGGAATTATTATTTTAGCACAAACTGAAGATGGCCTTGTTTCTCCAGTAAATTCAGACCTTGCCAACGTATGCCACTACATATAAACATAAAAGGTAGCCATGGAAAAAAAACTCCATAAGTTTGAAGCAAGAGGAATGACAGAAAGGTGCAGTTCCGAGTAGTGCTCTCCTGTTCACGCAGCAAAGACACCAGCTATACTGATTTCAATTTAACTGGGGTTTTTTTAATCTATCATTTAAAGTTTACTAATACTGTTTATCCATATTTTATATACAACACTATGTAAAAACTGTAACAGACAGACAGACAGATATTTTATTGACAGAAAGGAAGTCATTACAGATTTCTTTGTCATAAAAATGAGAGAGATATATGTACATGTATATATACAAAATTGTTAACTTGTTAAAAAATCGTGTGACAATATACATGGTATGACATACATCACTAAAATCAAGTGGCATTGCCATAATAAACACTGGATATTTCGATAACACAAAATACAAATTACTACTTAAAATAAAATTAAAAGGCATTGCCATGATAACATATGGGTCTATCATATTGTTTCTCGCACCAAAACGCAGTCGACCATTATGCTTATGGGGATATATTATAGCCTAGTTTAAATCATTCATATCACTTTAAATCACCCATATCACAATTTTGTACGGTGGGCCCCCATTTTAACAATCATCACTCACTGCAGGTGAGATGAGAAAATTATGCCCATTTACGTTTTTACTGTTGCGCCATTATCGTTTTGGCGGGTCGTCTGTCGCACGACACGCGCTTTTGTCGTAAATATCAATCTCACGAGTCTGAGAACCGATTTTCATCCCAACAAACATGACACATCAACCCCTGCATCAACCCTGAGTCGACTCGATGCTGGCCAACGTTGGCCAGTATTGTATCAGGAGACATTGAATCAATGTTGGTGTAATATTGGTCCATCGCTGGCCCACAATTAAACCAACATTGGGTACGAACGTATCGTGTTTACTGGGAAGCTATAGCGCCTGCCTGTCGTGGTACACTCCGTCACACAGAATAATATGTGCCTGCTGACCTGTTGACAAGTCAATATGAATTTATGACGACAAGGCCAAGGTCCCGGTGCCAACAGTATTTAACTGCCACAATCCGACATGTTTTTGGCACCGAAATAATAATTTATGCTTGGTAATCTGGTAATAGACAACACCACTCGTAAAAATCTGTATTATTTAAAAATGAAATCGTACTCTCGCAATTGACCGGATATGTCACGTGCATGGTACCATTTTGGCCAAAGCGTGTTACAAGAATAGCGCTATATCACCGCAACTTGATGTTGGTCCATTGTTTACGACGCAGACCCAGCATTGACCCACCAACGGGTCAATGTCCCGTGTTTACTGGACTTATAGGCTATATTCCGTCAGAATGTGAAATGTCGTGGGATACTCATTTATTAGTACTTATTATTCTGTTCAAATAGTAAATAATTACATTTTAATTGCTAAGTAGAGTGATTGCTATGAGCAGTAAATGACGCGACAGCGATCTTAATGGAAGTGGTGATTTTATTGTAGTTTGATTTCACCAGAATCAACTGTTCACTTCAGAATTTGCCTGATTGTGTTACTTTTCTCACAATGACCTGTCAGTCGTTTATCTCATTCGTTGGTACACCTGTCATCTCCACACACGAGTGAACATCACAGCTTACTGTCTTCAAGCAAAAGCTAACTGGGATATACCGTATTATATAAATTAACCATTTGGAATGTGGTGAGAGATTTAAAAAAAAATCTTCTAAAATTATAATATATGTATGAAGCATCTGGGATAGGTTTATCCCAGCAAACACAAAACGTTGACCCACTGTTAATTCAATGTGGCCCACCGTCTTCGACGATGGCCCAACATTGAATCAACATTTGGTCAACGTTTCGTGTTTGCTGGGATATGTCACGAATAAAAGTTGATTTACCAGTTTTTTCTATGAAGATTCAAATCTCGTGACACTTGTCACAAAAGCCTTGGATGCAGAACAATAAACTTGTAAGCTGTGTCTATGTACAGACAGATGACCAGCGACATGTGAACCACTTTACCCCCCACGACGAATGTAAGCAGGTATTGTCCCTGTCAACGCCTATCAGCGTGGCAATAGGAAAATGAAGATGCACGGAAAATGAAAAAAAACTATGTAAGGTAAGACATAGGTCGTTCTTTAAATCTTTTTTAACAATATAATCAAACTATATGTCACAGTGAACTATTATCTATTTTTTTCAAATATTTCAGTCTACTAATTCTTTGCGTTTTAAAATACCATTACACTTTTTCTGGGCACTTCTCACAGACCAAATATTGTGGAAGACACTGCCCTAACATTGAAGAGGCATCGGGTCAGCATTTTATATTTTCTGGGACTGGAACTTAACCACCATCATCAAGAGGTTCCCTTGCACAGCTTGTATTACACACAAAAGAGGACTAAAACCCCATTGATTTATCCCATGCCGTTCAACCACAGCAATTTAGATACATAGGCCTAAAAGCTACTGTAGGCACGCTATTAAAGTTTTGTTTACGTTGAATTACCCACTTGTTTCAAGAAATTCATATTTATATTACATTAGCTGACAGATTAATTATTGGATTGGTCATCTATTGCAATTTTGCTATTTAAGGATGAGATACATAAACATGTAAATATACATTTTCACGCGTGCAATAGCCTATATATTGTCCCCTGAAGCTGAAAGAGTCTACAACCTTACAAGTGCCAACTGCAACATTTTTATCTGCGGAAGTGTCATTATGTCAAAGGTCTGCAGTAATAATGGCATAAACTATAATTATAAGCATATTAGACTGGAAGGGCCTAATAGAAACAAAACTACTGATAATTGTTACTATCATATTATGTTATACTTTGCCATGGTACTTGATGTGGTTTCTTGCAAAATTACCATGATGTGAAAACAGACACCTTCTACGTCATAGCTTGGCATGTTTATTGCGTATTTTTGCAGTAAATGTCAGTGATACAAAGCGGTACATGAATGGAGGAATAGCCAAATAGCACCCAATCCCCGAGAAAAATTACGAACAATGCGATAAGCTATGAATATTAATAAGGTTACGTGTCTGTTTTCATTGATGCGGCACATGCAAACATATATCTGAGATAACAACTGGTTGAATTATGGGCCAATGTGTTTAGTGTTTCACAAGCATCAACCCAAGGCTTGCTCCATGCTACTTGTTTTGGGAATTGTCGCTGAGCCGATACTGTTATCGAATACTTCCTGTGGTTAACTTTTGACAACAACTCCAGCGCCATTTGAATCACCTTGGATTCACGTACTATAATATCGTCATTTACTATTTTTTATTTACGACTTTAACTGTAAAGTTATCTACAAGCGTAAACCGAACGAATGTCATTCTGTGTTATTTTCATCATTTTCGGGGTTATCTGTTTTGTCTGGTGAAACGGCTAGAGACAAGGTATTCCATAGAATCAGATACAGGATTGCCCATCATCTTTTCCCCGCTTAACCTGCTTGATGTTCGCATTCACGACACTAAATCGTCCCCTTGGATATGAAAGGGTGTATCTGCCACTTTAATTACAAAGTGGCAGATACACCCTTTCATATTATATTCAAGGGGAAGAAATGCTTAACGCATAATTTACTGTGCGCATCGGAACGACTCCGCCTGTTCTGCTGACTCTCCTGATATCACTATACCATATTAACCCTAGAAGCCAGAGTGTGGTAAACATGTGTCACTCATATGAGTGAGACATACCACACTGAATGGTGTGGTATTAGCTTAGCACTCCCTTTGACGAGTATGTCACACTCTTTTTCGCATGGTTGGCGGGTATGTCACTCTCTTTTTGAAATGTCTAGCGGGTATGTTACACTCTTTTTGACATGGCTGGCTAATTTGCCACACTCTTTTTGACATGGCTTCGGGGGGGGGGGGTGGGGGTTGTTTCCCTCTTTTTCACATGGCCGGCGGGTATATATGTCACTCTCTTTTTCACATGGCTGGCGGGTATGTCACTCTCTTTTTCACATGGCTGGCTTGTATGTCACACTCTTTTTCACATGGCTGGCGGGTATGTCACTCTCTTTTTCACATGGCTGGCTTGTATGTCACACTCTTTTTCACATGGCTGGCGGGTATGTCACTCTCTTTTTCACATGGCTGGCGGGTATGTCACACTCTTTTTCACATGGCTGGCTTGTATGTCACAATCTTTTTTACATGGCTGGCTGGTATGTGACTCTCTTTTTCACATGGCTGGCTTGTATGTCACACTCTTTTTCACATGGCTGGCAGGTATGTGACTCTCTTTTTCACATGGCTGGCGGGTATGTCACACTCTTTTTCACATGGCTGGCTGGTATGTCACTCTCTTTTTCACATGGCTGGCTTGTATGTCAAACTCTTTTTGACATGGCTGACGGGTATGTCACTCTCTTTTTCACATGGCTGGCTTGTATGTCACACTCTTTTTCACATGACTGGCGGGTATGTCACTCTCTTTTTCACATGGCTGGCTTGTATGTCACACTCTTTTTCACATAGCTGGCGGGTATGTCACTCTCTTTTTCACATGGCTGGCTTGTATGTCACACTCTTTTTGACATGGCTGGCGGGTATGTCACTCTCTTTTTCACATGGCTGGCTTGTATGTCACATTCTTTTTCACATGGCTGGCGGGTATGTCACTCTCTTTTTCACATTGCTGGCTTGTATGTCAAACTCTTTTTGACATGGCTGGCGGGTATGTCACTCTCTTTTTCACATGGCTGGCTTGTATGTCACACTCTTTTTGACATGGCTGGCTGGTATGTCACTCTCTTTTTCACATGGCTGGCTTGTATGTCACACTCTTTTTCACATGGCTGGCTGGTATGTCACTCTCTTTTTCACATGGCTGGCTTGTATGTCACACTCTTTTTCACATGGCTGGCTGGTATGTCACTCTCTTTTTCACATGGCTGGCTTGTATGTCACACTCTTTTTCACATGGCTGGCGGGTATGTCACTCTCTTTTTCACATGGCTGGCTTGTATGTCACACTCTTTTTCACATGGCTGGCTGGTATGTCACTCTCTTTTTCACATGGCTGGCTTGTATGTCACACTCTTTTTCACATGACTGGCTGGTATGTCACTCTCTTTTTCACATGGCTGGCTTGTATGTCAAACTCTTTTTGACATGGCTGGCCGGTATGTCACTCTCTTTTTCACATGGCTGGCTTGTATGTCACACTCTTTTTCACATGGCTGGCTTGTATGTCACACTCTTTTTCACATGGCTGGCTGGTATGTCACTCTCTTTCTCACATGGCTGGCTTGTATGTCAAACTCTTTTTGACATGGCTGGCGGGTATGTCACTCTCTTTTTCACATGGCTGGCTTGTATGTCACTCTCTTTTTCACATGGCTGGCTTGTATGTCACTCTCTTTTTCACATGGCTGGCTTGTTTGTCACACTCTTTTTCACATGGCTGGCGGGTATGTCACTCTCTTTTCACATGGCTGGCTTGTATGTCACACTCTCTTTCACATGGCTGGCTGGTATGTGACTCTCTTTTTTACATGGCTGGCTGGTATGTCACTCTCTTTTTCACATGGCTGGCTGATATGTCACACTCTTTTTCACATGGCTGGCTTGTATGTCACACTCTTTTTCACATGGCTGGCGGGTGTGTCACTCTCTTTTTCACATGGCTGGCGGGTATGTCACTCTCTTTTTCACATAGCTGGCGGGTATGTCACTCTCTTTTTCACATGGCTGGCGGGTATGTCACTCTCCTTTTCACATGGCTAGCTGGCGGGTATGTCACACTCAGATTTAATCTCCATCTAGACATTATATGCTTTCCTACATGACATCTGGCAGTGCCTACCTATAACTGGCCGATCTACTTGTCCACTTAGTGTCACCATTAAGTACTCAATCCATAATACTTAACATATTTTTTTATTATTCAGTTAGCGCTATTATTTCCATATTGAATCATAAGTGTACTTTTCTTATCTCATATTATAAAGTAGTAATTATAATAGTAGAAATGTTAATGGTAAAAAATGTTCTTGAATATTTTACTTTAGAGCGCTAGAGCATGAATAGTTAATATCAAGACATTCAACATCATTTTACAACAAATATGATAAGATTGGAGTAAATGTTGATTACCACTCACAGAAATGTAATTCCAGAACAAAGTGACACAATGATGGGAACTGGTATTCTACTGACCTATATAGGCTACTGATCTGTTATTTGACAAATAAAACCGTTTGTGCCACATAAAGAATTGCGCTGTAGCTGCAGCATGAAAAGTCAGCCAAGGCAGTTTACTTTATCTTAAACATTGTTTTACATCGCCATCGATGTTATCTCTCCAATTGCCCCTACACATGTACGTGTTTAGACCTACCATCATTGGGCCTACTGAAATTTTACAAGTGTTTATGCCCGGGGCGGTAGGCGCAGGCATCACTACACGTAAATAGCTACTTGAAAATGGTGTTTCGAGTATTTCTACAGTATCGCTGTGCGCCGCGGGGCACTTTCCGCATGTCTGGTGTTGTGCCTCTTGACCCTGAAATAATTTGACAACTGAAAAGATTCAGCGGCCTATAATTATCCAATTGACAGACTTCTACAGCTATCTTAACCTTTATGCTGCTAAGTTGCTTGTTTCAATTTCTCATTCATTTAACCCTTTAAACCCCCACGATGCATTACCCCTTTAACCGCCGGTGTCGCATATATTCGGGTTTTCATTTTTTATTAGCAAATTAAGTACCACCTTTTAAACATGTTAAAGATAAAATATGACGGCAATCAGCAAAATTTGAAAGCAGTTTGACCTCCATTTTGTCAAATCTGAATAATTTTCCCTCACTTGAAGTTGTGGATCGCGTCAGCGAGACACAATTTCAAGTGGGTGAAAATTCAGATTGAATAATTTGGCGGTTAAAGGGTTAAAGCATCATTTTACATCCCTGAAAACACACTTAATTTTCCGACAACTAGGGGTTTTAGAATGAAAATTCCCATGAAACTGGTTTACCAATAGGCCTACATGACAGTTTTCTTAAATTTTTCACCCACCTCAAATCATCTTCATCCACTACAAGTCGAGAATTGCGACAGCAATTCGCGGCTTGTAGTGGATGAAGATGACCATGGTAAATTCAGGCTTGAAAGGGTTAAAGCTGAAATTGCTGACGCAAATTCCAGCTTCAAATTTTAAAAAATATATGTATATTGATAAAAAATAGTCATCTGCAAAATTTAATTATTTGATTAAATGAGCATGTATCGCAAACTGTTTGTGGATTTCAGTGGCATTTTATTTGGTCCGAAACTTGTTTGAAACCGTATATACGGTTCCAGCAATACAAGGGTTAACTTGTGAGTGCTGAAATATTGACGTGATATTTTGGCCACGCCGGACGTAGCAGCGATTCAGCGCCCAACGTAAACAAAATTAATCAACAAATCAGCGAGAGACGCGGCGTCGCAAATAGAATGGCTGGATGTGAATTACACATAGTATGAAGGATTCTGTAAGGCTTGTATGAAAAACAAATATAATTGTTCTTATAATAATTTATATTAATAATTATAATAATTTATAAAACAATTAAATTCGCGTTTATGACACTTTAATTAATTTAATAAATACTCAAAGAAATACCATGGTAAAAATAATATTATTGTTCATATTAAATAGAGATATAAGTATGTAAATATCATTCACCTATACAATTTATTCGGTCTAATGATCATTAGAATTCGACATATGCGACTCAATGTTGAATAGTTTTAAATAAATGAATATATGGTGTTAAATTTTTATAAACACCACTCAAAATAGTATTGAAACTATGTTGCCGTGCAAAGCCAAAACGCAGTATCTGCTTACTTTACAAGTAAGCAGATACTGCCTTGTGGCTTTGCAGAGCAGTATGTGTGTCTGGTACACAGTCACAGAGGGTGAAGAGTAAGACGAGATAAATTATAGCTTGTGGTCTGTTCACGCTGACACTCCCAATCAGCGGTCAATGGTAAAACAGTGTTGATGTGTTAATTATATGTGTTTGACAGTTTAGTTTAGAATAAGTGTCATTTACATGTGGGGGAATTAGACGCGAAACTTGTAAAGTCAATAGAAGATGCTAACACAACGTTGGCAATGCTTGTCTGAAGGAGAGGGGGGCTGGTGCAGTGGTTAAAGCTGCCTGCTTGGAAAGTCGGAAATCGCGGGTTCGTCCTCGGCTCTGGCATTCAAGTTCAAAGAAACAAAATGTTTCTTCACTGCTCAGTCGTAAAGATTCAGCATTGTGAAAAGCCTCCGTGACCGAGAAGAGCTCGGCCTCAAACCGCCATGGCTCGAATTTTGAATCCTGTGTCTTGAGAGCAGTGTCATCTCATTCATCTCACCATCCTCAGGAGGTTCTCCCGGCTCAGTTCGGCCTATAATTATGTGCATAAAGGTGACTTAAAACTCTATTGATTCATTGTCTGAAGGGTTTGTCGAATGTTAATCAATTCATCTTCCCGACGGCAAGGCTTGCTATCAGAAAGATGAGTCAATTGTACGGGTTTTGTTAGAAGAGCAATATACATTGCAAAATCTGGGCAAAACTTTATATATATATGATTATTATTTCTGTTTTAGATCAGTAAAAAACAAAATCTAATCTAATTTAAAACAATCACTAGAAAAAAGTTATTGAGGGTGACAAATACAACTTTGAACCTATTTCGTGCAAAAGGTATTCAGGGTGACAAAAAAAACTTTGGACCTATTTATGGAAAGGGTTAATGAAAATAACTTTGTTTCTATTTCTGAAAAATTTGATAAGGGCGGCCAAACAAAGAAAAAAAAATGGATCCATTTCTGAAAAAAGTGAGTGAGTGAGTGAGTGAGTGAGTGAGTGAGTGAGTGCGTGAGTGAGTGAGTGAGTGAGTGAGTGAGTGAGTGAGTGAGTGAGTGAGTGAGTGAGTGAGTGAGTGAGTGAGTGAGTGAGTGAGTGAGTGAGTGAGTGAGTGAGTGAGTGAGTGAGTGAGTGAGTGAGTGAGTGAGTGAGTGAGTGAGTGAGTGAGTGAGTGAGTGAGTGAGTGAGTGAGTGAGTGAGTGAGTGAGTGAGTGAGTGAGTGAGTGAGTGAGTGAGTGAGTGAGTGAGTGAGTGAGTGAGTGAGTGAGTGAGTGAGTGAGTGAGTGAGTGAGTGAGTGAGTGAGTGAGTGAGTGAGTGAGTGAGTGAGTGAGTGAGTGAGTGAGTGAGTGAGTGAGTGAGTGAGTGAGTGAGTGAGTGAGTGAGTGAGTGAGTGAGTGAGTGAGTGAGTGAGTGAGTGAGGCTTTACGTCGCGACAGGAGGAAACTGAATACCAGGCAACAATACGAAGCGCCATGAACACTTTGGAAGACTTGATGCCTTAGCCAAAAAAATGAGCTACTGCGGCAGATCCACGAGAAAGGAGTTACAACTACTAATACTAGTGATATATACAGTACTGATACATACTCTTAACCAGCGAACAATCATAAGCGGTCTGTAACTGTGTATTATTGTTATTATTGTGTAGGATACTTAACGGTACTTAAATTGTCGTGCTAACAAATTGTTCTGTAGTTATAGATGTGTGTTCTGATAATGACTCATACTAATGTGATTATACAGTTGTGGGAAGTGTGATATGGTAAGTATGATTATAACCTAATCATCATCAGCATCATAATCATCATCATCATCATCATCATCACCACCACATGAGTAATAGATAGCCCAGCCCAAAACCACATGTCTAAGTTGACCAGAGAGCCCACGCAGAATACATAATACATCATTCAACGTTACTTCAATGCTGTACCACTGCATTCTGTTGTAGGTAGGCCTATAGTAACTGCATGATTGAAAACAATACAGAAACAGAACACAGAAATGTGGCAGCAGTAGGCCTAGGCATATCTCCCTGCGTGTTCATATTAACGTTCATCTAAATTAAACTAGAAGGGTCTAGTTTTTTTTGTAAACAAAAAACTGGAGATGTCTCCCCTCCAATGTCTCCCCTCCAGCAGCTTAAAGGTTGATAGCAAAACACGGGTCATTCACCCAAAGCTGTTTTAACGTTGGCCCAGTGCGAAGACGAATGAAACACGACACGTCAACCCAATGCCGGTTCAACGCTGGTCCACCGTCGCCAGCTCTGGCCATCAACCATTCAACACTGGACAGTGTTTTCTGTTATCAGTGGTGTGTCCACAGAGTACGAGCTGACACCGATCCAATGTCTGTTAAATGTTGGGCCAGCGTCGCCGGTGCTGGGCAGTATCCCTTCTGCCCTAGTCAGTACTTCATGCTAGCGGTACCAGCACGATGCTTTGAACCAAAGCTGGATTAATGTTGGCCCGCCGTCTGTGACGCTGGCCCACATTCAGCGTGGCGCCAAAAGACGAAACGGTAACCCAATACTGGGTAAATGTTGAGTCAGCGTCGTAGACGGTGGGCCAACATTAGCCCAGAATTGGGTCAACATCTCGTGTTTGAACGCCTGCACGATAGAATGGGACATACAGACGGAGAGAACGCACAGACACAGCGGAGAAATGTAAACCAACATGTCCCCACCTCTTCAGAGGGGAGACATAATAATATTAGTTTAAATCACACGGTGTAGCAAATTTATTTTTTGAAATTGATTACGGATCACATATATGATTGACACGTAAACGATTATTTATCCTCATAGACGTAAATGGTGGTCACGTGAGGAGCCTGTCATTTGTGCAAAATGTGTCAGGGGTAACATAACACAGAAGGATAAGGTTATGATGTTCTTCTACGCATCAACCACAACTCGCCATTACATTACCAGATCTAGAAAGTTATAAATAAAATAAATGTTTCGGCCCAAGTATGGTATTATACACCTAATTTAAATAACAACTGATTGACGGAGGTAATTAGCTGACAGACTGAGCCACTCTTTAATTGATCATGGTCAGAATACGATACTTGGTTCAAAGTGGCCTCCATACATTCTTATAAAATAAACAAGATTGTGATAGGCCCTATACATGTATCTAGTTATGGTACCAACGTGTATTATGCATTTCTGATATCTGCCATGACTTTACCATTTTTAATCCATTTTTATCAACCAATCAAATCACTGTTATTGAGCACGAAATGAACGTTTAAACATCAATATTTGGCACATGTTTGGTCTCAAATTAAACAAAATGGGCATTTTCACCCACATGACGTTGTATGTCGCGGTAGCGATAAGAAAAAAAAAATTAAATTCAGCGTTTTAAGGTTTGAACTTGTGACCATCCATGACGTATATATTCGCCATGGAACATATTTTGAATAAAGTAATTTAATAGAAAATAATACAACCCATCAAAATGATATTTCTGAGCGTGTATTTGATATTTTGATTTGGTTTCCTGATAAATGTTGGTTATTTTTTATTCACTGTGAGGTGGGATTTTGATTTATTATTTCGGTAGTTGAGAAGTAACTAGCTCATTTTTACTCCTTTTAACCCTTTAACCGCCGGTGCCGCATATATTCGTTTTCTACATTTTTTATTTGCACGTTCCCTATGAGCTTTCAAACATATTCAAGATAGAATGTGACATTATTCAGCAAGATTTGAAAAATCCACACCCATTTTGTCAAATCTGAATAATTTTCACTCACTTGAAGTTGTGGATCGCGTCAGCGAGACACAACTTCAAGTGGGTGAAAATTCCAATTGAATAATCTGGCGGTTAAAGGGTTAATTGGAAATGAATTGCTGGGACAAGCATTTCATCCCACACAAGGCCTTTAACCAGTGTTGGTTTAATGTTGGTTCAGCGTCTTAGACGGTGGGCCAGCATTGAACCAGCATTGGCTCAACATTTTTGTGTGCTGAGATTGCATTACAAAAAATAATATTGCTGTGATAATATATTATGAAATATCAATACGTTCACATAAAATGTTCTGCGTTTATAATATTTATAAAAGGCCTTGGCGGGGAATTTTAGTTTTAACTCTAAATATACCGGCCAGTGCTTACTAAATGTGAGGCCAATGAGTGATATGTTGGCTAACATTGAACCAACACTGGGCCAACGATTATTAACGGGTATAATGAGCGCTAAAAATCTGGTTGGATCCTACAGCGCTATACATAACAATGGTAACAAACACGTATGTCTGTCCAGTGAGTCTAGTCTGTCAAATCATCACCCTGGATTGTAAAATGATGCCATTTTGTCATAATTGTAGAGGACAACCAGAGGACAACCATGGTCGTAAACTACTTTACTACTTCAATGCTGGTCAACCCTCGTGTGGGCTTCACATGCCTGCCAACACCAGTTTGCTTTGACAATAATAACACATCATATGTCTTGTTTGGGGAACAATTCTATTGTTTGCCAGCCATAATTATTATTGAAATATCCAATATATCAGTATTAGCACAGAGTAGGTTATTTGACAAGCCAATAGTTCCATTCAGCTATCGATGACATGAAAATTGGCGAAGGCCACCGGTCTTTTCCCAGCAAACCCAAAAATATTTGTATAACATTTGTACAACGTCGGCCCAACGTCTTCGACGTTGGTCCAACATTGTACTAGTGTTATACAAATATTTTGTGTTTGCTGGGTTGTTATTCACCTATCATAGTTGCCAGCAGGCACACTAATATGTGGTGTGAGATATACATCTCTAGTTCAATGAGTAATAACAATAATTATTCCCATCGAGTCCCTGCTTGTTATTGATCATAATCTGGTCAAATGCAAACACCAGCCATTTACTCTTATGTTTGTGTAATGTTTAGTCAGCATCACCGACAGCTGACCAACATTAGGCCAACGCAGGGTATTAATTCCATTAAATATGCCTTCGTCGTGTCTTCTGGGACGTATAGTAGTTTTAGCGCGCTCCATTGTTCGAACAAATGAAATGAAATGAATCGGGCTTTAGGCCACCTTTGTGCACATATAGGCTAAACTGGGCCAGGAGAACCTCCTGAGGATGGTGAGATGATTGAGATGACACTGTCCTCCAGACACAGGATTCGAAATTCGAGCCCTGGCGGTCTGAGGCCGAGCACGCTACCTCTCGGTCACGGAGGCTCCCCACAATACTGATTTTCACACGTGGATGGGGAAGAAACATTTTTGTTTGTTTCAAACCGCCGAGACCGGTAACCGAACCCCGAACTCTGGCGTGAAAGGCAGCGGTGCTAACCACTACCCTAGGGCCCCCGCCCTGTTCGAACAAGATGCGATAATCAAAATAATTATGTGGTTTAAGTGTCTATGATTATTTTTCATGTGATTACATGTGCCCATGATTATAACTGGTATGTGGTTGTATTTGTTTATGATTATAACTGTTATGTTGTTGTATGTGTTTATGATTATAGCTGTTATGTGGTTGTATCTGTTTATGATTATAACTGTTAAGTTGTTGTATGTGTTTATGATTATAACTGTTATGTGGTTGTATGTGTTTATGATTATAACTGTTATGTGGTTGTATTTGTTTATGATTATAACTGTTATGTTGTTGTATGTGTTTATGATTACAGCTGTTATGTGGTTGTATGTGTTTATGATTATAACTGTTATGTGGTTGTCAGAGATGGGTTAATAGTAATAGGTAATATAGTGGAATTAGTAATAGTAATAGGGAACGGGGGGCAATTTTAATTCACTGTAATAGTAATAGTAATAAATCGCAAAAAAATGAAAGTAATAGTAATAGTAATAGTAATATATGGTCAATAATAGATAATAGTCTATTACTTATTATATTATTTTTTTAAATGAACGAATTAAAAATAATATTATGTACCTATTTATTCCGTAGGTGACAAACATAAGGGTATGCTCAGCTTTGGTAGAAGATTATTGATATTCTTCCATGTGGTTGGAACCCCTCCAAGAAGGCTCGTGGTTGGCGCCAAGAGTACGATGTATAGTAGAGGTTATTGGCATGAAGAGCTGGCACCGAAGGAGTGACAGACTGAGCCGTGAATCTTGATTCAACATCAACATAAAAATGTCGTATTTGTCGTGCGTGGTGTAGTAATCACAGCTTCAGCACTTTGTAGTCCAAATCCCAATGTAGGCCTACAGTTATGTTTCGGTCATCTTGAAATTCTACATTAACATAGGGCTTACGTAGGCCTACCACATCTACTAACTCTGTAACAAGCTCAAACGCTAGATATTGGGCATCTGTGGTAACCTATTGTGAAGTTAAACCTTTCAAATTTACAGATAAAAAACTATCACTAAAAAACTAACATCAGCATCAACAATAACATAAACAGCAACAAGAAGAAGAAGAAGAAGAAGAAGAAGAAGAAGAAGAAGAACTGGCAAAGGTTATATGGTCTGTATGCACGGTTGTACATTTCAGCGCCCAGGGGCTGACAGACAGGGGCCTGGTGGTTCGAGGGTTAATACTGGTTTAATACTGGGTGCTTTGGCCAGCGCGTCACCACCACTGGGCCGCTGTCCTCTGTCGTTTGCATGCTATATTTGTCCATTGAAACCTGTGAGTCTGCGATTATATATGTGTACTTTGACGTCCCATGGAATCCAACAGCGACTGTCGAGGCTTAGCCTCGAGGGCTGGCATGTATCTGATTTGCCAACAAAATAGGTTGTTTGTGAAAAGGTGCGGCGAAAAGCTTTTTGTAATAACTTTAGCGTTTGCTCTCATCTGATAGATATCACGTCTTTTGGGTGTGTTGGTGTAGCTGCTGGAATGAATGAATAAAACATCGATGTCCCTATAATGGCTAGACAGCCAACATATCCTATGATTTTAACAGAAGGCACTTTTAAATGTTTGTTACAAGCAAAGCAACAGCACAGACATATGTGGTTTATTGAACCAGGAATGACGTTTAGCCTGCTGACATTATTTTTCTTGAGCCGAAAGTGTCTAAATTAGCAAAAACAAAATGGCCGGCAACAAGCGCTATTATATGATGCAAATTTGTATAACTTTGTCAATATTTTTCCTACTCTAATAATTTTGGTGTGTAATATAATGTTTTCGTGGTCAAGAAACACATTATTATGACAACAAAAACATGATAGTTGAATTTTGTACTCATAAAAATTGTCATTATGATATTATTAGGCTTGCAAAGACCTCAAAAAATGTTAAAACCTATATTTTTAGTACAAATGTTTCCTTGGCATATAAGTTGTTTATACTCTTCGGCAAATTTTATGATAAGAACACAAACTGAAGCTACCTTATTTTGACCTCATTTGTATAAATCCAGTAATGTACAGAATAGTGCATAAAGCAATGGGGTATCCCTGGCAGAGGTGGCTGACCCTATCCACCAGAAAAACACGAGGGTTCCATCCGTGGAGGTATATTCCACTGAGCCTGTCAAAATAAACCTCACAGATTCAGATTCAGATGCACTATACCAGTCTGGAACAGCCTCCCATTCCATGTTGTATTTTCTCCGACACTGGACAACTACCACTTTTAACACCAGTATCACGACATGTAATTAGTGCACACACACCACGGCATGTTGGCCTAATGCTCCAAGAGAGGAGCGAACGCTGTTTACATGAAGAAAAAGGGTTTTTGTTGTGTAACATAATAGGCCTACAGATAATGGGACAGGGATTTAGTTGATAGATTTTCAGGGGCGGATCCAGGAAAAAATCTGACAGGGTTCCAATAATATATTGGCCAACAACTTAGTAGTAGGCCTAATCAAGATCCAGGCTACATTTGTTTTGGTTTTGTTATAATATTCTATAATATTTTTATTCATGACACGGTGTTACAGTATTTTATATAGGCCTACTACCGCGACACACAACTTCAAGTGGTTGAAAATTACTCGAATTTGCCCTTTTGCTAATTTTGATGTAGGCCTACAGTAACGTTAGGCCTAATCAATTAATGCAATTTACTGAAGACAAGACGCATAATATAAAATACTCGCTGCTCTTTTATTGCTGATTCTGTCAACACATTTCTTTTCCTACAACATTATGTTACAGTATTTTATATAGGCCTACTACCGCGACACACAACTTCAAGTGGTTGAAAATTACTCGAATTTGCACTTTTGCTAATTTTGATGTAGGTCTACAGTAGGCCTAATCAATTAATGCAATTTACTGAAGACAAGACGCATAATATAAAATACTCGCTGCTCTTTTATTGCTGATTCTGTCAACACATTTCGTTTCCTACAGCAGTGATTAATCGGGTGATAAAACGGATGAAAAACGACTATGGTCATGCTTAGCGGGTTAAGGGTTAATGCAACGATAAAAATAAATGCAAGAAATATATAATATGGACAGATAAAAAATACTGATTACAATGGTTTTTTTAAGTCTTCGGAAACAAAGGGTGGTGTGAATGTTATAGGCCTACATGTAATATAAATGCGTGCTGCCTAAATTGACCAACTGTTTGTACAGAAATTTCGAGTTGATTGTTTCTTGCACCTGTTGCTGGTGTTACCCCCATCCCTCTCTAGTAATTATTAGCGCCAGTGCTTATATTTAGATCAAGGAAACGGACTGCCTAATCTGCTAATTGCCCAACTATAAAAGATGCAAACATGCATATCAGTCTGTTTTGGAACCCTGTCAACTAAAACCCAGTCAACAAAACGATGACCGGGTTCCAACTTGAAAAAAATAAAATAATCTAGTGATGTGTATGTATCCAACCCTGTGTAATCTGATAGATTTGAAATGCTGACAGGGTTCCGGAAACCTGTCAACCCGATCTAAATTCGCCCGTGATTTTTTACCTATTTTCCAGCTTAAAATCACAAAAAAAACTACAAAAAGCAATTTGTTGAGCCTCAACTGGACCATTATGGTAGCCGTTGTTCCCGTTGTGTGTAGGCCTATCTGTTACTATTAAATACAACGGCCTTTGCGAGCGTAGCGAGCTACTGATATTCTGAGACTCAAACCACCCAGCATTAAAGTCTATCTGCCACAAAAAAGCATGTGAGTGAGATTGGCGCTCCATACGACCATAGACTTATGACGCCCTCTGTCGACAGTGACAAAATTAAAACACTATCACATGATCACCATGATGTCAGAACTGAATTCGCCTGCTGAAGAAAACAATAGTTGAATATGCCTATATTTACATAAACAAAATAGTGGTATCTATCTAAGATGTATTGAATGTCAATTGTTATCCATTGTTGTTAAAATGTTGAGACTGGCCTTACATAATCCGCACTACGCGTCATATTAGCGAAGTTATTGAAAATTGGTCTTAACTTTCGTACTTTCTTTGTCAAACTTTGACTTTCAGTTTTGTGAATTTGTCCTGATTTACTGAGACTGTGACTGTGAGAGTGAGACCAGTGCCAGTGGAGACTGCTTCAGTAAGTAGGTAGTAAGTTGGTCATTGGTCAAGTCATTTTTTAATATTCAGAATATCATATCATATAGGACATTAATAGGACATTATCCTGTAGGTAAAAAATCCACTGCCACACTGGCACTGAGTAGGCCTAAAACTTAAAGTAAAACAGTGAGTGAGTTATAAATGACTTATTAATATTATGGCAATTTTGAATAAATTGTTCATTTTTTTCTGCTGTTCTACGTTTTATTTCTTGATGGTTATAGTAGTTTCCTGTATCTCTCTCTCCTCTCTTTTTCCTCGCTCTCTCCTCTCTCTCTTAGACTCTATCTTGGTACATCACAAAAAGTGATTTTGATGGGTTTTTTCGGGGTTTTTTTCAGGATTTATGTGAATTTGTGAAACACTGCAATAAAAAAACATATTTTTCTCTGTTTGTTTGTTCTTTTTGTTCACTATTACTGGTAGAAATGAAGCCATCATTGTAGAATTAAACGCATTATTTGTTTTGAATGGCACTTTTATAACCTTTAACGGGGGTTCCTATCATTATATTTCTTGCAATTATGAAAAATGGGGCCAGCTCTCGTCTTTAATCCCATAATTGTTTAAACAAGTGCTTGGAGAGGTAAGTGTAGCAGGCATGCTGTGGCCCCTTCTGATAATTTTCTTTACACAGGTGCCATTTTTTATTTTTTTGTAAAAAAATGCAGAAAATAAAAATAGAAGTTTTTTAGTCATAAGGATGAAAATCCATCAAAATTATTCTTCTATGACCCCTTGTAGACAAAAATAAAATAACCAGGGGCCGGAGGCTATAGCCAAATTTCTGATTGTTATGTGCATATGTTGTATATTTGCTACTGTTACTGTATTGCTGGGCACTCATTGAGTGCTATGATCATGCTGATGTAGCTAAAAACTAAAACTCTCAGAAAGGTTCATCTCAGTAGTTTTTTTCAGCTGCTTCAAAAAGTTCAAGTGTCTGGGGGATGTTTTGAATTCTGTATCCCTTCTGCAATTTGCAACATTTGAGGTCACAAATTTTGGACGTTTTTATAATTGAGCTCAGATTTTGATCTAGCACAGCATCTTTCTTGCTCAGTGAAAACTGAGGAATGTGGTCAAATATTTTTTTTTATCATTTAGGCAGTTATGAAAAAAGGGTCAGCATTAATTTTATTGGACAATTTTAAAATTTATGTGAAGTACCTACTCTATCACTCTCTTCTCTCTTTCCCTCTCTCCTCTTTTTCTCACTCTCTCTCTCTCTCTCAAATCTTCAAATAATTTGAAATAATTGCTATTCCGGGCTTGAACTTTTTTGTGGTTTTTGTATTCATGCATTGCATTTGGCAATATTTATTGATGTTCATTTAGAAAACTTCCGGTCATTTACTTGAGTTATAATTATAAATATGTGTTTTAAATGTATTCATCAGCATCTTACAGGTCCTATATTTATTTTTCTGTATTGATAATTCTTCTAACTTCTGTTTATCTTTTATATGCCCATATACACATGTATGATGTACCTTTATCATATATATATATATAATTCTGATCACAGATATACGGTACAGCAAAGTATATTAAATTGTTCTTTGAAAATATTTTACAAAATTGTCATATCAATGTATGTTTTTTATGTGTTGAAGGTCCCGGTTCTTGTTGCCTCTCCATATGGACAACCAATTGAAACATCCAGTGAAATCTTTAATCTTCACAGTATAGATTATGGGCTTGTCTGAGACAAGTAGGAAATTATAACATTTGTAGCTGGTTGCAAAATCTTATTCTACTATGGATCCACTAGGGGCTCAACCTAAGATTATTGAAGTGAATTCACTCTTAACTTGGAACAAATATGAGGTTCCTGAATACGACATCAAAGTCGATGATCCGAAAAAGATGAGAGCTTCCCCATTCCCATGGAATATCGCTTTAAATGATAAAATAGCACTCTGGTAAGTTTTAAATGTAATTTCATAAAAAATATATTTTAAATGTGTACAAAAAACGACCACCTTAAACACAGCCATGTCATGTCAAAAATGTGTACATTGTGTGTGTGATAACTTCAAAAGTTTTCGATGTATCCTGCCCAAATTTCCCCGGCATGTTGTTGATAACTAGTTCTCAGACAATTTCAATAATTAAAAAAAAAAAATCAAAATGGTTGATTGGTTGTAATTTATCACATTTTACATCGTTATTTTTACCTTGTGGGTGAAACAACTTCGAAAGTTTTTCATGTATTGCTCAAATTTTTTTTCTGCATGTTA
Organism: Flabesymbios commensalis; assembly: GCA_964017125.1. NCBI lineage: Eukaryota > Metazoa > Annelida > Polychaeta > Terebellida > Flabelligeridae > Flabesymbios > Flabesymbios commensalis. Next base: position 39,812,694 of record OZ024907.1, read on the forward strand.
ACCAGTTCTCGGACATGTTCAATAATTGTGACAGGCTATTGTTAAGTGTGCTCTTGGTATGATATATACTAGAGATAATAACAGCACAAACTGCATTTTGTATAACCCTAAAGTGCTTAATTAATTTTGTTTAAATCCTGGAGGCCAAATTGTTTATTTTAATTTGAAATCAGCATAACTGTCTTAGTCAGCTCTTTCTGATTCATTTGAATACCTATGTTATGGGTCTCGAACATTAGAAATGTTTTACTCTTACAATGCGGGGATCGACTTAGTCGACAGAATTTGACGTCTACAAACGTCAGATTCTGTCGACTCAAGTCTATCCCCGCGCTGTAAGAGTTTAGATGGTGCCCTGATTTCATTGTGAGCACTCTAGCCTAGGAAGCAAATAATAACCCAGGGATAATTCTGGCAAAAAATGTATGAGGCAATTATTTGATCTTTCGCAAAATTTAAATAATTATAAGAGAACTGTATTTGGGGCCTAGTGATTTTACAATGATATTAATAAGTAAATAGCTGCAACATCACCAGATCAGGCTGATCACGGTTGTGTGACGCCCGTTTCCAGGGTCTATGTCAGAATGCAGCAACATGCTGCATTACAGCTCACAACAATGAGACATTTCAAATGCGCAAATCCTGCAAATCACGCTCCAGGAATATCCCTGATAGCCAAAACTACAATTATGGCCAAAGTCTGATTAGATTATGGTGCAAATTCATAAATCGAAAAGGTCCGATTGTGAGCTTGGTTAAAATAAGGGGGTGGGTGTATGTCTATTTTTTTTTGTTATTGAATTTATTTATTGAAGTAGACATGACCAACTTTTGGGCCAAGGGGCTTTCTTGGGGATGAGGGTGTAATCAATTTTTACATAAAATTATTATTTCTCCACCAAACATATTGTTTTTACTGTGGTCTTATTATCTATCATTAATTTTCATTCCCATTGACAAAATATCCCCGCATAGGCCAACGGTGAGAGACCTCAAGATAAAACAGTAATTAAACAAACAAACTACCAGTAATTAATATGCCCTCAGACCCCTCTAGTGGCCACATGCAGGGGACATCTGCGATGTGCATTGTGCGTTCCGATAATTATTTCAATCCCGGAAAAATATCACATCCTTGGGCAAATAAATACACACAAACTGTCACGTTGGCGTACAAATTTATTCACCCCTCCTTGAATATTCACGCATGCTCTAAAGAATAAAATCCATGACTGTTTAGCAGAAAAGCTGTATTTTATTTGATCATTTATTTGATTTAGTTGATTTTATCTTTATAGAAGTCCATCCACGAGTGCATGATTCTATGTGCATTATACCTAGGCTTTTCTGACTATATGTGGTCAAATAGATGTGATTTAAATGAAATCGAAAGCCTCCTTTTAATGTAAATATGCTGATTTTATTGAAAGATATATTATTATACGAGACAATATAAATTTTAAATTTATTTACCTGATTTTCGAGATGTGACATTTTAATCTAATTCAGTCAAATAAAGATGTGCTAAATATTTACAGACATACAACCTCATGATACTTATATTTTTTGCAGGGCTGGTGAAGTGACAGATTTGAATGCAATGGCAATAGTAAATTCCACTAATGAAGCATTGAATGATCGTAATCCTGTCAGTGAAAGACTTCTATCCAGGGCAGGTCCTGAATTAAGAAAGGAATTGAAACGCACTGTAGTCAGTAAGTTCAAAGAGTATTTTTTAAATCTGATTATTAATATTGCTTACCTTTCACAAGGGGACCGATCTTCCTTCAGTCCCTTTTGTGACAGGAATGCAATATTAGGCAGTCCTCCTCCAATTATTAAAATGATAGTATATTTCACATACTAGGCCTTACGTACTGTAGATATCATGGGTGTGTTCACCTTGACTTTAGCTCTATTTGATTACCAGCTGGGTACTGGTGTAATTAGTGACATGAAAAATCTACTTTTAAAATCTAGCTGTGAGAAAATCACATTGCTTTGAAAATTAATTATTTTACAGCACACCAAGTTTAACTAAGTCACATTTGATTCACTTTTAAAAATTGTTTTGTTTTAGCACGCACAAAATTAATTTGATGTTTGAAATATATTTAGCTCGAGAAATAGGTGCAAGCAACGTAAAATTAAAATGTAAAATGTCTATTTAATGTCATATTTTTCAAACGATCTCATGTTTTTTCCTTTCCATCCCGGCTTTTAATTTAAAAAAAATAGGTTGTTTCTTGCCAATGAAGTTTGGTGGCATCGACGTTTACAGTTACTTGTGGGCTTTTAATGTATCCTGCTCAAATTTGTTCTGCATGTTACTGATAACCAGTTCTCAGACAAGTTGAATAATGGCTGGAAAAAATCAAAATGACTGATTTACCGCATTGTACATCATTAATTTTACCTTGTGGGCATAATAACTTTTTCTCGTATCCTGCTCAAATTTGTTGTGCATGTTGCTAATACTGTAGATCTGGTAATATTCGTGAAGTTTTGATTTTTGTGAGGAGGACAAATTTGCGAATTTAGGAACCTCGATAAATTATTATTATAATGTAGCATTCACCAGTGGATTGCCAAGCATAGAATTAATTTAGAGTGGCCTTATACAGGGCTATACAGTGCAAAATTATTTTTCAGCTTGTAGAACAGGAGAAGCAAAGCTCACAAAAGGCTACAAACTACCAGCTAGATTTGTCATTCACACTGTCGGTCCTCGGTACAATGTCAGATATAAGACGGCTGCAGAAAGTGCTCTTTTCAACTGTTACCGAAGTGTCCTACAATTAATCAAGTAATTATACTTTAAAAATTGACAATGTAAAACTTTAATAATCTATTAAACCTTGGATGTAATAAACAAGATGGCTGATACAGTGATACATCAGATGTATTAAATGATTAATCATGACAAGTCACTCTCACTGTCTCAGTTTATATTTCTATTTACATCAACATGCTTTGAATGAGTTGAAATGGACATGTAAAGTTATTTTTGTAATGCTTTTGTAATGTTTATGGAATAGACTGTTTCAAATGATATTTATGGCTTGAATGTTTAAATTCTTCAGAGAGAATGAAATAAACACTGTTGGATTGTGCTGTGTTCATGCCACAAGAAGAGGTTATCCACCATATGAAGGAGCTCATATTGCTATTAGTATGTCATTTTGAAACTGTCTAAGAATATTCAAAACTAATATGATATCACTTAAAAAAACAACTAATTCAATATACAAGGGTCAATATAAAGGGATTTCAGATAGACACAGGTCCTGTGTATCTCTAAAGCATGACGGACCAGAATGATTAGTGTGTCTAGGTTTTTAAGTAAACATTGAATGTGTCACTAATGAGTTAAACTAAAATACTATTTAATTCAAGATGTTGTAACTCATCTAGATACTCTTTTTTGGAAGCCCAAATATATATTTTAAATGTGATATGATTTTCTTGTTGTCAAATATGACATTGTACACTGTTTAAAGACTTCAATCAATAACATGTGTGTATTATTAAGAGAGATAATAAACAGTTCCTATTCTTCATGTCACATGCTGTCTCTTCTAGGAACAGTAAGAAGATTCCTTGAGAAATTTTTGGATAAGATTGAAAAAGTAGTATTTGTGACTACAGGAGAAGATGAGGTATGTGACATGTTGTGATATAAGGTGTAAAAGTATAGTTGTCCAGTGCTTAGTTAGATTTGAAGTGTATTTATCAATAATATTTTCAAAGCAGACCTAACCCTCCTGTATATACAGATAAACCTGCTATGAGTAGCCACTGGGGCCCTACAAGGGAGTGGCCATTATCCAAAATGGCATATAATGGCATTTTGTATAAAAGTGAACCTATTACAAGCAGCCATCTGTCTTGAAAGGCCACTTTTCATGTATCCTAAATGTGGCTGCTCATAGCAGGTTCTACTTTACATATAAATATTATATTTTAATGACAAATGGGTGTGAAATTACTTTTAAAATGTCAATTTTTTCTCATTAAAATTTGCAATGTTTCACATTGGTTGTCAGTGATGATTTCTGGTTGTTTCTGACTCCCCCTGGTGCAGCTCCAATCAGAGGTGGGCTACAATTATAAATTGTGGGGATGAAAACAATCCCTGCAATTTATTAATGTACCTACAATTTATAATTGTAGATCTGAAATTTTTTTTAATTGTAGATCTGAAAATTTTTCAAGCATACAATTGATTTCATATGTGATTATTACTGATTTGAATATTATCAATCTTATCGGCAGGAAATCTACTTGCATCTCCTACCTCTATACTTCCCCCGTTCAGAGAGTGAAGAAAATTTTGCTGCCTACCATCTGCCTTATGATGTTGGTAACACTGATGGAGAGCCAGTCATACAAGAGCGTCAAATCAGAATTAATGCCAAACCAACATTAGAAGCACTCAGTGAGTTCATAATGAAATACATTGGGCTATTACAGTGCCCATTTAAGAACATACCGTATTTGCCGGCCTATAAGTCGCACTGGAGTATAAGTCGCACTAGGCTCAAGATTAGGCTCGAACCATAGACAGGTCGCACTGGCAGATATGACGCACCAGGCTCAGAGACATGTCTGACGATATTCAAGTGTCAGGTGTCAGTACATTGGCGTTTATAGCAAGAGAAGAGGAGAGAGTCAATGCTATTTAATAGCCTGGTAGACCGATATTAAAAGTCTATAATAAAAGTGTTTAATATATTGTTCAATGTACGTGAACATGATTTTTAGTGATTTATTCGAAATTATTTCAATGCCATGTATAAAAGACAGACGCCATTGTTTTCTTTTCTACCTCATTAGAGAGCTCCCACTTCCGTAACTAACCCACACTCACCAGGTGGCGATGTCGATAAAGGGCATTGACTTAGGCCAGTGAATACAAATTAATAATAACAACTTGTAGCGTATGTTTTTCGGCGATTTCTCAGTCAATTCACAACCGATTTTCATGAAATTTAACAAGGGCTATTATCGAGTCCCCCGCTAAACACTGTGAAATTTTCACTGATAAATATTGTATAGTTCAAAAGTTAGACCATCTGGTATGTGATGCAATTCATGGCTTAAAACTGATTTTAACTTATACAGTTTAATGGGTTTATAGAAAGACGTCGTAATTAGAAATTTATGCTACTATATGTCGAATGGTCTAACTTTTGAGCTATAAATTATTTTGTCATAAAAATTTCATGCTATTTGGCGGGGGACCCGATAACAGTCCTTGTAAAATTTCATGAAAATCGGTGGAGAATTGACTGAGAAATCGACGAAAAACTTGCGCTACAGGTTAATGTGACTTCCACTATAGATGTGTTTATGCGGTAAATTGCTTGCGATTGTCTCGCCCCCTAGCGAATGCTGACGATACTGACCGGATGCAGAGAAAATGGCTGACACACAAACGCAATCATAACAAACAAACAGTCACGATCTTTCACTAAAACATTATATCTTACCCAATTAATCGTAAATTAAATACATAGTTTTTAGGCATTATGCATGCTGATCAATAGTAAACTAAATAACATTCCCAAATGGTATTAAAACTGACATACAATGGCCTCAAACGATGATATGACGTTAGCGGTTCATGAACGGCGATCGCGTCATTACGTGATATAGGGTAGACTCCATTCTAGATTTTATTCAGCTGTCCTCGGCCGAGTTGAAAACCATAGAAAGGTCGCACCGGAGAATAAGTCGCACCAGCTTTAAAAAGTAGTTTTAAAAATAAAAAAGTCGCGTCTTATAACCCGGAAAATACGGTATAAGGTTTTCATAGGTCTGTGTAAGCTATTGTATTTAGATTTTTTCTATTTCGGGCAGTCTTCCCAGCAAACACGAGACATTGAAACAATGTTTAGTCGATGTCAGCTCGCCGTCTACAATGTGGGCCCAGCATTGTTTCAATGTCTCATGTTTGCTGGGTTATGACACATGTGATTACACAGTTTAATTCTCTTCAATTGATGCATGCAAATATGGCTACAATAGACCAAAGTCTATACCAATCAAACTTGTAACAAAAATACTACAGGAGAATTTTTTTGGCCGCTGGTGACCGCGGCAATCCCGAGTGCACATTTCCGAATTGAATGCATACAAGTGAAATACAAATGTAACTTTCTATTCCAACAAATCCAAAAGTTTTCCACTTATTCATAATTCAGCAAAAAAGGTAGTGAACACATTAATAAGAAAAATAACGTTGCCATTGCTATATAATAGGCAGACAACAGCTGTATTGAGCGCTGAGTCTTAACACAGTGCGACCATCAGTGTCACAGAACATCCTCAGACAAGTCTCGAAACTGAGTGTGTCATATCCGACGTTGCAACTTATCTATGTTTTGAGCCTGATGTTAAGTCCAGTGCAAATTATTGCCTGTTTTAGCGCTCTTATACAATTTGCAACAAAAAAGTAGTGATCCCTGTTATATCATCAGATATTTCAAAGAAAAGTACCACACATTCACTATGAGGTCGCAATCTTCATTATATACATGTCAATGTAGTCAATTTGATTGTATAATAGGGCTTAATTAATGGTTATTTCACTTAGGGGATTACCTCGCTAATTTGACCACTTTTGGTAAGTCCAACATGTGGTCTGTCCCTCAATTTGGTTATCTCTGATACTCAAAATATTATATATAATTATTAGTTCTTGAACGTACTTTAGTGAAATGTTGATAGCAACGATTACTTGTCAACTTTAAAATCACCACTCTTTAAGATAATTTTAAATAAATTAGTGTTGATTAGGAGCAATCAGGATGAAGGTTAGCTTATCTTTTTTAGAGGGTGATGATTGTGAAGATTTTGAGGAGAGTGTAGACATTAATGAAGCATTCCAGACATCAGTTGCCGTAGGTAAACATGGTTTTTCTCGTATGGAGGTGGACGTAGATGCTCGTCGCCGTCAACATATGAATATTGACACTTCTCAGGAAAATCTTAGACTTGACCATCAGAAAAGGTTAGAAACTTTGGGCCTAATAAGGCCACTATGTTTTTTTCTATGTTTTAGATGAGAAAAAATACAAAATCTAATGATGTCCCTTTGTCAGTTTGATTGCGGTTTGTCATCGCTATAGCTCGGTGAGTTTTGATGCCATCAACACCAAATTTGTACCAGATATGTACCTTGAGTGTTCTAGATCAAGTTCTAAGATGGGTGACCTTGATGTATTTTTCAAGATCACATATAAAAAAGACATTTTGTCGTCATTACATTAGCTGGATCAGTTTTATTCTCATCGACACCAAAAAGTGTGTTCTATTATGGGGATAAATCCGCCAATCTTACTCTCCGCTACTTAGCAACTGGTACTTGAAAATCCTTGAATTTTGACAAGGGATCCGTGTTTGAATATACCACAGTGATGTGTATAATTATCTATGTATTATTGTATAGTATCACAGATAAGCTGCTTATGAGCAGCTTATAGTGATACTATAAAATCATTCTGTACTGAAATTATTGTTGCCTCGCTCTTTGCATATACTGTATATTCGAAAAATGGTCTTGTGGTCCTTGAAAGTCTTTGATTTTTGCCATTAACTCACTTGCACTTGCATTACCCTGATAGTTTTTAAATTATAAAAATGTGTCCTTTCCATTGCCAGCTTATTTTATTTAAATTTTCAGCTACTTGGAAGTTTCGTCTCGCTACCGCGACCCACAACTTCAAGTGGCTGAAAATTACTCGAAGTTGTTTAATTTGAGCACAAATATTTGCAAATCTTGATGTCTAAGCACACATTTCATTCCCAATAACAGTGATTTGGTTGACTAATACAACAAATAAAAAATGACAATAGTCGTGATCAGCAGAATAACGGTTAATTTGTTATCAGATATGACAGATGGATAAGAAGAGCAAAACAAGAGGATTTATCTGAGATTTCCCAGCTCCGCTGCTTCTACCACTCTGGCTTTGATAAGTATGGTCGTGCTGTAATGGTGATGATAGGTAGACTTTTTTCTGCAAACAAAATCAACTTGGAAAAGGTTTGTTGTAGTGTGATGTGTACAGCTATTCAGCCTCAAGAGATGTGAACAATTAAAATTTAATCTTCTTTTACTTAAAGCTGTGTTTCACTGCAATATCCACAACTCACTGTGACAGATTTAAAACATATTTGTCTTTTATCTTTTGTCCTGCTACACCTGTATATACAATTGCATACAGTTTTAAGAATATTTTAAGCCAAATAATATGCCACTGAAATAGATGATATAGTTTTTGTGGAAAATACTAGTTTAGTTAATAATTCAATTGAGAAGATGTATATTTTCAAAAAAATATAAATACTTCCCGCCGTTTGGAGCTGGAAATTGGATCAGCAATTCCAGCTTCAAATGACGAAATATACAATTGAAACAATTCAACAGGACAAGGCTTTAAAAACTGATGGGGGGAAGTTTTGATAAAAACAGAGAAAGACATCATATGATATATAGTTGACATCAGGGATCTGGGAGTTAATTTTTTTTTTTCTAAATAATACACATAGAAGCACATTGGTCTGACAACCCACAAGGCTTTCTAACTATGTAGTTCCATGAATGATGTGCATATTAACGTAGACATAATATTTTCTAATATTCTAACTGTGTTTTGTACACATACTAAAACTACCAGAATGTGTCTTTATATTTTACGGTACAAGTTGGCAGCCAAGTAGGATTATCATTCCATGTTACAGATAGTTTAGAATTGCCTTGATCTTGCTTTGTCCTAGTTACAGTTATATACAAATGGAATACGACTGTGTGCTCTTATTCCATAATATATTTTTTACTTTTTTTTAGTCTTTGCTGTACTTTTTACACACTATGGATCCTATTGTCAACAAAAAGTTTGTGATTGTTTACTTTCACACCCTCACAGTGAAAGAGAATCAGCCAGACACCAACTTCATCAAAGATATTTACAATTTAGTGGATCAAAGGTAGAATTGTTCTTTTATGTGGTTTGATAAAGTTTCGCTAAATTTTCTGTGATCAATTTTAACTTTTTATAAATCTTTTTTTAGTATAATGATAGTACATAAAAAGTTTATTTGTGTTGTGAGTAACATTTTGATGTCCTTTATATGAAATTATATTTTCATGTAAGTATCCTTCCTGTATAAAATTAAGTCACTACTCAATACATGTATGTCTGATTGTCCAGCATGATAAGCGTTGAATTTGAGCTCATTCCTTCATATTATTGCAGATACAAGAAAAATTTAGGTGCAATTTACATAGTTCACCCTACATTTTGGTCAAAGGTAATTTTATTTTTAAATGTTACATTTTCCCATTGTGATTTACACTACTTTCTACACAGTCCCAATTTTAGCACTTAGCATAAAGTCAATTAAACGGCTTCGCAGATTTTGTATTGTAACTATGATTAAGTTACAAGTACTTGATTTGTAGAAATGTAGACACAAGTGGCATTCAGTTGCCTGTATTACAGATCACCATTATATATTTCAACTTTGCAAATGAAAACAGTGATGGTATCCAGCTCACATTCTGGAATGGTTAATCTTTGCTTAAGGGTGTTTCTTTCGTTTGAAAAATCAAGCATTATTTGGCTATTGAGGTTTTTTTTTTCCTTTATATTGCAATTGTATAAAAGCTATAAAAAAACACCATTGCTGTTGAAATGTATCAATTATAGTTATGATAGTACATCTGATTTTCACAGGTAGTTACATGGTTTTTCACCACGTTTAGTGTTGCTGATGTCAAAAGGAAGGTGTTACACATACCAGGACTAGAGTACCTTTACACAAGAATACCACCAGATCAGCTAGATCTGCCAAAGTTTGTCACTGATTATGATATGCAGGTAAAATGTTTTCAATCTTTTATTCAATGTTTCATCTAGTATTCAATGGGTCATGGCACCACCTTTCATTAGGGCCACCTATTCATGTACACCAGGCACTAACAGGGTATTATCTATACCCACTAAGTGTCTGTGATAATCATAAGAAGCTGGTGTGGCTGAGGATGAGGCGCCATGGAGATGGTTGAAATGGTGCCTTCTGAATATTGGAAGTGCAAAGTGGTGCTCATGAAGGGCAGCATTGCGCTTATCCATGTTAAATATGGCCCGGGATTCATCTGCCCCTTGGTATGTCATGCTTGGGTTCTACTAATTATAAGGACAGGCTAACAGAGATCAGTCTCTCAACACACTTCATGACTGTAGTGAGAGTTACCACAATCTTGGGTTTGAATCTGATTTGCCACAAGGGAAATGTCAGGATGGGTATTTCCCTGCTGTTCCCTTTTCTTACTGTGTACAGAGTTTAGTTATGTATAATTTACTTTGGTCAATAGGTGAGTTCTACTGTATTTGTATTTTTTCCTATATTGATGTTGTGCAACAATAACTTGTTTACAAAGATAAATGGGTTTTTTTACTGGTCATATAAAAATTAGATAACGCTTGCAGGGAACATTTTGCTTAAAAATTATTGATTAGTAATTTTGCTAGAATTGATAGAATAGTCTAGTAGATGCTCTCAGCTAATCTAATACTTAAATTTGGAAATAGGCCTTGCCCTACATGTAGTCTTTTCCTGCAAGTAACACTTAAATTGTTCGATATTCCAACTTCAAATGATGAAAAATACCAGCTAAAAATGGTATTCAATAATGGTATTCAATAATAATTCATGTGAACTACTGCAGCTTTACTATCAAAGTGGGTGCAATATGTGAATTTGATTATAAAATCTATTTTCAACATACCCGGTAACTAATTTATCTATATTTGTCTCAGATGTTCTTTATCTACACCTCTTTGCAGGTATATGGTGCTCGGTATTACGATCCAGGTGAAGACCAAGCTATTGGATCACTTTGATAAGAACACTCGCAACTGTATTTCATTGAACAATATCTGTGATTATTTGCTTCACCCACTTCATATCAACACAATTATGCCATGCTCTCATTTTTTGCTTATCTTTATCTCATCGCGCAATACACGTTGATGATTTGTGTCACAATAAAAATATGTACGGTAGTTGACCCAACAAAACTAAGGCTGCGGCTTAACTTGTTGCTCTATGTTCAGCCGCCTTTTCACACATCCGCTCAGTTTTGGCTCTGTGTTGGGTTAGTATAGTGTTTTTACATTGAATGGATAATTTGAATATGAGACTATAATGATAAAGAAGTAGGTCACTTATTTAACTCTTTTGATACAAATTCTTCCAGTTGGGAAATATATATCTAAAACTTAACAGACTTACATTCATGAGATACAGAAATACAGGTACTTAGAGAATCATTGCACAAACGGCGTTACCTATTTTATGATTGGTCAGATCACAGTGATCTTACTGTATTACTGAGTTGTACAACCTCCATGGACAGATAATAATGCATTTAGCTGTGTAATAGCATTGTAGAAATGGTTGGACTGTGCATTGCATTTATTTGTCTGGTGAGATTATAAGTTGACGAGACTGCCGTCAACTTTGTTTGGTGTTCTCAGAGGACCTGATCATCAGTCACATTGTTAACCCTTACAGCGCGGGGATCGACTTTAGTCGTCAGAATCTGACGTCTGTGGACATCAGATTCTGACGACTAAAGTCGATCTCCACACTGTGAGAGTGAAAATATTTATAATGGCCGTAGACCCATAACATAGGTATTCAAATGAAACGAAAAAGCTAGCTAAGCCATTTATGATGATTGCAAATGGAAAAAACCCTTTGATTTCCATGGTTTATACAAAAACAATTCAGCGCTTTAAGGGGTGCCAATCACATTTATGGCCGTTTTTAGCCTTTTTTGTCCCTCAAAGAAGCATATTTGAAAAAGAAATTTTAATTGAATTGATTAGAATTGTACATATTTTCACCCACTTGAAGTTGTGTCTCGCTAGTAGACATAACTTCAACATGTTCAAGTGGGTAAAACAATAAATTGTATACCTTTAAGGGTTAAATGGTAGCTTCTGCCATTATGGAAGAAGTAACCCTTTGGTGTCTATATTTAAACAAGAATTGAGATAAGGAGATTATATGTGTGTGGTTTGATTGCTTATCCATGATTCATTCCAAAGTAATGTATATTTTGTCTAATATTGTGTGATGTAAAATAGGAAAACAATTAAAATGTATCACAATTATAAGCCCTATGTGATTTCCAAACTACACACCCTACTACAGTTATACACATAGCCCTACTACCATCCATTGATACCGAATCCCAGCCTAACCGTGGATTTAAGTACTGGTAATACTACTGACCAGGAAATGAATCCAATATTGATGATTGTATTGTAATAAATCTCTAGTCAAAATTTCTATTTTCTACAGATCCACCTCCATTTTGATATGTATGTTGCTATTTACGTATGTTGCTAACACTCAGTCCTCGGATAATTTAAAAAAGTGCTGTATACTGCATGTTTTTTATGACCCACCATGGACAAATTGTCATGGATGCAATCATAATATTCCAAGTACCCGGTACTTAACTTATCATAGTAGGACGTCTTATGAACAAGATTGTAGGGGCTATAGTGTTTACCTGTTTGAATCAATGTCTTAGACTAGTTAAGATAGTATCGATTTTCAGTACAATCTTCACAATGACAATTAAAGGATTCAGATTGAAGTATTACTTCAATTCCCCATGGCTCATAAAAGCTTATTTTTGACTTCAAGCTTGTCTTCCTCTATTGTGAATAATGTGAGCACAGGAACAACAGTATTTGAGAATAATTATAGCAGGCATAATGTCTATTGTTTCCAACTGTAAATACTGACTAAATATTTGTAAGTGTTTATCTATTAATATCATTTTAGTTTATTGTCTTGTTAATTAACCCTTTAACCGCCGGTGCCGCATATATTCGGGTTTTTATTTTTTATTAGTACATTAAGTACAGTTGTACCACATTTTAAATATGTTAAAGATAAAATGTGAAATCAACCAGCAAGATTTAAAAAAAGTTGACCCTCATTTTGTCAAATCTGAATAATTTTCACTCACTTGAAGTTGTGGATCGCGTCGGCGAGACACAATTTCAAGTGGGTGGAAATTTAAATTGAATAATTTGGCGGTTAAAGGGCTAATTATAGATGTCAATGCCACAGCAACCAGTCTCTCAACCAACTAGTGTATGAAGCCAATTTTAGTAATTTCACCGAGCCCAAACTGTAGCACTGCCCTCCCCCCTCTCATCCCTCAGCCACATATATTCCAAACAACATATGATATTTTATGCATATCAATAAACTTCATGAAACTTTACTGTATGTTGGTTGACACATGTTGAGTCTCCCACTTTCACACCATAGTGTCAATGCGCGGTATTTGCTAGGCAGTAGGATCATACATCGTCACTATACGTACAGTGTATAATCTAGTGAATCTCTGAAAGCGCTAAATTTGATATACCCATCCCTCATTTGTCCACCTGTTGAGGGGCAGATCAAGAGGGGGGTAAGGGGGTGATGACAACCTTTTAGAAACTAAATTTTTGAACCATTTTTGACACACAAAATTGCACTCTGAGCAGGCCCAAACTCTCCAACTGAGAAGACTAAATATCATTGATTGATGCCTGAATTTTGTCTAAAAAATTGTGGCATGTCAAACTAGATTTCAATCGGAAAGGCATCCGATTGGACTCTAGGCTGACCTGCCACAATTTTTTTTAATTCAGGCATCGAACAATATTTTTTCACTTTTTTCTACTATTTGATATATATTTCATCAAATAATGATGTTCTAAGCTTCATTTTACATAATACGCCATGATGTGTAAAACTTATGTCGTTTAATTACTTTGAAGTGAGAATTGCTGCAGTAATTCACATCTCAAAGTGAATAAAAAAGAGAAAATATTAAAGAAAATATTTGCGTTAGTGGATTTGTAACAAATCTAATACAATATGTGCAATATGCAGGTTTGTCCATGTACTGACTCACTATATGGTATTCAGTATATTTACTGAATTCATTGTGTTTGTATCATTGTCATTGACCAACACTATCACATGCTTTTATATGATTTAAATGTGTCTAATGCTGTCTATGAATTTTTTTTTAGGCCCTTATGTTTCTCATATGCTTTAGAAGTCACTAATTATAATGTGCTATTTATACAAAGCACGACAAGTTTTGACTGGAAACTAATGAAACATTTTTAAGTCTACTTACTGACAAAAATGCAGTAAATTCTCTGTAGAATATCGGACCAAAGTCACACAAAGAACTAAACCCAACCAAACATTAACTAGTTTTCATGGTCAGAAAATTTACTAACAGTAATAGAAATAGAAATGTGAAGATTCTCTTTGTAAGCAGATCATTTTCTCTACAGTATTGCTTCAACTAGAAGAATTTTGACAGCTATAGAAAATATTTGTTCTGAGAAGAAAAATGACTGCATTCAGCCACTAACCTTTGTATGAAGCAACAGAAGTAAAAAAAATAATAATGGCTTAGATACTTATACATATTGTAATGTCATTAGGAAAGGCAAAATCAACACATTTTTACCTTGGAAATTTTATATATTTTTAGAAACCTCAGCACGATATTTCATTGAATTTTTTGAAAGATTTACAATGCATACTGAATAAGGTCAATTGCATAATGTAGTTTAATGATTCTATAGATAAAAAAAAGTAATACATTAAGACGTACACCACTTGCACCTGCCAGCCAAAACAAAAATATAGCGGGAGTATAGATATAACTTTGCTTGCTCTAAGTTAATTTTGATTGCGGGGACGAGTTTCTTTTATGATTTTTCATTTTAAGTACATGTTTCGCGAGAACATTTTGTTCATGACTAAATATTTTGTTGCGGAGTAAAGACTTACTTTTTTTATTTTCATTATTTACCAAAGTTTTGAAGGCAAGGTATGGCCATTTGTGGTTTTGACAGACAAATATATTATGCATTTGAAATTTACATCATTATTAACTCATTTTGCTACTGTATGCATATATTTATTAGAAACTGCTGGCCATAATATCCTTAGTATCTCACAACCCACCTCTGCTAGAAATACAATCATAAATGGTTCTTCGTTTCTTATTGGGAATTGCAATAGTCTTTCGATGATTTGTGAAGCTTTGATTCAAAATACACCTTAGTTACGGTACTTCTTTTGATTGTGAGCTTGTAAATACTTTACACAACAACTATCTGAATGAGGGTACTGAAAATATTTGATTTAAAACTACAGGCTGGTACCGTGATGTTAAGTAATGTTAATTTACATCAAGTCGCATCAAGTCACATTATATATTATTTCCTATCAAATTATTGGGTAATCGATGAAGTGTTATGATGATATAATTTTGTATACATAGGGATGTAAGTACCACTCTGTGAGGTGGTAGATACGTCTGTTCAATACCAAGAGAAATATGTGTTCTTACCAGTAAATCTTTCTTTTTGACAATTTTAAGTGTACCAATATGATTAAAGTGTCAAAATATGTGAGCAAAATGTAAAAATGCCTATAATCATAATTTTGTAAATTTATCAACATATTATTTGATAATTATTTATTATGCACAGTATTATAGTGTACATGTATACAAATAATATATGTTCTGTAATTTGCCAGACAATGAATGAAATGTTATGCATCAAACTTGGAACTTATATTTTAAGAATAAATGTGATCTTTCCTAGGAATTCTTTTTTACACATGTATATGGATATTTTGGCTGTTGGACATAATACTGAAAAAACGAGTAGACGCCATGGGAATGCATTATTAGACCCGCCTGGAGGCCAGGAGCCTATTAATTTTATTGCGCCTGAGTTTGTGTCCTGTTTAGCATGTTTAGGGGAAAGACGGGTACCATGTGTGGAAAACGGTTCACATTTCTGAGAAACAGTCCTTATGAACAAGTCAAATATAATGGTTGAGGTCGCTAGGTTTATTATTTGCGTGTATAAAAAGTGCTCAGAAAAAATATATTAACGATTATATTTGTGATTAGAGCTTAAAGGGTTTTGGTTGGAATAATTTTGGCTCAGTGTCGCAGATGGTGGTCCAGCATTACATCAGCATTGGGCCAATGTATCTTGTTATCTGTGAAGTTGCCTTTTTAGTGACGGGGGAGCAAAGCGTCAACCGCATAGCAGTCAGCCCAATTCTGTTTTAATGTTGGTCCAGCGTCGTAGGTGATTGACCGGCATTGAACCAGTAATGGGCTGCGACGCTGGCCCAACAATAAACCGGTATTGGTTGGGTAGGCCTACATCGTGTGTACGAGGTACGTCATAGAGACGCGTACACTGATTTATCAGTGAATGTCAGTACTTTCAGGAGTGAAAAAGACACGCGGCAGCTGCACGATTCACTTGCAAGTTTTTAACAGTTGGATGGATGTTGGCCAGTATTGTTGGAAGGAATACACGTTGAAGATATATTTAAACTTGTCTCCTTGGTTCTTTCCTGGACATTTAGAATTCTGGCCCATGAAGAAGACCAATACAGTAATGTTTACAAAATAGTTCGGAAACTCCTTTTCTATTTTTAGTCAGTTTGTATTTAATACATCCCAAGGAGTGTATATGCAAAATTTGTTTAAAAAAAATTATTATAACTTGCCATTCATAATACATTGTAATATTCATTTAGCGCTGATTGACGGACTTTAAAATGCCGAATTAAGCAAGTTATAATTTGTATTTACCAAATTTTGTTCACCTTAGGATGTAATAACCCTTTCACGCAGGTACGGCCCCTGAGGGTAGTTGAAATATGACGTCATTTTTCCCATGCCCGTATTTTACATTCACAGGGCCTTTAGATTGCCATAATACTTTTATAATTTCGGCCAGAATATATTTTCCAAGGTTTAATTAGTTCGCTATATAATCATTTAAAAATATATATTTATCCTCTATCCCAATCATATCTCAACTTGAATTTTATTAATCCTTTGACTCTCAACTTCGTGCCAGGACCCAGGGATAATGGTGGTCATTTAATTGAAATGCACTTGTTTTGGTATGATGGCTGTAACTGTGAATCTACAAGGTTTGGGCAAAGTTTCATAAATTTAAATATTTTTTTTTATACAAGCCACGTCATAGGCAACATACGTGTGGCAGTTCCACAAAATCATGTGAAGTGAAATGACCTTGAACTGGTCTTGAATAGTCTAACCTGGAGAGTCTTACCCAATCCCATACTAATAATTATACCCATTTTGATATCCTGAGCTGTTGAAACTGTCTTGCAAGCGGTAGCTACTGAAATTACTCATTTGTTACATTTTATTTCGCAAATAATGAAATATTTTGCATGGAAAGGGTCAATGGTTGTTGACGTATATATCCATAGCAACAACAGCTACTGTTGAGGATTCGTTGTGCATGTTCCACAGAATCTTACAATTCTATCAATATATAAATATATAACTATTCTATATTAATTTGATCTCGTGAGTCTTGAAATTACACAATACATAAAATTGTGTACCGTTGCTATGGAAACCGTTCTCAGGGAGTAAGAGGTATGATTTTTTGCAGCTATAAGTTTAATTTTCTAATACATAAATTTTTAAACGAAAATCCTGCGGTTCTGTGCTTTGCATAACTGGTTTTGTAATTTTAAACAGACTCCCACAAAGCTGTTATCACCACACTAGGACATACACTGTCCCTGTCTATGTCGCCAGATCACGTCCCAGCAAACAAGGCACATTGAACCAATGCTGGCTCAATGCTGGGCTACCGTATGCGACGCTGACCCAACATTGCTTCAATGTGTCGTGTTTGCCGGGACGCTGATATTGCATAGGACGTTCACCTCCTCCATGTGTGAATAAACAAACAGGCGTGGAAGGCTCATTAAGGCAGGGTACAGTGACCAAAGATTAGTTATGTCCCGACGCAATTATGTTGTTCTAATGCTGGCACAATGTCTGTGACACTGGCCACATATTAGGCCAACACTGGTTCTTGCCTCGTGTTTGAGGCGGAGACGATTATGAGCCCAGCAAACGCAATACATTACAGTAAGCACGTGTTGGATTAGTGCTGGGCCAACGTCGAAGATGTTGGTCCAGCCACAGACATGTATCGGTCCAACATTGCACCAGTAGGCCTATAGCACTAACTTTTGAGATTTGCCAGACAGGTGCATGTCATACCAATGCGCTATTTCGTCATATATTTACAGCAATATACTTGAGTTATAATGCCATCTTAGATTACTACATTTATAGCATGTTTTTTTGTAAGTGAAAATTAGTTTAAAATAATTGTTTATGCTCTATTCTGCCTAAATTATACCATGATATCTACACAATTTCCATTCCAGATAATTAGGCCTACACGATAAATGGCTGAACGTGTTTCAATGAAGCGGAATAGAATCAACAACATTCAATATAGGCCTACACTGTAGTCTACTATTTTGTAAGTGTACAAAACTCAAAAGGCAGTATGTGCTTACTTGCAAAGCAAGCACATACTGCCATATAATATCTGCTAGAGCAGAATCATTGTGAGAAAAAGGCCTATCTATTGCCCGCAACCCCTCTTCACTGTGACACGTAGTCATGCAATGGGGGCGGGGGCGGGGGCGTTCTAACGATGGAACAGCCAGTCTGCATTGTGTACGTTTCTATACACACAACCCGTGAAATGTTATAGTACTGTACCTACCACTCTGCGAACATAAGCTGTTTTAAAAGTCATTTTTTCTGCAAATTATGAGAGTCTCGCACTTCTCATGAACAATTAATGTTCAGACCGGGTAGGTGGACATTAATCACTTAATGTAGAGTGCCTGAGCTCACTGGCTTGAGACAAGAAGATGAAGAAGGAGAAATCACACCTCGACGGATCGAACTGACTACGTTAGCTTTTGGCAAAGCTAACAAAACTAAGAAGACAGTAACGTGAAACTGTTGCATTTGCTTCGAAATTGAACAATAAAGGTATAATTTTATACATTATAGTTTATTATTTATATCTTGCCTATTTTTTCTATAATGTAATGCTTATATTTTCACATTTTTAGGATTTCATGTAAAAAATAATATTTGGAATGATGTATGTAGAGATGGTAAATTACTTTAAATGCAAAATCCTACTATAAGGGCAATACTTAGTTTTTGTTCGTTTTAGATAGGGGTGGGGGTATTTATAATTCCAATGAGAGAGTGACTGTGGTCGAAGACATGTCTACATTTTTGTTACCGAAAGTGTGAAGTGTTGATTCAAAATACAACTTAGTTACTTCTTTTGATTGCGAACTTGTAAATACTTTACACAACAACTATCTAAATGAGGGTTCTGAAAATATTTGATTTAAAACTATAGGCTGGTTCCGTGATGTTAGGTAATGTTAATTTTCATCAAGTCACATTGTATATTATTTCCAATCAAATTATTGGGTAATCGATAGTGTTATGATGATCAGTTAATTATATTAAGGTCGATCACTTGATGTGACTATTAATTTCTACATATTATTATCATCTTGTATACATAGGGATATATACACATTATTTCATATTGATTTGCTTTTAATACATACTAAGGAGTGTATATACAAAATGTATTAAAAAATATGAATTGTAACTTGCCTAATTATGCTGAACTGCCCATTGACGATAATACATTGCACTATATAGCACTCATTGACAGACTTTAAAATGGCGAATTAGTCAAGTTATAATTGATACTTTTTACCAAATTCTGCATATACACTCCTTAGGATGTATTAAATACGAAACACTGATAGATATCATAAATAAATGTTCATGAGTCTTATATGATATAAAATAAGTATAGGGGCCCACTAAGATAATTGTGTACATATAGGGATGTAAGTACTGGTCACTCTGTGAGTTGGTAGATACGTCTGTTCAATACCAAGAGAAATATGTGTTCTTACCAGTATTTTTCTCTTTTTGACAATTTTAAGTGTACCAATATGATTAAAATGTCAAAATGTGTGAGCAAAATTTAAAAATGCCTAAATCACAATTTTGTAAATTTATCAGCATATTATTTGATAATTATTTATTATGCACAGTATTATATACACTCAGCTATCAGTGAGTGTCACAGTCACCCACTGAGATTTTGTGTGGCACTTACACATATCCAACACCATGGGTCTCTGTCGTCTGTTACGTCACCGTCTGCCAACCAGCAGCCAGCAGTTCATAAATGAGCCACCAGCGGTGAGGTAGATCGTGATTGGCCATTTGTGTTTAGATGCACACCTGCCCATCCGCTGCCAACACATGGGAATTTGTGCACGCAGTGCCCGTCATACAAACCTGAGGGTATCCATGAGTGTTCCACTTTCAATTTTATATTTATTGATAATTAATTTAATGGAGTTTTTAAAAGTATGAGCTAAGCACAATTTTTACTACATACGGTATATATCAGTGTATATTCAGCCTAGATATTTTTATCTCATTTTCAGAAGCGTCAATGCTAATAACATGAATCGAGTTATTTTGCACTCTGTGAGGCCATCATTCTGGAAGAAGCGGGCTTTTTCCCACGCACCTAGATGCGGCAGTACAGAGAGAGGCTGTGAAATCTCTGTCCCCTGGTGGTTAATATTAGCTGATCTGGGGAAGATGACCAGTGTCTGAAGTAGAGATAGAGACACTGGTGACACGAGTGAAAGTATTATAGTGTAGGCCTACATGTATACAAATAATATATGTTCTGTAATTTGCCAGACGATGAATGAAATGTTCTGCATCAAACTTGGAGCTTATATTTTAAGAATAAATGTGATCTTTCCTAGGAATTTTTTTCTACACTTGTATATTAATATTTTGGCTGTCGGACATAATACCGAAAAAACGGGGTAGACGCCATGAAAACACATTATTAGACCCGGCTGGAAGCCAGGAGCCTACTAATTTTATTGCGCCTGAGTTTGTGTCCTGTTTAGCATGTTTAGGGGGAAGAGGGGTATCATGTGTGGGAAATGGTTTACTTACTGAGAAACAGTCCTTATGAACAAGTCAAATATAATAACGTTTGAGGTCGCTAGGTTTTGCGTGTTTAAAAAGTGCTCAGAAAAAATATATTCACAATTATATTTGTGTCCTGTTTAGCATGTTTATGGGGAAGAGGGGTAGCATGTGTGGGAAATGGTTTACTTTTCTGAGAAACAGTCCTTATGAACAAGTCAAATATAATAACGTTTGAGGTCGGTAGGTTTTGCGTGTTTAAAAAGTGCTCTGAAAAAATATATTCACAATTATATTTGTGATTAGAGCTTAAAGCGTTTTGGTTGGAATAATGTTGGCCCAGCGTCGCAGATTGTGATCCAGCATTACATCAGCATTCGGCCAATGTATTTTGTTATCTAGGAAGTTGCCTTTCTGGTGACGGGGTAGAAAAGCGTCACCCGCATAGCAGTCAAGAGCAAACACTGGACAATCGCCCAATTCTGTTTCAATGTTGGGCCAGCGTCGTAAATGATTGACCTGCATTGAACCAGCAATGAGCTGCGACGCTGGCCCAACATTGAACCGGTATTGGAATAACCGTTTAAAAGATATCGTATTATTTGCATGGAGTCATTATTTTTATTTAAATTTCATTAAAAAAACTGCAGCTGGAAAGGGTTAAATGCGAAACAATGAAATATTGAAATATATACTTGCCATTTTACCCACCCCGTCTTTTAGATATAAAAGAATTATTAGACCAGTTAAACAATCGTAGTTTTTGTGAGCACATTCAAATTAATAAAATCTGATAATAATCCATCGGAAAGAAAACAAATATTTATCCACTAACACCGTCCGAAATATGGCAAGAAAGTGATCACGTCCTACAAGCATTTTTTCGATAACATATGTAAAAAAATATATATTTTAACCTGTTGAGAAAAGTGAGGAAAAGAACTGGGCCATGATAACATATCTACAAGATTTTCAAGGATATTTATTCCCAGCTCACTTGTAAAAAATTTGTTTGAACATGCATAATCGAGAAGTAATCTGCTTGGCCTCAGATTCCCATGTTTCGAACCCTGTGTCTGAGGAGCAGCGCAGTAAAAACGTGTCATAGGCCTAAATTCTTTATACCAAAATCATCAAATTTCAATATCTGATAGCTCAACATAATATCACACATATTTATTGGCGTTTGTGACTATCACAATTGAATACAGAAACATATCTTTTTAAAGTCAGGTTTTTATCGACTTTTTTCAAATTAAATAATATATGTCTTATGACCTTGATAATTATTAGTAGGTCATACTTTTTTTACTAAGTCACATTTGGCATTTATCAGTACAATGTTTGTTAATGAGCATTAGTAACACATACCATACAACAGGATAAAAAAAAAAGATTATTCATTAGACATGCTGGAAAACAGTTTATATATTGTTGACAACATTTTGGCTTAACATAAGTAAGCAATCTATTTGATAAAAATATTTCATACAACAGGTCGTAAGCAATTCTTTGACACATTTTTATGTTACTATACTCGAAATAAATACAACTAATTTGTAAATTGTATTTATAAAAACGTTTTTGTAATCAAATTCATGTTATCATGGCAATTTTGAAAAACAAAATTATATTGCCATGTAAAAAAGCTGTTCGCATAGTACAACACTTTATACCACAAATAGAGACAATGGGAACCAGAGTATTTTAAAGCCACCGACGTTAATTGCATGTGAAAGTGGGGATTCCCCGGCATCAACATGTGGCCCAATGCTGTGTTAGCATTCAACCATTCTTTAGGTGGACAAATAGTTTCTTTGGGTTTTGCCTACAAAATTTTGATTAAAATGTTTTTGAAAATTCTGAAAAAAATGAAATTATGATTTGCGGTATACATGTATACTACTTCATTACCAAAACTAAATACCCAAATTATTGTCATCACACGGAACCACTTTACAGTGTACCGGTATTGTTGAAAAATTCATAAAAACAAATACAAAGAAGTCTTTCCAGAAATTGCTTACGACCCTTACAAGTGTTGACATAGAAAGTCATCGTCAAATGATTAACACATGAATTCAAATCTACCCTGTTCTACCCAATCATTCTATGTGGCCCCCATTATTTACCTGAAAAAAAATTGATTTGAATCTGAAAAAAAAATTGAATTAATAATCTAACAGTCACTGGTGGCTACTGTAACCATCAATTCTGATATTTAACTTCATGGTGTACGAAAAGTTTGATTATTGTAAGTCAACTGTGTATAATAAAACGTCTAATGTTGGCGGTAAATGTAATTATCAGAATAACACATCCTGTATTAAAAATTGAACGAAAATAAAAGATGTAAGCTACAGAGAAGTACTAACATTAATCCTGCTTAGATATTTATTACTTTTAAATGGTTCTATTTAAAAAAAGGTTGTAATTAATTATGACACATGAGGTCAAATTGGACACTATATTTAAAAGGTATATGGATATTATTCTGTAACACACTTTTGATATATGTGCAATCTAACTGAGACTCAAACAAAAGCAACATATAATATGCATCTATAAATAGAAAGTTACACTGTATGTAATAAGTATGTACATGTAAACCATAAAATATTGATGAGTCAGCTGTTTGTGAATATAAACAAGTGTGAATAATCAAGTACACCGGGGTACTTGGAAGAATTGAGATTTCTAAAACAAATACTTGTATTAACCCTTAAAGCACCAGTGTCTCGTATGATGCATATATCAATGAAACTGATTTAACAGAAGATGGCATATCGGTAAGCCATCAAAATAGAGATGTTCATCTGATATATTACCATTGGGAATGTTACTTATAAAACACACACCAGAAAAAAGGCTATTGAAGACATCAATAAATGACGCCTTCAGTAGCCTGTTTTTACTGAATTATTTTTGAACATTCCCAAGGGTAATATATAACAATTTCTATCCAGAAATGAAGGGAAATGAGCAGAAAGAACTGGGTGCTTAAAGGGTTAATATATATTAAAATGTAGTAATAATACACAGTGCGCAAAACACTTCTCAGTTATATGTATTTCTTCAATAAAATGACCATTTGAATTCAGTTGCATCATTTACTGGTGTTGGATATTAGTGCATGAGCACGTCGTCTCTGTCTCACAGTTTTTCAATCATCATTGCAGTTGCAGCTCCTCCTCCATTGCAAATGGCAGCCACTCCCCTTTCTCCTTTCTTCAGTCTGTGTGTCAGATGAGTGACAAGTCGAGCTCCAGACATTCTGAAAACAAAAGTGAATAGTCTCTACAGGGTATACAGCTTCACAATGTTTATATTACATAAGATACATTATAAAACAATGGAAACATATTTAAGTAAATGTGTATATCTGTGAAGACTCAAAGATGTGTCGAATCAAATTAAAAAGAATGTGAAAAATATTCAACATCAGTACATATCTAGAGATAATATTGAGAAATATTTGTAACATACCCTATAGGATGACCCATGCTTACAGCGCCTCCATCTATATTGACTTTGCTAGGATCCAGGTCGAGCTCTATCATATTAGCTAAGGAAACTACACTGAATGCTTCATTGATTTCCCACATGGCTACGTCATCTCTCTTCACACCAGTCTGAGCCAGAAGCTTAGGAATAGCTAATGCTGGAGCAATTGGAAAATCTATTGGTGCAGTGGCTGCATCAGCAAAACCTACCAGGAGTAGAACATAATTGTGATACTTAGATTCGCTTTTGTTTTCATATTTAGTGTAAAAATATATTAAAGTAATTTAAACTGAGCTTGGGTTAACGAACTCAAATTTGGGACTGTAGCTTAAATACGTTTTCCTGATGCAAATTTAAACAATCTAACTCAAGACTATTGTAGTTAATTCCATTTCGTTGGGCTTTAGAAAAATCTACTAAGTTCCACAATAATGTAATATGTATGACCATAAAATTATAGAAGTATTTTAAAATGTAACAAATTTAACTGAAACTTCTGTCAGCAACCACAGCAATCAGGGTCGGCAATAGGCCTCAAAATGCAGACAAACAAGCATCACTGTGAGATTTATTACGATTTTTCTTTATCGTTATTTCGCCGTATTTCACACTACAAAATAATATTGCATAACAGGGACATTGACCGGCTAGCAAGCGTCAGCAGGGGTGACACCGTACAAAGACGGGGTTGGGGTTGGAGCGGTCAATCAATCCTGCAAAACAATGTTAATTCAATGTTGGCAATCAACAATGCTGGCCCAGCATTGAATAAATAATGAATCAATGTTCTCGTTTCACATTTCTTAACGGCACTTCACCTTCTAGATAGTATGTATGTGATTGGAAATCGATCCAATGTTGGATCACATTTGGTCCACTGTCTACCACGTTTGGCCCGACATTGAACCAACACTGCATCAATATCTAGTGCTTGCTGGGATGTCGTGAATGTTGGAATGTCCAGTGATGTGACTGAACGCAGATATTGTGTTTATGATTGGTCGAGATGGTCATCTCGACCAATGATATGGCCAAGATATAGGTTAGTCGCCTTGAGAATCATCTGTACCACAAAGGTAGTTGGCCGATGCTATTAAGATTAAGGGTAAGACAATATATATTGTTGCAAAATATTGCATAAATATCATAATAGATTTTCTTTCGGAAGTAAAACATGTGCTAGCTTCCCCCAGCTTCCAACTCTCATTCTGTTGAATTCATTAAATTTCATTGTCATAGTTTCATCTGGAAGTAGACATTGGTTTGGTCTCAAATTAAGCAAATACGAGTGATTTTCATCCACTTATGTGGCGCGGTAAGAGGACACAACTTCAAATGGGTGAATTTTTTTAAATATATCTTTATATCGCTTTAAGTTTTATTAAATCATTAATTAATTAAATGAGAAATCAGTGAAAATCATTCACCACGGTTAATGTGATTCCGACTAAAGTAGGATTCACATTAATCCTTGTCCTGCTATGCCCGGATATATTAAGGATGTTTTAGATCAATACAAATATCACTTAATTTTGATAAAATAGTTTTTAGTAGATGCTTAGTTGATCCAATAATTTAATTTTAGACATGTCTATTTTTCATAAATAGTAATATTTTTTCGTCATTTGAAGCTGGAAATTGCGTTAGAAATTCCAACTTTAAATGACGAAAAATACAATTGAAACAATTCAGCAGGACAAAGGTTACCCGTCTTGAAATTTCACAAGATCTTTTTTAGAGTGATGCGGCCACTAACAAATTACCCTGAAAATATGGATAAATACTGTATAGTTTAAAAGTAAGTCTATATTTAACATATAATAAATGTGGCCGGATGTCGCCCTCTATAAAAACCCATTAGCTTCGTCTGAGACTTTATTACATGTCAAATGGTCCAACTTCTGAACTACCAGCAAAACTTCACAAATTTTTAGTCGTTCTAAATCTCAAAACCGGGTTTCAAATAGGATAAATTTGTGTATTCCACAGAGAAGTGAGAGTTTGAAAGAGAAAGATTGTACATGTATTACATGACCTACCCCGACAAAGACGATTGAATAATTATAAACATTGGTTGTGGGGTGAGCCAGGTAACTGTGTGATGGGTGAAACGACTAATGCTATAGGGGCATACAAACAAAAGAGATATAAGATATACCGGTACATACACCAACATGGAATTGTTTGTATATTAAAAAAATATTCACTTACCAGTAATCCTAGCAATTGGTGTAAGTCCTATTTTATCAGCCACCTGAGCTGTTGTCAAAACCACAGCACACCCCCCATCATTCAGAGTAGAAGCATTTGCAGCGGTGATTGTTCCTGCAGAAATGTAAAATAACATTGACTAGGCTTACCATGAAAACAAGACTACATAAGTCCAGGAGCTCTCGCTCCGAATTAGAATTTGATTTAAGCAATTTTGTATAGGGTTATTAATGTCGTCCTAGTCTAGGTCAAAAATCAAGACGCAAGACAACGAGGTCTGAGAAGCCCAGTCCGAGAGTAAGATAAGAACTAGACAGTCTGTCAGAGATTGCAAACCTCCATTGAAATTAATGATCCTAATCAGTATCCCAGTAATGGTCTACCTATCTGGCACGGTTTACCCGATATCAGGCCAATCGAGTTAACTAATAGCTGATTTACGGTCATTTTGAATTCGATATAAATTAGTTAAAAACTTAGAGTGCATCCTCCCCTGAAACCTCAAATTTTGTTTTATAGTAATGGACTAACATCTAACAGTTTGCAAAATATTGGGCATGTGAAAGTAAATAATGGCCGATAGGGGGCCATTTTGAATTTGATCCGAGTCAGAATTTTTCAAGATGCATCCTCAGCTGAAATCTCACATTTCATTCTATAGTAATCGTCTAGCTATCTAGCACGGTTTACCAAATATCGGCCATGTGAAAGTGAATAATGGCCTAAAGGAGGCCATTTTGAATTTGATCAAGTCAAAATTTTCCAAGATGCATCCTCAGCTGAAATCTCACATTTCATTCTATAGTAATGGTCTAGCCATCTAGCACGGTTTACCAAATATCACCCATGTGAAAGTGAATAATGGCCGATAGGAGGCCATTTTGAATGTGATCAAGTCAAAATTTTTCAAGATGCATCCTCTCCTGAAATCTCACATTTTGTTTTATAGTAATGGTCTTGCCATCTAGTACGGTTACCAAAAACCGGCTATGTGAAAGTGAATAATGGCCGATAGGCGGCCATTTTGAATTTGATCGAGTCAATTTTTTTCAAGATGCATCCTCTCTTGTAATCTCACATTTTGTTTTATAGTAATGGTCCAGCTATCTAACACGGTTTACCAAATATCAGCAATGTGGTAGTAAATAGTGGCCGATAGGCGGCCATTTTGAATTCGATTGAGTCGAAAGTTTTTAAAAGTCATCCTCTCTCGAAACGTCACATTTTGTTTTATAGTAATGGTCTAGCTATCTAGCACGGTTTACCTGATATCAGGCCTATCGAGGTAAATAATGCTGATTGTCGGCCATTTTGAATTCGTAAGTTTAAAATTTTCAGGGTGCATCCTCCCCTGAAAACTCACACTTTGTTTTATAGTAATCAGGGAATGGTCTAGCCATCTAGCACAGTTTACCAAATATCAGCAATGTGAAAATGAATAATGGCCGAAAAAGCGGCCATTTTAAATTTGATCAAGTCAAATTTTTTCAAGATGCATCCTCATCTGAAATCTCACATTTCGTTTTACAGTAATGGTCTAGCCATCTAGCACGGTTGACCAAATAACGGCCATGTGAAAGTGAATAATGGCGATAAGCGGCCATTTTGAATTTTATCGAGTCGAATTTTTTCAAGATGCATCCTCTCCTGAAATCACACATTTTGTTTTATAGTAATGGTCTAGCCATCTAGCACGGTTTACCAAATAACGGCCATGTAAAAGTGAATAATGGCCGATTGGCGGCCATTTTGAACTCGGACGAGTTGAATTTTTTCAAAATGCATCCTCTCCTGAAGCCTTACAATTTGTTTTATAGTAATGGTGTAGATATCTTGAGCGGTTTTCATGATATTCCACAATATCAGGCCTGTCTAGGTGAATAATGGCTTATAGGCGGCCATTTTGAATTTTATCAACTTCAAATTTTTCAAGATGCATCCTCTCCTGAAACTTTACAATTTATTTGATATTAATGGTGTAGCTATCTTGAGCGGTTTTCATGATATTCCACAATATCAGGCCTGTCGAGGTGAATAATGGCGATAGGCGGCCATTTTTAATTTTATCGACTTGAAATTTTTCAAGATGCATCCTCTCCTGAAACCTCACAATTTGTTTTATAGTAATGGTGTAGCTATCTTGAGCAGTTTTCATGATATTCCGCAAAATCTTTCAGTCGGATTTACCGATGTTATAAATTAGGTCAAAGTGCTGGGTCAACTTCAAGGTCAAGGTCCAAAAACCTGAAAAGGCACAACTAGGGACCTTAGAGAACATGTATGTGCAATATGACTGTCATCGGCCCAGTACTTTTCGAGATCTGCTCCGGAAACGAAGTGCGCGTCAAAACGTCTAAATAGGTCATAGTTCTGAACCAGAAGTAGGTCAATGTTCAAATACCCCAAAAGGCACAACTAGACCCCCTAGGGGTGTTGTGTGTAAAATTTGAAGACAATCGGACAAGTACTTTCAGAGATATGCTCCGGAAACGAATTGTTTACGGACTGCCCAACGCCGTAACATCATCATTTTCTCCTCTGCAACCTTGCGTATTGAATTCAAATTAAAAATATTTTAACCTGTCCATTAGCCACCTGGAAGTAACCCACATACCAAAAATTGTTATCCTAGCTTATTTTCTTACAAAGTTATAGGCAAAAGAAGAGGCCAAAAAAAAAACAGGGGTAGAATCCATAGCTCCCTCCGTCTCACCTACGGTGACGGCGGGAGCTAAAAATGGGATTGGATTGGTCGTTAATGGTAGGCTACCCTAAAAAGCATCCACCAATGAAAGTGAAACAAATTGAGTATACAAAACAAAACCATAATCGCCCGCCCCACCCACGTGAAAAGTTTCAGAGTGCATCCTTTCCTGAACTCTCACATTTTGTTTTACAGTAATGGTCTAGCTATCTGGCACAGTTTGCATGTTTATTACAGATTTTAATGTCAATGATGGCCGGAAGATGGCCATTTTGAATTTGATCAAGTTGAAGGTGCATCCTTCCATAAAATCGCATATTTTTTATCAAAGTAATGGCCTAGCTATCTGGTGCGGTTTTCCAGATATCACACATACTAAAGTAAATAATAGCCGATAATCGGCCATTTTGAATTTTCTCGAGTTGAAATTTTCAGGGTGCATCCTTCCTTGAAACCACTCATTTTTGATTTGTAGTAATCGTCTATCTATTTGCCAGTTTTACAAAAATTATGCATATTAGGGTCAATAATGGCTGTAAGTCAGCCTTTTTTATTTAATTCTCTTAAAATGCGAAAAATAGCGTGCTCTCAGGCCGTTGTATAACGCACGGAGGAGTAAAAATGACCCTTTAGAGCTTAAACTAATGCACAAGAAATCCCCGTCATTCACAAAACATTAGAGAATGCTGGACATGTGTCATCGGGGAGGGCGGCCAGCCAGGATTAGATTGTCTAAGAAACTCACCAAGGCGTTTGATATGCTGCAGACCAGAAGTGATAAATAATAGAGATAATGTGCAAATGTCGCTTAAATATATAGGTCAACAAAATAATATGGATACAGAATTTAATTCTCGTTTAAAACTGTTGGGAATTTCCCTACTAATGTGTAGACCCTGCTGTCATACCTACAGTTGGACAGGCTCAGCTTGCATGCCTAGCAGCCGTGGACTACACACACTACAAAGCTGTAGTTACAATACACTCCCAGCAGTACTGCATAGTAGGCTATGTAGCACTGTGGATGACTGATACAGTAGAACCTGCTATGAGCAGCCACCCTTGCGACACAAGAAAAGTGGCCTTTCAAGACAAGTGCCTGCTCATAGGAGGTTCTTTTGTATACAAAATGTCATTTTGGGGAATGACCAAGTGGCCTCCCATTGGATTAGAAATGGATTCGAAAAAAGGTGTGCGTTATTTTCCGCATTTTTATGGTAAGCTTATATTAAGGCAATATTTAAATAAATAAAGCTTTTTGACCGGGAGATGTAGGTCAAAAAGTTACTGAAGAAAATTGCAGTCGGCCATTTCATTATTTTTCATGTGATGGTGGCCCTTATGTGAGTGACTTTAAAAATTGAAATGATAGTCTCCTGCCATTTTGCATTGTTTTGGAGATACATACTTTAATATCTCAAAGTTCTTCTAAATCAAACATTTTGCTCCCGAAAGTTAAACAGGTCATTTCATGATATTGGTTCAATTATTTTATGTGCTTTTGGAATATATGGCATAGTAATTTACATCTACTTATGATGAAAAACATTAAACTGATTATAATCAATAAACCTCAAATATAAAATAATAACAATAATGAAGATTTATACCATCTTTTTCGAAAGCAGGCTTTAATTGTGGCACTTTGTCAAACTTTATTTTCATATACTCTTCATCTTCTGAAATAGTGATTTCTGGACCTGCAATAATTCAAACAATAATTAATGTAACATTTAGCATTATACATCTTTTATTAGAAAATAACTACTTTTAAAATTCAAAGGGCATAAACAACAGGAATATTCAATCATTCTCACTATTATACACAAAAGCACGAAAAATATGATGACTTAAAATAATGTGCAGTATTTGTGACAAGTGTATTGATAGTCCATAAAAAAAATTACATAGCAGGGTTGTTTTTCTTTGTTTCACAATTAAACGCTTTATTTGAATACCTGAAAATGATGTAAATAAATTTTGACCAAGGAGATATCATTGTGGTAAAGTCAGTCTCTGTATAGGGATGAGGTTACCTAATATGCTCATTAAAAATGTTCAATTTGTATCAATATCTGTGCCAATCAAGCCAGCTCTCTTTGCTCACATGAAATTGGGTTTAAATGGTGACTTTACTGGAGCCATGCATACTGTAAAAACTTTAATGTTCGGTTCCTCATTCAGAACAAATATGATACTGATAGTACAGCCGTACCATTTTGAATAAGTTCAGTAATATCGGAAATATTTGAATACCGGGTAACTGCAACTGGATATTCTTCCATATATGAAACTGCAGATAGAGCTCAGCTTGTAATCATCTAACAGTAATAATTATTAAACAGCAACACCTCAAACGAAGATGCCGGCACAGGTGCGTCTCAAAGATAAAAATATAACTTTGAAAATGTTCACTCCAGACACTACAGCAGAACCTGCTATAAACAGTCACCCCTGTGGCACAGGAAAAGTGGCCTTTTAACGCAGGTGGCTGCTCAAAGGAGGTTCATTTGTATAGGAAATGACATTATGGGGAATGGCCAAGTGGCCTTCCATAGGAGGTTGGCTGCTCATAGCAGGTTCTACTGTATACCCAAGGACAGTTCATTTCAAATAGTCATGTTGGACAGATAATATGCAAAAATAGGTGGTGTACATTTCAGAGCAATTCTCCCAAAACTGTTTAAAATATTGTATAGTCATAGAGATCATATAACAGTCCACTGTATCTGAGGATCATCTATTTTAAATTACAGCCCTGTTGGACAGCTAATATGAAAGGAAATGACAATTTTGTCTTTGCCCAAAAAGGGGTGAATGGCAGCTGATTTTATTCAGAGTGACGCCATATTGAAACTGTCTACATTACAGTTTGTATCATGTACATACCCACTAAATAACAAAAAGTCTGTTTTTCTGTTGATAATTGCTATTTGATTCGATTTTCTGTGCAGTAATTTCAAAAATAATCATGCCATTTGTAGGACATGTCGTTGTCTTGAACAAAATTAATCAAGGTAAATAAATTGTATTTTAAAGGATTAAAAAAAAAATACAGTGATACATGTACATAAAAATAATTTTTACCCCTTTTAGCAGTGATAGTGACAGGTGTGATCTGTGATTCAAATACACCAGCTTTAGCTGCTGCTTGGCTTTTCTTGTAACTGTTTATTGCATATTCATCTTGTTGTTCTCTACTGATCTTATATTTTCTTGCTGTGTTTTCACCGCAGCATCCCTTATCAAATAAAAGTAAAATAATCAAATAATATTCAATGCATGTACATGTTACAGACATAATAAACAGTAGGTAAAGTTAGGTATTACAGTCTTATGACCTAAATATACAAAAATAAAGATAGCAAGTCGTTGCAGATATAAAAACATACTCTACTACTGTAGTCGACCGGTCATGATAGAGAAACTTGAGATAATGACTATAATTAAGTACTTTTCAGGATTAAACATGGATTGATTGTACCATATGTGTAAAGCCTAGCCTATAATAAGATATATCCATTAATTTGACACCTAAATAAAGGGGGAAAACTCTCAGTTTCTAATTTGAAATATTTGTTTTTAAACCTATATAATAGACTTAATTTTTACTTACCATATGAAATTTATTATAAACATCTGTTAGTCCATCTTCTACAATACCATCCTGCAAGTGACACCTCAGTTCATTAGATTTCAAGTGAGAGTTCACCATGTATGTACATACGGTGTAGGAAAGTTACATAAATTGTATTCACATTTTAAACAATTTTTGTCTTTACATTGCATGAAATACCCGGTATGAGAAAATAAAGGTGAAAAAAATGTTTGAAAACCTCAAATGAAAATATACATATTTACAATTATAAATGGCCAATACTAGAAAGGTTCATTTTCTTTGTGGCTGGTAATGAATTTGACAAAAATACACACACACTAAATGAATGGGAATCTAAAGTTATCAACAATGCCTTGTATGAACACATCTGCTTCAAAGTAATAAATATGATCAAATCATTAAAAGGGGGAAAGGGGCGAATTCAAGGTATTGATCACAATAGCACATTATCTCACTGCAAGCTAGAAGAGATCCATCTGGGGAGAGGTGGGAGTAGGTGTAACATTTCTGAGAATTGGCAGCATTAAGAGATGGCAAAAGAGATTGCTTCAAAATTGTGCATAATCTTAAAAAAATGGATCTGTGCCTCCATATGCCTTACATCATACAATTGAAAGTTATTTGTAGGATTACCATGTTTGTGGATAGCATGTGCAATTGTAATCTATCCATTCAGGTATTTAGATATTTGCAGCAAAAAGGTGTTGAAATCGTAACTACTGTTATTTAATAACAATATTTTAAAATGGGACAATGTTTTTACACTAAGGATCAATCAATTTCAGTTCTGTTCTGTATGAAAATAGGCATTGCTCTTGTTTGAGAAATACAAAACAAGAGAGAATGTGTAACATTGCCTGCACTGCAACAATTATATTCAAATTAGATAGGTTTGGGAAAATTACAATTTAAACAAGACTACATAAGTCCAGGAGCTCCCGCGACGAATTAGAATTTGATTTAAGCAATTTTGTGTAGGGTTTTTAATGTTGTCCTAAGCTAGGTCAAGAAGCCGCAAGACAACTAGGTCTAAGAAGCCCAGTCTAAGAGTAAGATAAGAACTAGACAGTCTGTCAGAGATTGCAAACCTCCATTGAAATTAATGATCCTAATCAGTATCCCAGTAATGGTCTACCTATCTGGCAAGGTTTACCCGATATCAGGCCAATCGAGGTAACTAATAGCTGATTTACGGTCATTTTGAGTTCGATATAAATTAGTCAAAAACTTAGGGTGCATCCTCCCCCGAAACCTCAAATTTTGTTTTATAGTAATGGACTAACATCTAACACAGTTTGCAAAATATTGTGCATGTGAAAGTAAATAATGGCCGATAGGGGGCCATTTTGAATTTGATCGAGTCAGAATTTTTCAAGATGCATCCTCAGCTGAAATCTCACATTTCATTCTATAGTAATCTTCTAGCTATCTAGCACGGTTTACCAAATATCAGCCATGTGGAAGTGAATAATGGCCTAAAGGCGGCCATTTTGAATTTGATCAAGTCGAAATTTTCCAAGATGCATCCTTAGCTGAAATCTCACATTTCATTCTATAGTAATGGTCTAGCCATCTAGCACGGTTTACCAAAAAACGGCTATGTGAAAGTGAATAATGGCCGATAGGCGGCCATTTTGAATTTGATCTAGTCTTTTTTTTTCAAGATGCATCCTCTCTTGTAATCTCACATTTTGTTTTATAGTAATAGCCCAGCTATCTAACACAGTTTACCAAATATCAGCAATGTGAAAGTAAATAGTGGCGATAGGCGGCCATTTTGAATTCGATTGAGTCGAAAGTTTTTGAAAGGCATCCTCTCTCCAAACGTCACATTTTGTTTTATAGTAATGGTCTAGCTATCTAGCACGGTTTACCTGATATCAGGCCTATCGAGGTAAATAATGCTGATTGTCGGCCATTTTGAATTCGTAAGTTAAAAATTTTCAGGGTGCATCCTCCCCCGAAAACTCACACTTTGTTTTATAGTAATCAGGTAATGGTCTAGCCATCTAGCACGGTTTACCAAATATCAGCCATGTGAAAATGAATAATGGCCGAAAAGGCGGCCATTTTAAATTTGATCAAGTCAAACTTTTTCAAGATGCATCCTCATCTGAAATCTCACATTTCGATTTATAGTAATGGTCCAGCCATCTAGCACGGTTGACCAAATATCGGCCATGTGAAAGTGAATAATGGCCGATAAGCGGCCATTTTGAATTTTATCAAGTCAAATTTTTTCAAGATGCATCCTCTCCTGAAATCACACATTTTGTTTTATAGTAATGGTCTAGCCATCTAGCACGGTTTACCAAATAACGGCCATGTGAAAGTGAATAATGGCCGATTGGCGGCCATTTTGAACTTGGACAAAATGAATTTTTTCAAAATGCATCCTCTCCTGAAACCTTACAATTTGTTTTATAGTAATGGTGTAGATATCTTGAGCAGTTTTCATGATATTCCACAATATCAGGCCTGTCGAGGTGAATAATGGCCGATAGGCGGCCATTTTGAATTTTATCAACTTGAATTTTTTCAAGATGCATCCTCTCCTGAAACCTTACAATTTATTTGTTATTAATGGTGTAGCTATCTTGAGCGGTGTTCATGATATTCCGCAATATCAGGCCTGTCGAGGTGAATAATGGCCGATAGGCGGCCATTTTTGATTTTATCAACTTGAAATTTTTCAAGATGCATCCTCTCCTGGAACCTCACAATTTGTTTTATAGTAATGGTGTAGCTATCTTGAGCGGTTTTCATGATATTACGCAAAATCTTTCAGTCGGATTTACCGATGTTATAAATTAGGTCAAAGTGCTGGGTCAACTTTCAGGTCAAGGTCCAAAAACCTGAAAAGGCACAACTAGGGACCTTAGAGAACATGTATGTGCAATATGACTGTCATCGGCCCAGTACTTTTCAAGATCTGCTCCGGAAACGAAGTGCGCGTCAAAACGTCTAAATAGGTCATAGTTCTGAACCAGAAGTAGGTCAAAGTTCAAATACCCCAAAAGGCACAACTAGACCCCCTAGGGGTGTTGTGTGTAAAATTTGAAGACAATCGGACAAGTACTTTCAGAGATATGCTCCGGAAACGAATTGTTTACGGACGGCCCAACGGCCCAACGGCCCAACGGCCCAACGGCCCAACGGCCCAACGGCCCAACGCCGTCACATCATCATTTTCTCCTCTGCAACCTTGCGTATTGAATTCAGATTAAAAATATTTTAACCCGTCCATTAGCCACCTGGAAGTAACCCACATACCAAAAATTGTTATCCTAGCTTATTTTCTCACAAAGTTATAGGCAAAAGAAGAGGCCAAAAAAAAACGGAGGTAGAATCCATAGCTCCCTTCGCTCACCTACGGTGACGGCGGGAGCTAACAAGAGACCTGAAATTGGGTTAATAAGAGTCACAAATATTTAAAAAGTTGACTTGTGGTGGCCATTTTAAACTTCAGTAAAATCACCTGCACATTTGAATAGAAAATTCAAACTACTGCATGTTAAATTTTGTAATGAATCTATCAATCAAAGAATGTTGGCAGCACTGTAAAGTATTGATATGTATAAAAGTATAACATAATGTGACTTCGTCATTCTGTGAAAATCGGCAGGCCTACAAGACTCCTTTTAGAGAGTGACTGTATTGCATAATCTGTGACTCAACTTGCTTATCTGGCAAGACTAATGGGTAAAATCTACACCTGTGATACATACTATGTGATATTGTTGCTGTTTTTGGGACTATTGATCAGTTGAATAGCCCCTGGCTAATCTTTAATGATTGTACTGTACCATGCAAACTGAAAATAAAAATGTATCTTATCTTTATCTTATCTTATCATGAGCATTGATTGTATCAATGTTCAGCATCGATTGTATCAATGTTCAGATATTACACATATTTATAAGAACTAGCATCAAGCCAGAATTATGTAAAAAAACTGCAATGCATATTTAAATATTATGCATACCTGGGTATTTTGTATTGCTCCTACAATGACGTGAATAGGAAAATAAATCATTTTATGCACTGTGGAGCCTACATAAAATAATAAACATATTTTATTAATTGTATATCATCTTGAATATTTTTCAACTATTTCTTTGCCTATTTTGCTGTTTCCATATACCATGTATACATGTGTATATTTATGTAGACATGTTTTGATGTATCTCAGTAATTTACCCTGCTCGTTCTAATTGCTGGCTAAGGCACTGGTCTTGGACAACCATGTTTCCTGTGTTGCCAGGATTGTTGCCCATAGCAGGTTCTACTGGGTCAGCGTAACAGATGCAACTGGTCCATCAGCGTGTATGTGGCAAACCCACCATGAACAAACACCTGACGTTGACTTAATGTTGATTTAATGTTGGCCCATTGTCTGCAACGCTGGCCAGCTTTAAAGCGAGTCTCAACATCCCGTGTTTGATGGGATGATCAGATGGTTAGGCATCTGCCTAGTGTGTCAGAATCTTCGCCGCAGTCCAACATGAAGACGCCATTGGTTAGCAATGAACATGATGAAAACCTATGATGCGTGCTTGTTGGGATATGTAGGGTGTATCTACACAATCTATAATATTCCCAGTAAACTGTCACAGAGATGCAGATCTTGTGTATTTAATGACTGTGTTAGTTAGAGGCTGGACTGACATTCGAGATGCCTTATAACATTAACCCAACACGTGGCCAACATGTCGTCCTTGCTGGTTGACCTATTAGCACTTTGGCACTGGCATTATAGGCGTATGACAGTTCGGCAGTCCAGCTTGATTGTCACAGATATGCCCAATGAATTTATGTCTCAACCACAACATCATGCTATTAACAGAATAAATGCTATGCCTAATTGTCCAAAAAATAATTAAATTCATGTGAATAAAAAAAGTAACCTATAGAGTTTAATTATTTACAACATTATTTTATACTAATTTAGATGTTTGTCAGACCAGATAACTCTAATAAGACTAATTTTCTGAGCGAAATATTCCATTCCTGTATTACCATAGACAGATATTTAAACTGCCTGATGAAAGAGGCCTTAAGAGTAACTGATGAAAGGTTCCTGAATTATTATTTCTTTGTCACATACTGTTTAACCTAAAAGTCAATCTACCATGTATTTATATCCCCAAACACATAGGGCTTAATTTGTTTACTGTTATCACATACATAGCTCACACTGATAGTCCAGTGCCGCCTGGCAAATATAAAAAAGAGGTGATATTTTAAAATTATCCCTCAACTTCTTTTAACCCAATATTATCATGATTATTGTTCCGTGTAATTTATTTTTAATATTTCTCCAAAAAATAGGCCTCTAATTAGCCCCCTTTCTCTGTTACCATAGTTTGATATACTTATAGAGACATAATAGAGTAGACTACTAGACAAAGTTAGTGGACTCATGTGCTTCATTTGTCACTGCATAGGCTTATTTTAAAAGATATTGTGGCATATAAGAACAAAATTAGTGGCAACAGGGACGGTTCGCAACAGGACGCTTCACCAGTCTTGGACAGTTCGCCATAGCTCTGGATGGTTCGCCACACCTCAGGTGCTGACGATTCGCCACCAATAAAATATAAAGTGGATCTTTAGCTTTACATCGAAGAATTATTACTATAAATAAAAAAAATTGCATCTTTGTGCGTCATATATATTTTCATGAATTTTTATATTGTGTTCTTTTCTTAAGTTTAATGATAACACTCAAGATATGTGAACAACTCCACAGACATGCAGTGGGGGGATACTCATGACACTTAAACTCAAAAGCTCTATAACTGTATATAAATCTTTAAAAATAGCTTAATAGACAGAAAAGAATTTTTTTAGAAATATAAAGTGAAGACTTATTCAATTATTATCCAAAATTATTATCTGTGAATTTATGTGCATGAACATTAAGTATTATTGTCCTACTATATTGCAGGAGGTTTATTGTATTTTTATTTCTGGGACGCAGTGGTGGCATGGTGGGCTAGTATTTTTTATCTACCAGCCTAGCTGACTATTTGGTCTGGTACAGGGCTACTGGCCTTGTTTCCAAAATAATAGCACAGTTTGCTACAATCATATAAATAGTTGATCTGCCGGTTTAAATAACACTTTACCCAACTTAATTCTTCGACAATGTATGTGATAATAAATTTACGACATAATATAAATTTTTTAAATATAATTTAAGGATGAAATGTCAATGAGCAATTCATCCACAAAGATCAATATTATGTCATACCTTCAACTGCACTGCCCCGTAAGGAGTAGATCCACGTGCCAAGTAGTAAGGAACATTAGACATACTCTCCATCCCTCCAGCAACCATTATCTCCTGTAAATTGGGTATAATAAGTTACATGTATATAGTATACACTATATATTGTGTGTCAAATTAGATGAGGTGGCAAGTGGCCTCCGATAATAGATAAGGTTCCAATGAGGGTCACTGGTGGTTGCTCATAGCAGGTTCCAGTTTATATGGTTGTGTAAAAACCCTCGAAATCATTGTACATACTTGTCTTTTTATCAGCACCAAAATCAATTATTCAATCAATCAATCAATCAATCAATCAATCAATCAATCAATCAATCAATCAATCAATCAATCAATCAATCAATCAATCAATGAAACTTCTATAACGCCTAAATCATTAGAGGACCGAGCTCAGAGGCTCACAAATTCATAGCATGATCATGTGTCATAATCCAGCCCAAAGCAGATTTGTCAACAGGGAGCCAGGCCACCAAGGAGCTAGGGTGGAAAAGCCAGATCAAATATGTGAAATTTAAGTAACTTTCGGAATGCTAAAATTGTTTGGGCATTACGTATAGGCACAGACAAAATCTATCACAGTTTGCCAGTATTACACACATGTTAAAGTTAATAAAGGCCACAAGTCAGCAATTTTAAATTTGCTCAAGTTGAAATTTTTCAAAGCATATTCATCCCTGAAACCACACATTTTGTTTTATATTAATGGTGTAGCTATCTGGCACAGTTCGCATAACATCAGGCATAACAAAGTAAATAATGACTGATATTCGGCCATTTTGAATTTGATCAAGCATCTTTGCATGAAGTATAACATTTTTTCCAGATATTACACAAATTAAAGTAAACTAGATGTGACTGTTTTCGGCACGAAAACATTAAAATCATCCCTATTAGATAGGCCTAATTCCTAGACTCGAAACCACCAGCCCTCTCACTCAGCTCAAGGACTGGAAAGGTGAGGGTCTTCTGTGGATAATGGCAGGTTGGCAGCATGCAAACTCGAAGTGTTGGCAGGTTGCCAGGTCCACTCAGCGACCAGCTCTGGCAAAAATTATGAAACACCCCATGGGTTTGGTAGAAGGGGAATTCCCACTGACCTGGTTTTTGACTACTGCACTATTATTCAAGCCAGAGACGAAGGTTAGCAGTGTCTACACATGGACAGGTGACACTGCTGATGTATATATATATAGGTATATATAAAAAAATCTAATGAGAAAATAATTACACCCCCCCCTATTTTTTTTTTTAAATGGTTGCGGCAGCCATTTATTTTTAATGGATCTATCCCAGAAGTTAATCAGATCATCAAATATGACTGCAATCCAGCCAACGGTTTAGAAGTTATTGTGCCCAGTAGCTTTTTGGGCGGCCATCTTGGAAATGGCTGTTTTTGTGGATCAGTGCAAAAAAAATATACCGGATGAATAGCCCACTCAGAAAATAAATATGTAAAAAAAGTCATTAATTAAAAAAATACCCCCCTTAACCCCCAAGAAAACCGCCCCCATAAAACGTTTCTAAACTTGGAGAGGCTACTCCAATATAAAAAAAAATTGAAAAAAATGCGGAAAGAATGACCCACAGGCGCCTCCCCACCCCGACCCCCACCATTTCGAGTTTTTTTTAATGGCTGCGGCAACCATTTTGTTTTTAATAGATTCATTCCGAAATTTCATCAGATCATCAGAAATACCTAGAGAACAACCCCGCTAAATTTGAATGCAATCTAAGTCATAAGTTATCGTGACAACAAACTTTATTGGTGTCCATCTTGGAAAATGACAGGACTCTCTGACAAAAAAAAATATACCTAGCTATTTGGCACGGTTTGCCAGATACAGTGTATCAGCAATATTAAACTAAACTAGATCGTGTCAGAAAGCTTGTGCATGCCAAAAAAAAATATACAGTTTGCCATGAATATTACAGATAGTAAAGTCAATGATGCATTTTGGATTTGACCAAGTTGAAATTTTTCAGGATGCATCCTTCAATGACATTGCACACTTTTGTTTTATAGTAATGGTCTAGCTCTCAGACAGTTTTCTAGATATTACCGGTACGCATATGTAAGTATATAGTGGCTGACAGATAGTTGGTCATTTTGAATTTGATCAAGTTGAAATTTTTCAGGATGCATTCTTCCTTGAAACCGCAAAGTTTGTTTAATAGTGCTGGTCTAGCAAATTGGCATGGTTTTCCAGATAGTAGTACATGCATACATAATAAAGTCAATAATGACAGCAAGTCGGACATTTTAAATTTGATTATGTTGAATTTTTTTCTTCATATTATGAATAATAAAGTCAATAATGGCCGCAAATCAGCCATTTTGAATATGATTGAGTTGAATTTCCAGGGCCTTTCCTCCCTGAAACAGCACATTTTGTCTTATAGTAATGGACAGGCTAACTGGCCCGGTTTGCCAGATAACAGCAGTATTAAAAAAGCTACTTTGGTTGAGAGATGTAGGTCATAAAGTAGGTCAAGGGTCATAACCCCCAAAAGGCACATCTACCCACCTAAATGATGTGTGTGTGCAATATGAAAGAAATCCACCAATGGGTTTCCAAGATATGCTCTGCATACGAAAATGCGGACAGACAGATACAGGATGGACGGACGAACATCCGGGGTGGCAACATAACCCTTGCCCCAAAACTTTGTTGAGCCTGGGATAAGAAATTGGAGAGATCGCGATCGTCTTTGACCTTGGACATTGACATTCAGTAAAAAAAAATTGCTGGAGGGGTTGAATGTTTGTATGAATTATGAATTCAATCTGTTAGACCATGTTGCAGCAGTAGCCAAAACAAATGACGGTGAGGCACGATAGGGATGAAAATAACCCTTCAAAATTCATTAGTTTCAGGAAAAATATCAATTTCACATTACATTGGTAAGTTATTTTTTTACAATTCACCTGATGTCCACACATTAAACTTTGTGATGCTAGAGCCACAGCTTTAAGTCCTGAAGCGCAGACTTTATTGATAGTGGTGGCCTCTGTTTTCTCTGGAAGACCTGTCAACACATGAGCGCATTTGTGTTCTCTGTTGTGGGACGAATAGAGACTAGTTGAACCTCTGGGCCCAGTTGCATAAAACAGGATCAAGCCATGGATCAGATCAAAGTTGAGCTAATCCTTGGCTTGCTCTATTTTCCGTTGCATAATTTAACAGGAACAAAGTTGAGCTGATCCCAAAATTTGTATTTCTGATCAACTTTGATCTGATCCACAATTTTGCTCCAATTTTGCTGTTGCATAAAAGAGGTTCAAGGATCAACTGATCCTAAAAATGGGATCAAAATTGATCCACCTACGGAGGTGATTTAAATTTTGATCTCACCTCCTAATTGATTGTTATTTTGTATATTTTACTC
This sequence comes from Flabesymbios commensalis, assembly GCA_964017125.1. Classification (NCBI taxonomy): domain Eukaryota; kingdom Metazoa; phylum Annelida; class Polychaeta; order Terebellida; family Flabelligeridae; genus Flabesymbios; species Flabesymbios commensalis. Next base: position 39,855,418 of record OZ024907.1, read on the forward strand.
ACATATGTGTTCGGGATTGTGTTAATATTATCTCTATCTGTAAGGACGCCAAAATTATACATATTAACGAAGGTATGAGCCATTTTAGCAGTATAGGGAACATTTACAAGTCAATCAAACTGAATCGTCAAACTGACAAAGAGTACTAGGCCTAGCTTACAACTTATAGACTCTAGCCTACATTACAACCAACATTGATCTTTATTATTCTAGCACATGGATAGTCCTGGAACATGAAGAATGATAAAATGTAGAATGTAGGCCTAGGTCTACAAACTATAGGCTATGCCTAACATTAATATCATAGTCAGTATAGTTTAAATGTAAAGGCTAGCTAGGGGCTGATCAAAATTTCCAAAATCAGACATGAACAATAGGGCCCAGGGAGAATTTGGTTTGAAAAAGATTGATTAGCGATTTCTTCTTCAAGCTCTAGCTCCCACTTTATCCTTATCATTCATGTATAAATATTTTGCTAATCAATTTCAAATTTGATTAGCAAATGGCCAAAATTGCATAGCTTTTCGCTACGCGATACTGAACAAAATATTCCCTGTAGGCCTACAGGAAGAAAATGATCGAAACACCAATGCTGCATTTATAATTTCCTATAATAGCCTATTGTAGACTAGGCCTAATCTATGGTAGTGATGTAGTTTATTTTTAAAAAAAATTATAAGTGAGGCCCCATAGGATGTTGAAAAAAAACGGATAAAAAAGCGGATCATTTGATCCTCCGCTCAAACCACTTTATGCAACACCTACAATTTACAGGATCATCGGATCTCATATTTGATCCAGAATGGCCTAAATAACAGGATCATTTGAGCCTGTTTATGCAACAGGGCCCAGCCAATGTTTTATTACAAAACATCTTAAAAATCATTTTCTTCAACATACAACATAATATGAAAAATAGTAAGTATAATATTTATGTATGGGATAATGGCCATGGAATTATATTGCATTTTGATACAAGAAACAATAAGGACAACATGGTCAAGCAAGCGGAATTATACACAAATAGCAGAATTTCTGAAACAAATCAAGCCTATAATGACCCCAAAAAAGAAAATTAATGTTTCATGAATCAACACTATCAGAGCTCCAAATTGAACTAAATCACCACTTGTCCAGCCGGTCAACTGGCTAAAAAATCGACTAGTCCTTCCCAAAAATATCATTTGTCCTTCGTAATAATTGTCAAGCAGGGGTACTCGTCCGGTAGGACAAGCTCAGTGAAACGGAACTCGTGCATCCCAGATTGTTGGTCGTCTCGAACGAGCGGATGGAGCCTATTTTGAGCCCTGGCTATGGAAAAAACATTTGCAAGCAGCAGTGTTCCATCTAGTCATTATAACATAGCACAGTGCCATGCATCCCTTTATGAGGACCACAATGCCTCTCGCGAGTGCCATGCTGCCATTAGTGATTTAAGAAGGTGCCATGACCTTTCAAACTATCGCTACATCGTATGTACAGGGGTGGGAGTAGAAAATTATTCCAAGACTGAAAAGAATATTGCCTACTAGAGAGGCTTGATCTGGTGCAGCCAGAGGCAGCACTGCGGCTGATATGGGAAAGCGCGCGGGTTGGGTTATGATGTTCAGGTGGTTTTTACTATCTGGGTGGTTTTTACTATCTGGGGTACTGCATACCAGTCTAGTGGTGCTTGCTGTGCAGAGTTTATATCTACCGTGGCTAGTAAAGGACAAGTGAAATATGTGATTACTTCGATTTTAAAGTGTAATTTTTTTTTTTACTAAGAGTTTTTTCAAAAGACGGAAATACGTCAGTAGATGAGGATTTCAAACCCCTGTATGTACCCATGTCATTATGACTGATTAAACATGTTGTAAAACACTGCATGATAACATTTATTCATTGTTCGGTGTTCACACCTATGATGAAATGCCTGGTGAACGTGTGTGGCAATAATCTGATGACTGTTATTCACTCTAGCCAAATAGTTATGTACATTGTTGTCATTCAGATAATCAATCAATCCTAAGTCTGAATACTTAGTCTGTCAGAGGTGCTTTATTACTACATGATCTTTACCTTAACCAAAACATCAATGCACAGTAAAAAGAACTGTAAATCATTCAATACAATCAGTGGTGAATATATACATTTATATTCATTGATACATTAAGCTTGTGAAATACATAACTTGAAACCATATCCACAGGCACATTTTCTAAGGATAAGAGAACAAAACGCATGCCTAGTAAATTCCATGTCAGTACTTATGTATGATTGCAAGGCTTCACTTAAGTACAGTACTGTGCAATTCAAACGTATGAGAGAATGCCAATTTATTTTCTCCTCCCATGTGCCAATTTCGAAATGGAAAATTGGCACTTAAGAAAATTGAAATTCAGCAGACCTGTGCTAAAATGCATTTCTCAAAACGCTAAAAAATGCTAAAAGCTTTTCAGCATCTGCTGAATTTATTTCTCAAACCGCTAAATGCGAAATTGTTTTTAGCAAATCGCTAAATGCGGAAATGTTGTTAGAAAATAGCTAAATGCTAACTTGTTTTTCTCAAAATGCTAAACTGTGCTGACACTGTGCTGAGCCAGAACTTTGTTTGTCTAGATCCGTATCAGTGTCCGTCAGTTCTAGTCTTAGTACAGTTAGATAATCCACACAACACGTCACGTCTACTCTGAACATCAGTACTGCACTACTGCTATCCGGTGCATGTAATTATTTACCGATTTTGATTTAGACTTTTCTAGTATTACTGTATAAGTTGACTGTAAGTTGACAGTGTAGTACGGAATGCCCTAGCTCAGCCAATGACAGCTCATTCCAGCGGGAAACAATAGTGAGGTTACCGGTGACGTCACGGCAATATGAGCGCACATATACACACAGCCTATCCCCGCACTAACGTTACAGTCCTGCAGGCATGGCAAGTCTTGATCAAAACAAACCAAAACTCACGGTTTTCAGGTTAAAATGATCTACAGTAGACTAAATGGATCGTGTCACCTTAATAAATAATGCACTGCAGAGAAGAAGGAACTTCGCAAACTGCTAAATTTAATTAGCAATATGCGAAAACATGGATTTAGCAAGTGCGAAATGCAAACTCGTATCGAATTCGCATCAAGTTTCTATTTTAGCAGCATGCTTTTCAAAATTTGCATTTAGCCCAATGCGAATGTGAAATGAATTTGCTCCTCTTCGCATTCGTTTTCACATAACACATTTTTATTGCACTCTACTGTACATGTACAGGATAATGCGACAGTTGACAACCTCTAGACCAGAGATGTAAAAAATATACTACCCACCAGCAAATAGGACAGCCTGACGTGCAGGCGCTTGTTTCTGACCGCCTTGACATACACTACCCATAAAAACTTCCTGAACATCTTCATTTGCAATTCCTACAATGTAGACCATAGACCAATAAATGGGTAACAAATTGAAAAGGACTACAAAACATCATACACACATCAAGGTAATATGTTTGAGCGAAAATTACTATTACTTTTAATGAATATCATTATGGAAAAATACAAATGTGTAATATAATTTTTAAATTACAGTTCTAATGAAAAGGTTCTAATATTGGCTTATTAACTCTGTCAGGAAGGTTTTGTTTTCGGTCTGTGTTTGTTTGTCTGTCTTTTTATCTGTCCGTCAAATTACTTAATGAAGAGATTTGCATGAAACTTTTACCAGAGGTGGGTCGCAGGTCAAGGAACAATTGATTAGATTTTGGGGGTGATTCTGAACAAGATCCGGATCTGATTCGGATCGCACTGATTTGCATGAAACTTTTACCAGAGGTGTGTCTCAGGCCAAGGACACATCCATTTAATTTTGGGGATGATCCGGATTACAAGCCTGATCCAGACAGGGAAAAATTCTGTCAATTTGCTAATCAAATTTGTAATTGACTGACTGTCTAGTTTTATATATATTTATAATCATAAAAGTCCTGTAGTTATTGAAAAGCTACTGAAGTATATTTACTAAATACTGCATGGTTTCCACAGAGATCTTGAAATGAAAGTCTATGACTTTTCGATTACTTACAGTAACTGGTTTTTTATGAATTTCATGACTTTTCATAACTAAATATCAAATTTACATAAAAAATACATAGCTTTTACCCCTTATATGACAATCTATGAATTACATTGGTAATGTGATAATTTATAGAGGAAGTTAAATACAAGTTACATCATCTAAATCATTTAGGTTTGACCATGTTTAAGTTATATACAGGATGTTTCTAATGGTAATGGTAGTTATGTTCAACAAATAATCCACCAGAAGGCAAGATCTGAATAAACTGGAAATTTGTTTTCATTACATAGCGAAACGAAATCAAATGCGTCCCCACCATTTTTTATTTTAATTGAGACAAAGTTGATGTTTCTTTACTACTAAAATACCCAATTTTTTCCATTATTTGTAGTAGAGCTGCATTAGACAACATCTGGTGAAAATATAATGAAACTATGGTACAAAATGCAAGGGACAGACATTCTATGACCATGATAAACACTGTACTATAAGTTTATTATAATATAATACTTATACACAGCTGCGACATATACACAGCATAATACAGTAATTGAGCAATGCAAATAATAATAACCTGCTTGTTCCACAGCAGCTTTAATAGCAGCAGCACCAAGGCGCGTGGCTGGAACGGTCGATAAGCTTCCGAGAAATGAGCCGACCGGCGTGCGAGTAGCACTGATAATAACTACATCCTGCAGAACATATTTCATAACTGGTCTATATGATACTGGTAATGACAATTTTAAGTAACATTATGAACAGTGATTAATTCATAGAATAATAGTCTTTTTAAATTTAATATTACTAGTCAACATATATGTATTCCTTTACATGTACTAGGAGTATATCTTTTCTTCCAAAACAAAAGATTGAATCCATAGAATTATCTAATAAATTTAATATTAGTCAACATATACATGTATGTATACCTTCATAAATATGTACATACGGTTATATATAATATATACCTTTGATCTTTTTTTCAAAAACAAAAAAAAATAAACTATTGATGGTGGCATGATGGGAGAACATAAATATTGCAAAACTAGAAATATGTTTCCAGTATAAATAGAAAAAGTAAGCCATCCCCTCTGGCATTAGGATTTGAGAAGCACTATTATGATATATGTACAGTATCATGAAAACATATGTTCATTGTTGCAATAAACTACAATAATTTTATAGCCCAAATCTATTTTTTGGATTATCCCTCAATACCTTCCTATGTGAGAAAAAATTAAATACAAAAAATCTTAATAACTATGAAAAGCGGCTTTGACTAGAGTTTGGAAAAAAATCCATCAAGACTGTATCCTACAAAAACTGAGTCAAGTGATTTCAGTTGATGGAAATAATCAAAGAATACATGTATCCAGTACATTATAATACTGGTATATCATAGTACCCAGCATGTCACAAAACATCAAACCTGATCTGGGTCAGAGTTTCTTATTTGATCGATAATATAAAGTCCATAAATTACTGGTTTATCAGTGTGATCTGGCCTAGGTGCAGTCCAGGGTTGTGTATACATGTACATGCACACACCCACCTTGCCTAGATAAAGAGCACTGGTTTGAAACTACGAGGAATCAACCAATCACAGACCAGAAAAAAAAAAAACCTAAAAGATTTCAGTGCCAAATGTACTCAAGGTGCTCACGATGCAAGGTGCTCTTGCTTACTGGGCCTTTTTTTTTAATTGTACAAGAGCAGCTGAATACATGCATGTACATGTGTGTGAAACCAGTCCAACATGCGTCCACATGATGAAGTCAAAAACCATCTCTGGCCACTACTTTCAGATTCTGGAAAATTACTCCCAGTGGGCTGAAATGTAATTATCAAACACTCTGATCATGACAATGTAAATGCAACAAAAAGTGGAAATCTATCAATACTTGAAACTTCCTCATCTTTGGAAGAAGAATGATGGACTGTAAAAATATTTTCAAAGTGCAATTATAAAGTATTCCTGTTCTAGTAGAAAATATGCAAGAACTTGGATTTCAACTTGGATATCAACTGATTACAAAACAAATCAATCAAACGATGCAGAGTGTCACTGTATTAGTGGACAACCAAATTTTGGCGGGCTTCTTAGAAAATGACTGCAAGGTCAAGTCAATATATTTTAGTTTCTCTCAAATAAATGCCCTGTGTATCCATCGTCCTTGACACAGCGAGGCCGTCAGGCCAAGCCTTGCTGAATTAGCCATACCATCCACCTATTGGGGTAGGGGAGAAGATTTAGATATTGAAAATTCATTAGTTTTTCAAAAAATGTCTTTTTAATGTTGGCCCGCTGTCCGCGACGTTGGCTCACCATTAATTCAACCCTCACGCACGTATTCGGTGAGATGTGATGGTATGTGTCTGAGACGTTTCCGGTGAGCTACTTGGCCAGCAGACATGTGTTGTTTAACGTAGGGCCGGTGTCGTAGACAGTGGTCCCAAATTAAAACAACACTCATGCCAGAGGTCAAACTTGGGTCAAACAGAAAAAATATTTTTAGAAAGTCCCCACTCCAATAGGCGGATACAACCCTGTTTCAGCAAGGTCGGTCTACGTCCCAGGAATAGCCAGCCTTGCAGAGGAAGATGTGTGTATCCTACACTAGATACATCATTCTGAAAAATTTCAAATCAATCTTCTATATATCTAGATGCTTATCTAGACTCTGTGGCCATAACAAGTGCAAATACCATGAATACAGGTCTTCATTCTCTGAGTCAGAGTGGCACTGATGGATATAATGTTCAAAAAGAAACCTACGTACAATGGTATTAAGAAAAATTATTATTTCAAAATTTGGTAACTAGTCCATTAGGTGAATTTAGAAAATAAAAAAGATCGGACTAAAATTAAACTACTATCATGACTAGTGTATTAAAGTCAACTCACATGTAATCCGGATACTTGAGAAAATTGTCTTGAGAAGATTGTAGCATTGAAAGATGGAATCTGTCAAAAGAAAACATAGATTTTCTATACAAAGGACACATCATCTCAATATAATGATTAACAATATTATTTACCATCACTTTAGAAGTCACTTTTTAGTAACGGTATCTACATGTACGTTAAAGGGACATGCCCAGGTCTACAATCATAAAAAAATCGGTGATTTTATTTTAGCTTATTAATATGACCATATGATGTAAACATGTCCATAGACTAGAACTGCAATTTTTTTTTAATTTTTGTGCTATCAGTTAGGCTAGATATAGAGACGAAATTCACGTATTACTTATTTTTGACATGATTGTCAATAATTAGAAATCAGGATGTTTTTTTAACTCAGCTTGTTGAATATTATTAAATTAATTATTGAACGAGTTGCCCCTGTGGTAAATCATTGCTTTTGTCTGTAGTCATTAAACTGGTGAAAAATCATAATCAATCTGTTCTGGTTTTCAATGATTAATAACTGGTTGCCAACACTTAGCCCACCTTCTTGCTTGAGTGAGGGCGGGCTGAAAATGTCAGAAGCATCCTTTTGGCACAGTCCATTTATTTGTCATATGGGTCCAGTGTTTGTTAAGTTGTGAGCCAATATCCATAGATGTTGGCTATTCATTGGTCCTTAGTATACAAATTTATTTGTCAATATTTAATGTAATGGTACATGTATGTAAACCTAACAGTTAGAACTAATTGTTTCAAACAATTTGCTATCTTCTTCCAGTTAACTGGAATAGTATGCATTTAAAATGTATTGTATCAAATCAGTTATCAGTAAATTAAAAGCCATTTAAGCATTTACTAAATAAGAGTTGTTGACACAGACATCTTCAGTAGGCCTACATGTAATCACAAGCAGAGCTCTGTATCTGTTTCTGAACCACCACATTTTCAACAAAAACACACTACCTACGCTTTTCTTAATTCATATAGAAGTACAGGTAATTAAATTTAGGGTTGAGCCATCAAGCTATAAAGTATGACCTGGTCTGGCTTGGATCCGCCCAAGTTGCGGCCTTTAATTATTGCCCTTTCACCTAGCCCTCTTCTTTATCTCATCAGACAATGACAGCTGTTTGCTGCAGATAAAACATCATGCCTGATTCTTGACACTTTCACAATCAATGAGGCCAGACATTTTTTATCAAATGTTTTACGGACTGAATTTATGAAAATTAAATATTGAGATTTGAAATAAAAAATAAAATCAATAAATTCGCAAACAGTTAATTTTTTGGTTTAACAGACAGCTGTCAAACCAAAATAATGTTGGATTTGAATTAAAAATAAAATTATAACAATATATTGAAGACTACCTACAATATATATGTATTGATGCAATGATGCTGCAAATATATGACCCATCGTCACAAAATGAGTTGTATGTCGTAAAAGTTGAGAAAATGGTCAATATGCAATATTAGTAAAATAATGTCTTTATTGATACTTTAAACTCTAAATTTATAATTTAAGACCAGAATAAGAGTTCTACGCCCAAAATTTGTTAGCAATAAATATGGCGGCCATCTTGGATTTTGACTTTTCTTAGAATGCTTAGGGGTGCCCAGAGTTCAGCCGGCATATCCTGAAAGTAGACATCCTGGCTGTAAAGATAAAAAATAAAAAAACTCTATACAAAATTTTCAGGTTTGGCAGAATAATCCTTTTTTGGTATATTGAGATGTATGCCCACTTTTCTCTGGTAGTTTGAGTTTCGCAGTTTAGTTAACACTTACACGCTAGGCGTCGCTTGAATCACAGTGGTATACCGGTGCTGATGCATCTCTCTCGCGATGCATGCACACTGTCTGTCGACTACTCCAATGGGGATCTTGCCTAATTATCATAATATATGACTGAGCTGTTTCCTATTGGAGGAGCGGTGCACACGTCAGACTACGGAATAAGCTGGTGGAACACGTGCAAGTTCAGCACATGGCTAGGATCTCACAAAGGCGTCATTGTCAGCTTGTCTTATCTGGTGCTGTGGTTAAGTACAGATCTAATACAGATGGGATCTGCTCCCGGTATCCAACACACGAGTATTCATCAGCATATATCTACCAACAAGATGCTGCTATACATAGCCCACTTCCCCCGATCGAAAGCCAGTCACTCTGCTGTACGATTATATATCAGTATATAGGCCTAAACCCTTTGAAAGTTGTGGCTCGTAAACAGTTCAGTAGCCAATTTTAAAATCACCATGATTGTGTATCTGTACTGCCAAATTATAGTGCCTATCAATGGTGCTAAATATACATGATGCCATATGCTTATATATATAAATATAATTGTAGAAGTGAAGTCATGAATACAAATACTCCTTTTAAAAAATGTATTTAAATAAGAATACATCACTGTCCAGATGTATTCGAATACAAATACATTTAAAATCTACCTATAGTTGCAAGATGTTATGAAAAATCAGTAATAATAGAAGAAGAATAATGTAATGCATGAGGAAGGTAAAATTATATCATTCACAGAAATAGTGTGTTTTTATGTACCGGGGTATTCTGATACATTGGTTAACATTGAATTAATGTTTAGAAAGTAGGTATAGACGAATAAGTCTGGGATGACTTGTCTTTGTGTCAACAAAATGTTGTCTGTCTGTAGTACAGCATTAAATGCCGTTTACCACTAGTGAAATACAATGACATCTAGGGCTATACTAAGTCCCAGTTGTAGACCCATAGCATAAATTCTGCGATGCTGGCCCAATATAAATTCTAACACTGGATCAACTTATCGTGTTTTACTGATAATGTGAGGAGGAGGTTGTTGGAGGCCTGGAGACAAATTTCACACATAGACTACAAATATAATATTTTATTGTTTTTTAGGTGAATACTGAATATGTTTTTTTTTTGTTTCATAGATAATTTAATCAAACGATTCTTGTACTGAGAGGGTCATTGTTAAGTTGGCATTCTGCGCCTTCACTGAGGTGCCTATCTGAGCGCATCTGTGTGGATTTTTTTCTACGTACCAGTGGTCGAGATGGAAGCGTGTTTCTGTTTTCTTTCACAGACTGGGCAGGGCGGAGGGGGGGGGGGGGATAGGGATGACGGCCGTGGTTTGTGAGTACGGTACTATTATCACATACTGTAATATACTTTTATTCACGTGGAATTAATTTTCACGCATTTCGCGCAAGGACTGCGTGTGCGAAATTATATTCTAGTGAAAATAAAGTTCACCACATTAGTATTTCATGAACTTTGGGACTGGGTTTTAAAGGGTGTGACAGCCGCTGTGCAGTCGACCGTGGTTAGGTAATCTAATTGTGATTGTCACGCTAACTTGTGAAAGTTTGGGTCCTAGGATTTATGTTTGAATGACAACGACAGAATGACAAAGTGTGAAATATATTTTTATCATATAACAAAAAACATAAATTGATACTAATATTTTTTATTTTATTTCCATTTTATATTAAACCTGCTTGTACAAAGCCCTTGATACAGTCTGTTTTTTGTGTGATGTCTTCAATGGGTTTAATGATAGATGTTTTGATGTCACCGTTGATCTTTTCTGTGTCTCGATCTGTTCCCTCATCTTCCATGCTCTGCGACCTCTGCGGCATACCACTGATGAAACTGGTGATTTAGAGAGTTTTTTAAGTCTTTGTTGACAGTTAGATCAAGTGGCTGCAACTTGTCTGTGCAGCAAGCAGGAACAAACACAACTTGAATGTTATTGTCAGTCAGCTTGTCAAGCACACTCTGACAACGTTGTGCCTGAAACATGTCGAAAATCGCTATGGCCTTCTGCTCTGGAGATTCTCTCTTGTTGTTCACATAGGGTCACATGATCTACATACTTAAGCATTATTTCTTCTGTGCTCCAGTGATTCGCGCTGTAAGTGACGTGCCATCTATGAGGAAAATTCACTTTGGAGACGGATCTGATGGGCTTGCCAGCATAGATGACTTGAGGTGGCAATATGTTTCCATCTTTTGTGGCTGCGAGTACAACAGTGATTTGACGATTGTCATCTAGTCCCGCAATGGTGACTTGTTTTGTCTCCGCAAGTAAGACGTTTTCATGCCACTGACACTGCTCTCATTTAGAGTAACTCCAAGCTCATTGCTGAATTTCCTGTCAGTTTTAATAATGCCAATCTCTATAGCACTGTGTGCAATCTTCAGTCTTGTGTGCTCCTCATATGAGTTGTACTCCCGTTTTCATTTACGTGATTGACTGGTAAGATTTCCAGACAATATCTGTACAGCAGTGTTAGCAGCCGAAAATGCACGAGATTCAGTTCTAGTATCACATTTCCTTGGATCAGGTAAAGTTTTATCCAATGGAACAGCGGCAGTGATAAACTTTCGTATATCCATGATGATAACCGAACGGTGAATGACTTTAAAAAGGTATTTTAAGTTAATTTTATATGTCAAGTTGAGGAGTTGACCCAGTGCTGGCGTGATATTGGGCCAGCGTCGAAGACAGTGGGCCAGCATTTCACCAACACTGGTTCAACGCGTTTTGTTCACTAGGGGCAAACTCAATGTTGTAAGAAGAGCTGTGGACGCGTTTCTCGGCAAGTGTTTGTCCAAGGATTTGAGCTAAGTGACAGTAGTTACCCCTGAATCTATGCAAACATTACACAAATATGAACACGGATATAGCTATTTTAAAATTCCCATAATCAAACAGATACGAGGAGTTTCAAAAACATTAAAGCCAGAAATATGTAGACATCTATAACTGAAATGAAACATATAGTAAATCAGCAGCAGGATAAAAATTAATGAAATGATGACCTGTTGGATTGAAAGGGTTATTGATCAGCGCGTGTCAAGGGGATTAGCCTCAATGGACATCCCCCCTCTAGTTAATTAGTGACCATACCGTTATGTTTACTTACGACGTTGTGTCATAGTGATCAGGTCTACTAGTCGAGAAGGGTGATGACAGCCGCTACAGCGAGATGACAATTTAATGTCTCCAGGCCTAAAATAAATCAACTTAAAAAAATATTTTTACGCGAAATCAAAATATGGCGAACTGGTCGAAAATCGGGTTTGCGCGAAAATCCATACTTTTGTAAATAAAGTATATTACAGTATTGCGATGTTGTCATCAAAAAGAGGGTGAACGGATTTGTCTGTTAACATGTTAAGGGAGTAGGCTCAGGCATAGTATTATGTCACAGCGCACAGGCCGGAGATTTATGACACACACATCTTTTGTCAATCGCTCTTTTTCAAAACTTACCTGTACAACGTTATGCGTGTGAAATCCTAGCAAGGAGAAAATATATAGGGGCCTAAATCAGTTGTGTTTCAATAACACGTTTTATTGTTCCACTTCTCGGTTTTGCTTACCTTGGCACTTAAACTGTCTAGTTTTACACAACGTAGGCCTGCAAGTGCCGCACAACCCTGATTATGGTTATGTTTTTGCTTGGAATATATAGTCGTACTTAACTTGTGAGCCGGAAATACATTTCCTTTACATTTATTTATCCTCGAAGACATATTTATCCTCTAATTGTTTAATATAATAGATTGGAGAGAGATATGATTATAGAACCTTCCCAGCAAACACGAGACGCTGTGCCAACACTGGGCCATCGTCTATGATTCTGGCCCAGCATTAGCCCAACATCGGGACAACGTCTCATGTTTGCTGGATCACATAACTCTGAGAAAAGTAAAATAAATAAAGATAATTAAATACAAAAATTAATTAACCAACAAGACTACATAAGTCCAGGAGCTCCCGCTTCGAAATAAATTTGATTTAAGCAATTTTGTGTAGGGTTATTAATGTAGTCCTAGGCTAGGTCAAAAATCAAGAGGCAAGACAACTAGGTCTAAGAGGCTCAGTCTAACAGTAAGATCAGAACAAGATAGTCTGTCAGAGATTGCAAACCTCCATTGAAATTAATTATTTTAATCAGTATCCCAGTAATGGTCTACATATCTGGCACGGTTTACCCGATATCAGGCCAATCGAGGTAAATAATGGCTGATTTACGGTCATTTTGAATTTGATATAGACTAGTTAAAAAAATTCAGGGTGCATCGTCCCCCGAAGCCTCACATTTTGTTTCATAGTAATTATTTGTTTTATAGTAATGGTCTAGCTATCTAGCACAATTTACCTGATATCAGGCCTATCGAGGTAATTAACTGATTGTTGGCCATTTTGAATTTAATAAGTGGTAAAAATTTCCAAGGTGCATCCTCCCCTGAAAAATCACATTTTGTTTTATAGTAATGGTCTAGCCATCTAGCATGGTTTACCAAATATGGGCCATGTGAAAGTGAATAATGTCCCATAGGCGGCCCTTTTAAATTTGATCAAGTCAAAATTTTTCAAGATGCATTCTCTCCTGAAATCTCACATTTTGTTTTATAGTAATGGTCTAGCCATCTAGTATTGTTTACCAAATAATGGCCATGCGAAAGTGAGTAATAGCCGATAGGCGGCCATTTTGAATTTGATCGAGTCAAATTTTTTCAAGATGCATCCTCTCCTGAAATCTCACATTTTGTTTTATAGTAATGGTCTAGCTATCTAACACGGTTTACCAAATATCAGCAATGTGAAAGTAAATAGAGGCCGATAGGCGGCCATATTTAATTCGATCTAGTCAAAAGTTTTTAAAAGGTATCCTCTCCGGAAATGTCACATTTTGTTTTATAGTAGTGGTCTAGCTATCTAGCACGGTTAACCTGATATTAGGCCTATGGAGGTAAATAATGCCAATTGTTGGCCATTTTGAATTTGATAAGAGTTAAAAAATTTCAGGGTGCATCCTCCCCCGAGAACTCATATTTTGCTTTACAGTAATGGTCTAGCCATCTAGCATGGTTTACCAAATATGGGCCATGTGAAAGTGAATAATGTCCGATAGGCGGCCATTTTGAATTTGATCAAGTCTAAATTTTTCAACATGCATCCTCTCCTGAAATCTCACATTTTGTTTCATAGTAATGGTCTAGCCATCTAGCACGGTTTACCAAATAACGGCCATGTGAAAGTGAATAATGGCCTGAAGGCGGCCATTTTAAATTTGATCAAGTCAAATTTTTTCAAGATGCATCCTCTCCTGAAATCTCACATTTTGTTTTATAGTAATGGTCTAGCCATCTAGTACAGTTTACCAAATAACGGCCATGTGAAAGTGAATAATAACCGATAGGCGGCCATTTTGAATTTGATCGAGTCAATTTTTTTCAAGATGCATCCTCTCCTGAAATCTCACATTTTGTTATATAGTAATGGTCTAGCCATCTAGTATAGTTTACCAAATAATGGCCATGCGAAAGTGAATAATAGCCGATAGGCGGCCATTTTGAATTTGATCGAGTCAAATTTTTTCAAGATGCATCCTCTCCTGAAATCTCACATTTTGTTTTATAGTGATGGTCTAGCTATCTAACATGGTTTACCAAATATCAGCAATGTGAAAGTAAATAGTGGCCGATAGGCGGCCATATTGAATTCGATCGAGTCAAAAGTTTTTGAAAGGTATCCTCTCCGGAAATGTCACATTTTGTTTTATAGTAATGGTCTAGCTATCTAGCACGGTTTACCTGATATCAGGCCTATGGAGGTAAATAATGCCGATTGTCTGCCATTTTGAATTTGATAAGAGTTAAAAAATTTCAGGGTGCATCCTCCCCCGAAAACTCATATTTTGTTTTATAGTAATGGTCTAGCCATCTAGCACGGTTTACCAAATATCGGCCATGTGAAAGTGAATAATGGCCGATAAGCGGCCATTTTGAAATTGATCAAGTTGATTTTTTTCAAAATGCATCCTTTTTTGAAATCTCACATTTTGTTTTATAGTAATGGTTTAGCTATCTAGCAAGGTTTACCCAATATCAGGCCTGTCGAGGTGAATAATGGCCGATAGGCGGACATTTTGAATTTCATCAAGGTTGAAATTTTTCAAAATGCATCCTCTCCTGAAACTTTACAATTTCCTTATAGTAATTGTGTAGCTATCTTGAGCAGTTTTCATGATATTCCGCAATATCAGGCCTGTCGAGGTGGATAATGGCCGATAGACGGCCATTTTGAATTTTATCAACTTGAAATTTTTAAAAGATGAACCCTCTCCCGAAACCTTACAATTTGTTTTATAGTAATGGTGTAGCTATCTTGAGCTATCTTTTCATGATATTCCGCAAAATATTTCAGTCGGATTTACCGGTGTCATAAATTAGGTCAAAGTGCTGGGTCAACTTCAAGGTCACAGTCCAAAAACCTGAAAAGGCACAACAAGGGACCTTAGAGAACATGTATGTGCAATATGTCTGTAATCGACCCAGTACCTTTTGAGATCTGCTCCGGAGACGAAGTGTGCGTCAAAACGTATATAATAGGTCATAGTTCTGAACCCAAAGTAGGTCAAAGTTCATATACTTCAAAAGGCACAACTAGACCCCCTAGAGGTGTTGTGTGTAAAATTTGAAGATAATCGGACAAGTACTTCCAGATATATGCTCCGAAAACGAAATGTTCTGGGACGGCCCAACACCGTAACATCATCTCGATGGGTTAAAACAATAGTGTGCTAAGTGACATTTCTGGCCTTTAGAATAATAACCAGCTAAGTCACCTATAATATGTATAAAGTTTGAATTTATTCCAAATTCAGATTAAAACAACAGATCAAGTCGACTTAGCACATTGTTATTCTCGTGAAAAGGAGCACATATCAGCATAATATCTGTCCAACACAGGACCAATTCGACTTGACACATTGTTATTCTGGTGTTATATGCTTAAATGGGCACTGTTTCTGGGACAAAAACGGTGCAAGTGCACTTAGCGCATTCTTATTCTGAGACTTATGGAGACAACACAGGGGAAATGCCTCGACTTAGTTCATTGTTGATCTAGGAACAATCTCTGCATATTCTGTTTTCCTGGAGTAACAATGAGCTAAGTCTAGTTGGTGTCTTGTTGATCCCAATTTTGCTTCTGTAAATCGTTTTGGGAGGTAAAAAAATACTCTGATAACTTCACTTGATCTAGTGTCAAATTCCAATTGCTGTGTTTTTTATCAGTATAAGTCCAAGTCTACATGCTGATAAGTGGATTCAGCAGACTATATTTCTAAGCAAAAAGATAAACACAATTTCGCTGTCAAGTCGACTTGACCCACTATTGTTTTAGACCATCGTATCTATTCTCCTCTGTGACCTAGCGTATTGAATTCAGATTAAAAATATTTTAACCTGACCATTATCCACCTGGGAGTATCCCACTTACCGAAAAATTGTTATCCTAGCTTATTTTCTTACAAAGTTATAGGCAAAAGAAAAAAACAGAGGCGGAATCCATAGCTCCCTCCGTCTCACCTACGGTGACGGCGGGAGCTAAAAATAAACCGGAATGAAAATAATTGGTTAATACATGTTATAGAGGAGCATCATAAATAGACAATTACAACATGTCAAATGGTCTAACTTTTGGACTAGACCTAGAGTAGACTAGACTAGACAAGGATCTATACGTTACAATATTGATGTTACAATAATGATGCCAAAAATGACTAGAAAATAGGGTTTACAAAATTTTATGAAAAACGCTTGAGAATTTACTGACTGGATACCGAAAAGCTAACTTTTATTTTGAACCATCTTCCACCGTCGGACAGACTATGTCTATGTCCATAGAATGGCCAATCCCAATGCCAATGGTAGTAGATTCATTAAATTTTGAAATTGTCTAATAAAATTTTGCTGAGCCTGGCTATATATTACATATATATCCAACATCAACGAAAGATGAAATGAACAATTAAAAAAAAAGTTATGGTTGCACAACTGAGAGTGGTGAAAGTGGCTCAATTAACCCGCTGTATGGGGTAAGTTGTGCCAAGCAAGGGGGTAGGTTGATCACCTATGGTAAAAAATCACAATTGACAAATGTACATGCCAAAATGTTATTTTTTGTCCAGAAAATGCAAAAATAAAAAAATTAACACTTCTGTACATCACATAAGGGTCAAATTTGTTGACAAATCTCTTCCAAGTAATACAAGCGGCATTATAGCCTGTATTGATGCATGGATCATTGTTTTCTTGTATTTATTAACCACTTCACTTCCAGACCGAAGTGCATGTCAGGATCCAGGGATCCTGGTGTAACTATAGTAAATCCGATGGAAATTTCCGTCATGTATGGTTACGTAACATGACGAATGACATGTATGGTAGTGAAGGGGTTAAGAAGATATATGGGCAAAGCCCGCGACTTCAAGACTTTTCCACAAGCTACATATAAAAAAATCTACTTCTCACTAGACCTCTTTTTGCAACTTTATTTTAAAATCTTGAAATAATTATTTCTTGTCCTAAAAAATTGAGATACCAAGTCTAAAACACAAATTTTAATCACTTTTTTAAATGAACAATTAAAAGCACAAAAAACCCCACACAGAATACGTTACATTTTTAAACAAGTTTAAACAATTTTCAAAATATCTGATATGTATTGAGCATTTTTGGAGAAATACTATAAAAAATAAAAACATGCAAAATGAAATATATTAATGTTGCTAAGTGTAAATGGTCTTTATACATTGCAGTATATGAGATATAAAGGTTTTTCAAAATATCAGTGTTTTTTATTTTATCTTTTTCCTAATAAGGACAGTAGTGTTTACATGTTCAATAACCATGCAATATTGTTTATATTAACCTAGGCGATAAAATAAATTGTGTGTGTCATTGTTACCAGACTTATTGTATCTACTTTTGCACTATACTTCACCAGGCGCAAAATCATTAGCAGAATTAAAAGTAACGTATTCTGTATTTTCTTGTATAATGGAAGTTATTACACACTGATACATAGGATAATTGATGTGTTTTTTTGTCTAAGCACATTTTTTTTTTTTTATAGCGTTAAATACAGAGTTTCTGTCTTTTCGCGCCTGTTGGTCAATATTTCAAATAAAAATGCAAAATATGTTACTAAAATACGTTACATCACCAACAAAATTCATGTTATGATATTAAATGTCACTATATCCAGTAAATAGTTGGTTTAAACAAAGTGTGAGTGTTTTGTATTTTTGTTACGAAACATAATGCACTATTACCACATTTTTTAGTGAAGAGCAAAATACGTTACCAAAAAGGTAACGTATTTTGTGTAACGTATTCTGTATTTTTTTTGCTTTTTGCACAATTGCAAAGCTGGGTTCAGTGGCCAGGCTAAATTTTTACTTGCTGCGTGGAGACATACCTAGTGAGTGAATAAAGGGCCATTTGTTGTTAAGTGTGCATATCACTATATCTTCAGAGTCCATGTAACGTATTCTGTTTTCTTAAAAAATAAATAGCGCCTGCTTGTTTCTATTGATTATTGCAAAAGTAGCACTGTTAATATATCATAATTTGCTTATGTCTTCTTACATACTTACGTTAGACTACATATTCATCACACAGCAAAGACATTTAGTTGATCTTAGAATTTTTGGCAGATAAAAACAACTAACTAATTCAAATGTAACGTATTCTGTTATTTTGTGGCGACATGAACATAAATTCAATTTTCCAAGGAACAATATATTACTTTTGAGAATTCTCTTTTTTAATACAATCACTACTATATGTTCCTCAAATTCAAACAATTATTCTTCCAAAAACTGCACCCACCCATGAACAGTGACCTGTCTAAGACGAAAATTTAAGCTGGCGAAATGCCAAAAATGACATTTTCATGGCATTCCAGTGGTCAAAAGCACATTTTTTCTTGTCTAGGCTATGGATAACTATACATTTTCTGAAAGGTCTACGCATGAATTAAATGATAAAACTAGTTAAACAAAAGTGGAGGTCACTACAAACGAGAACACTGCTGGGGTCACATGATTCTTGAAGTCGCGGGCTTTGCCCATATACTATTATTATGTGCCTTTATTATATTGATCTATTATATAATGTCATTTGTTACACTATATCACATTCTATAATAATATATTATATTCCCACTGGGGTATGATGAGCCATGTCGAGTGCGGTTAGTTGATCTACATTTTGTAATAATGTGTTCACCTACTGCTGAGTACTGGGGTAAGATGAGCCATGAATGGGGTTAATTGAGCCGGTTGATCAACTTACCCCATCTTAAATGGCTCAACTTTCCCCACAATAGCCATATTGTATAAAATGTAAAATTTTGTGATATTTCAATGATCCAAGGTCAGTGTTACATTGACATAGGCTATCTCTATGTATTTGACTGCCTAACTAACCCTATAGCAAGAATTTACATAATCCCTATTGCTTCCGTATATTAATGCAAACATTATAATATCTGAATTCTACTGACTACAGCAAAAAATGCATTTTTGAACCACAAAACTCCCTACCTGCAAAATGATCTGTGCTCATAACGTGGCCATGTAAGAAATATCACAGTTAATCACCAGTGACCAGGGGCTGAGGCTGAGCCTGAGGTGGTGTTGAAATTTCCATAAAATCCCATGTGTAGAAATGCGAGGGGGTGGATCAACTAAGGGACGCACCATTTGATATCTGGGGGGGGGCTAGAGTTTTTGTTGCTTGCAAACTTTTTTTTTTACCTCCGGTTGAAAACAAGCTTTTTTTTGACGATCAACGTCCGACAATTTTTTTTTTATGTTTCGTTGAAGAATTTTTTTGTCATGCTCTCCCTATTATACCCAAAGTCACATTAAAAGTGATTAACCAGGATCGCATGTTTTTCGCTGATTTCTCGGTCAATTGTCAACTGATTTTTATGAAATTTTGTAACAATCATATTTCAACAGAATCCTAATATCCCTGAAAATTTCGTAAAATTATATATCGTATTTTAAAAGTTAGACCATTTGACATGTAATAAATTGAAATTACGACGTCCTTCTATAAACCCATTAGACTAATTCTAGAATTTTATTACATGTCAAATGGTCTAACTTTTGAAATTTTTAATATAATTTAGCGAAATTTTTACCGCTGTTAGGATTTGAATAGAAAATGGCCTTTGCAAAATTTCAAGAAAATCAGTTCAGAATTGAGGGAGAAATCGCCGAAAATCATGCGATCTTGGTTAATTTGACTGCGAGTATAGTCTTTGTACGTTACCATTTGGTGTTTTTTCTGGTCAACATATTTTTCATCAATTTCGACAACAAACTTTTTTTTTGCCCACATTTTCAACAAACTTTTTTTTTCTGACTTTTGTGGCGACAAACTATTTTTTTCAATTTTAATCTAGGCCCTCCCCCCATCCCCCCCAGATATCAAATGGTGCGTCCCTAATCCTGTGGCTCAACTAACCCGCCTCTCCCCTACCAATGGTGGATGGCAATTAATGGCAATGCCAATCATTGGCCCAAAGACAATGTGAATCATTCATGAATCATTGAATGAATCTGAATGCCAATGGCAATGCCAATGTGGCAATGGGCGATAAAATGTGCAGACTCGACGACACTTGTAGTTGTAGTTGTACAGATCGACAGATAGCCCCGTGTTTCCTCTGCAATTTCGTTACATTTTATGCTTATTCCTGGTATATAAGCGTATCTCTGCTTACAATCATATAATTACACTAAATTTGATGCGTAAGGTAATGCAAAAATACAAACCAACCTTCGTAAATAAACTACTATATTTGACAATGGAGGCCGCCATTTTGTTAAAATCCTATTTTGGGGTCTATCCGATGAAATACCGCACGTAGCCTATTCCACTTCCAGAGCAGGCCACACTTGGTACAGAACAGCGCTATACAACTGTCGGTAGCCGGTAGCAATCAACAATGAAGATAACCGTCCCCTACCACAACAGACCAGCAGTGGGTGTTAACAGGTTAAGTGTCAAGTGTAGCAGCCTATGACGGCGTAGATAGGGGTTTTAACGGCCACATGCACAATAGTTTATTGAATGATTTTAGACGCAATATAGACCTAATGCAGGCCTAGCTATGTGATGCCGAAAATAATAATATTTTAGTATAAATTTTAGGTATATTTATAGTATATTATCTGGCTTACAATTTATACAGTAACACAGGTAGGTCAGTGGCGGTAGCCCCAGTGGCTGAAAACAGGTTTCAGCCACAGATTTACCGCGTACAAAATCGTGGGACATTCCCTTGGATTGTCATATCGGAAAACATCGAGGAGAAATCAGCACAAAAATATTTTTTTTTCAGAATCAGTAACATTCCAGTTCCGGGCCATGCCCGCATGCTCAGCTCAGAGGTCGCACAGTCTTTAGAGTTATGGACATTTTTCGGACCTTGGGGTCGGGATCGCTCTCAGTCATCGCCATATTAGATTTTTTGGGTAGAGCAAGCACATCCAGGATCTGAAGAAAAACTGGCGCCCAGGGTTTTTGGAGCTTCCCCCTTTTTTTTTTTTTTTGGTAAATTTTAGCCAAATGAGGGGACTTTTAAAATTATTTGGCAAAAATAGGGGGACGCGCGCCCGCTGCTCTCGCACCCCCCCCCCCCTGAATCCGCCACTGTAGGTAGCCTACATCACGGGTGGGTCTTTTTCGCGAAACCGAGCGATACAGGAACTAATATGGCTAATAAAGAGCTTAATTAACTATAATTATATACTATTGTGTAAGTAAACATAGTCCACGGGAAGCATTATATCAATAAAATTTATAAATATAATTAGGTTTATCAACTGAAACGTCCATGGCAAGCTTATGAATGCCCCGCTATTGGTCTAGCATGTAGCATGTATATGTCTAGCATGTGGACATATACATGCCATTATAATAGTAGGCCTACATGTCATGTAACGTACGTGTTTGGAAATGACCGCTATTTTATTTCCACAGCTAGCTGTGGATATACGTCACTCGCGCCGCCTACCAAAAAAATCGGAGGCCATGAAATTGAAACGAATATTTCAAGTGCCTATTATGAAAACTTGGCCATTTTCAGCATTTTCAAAAATGTGTCATTGATAAATGAGTATTCGAAAGGTGTTTTTTAAAGGCCAAAAACATTCAATTATGCTGCCCAGTTGTAGGGGCCTAGACATATTCAAAAGATTATTTGATAACATTTCCTTGCTTTCACTGGTTTAGAAAACTGCCATGTGAGATCAACATCCGAGATAGAGGGGTCTAATTGTAGGGTGGGTACATCACATATTTTTATTTAACAATTCAAAAAAAATATGCTGACCCTTTTTTAGTAAATGCCGACATGCTAAAAGAAATATTTGAACACATTCCACAGTTTTCACTAAGCAAGAACAATGCTGTTCTAGATTTAAATCTGAGCTAAATTATAAAAACGTCTAAAAGTTGTGACTTCAATGTTGCAAATTGCGGAAGGGATACAGAATCCAAAAAAGACACTTAAACTTATTGAAGTAGCCGAAGAAGAACTACTGAGATGAACTACTGAGATGAACGTTATTGAGTTTTATTTTTTTAAACTATTTCCAATCGCTATAGTACAATATTTACAAAAAAATACAAGATGGCATCCAAAAAAAAAGAGACAAAAAATTACATATTTTAACTTTATTCACTTTTAAAGTTATGATTTGTGGTATAAATTACCCCCCAGGACTCTCATTGAGTGGTATCATGTTGTTCAAGGACCTATCACGAGGCAAAATCAGGCTGTTGACATTTTATCAATAGAGAATAAATAGCCAAAGACCGATTTTCAAAATGACCGCTATCAAAATCACAGAAAAGTCCAGAAACATGCTTCCAGTCCCACTATGGACCGTCCCAGGCTGCCATTCCATGTGTCCGGTTGCCGCATATGGTTGCCGCACCCTTTTTTCAGATTAGATGAATGTAGATGAGTTATTTCCATGTGTCCTGTAAACGTGTGCTGCAAACGCACCTGCGTTTGAAGATCCAGCAGTGTTGGATTTCTGCGGTTGCCGCATGCGTTTGCTGCAGGGAAATTCCCTTTTGACGTCATTATTATTATTATTCCAGCAGGGTTCTAGGAAACGCCACAATAAATATCATGACGTAGAAAGGAATCTCAGTTCCAACACGGGTTTGGCGCACGCGTTTGCCGGACACATGGAAAGGCAGCTGCATGCAGTTGCCGGAAGCGGTGCGGCAGCTGCATGCGGCAACCGGACACATAGAATGGCGGCACCAAAGTTCCGTCACGGCTTATTACGTAGGGGAGAGTCGGGTTAGTTGAGCCACATTTTACAATATTTTGTCTGGTGTAATTCCCAGTTGATCGCAGAATGGTTGGGATAGTTTTAAAACATGACTATATATTACATATATATCCAACATCAATGAAAGATGAAAAGAACATTTAAAAAAAAAAGTTATGGATACACAACTGAGAATGGTGAAAGTGGCTCAACTAACGCACTGTATGGGGTAAGTTGTGCCACGCAAGGGGGTAAGCTGATCACCTATAGTAAAAATTCACAATTGACAAATGTACATGCCAACATGTTATTTTATGTCCAGAAAAGGCAAAAATAAAAAAATAAACACCTCTGTACATCACATAAGGGTCAAATTTGTTGACACATCTCTTCCAAGTCCCAAGTGATACAATAGGCATCATAGCCTGTATTAATGCATGGATCATTGTTATCTTGTATTTATTAAGAAGATATATACTATTATTATGTGTTTTTTATTATATTGACCTATTATAAAATGAATTTTTTTACACCATATCACATTATATAATAATATGTTATACCCACTGGGGTATGATGAGCCATGTCGAGTGGGGTTAGTTGATCCACATTCTGTAATAATATGTTTACCTACCGGGGTAAGATGAGCCATGAATGTGATTAATTGAGCCGGTTGATCAACTTACCCCACCTTATTTGGCTCAACTTACCCCACAACAGCCATATATTGTAAAATGTAAAATTTTGTGAGACTCCAAGGATCTAAGTTGAGTGTTACATTGATATCAGCTATCTTTATGTATTTGGCTGCCTAACCCTATATCAAGAATGTACAGAATCCTTATCGTTTTCGTGATATTAATGCAAACATTATAATATCTGAATTCTACTGACTATAGCGAAAAATGCATTTTTGAACCACGAAACTCCCTACCTGCAAAATGATCTGTGCTGACAACGTGGCCATGTAAGTAATATCACAGTTAATCACCAGGTGGTGTTGAAACTTCCTTAAAATCCCATGTGTAGAAATGCGAGGGGGTGGATCAACTAACTCTGTGGCTCAACTAACCCGACTCTCCCATACTGTCACCTGTATCCATATTATTTTCCCTTGTATCAAGAATTGATCGAAAATGAAGTTTGAAAACCTGACTCAATACAAACTAGGCTAACAAATTTCACCTCAGGTCGTTTTGAATATGTGATCGAGTTTCTATTTTCGTGCACTTTATTATTGAAATTATTTTTTTGCTTCCTTAATTATTTAGTAATTTTGCATTTTGTTCCTCAATCGACTTTGTGTATAGCTCAACTGCTATTTTTGTTAACCGAAAATCATATATGTTGCGTTTTATCTTTAGCTTTAATTTGATCAAATATTTCAGTATTTAACTGAAGTGCAGAGCGGCGCTGCATTAGGCAAACTTATTTTATGTGAGCAACTTCATTCAAAACACAAGAAAATGGTAAAATAATCCAGGAAACATTTCACGCGAATAATAATATTCTTTAAAAATCCTAGGTATTCCGTTTTGTGTTTCTTAAAGGTTTCTCTAGAAATATCCCTGCTACAGAAAGTAATTGAAAGGTGACTGATAAGTATAGTTTGGCCCCTGTGGCGCCTTATCTTTTTTCTGATACCATAATCAAATCTATGCGAGTTTCTTAAGGAGTGGTGATTCGTGTCGCTTCTTAGTTTATTTGTACCCAGTTGCAAATATAATTTAACTGTTACAGTTACAGAATATGCTGAAGCTAAGCCAATAAAGTTTGTTTTTAAATCACCGATGTTTTCCCAGAAACACGAAATCCTGATCAACGTCTCGTATTTGTTTAGTAGACTCTAAATACAAAAGATTCTAAATATTTGTCAATACATATTCTCAATAACAATATAAAAATATATACAATTTGGTAGCCGACAACAGACACCTACTAAGACAGGCCTAAACTGAGATAGAAATATAACTTGACCAATATTGATGTAAACTCTCAATCACAATAACTAATATATTTCCTAGGGTTAAATGCAATATCACATCGAATAAAAACCGCCACACACTACCCCCTCCCCCATATAAGACTTCAAGTGATGCATTTTAGAGCACATTGCGGTCGAAATATAGCATTTGTTTTGTTTTTGGCGCATTGGACGGGGGGTACCTTTTTGAGTAATCAAAAATCGCGAAATACCGCTATAATTCCTATTTATAAGAGCAGTTTATTTAAAATCAGCAGCAATTCACAAACATTCCAGGTCATCTCGATTTCTGCTACGTCGGTAAAATGGCAATACCAGCATCAAGACAAATCAATGAAAAATGTCAAGCGCCCAGTTGGCAGTTAGGGATTGTGTGTCTATATACCTGATATACAGATTGTTATTCGCGATATATAAATAGACTTAGGCTACGGCAATTAATTTCTGGGATCGTGTGCATGATAAGAGATTATTATCAAGGCAAATATGTGAAGTACCACATGTCCAGGGTTACATACCGTAATGTTCGTCTAATGATATGTAATTAATTGCTGCAAAGCGATGTCTCAATGTTACATTCTTAATTTAACATGGTGGTGGTGGTGGTGGTGGTGGTTTTGGTGGTAGTGGTAGTTTGTATAATATTAAACCATGGTAAAGTGACATTGATAGAGGATAAGAGCAATATTCAGCTTCATTTTTCAATAGATAGTCCGGTATTTCAAAAGGACTTGAATCACCCCCCCCCCCCTCCACACTGGGGTCTTAAGTGAGCCAGCATAAAAATGGAGCAGTTAATCAACACGCCACAATGTTGCACAAACGTTGGCGCGGCATTTGTCATGTCGGCTCACCATTGAAACAGCACTCAGCAGCTAACTAGGCCTATATGTGCCAATGACCAATGTCTACTTCCACCACTTAAAAATAGATAGATAGATATAGATAGATAGATTTATTCAGCATTCACATAAAAAATAAGGTTAACAATCAGTATGATAAATACATTATGTATTCAAAATACAATGTGACCACCATTCTGGAACACCAGGGATAAAAACACTGAAAAGTATTCTGGTGCAGGTCACTTATTTCCGCAGTGGTCCCTATATGCTGTTCCAGAGTGGCGGCGACAAGAGAAAGTTATTTTATACTTTCAATAAATACATTAGTTATATCACAGATAAACTGGTGACTAGGAAAGTCATAGCATTTTCACAAAAAATACAAGCAGAAACTGCCTCGACTAGATGAAATATGAAATGATTATGAAAGTTTATAAATAGTGCATATGATGAAATATATTTTATTGATGATAATATACACAATAGAACCCTTATTATTTACAAGGGTTTCTGGAGCAATTTCCAGACTCTGCTTGTTATAAATTAATTAAAAACATTGTAAAAAACGAGCTGAATAAAATGGCCTTATAATCTCTGGAGCACATAAATCGACAAACATACCCGCCTATATTTATAAGGCTGTATGATTGTAGATATGATTAGTAGAAATGAAAATCACTCCGAGCTTCAGTAATAAGATCCTCTCTGAGATGCTTATTGACTCCTTTCTTAAACGAAAGTAAGTCTTCAGCTGATCTCAGAGAAACTGGGAGCGCATTCCATATCTTACCGGCTGAGAATCTAAATGTCTTTTTCCCCGATGATTTTGCGTGGGGTAAAACAACCGATAGAAAAAATGTGACTGGCGAATCAATACACACTAAATTTATAAAATGCGCAACAATTACACAAAAACTAATAAAATCTCAATAATGGTGTGTGTTTTGGTCCGACCAAATTTTCATAACTGGTACGTTTGTGTCATATTGCACAGTGCTACCGTAGGATAAAGTAGGCTTATAGGCCTAGGGTAGAGCGGGGTAATACGCCTCCCTAAGCACTTTTCCTCATATTTGGCCAGCATAAGATGGTGTTATTCCATCAACGTTTTATCTATATGTTGCATAGTAGGGGTTATTAGTGACAATACAAATTACTTTATACTCATGTAAGAATAGAATAAAATTAATTAAGAAAAAATCACAAAACGGGGCGTATAACCCAGGGCTTGGGTAATACGCCCGCAGGGCTGGAGTAATACGCCCCCCCCCCCCTAGGTCTTGGGGGTATACGCCCCAGAGAGCTTATAACCCCACTGCCTATTTTATGATGTCACATTTTATGATAAATTCAATCAAGCCTTTCATTGAAATGTAAAATATGATATGTAACTAATGCCTAAATTATTAAAATTGTCAAACTATTTTAAATGGTTGATATTGTATGGGGAACCTGGCAACATACACTGGTTGTGATAGTTTCACATTTTCGTCTTGTTGGTAAAATAGGGTTAGGGTTAGAGGTCATCTGAGGCCCATTTTAGTCAATTTATAAAGTTGACCGCGATATTTTACTGTGCTAAGTGACAATGGGTCATAATTATTTAAAGGTAAAAAAGGAGGAAGAGGACGGATAGGAAAATAAAGACGAGAGAAGTGAGAGGAGAAGTTCTAATTTAGGCTATTTTAAAGATGGCCGTTATATTTTACCATGTTAAGTGACAATTGTCATGATTCGAAAAGAAGAAAAAGTAGAGAAAAAAGAGGAAGTGAAGGGAAATGAAAATCAGAAGGAAGGAGAGAAAGAGAAGGTCTAAACAAGCCTATTTTAAAGATGGCCGCAATATTTTACTGTGTTGAGTGACATAATTTGAAGAGAAGAGAATGTAAAGAAAGAGGAGGAATAAAAGGGAGAGGGTAATCAAGAAAACGAGGTGGAGGAATAGGAGGAAAAGAACAATAAAGTTCAGGAGAAAATGAAAGGGGAGGTGGAGCAGAATGAGCTGAAAGAGAAGAAGGGCAGATAAGTATTATGACAGAAAAAAGAGGTGGACAATGAAGACAATGGACAATGAGGCAGAAGGGAAAAAAGAAGACGAGGCAGAAAGGGAAGGAAAAAAGAACGGAGAGAAAGAAAGGAGGTGTAGGAAGAGGGGGACGGCGTGAAGAAAGAGAGCAGACGCAAGAGGAAGAAATGTTCAACCATGATAAATAAAATATGAATGAAACAAATTATTTTGTACAGGTTGGTTTAAGAGTCATCCATTAGGACCACAACATCCCTAGCATAGAGGTCACCCATGCAGAAGAAGACGAAGAGTAGAATATCATGTGATATTTATTTGATTCTCTATTGATATGATTAAGGGTCACGTCAGTGTCCTGCATGATAGAATATCACGTTATCTTTTTAGGGAGTTTCTTATGAACTGGCGATATATTCAAAGAACAAGCAGTTCCCAATATGCCTTAGATTGCAATAGAAAGCCTTTAAAAAAAAAATGTTTCCGACCTCCCTAAACAGCGAAATAATCTTTTGTCAAATTTTACACGCCCCAGCCCCCCCCCCAGTGCTACCGTAGGATAAAGTAGGCTTATAGGCCTAGGGTAGAGCGGGGTAATACGCCTCCCTAGGCACTTTTCCTCATATTTGGCCAGCATAAGATGGTGTTATTCCATCAACGTTTTATCTATATGTTGCATAGTAGGGGTTATTAGTGACAATACAAATTACTTTATACTCATGTAAGAATAGAATAAAATTAATTAAGAAAAAATCACAAAACGGGGCGTATAACCCAGGGCTTGGGTAATACGCCCGCAGGGCTGGAGTAATACGCCCCCCCCCCCCCCTAGGTCTTGGGGGTATACGCCCCAGAGAGCTTATAACCCCACTGCCTATTTTATGATGTCACATTTTATGATAAATTCAATCAAGCCTTTCATTGAAATGTAAAATATGATATGTAACTAATGCCTAAATTATTGAAATTGTCAAACTATTTTAAATGGTTGATATTGTATGGGGAACCTGGCAACATACACTGGTTGTGATAGTTTCACATTTTCGTCTTGTTGGTAAAATAGGGTTAGGGTTAGAGGTCATCTGAGGCCCATTTTAGTCAATTTATAAAGTTGACCGCGATATTTTACTGTGCTAAGTGTCAATGGGTCATAATTATTTAAAGGTAAAAAAGGAGGAAGAGGACGGATAGGAAAATAAAGACGAGAGAAGTGAGAGGAGAAGTTCCAATTTAGGCTATTTTAAAGATGGCCGTTATATTTTACCATGTTAAGTGACAATTGTCATGATTCGAAAAGAAGAAAAAGTAGAGAAAAAAGAGGGAGTGAAGGGAAATGAAAATCAGAAGGAAGGAGAGAAAGAGAAGGTCTAAACAAGCCTATTTTAAAGATGGCCGCAATATTTTACTGTGTTGAGTGACATAATTTGAAGAGAAGAGAATGTAAAGAAAGAGGAGGAATAAAAGGGAGAGGGTAATCAAGAAAACGAGGTGGATGAATAGGAGGAAAAGAACAATAAAGTTCAGGAGAAAATGAAAGAGGAGGTGGAGCAGAATGAGCTGAAAGAGAAGGAGGGCAGATAAGTATTATGACAGAAAAAAGAGGTGGACAATGAAGACAATGGACAATGAGGCAGAAGGGAAAAAAGAAGACGAGGCAGAAAGGGAAGGAAAAAAGAACGGAGAGAAAGAAAGGAGGTGTAGGAAGAGGGGGACGGCGTGAAGAAAGAGAGCAGACGCAAGAGGAAGAAATGTTCAACCATGATAAATAAAATATGAATGAAACAAATTATTTTGTACAGGTTGGTTTAAGAGTCATCCATTAGGACCACAACATCCCTAGCATAGAGGTCACCCATGCAGAAGAAGACGAAGAGTAGAATATCATGTGATATTTATTTGATTCTCTATTGATATGATTAAGGGTCACGTCAGTGTCCTGCATGATAGAATATCACGTTATCTTTTTAGGGAGTTTCTTATGAACTGGCGATATATTCAAAGAACAAGCAGTTCCCAATATGCCTTAGATTGCAATAGAAAGCCTTTAAAAAAAAATGTTTCCGACCTCCCTAAACAGCGAAATAATCTTTTGTCAAATTTTACACGCCCCAGCCCAACCCCCCCCCCCCCACCCCGATCAACAATGATGATGATGAGAACAAGAAAGCAGCGAAAGGTAAATAAGGTAGATAACGAGAAGAAGAAGAGGGACAGAGAAGAGAGTAACATTATGTAAAGGAAGAGAATGGTGGCGAGAGAAACGGGAAGCAGAGGCTAATAAATTCGGAGAGGAAGAATATGACGAAGAAGAGGAGGGATAGAAGAAAAACGAGAATGAAGATCAGAGCAAAAAAGGAAGAGAAAAAAAGAGAAGAGGAGAACAAGGAGGAGGAAGAGAATGTAGTAAATGGATAGGAGGACCGAGACGAGGTGGTGAATGTAGAGGAGGAAATTAATGATGATGACAATTATGATGATGATCGAAGAGGAAGTGGAGGAGGGCGGAGGAGGACGTAGAGGAAAAAAGGAGTAACGAGAAGAGAAAGAGGAGGATACCGACCAGACAGAAAATCAGAAGGGCAGCAAAAGTAGATGGAGGAGACAGAGAATGGAGAGATGTAGAAAGAGGGAAAACGAAGCTATAGCTATTTTGATATTAAAGGCCTACCTATGCTGTGAAATGAAGATAAGAGAGCCTGGCTGAAATGGTTCAATCAAATCGACAAATGTAACAGACAATAGCCTAGACTAGTCCAACTATTTAACCATTGTGGATAAAAATAAACTTGATTTTTTTAGACAGAAGGCCTATAAATATCATGTTCTAGAGATTCCCAATGGTATATGCTACTAGACCTACATCTGCAGTATCTGATGAATGAGACTACCAAGCATGCAACATATTGAGTCAATATTTGCAAACATTAGAGCCAAACTAATTTCAATAAAAACCTATCAGCACACAAGGACAACATGAGAAGTGAAATATTAGGCCTACCATTTCTCATTTTTATGGTCCGACCCCAACTGTCTGGATTGCAACACAATCCAGATATGCAGGCCTATAAAAAAAACATAAGAAAGGCATAGGCCTAGATGTTGTGCGGCCCTTTAATGCATCTCCATCGATCTTTAACACTTTTTCTTCTCCTTTTAACGCCTTTCCGTCGCCCTTTGACGTCTCTTCGTGGCCATTTAACGCTTCTTCACTGCCCTTTAGCGATACTCCTTCACCTTTAACGCCTTCTCCTCATGCACACTAACATACTTTATTGGTAATTAACACTCCCTCATCGCCCTTTAACGACGTTCTATAGCCCTTCAATTCCTCCCCCCTCCACCTTTTAGCGCATCTGGTCGCCCTGAACACTTGAAGGGGCGAAGATACACCTGCCCTTTAACGCCGCCTTATTGCCCTTCAACACCTCCTCTTTGCCATTTAACGCCTCCTTCTTGCCGTTTTAACCCCTCTCAGTCGTATCACCCTTCAGCTCCTCTAGGATGTCTTTTAGAGCCTCGTCGCCGCCCTTTAACACATCCCCATTGGCCTTTAATGCCTCCCTGTTGCATTTTAACGCCTGCTCAGCTACGTGGTACGCTTTTCTGTCTCCTGATCATTTCACTTTGATGATGATAAATCAATAAAACCTTACTAGAATTAGATTATCCAGTCAAAATTACACCAAAACAATGTATTATGCGTATCCAATTTGTAGCATATTTGTTAAAATCATGTTTAATATTGAAATTGACTATTTGACCTAGAGGATCACCTCAAATCACCAAAATAATATCATAAATTAATTAGATACTACACTTGTTCTTAGCTTCATTAGATATAAAATCATATTTGACCTTGAAATTACCCTTTGACTTTGACCTTGAATTTACAAAAAAATTTCAAGCTGACGCTCATCGGATTCGAATTCAGCACAATAATAAATCTATAGAAAACATCAAAAACGTTGTATCTTATGTAACATTTAGCTCTGTCTAAGCACCCTTAGAATATTTCTATGAATTGTGTTAAAAAGCAAATAACAATTTAAAAAGGTCATAAAAAATGTCTTCAAAGCGGATTGATGGGGATTTTGGAGGAGTGATTCTTGAGATGTCTTTGCATAATTTAATGTCAAAATTGTTTGGGTAAATTTTTTTCCCGACTTTGCCCCTTCTCCAATCAGCCTATTAGTATATTACACAATACTCTGTGGGCATCAGTTTGTTGCAGTATTATTACACACGTATTGATGATTTACACTCTTTTTCAAGTTGTCAATCCTTAACTGCAACAGCTATATCGTGATATTGTTGTATTGAGTAGATCGCTTAGAAAGCAGGACATACTTGCTCAATTTATGTTTAGAAAGACTCAGACGCAGATTCAGATTCATTTATTGGAACGTAATATGAAAACACAATTTAGATGTACATAGGTAAATAGTTTTAAATAATTTAAATGTATTACGTCAATGAGACCCGTACTCATTCTGACCTCAGAGATTATATCTCTGATACCACACGCTCATTTCGCCATATGCACGCATGGCGATTGACCAGATTTATCAGCCGTTAGTGAGCGTTACCACGTGATTTTATAACCATTCCTATAATCACGGAACTATTTTGGTGTTCACTTCAACTCATTACTTATCCTTTTTTCAATATTTAATTTGATTTTAGAGTTTGTTACAGGTAAGGGCTATTTATTCTGTTTAGTAGTGGATAAATTGAACCAGCACAATTCGCATGTCATTCAGTAATTTATATTTGCCAGTGTTTTGAAGCCAATTGTAAATTCTGTCAGAAAAACGTAAACATGGACCTTCTCACAGCAGCGCGTAGGCAGAAAAAGTAATCCATTGAATGTTTTCTATTTCTATGTGAATATAAACTCATATGTGGCGGAGTAGTGGTGTTTTATATTTGCCATATATATTCAGGACACTCAAGCGTGTTTATAAGCCTACAGTTGTTATATCAACAAAACTGCTCAAAATGAGCAGTTTTTGTCGAAACATGGCGTGTGGTTACAGAGAGAGAGCGGGGTTGACCTGAGCGACATCTATGTGTGGAGAATGACCCGTACTAAGACGCTTTATGTCGCTAGCGTACGGGCCACCCATGAATTTAACAAAGAAAACATTTTCAGATTATCAAAATTATCAAATACAGTAAAAAAAAAACAGAAAAACATTTTCAGTACAATATGGTATCATTCAATATAATACAGCAAAACTATGTCCTGCGGCTACCAAGGGATTTACTAAGTTAATTACCCAGCAAACACGATACACCGAACCCAACACCGGATCACTGCCTCGTGTTTGCAGTGCTAGTATTACTACACACATTTGAAAATATCAGATCCCTGGCAAACACGAGACCTTGAGACGCAGGACAGTGATGGTTAGAAAGCAGGACCCTTTCATATAATACTTTGCTGCATATCGTAAATTTGGAGAATAATATTTGAGCAGATGGGATATCGATTTGATGTATAGGACAATAATGTATTTTTTTAACGCGGCAGGTTTATCCATGTTGAAATAAAATCAACAAATGTGTCCATCGTCATGCCGATATTTTGTGAGCAACCATCTATTTCACCTTAGGAACATACCAAATCAATTTCAATTCGTACATGTGTTTGCAAGGTGGTACAACAGCTATTCATGAAATATCTAAAGCAAAAATAAAACACTTTTAGCATAGGTAAATATGAGAAAAGTGTGAATATTTTTGTTCCTCATTGCAATTGTTGTCGGCTGACGTTGACGGCTCATTAGAAAGCAGGACACAATGTTAGAAAGAGTATCTGCATGACAGGTCTACAGAGGGTAACGTCGACGGTACAAAACGGAGCCCGAGATATGTGACGTCATAATAATGGGTACATTTAAAAAAAATGTCCCGTCCACAGAGACTTTTCTAGTCTGATACTCAGGGATCCGAAGATAAATAGCTCTTGGTCTCGTGCCCAGGAAAATTCAGAAACACTACACCCAGACGCTGTGCCTGTAGCCTAAATTTCGCCACATCATTTTCAGAAATTAAACTTACTCCCATTAATTGGGCAGTAGGGTTAATTTAGACTCGGTTTGAAAATGCTGTGACTTTCGAAGCTAAATTTTGATCAGAATTTTTGTGTCCAGGCGGAGAAAATACGCTACCGTACCTGCTACCCCATATCCTCTTTTTTGGTGCAGCTCCCTTGGTGGTTGATCACAGTGCTGGATCTTACATGTGGAAATGTCTGGTGTGTTCAGGAGAGCTTTCCTATCTTGTACGACGGTCTCTTCCCTCTATTCACTAACAGTGCCTCAATTGCTACGTTGAGTAGTCGTTAGGGAAAACCGAAGGAGAGTTGGGGGCGAGGTCGGGGTACTCGTAGTGTGGTTGTCTAGCCTGATACTCAGGGATCTGATTGTTTGTAGCTCTTGGTCTCGTGTCTCAAAGCAATCGACACTTGTCGAAAGGCCCGGGCAGCCCGGAAGGGTTCGCTAATTCAACGAACAAACAAATACATGTATGTGCTGAGAGTGCCGTCTCATGTCTTGAATGCGTTATTGTTGGTTTAACAAGTCTATGTAGTTATGTGTTGTAGACACTGACAGGTAGACCCGTACTTTTTTTAAATATCATATTTAAAATTACGTTCACGAGCTATAGCTAGGTCCAAATAATTGCGTATTGACAAGTCATTCACCTCGCGGTAACAATTGTCAACGGCATTCCCGACCAGTAGGCCCCTAATCACCATGCGGCTAATCCCCTTGACACGCGTTGCTCATTAACCCTATCAATCTTGCAGTTTATCATTAAATTATTTATTATTCAACTGTTGTTTTACAACATATGCCGTTTCAATGACATATCAACATAGTTTCGGATTTAATTATAATATTTTTTTAAAATTACATCTTTTTAATTGTTACCAAACAATCTGCACGCGCACATGTTTGCATATTTTGAGGTAATTTAGACGATTAACGTTAGCTTCAAGACATAGGCCTAATAATTATAATGTCATTAAACCCGCTGGTTAATAACACGCTGGGCACGCTGGTCAATGGCACGAAAAACAGACTGTATTGTTTAAAATAATTGGGACTAAAATAAAACATAAATTATACTATAGTATCAATTTATGTTATAATTTGTTTGTTATAAAGAAAAATGATTTACTGTTGTCATACAGGTAAAAGTATAATCCTAAGCCTTAAATATTCACAATCACCTCGATTAGATTAAATACCTATCATGGGCGGAATTAGACCGGGATGACATGGCTCCATAACCCTGTCAGCATATCAAATTTATTCAGAGATAAAAACCGGTATTTTTTTGGTTTGGAACTAGCTCAGCGTTTTAAAAACAATGACCGGGTTTCAAAGTTGACTTTTATCTTTCTTTGATGTTTACTTAGAAAATACATTCTTTAAAATCAATGTACTAAACTATCTAAGCTATTAGTTAAAAATTTCGAGAGACTTTATTAATCAGTAAATATTTTCTTACTTTGAAAATTGATACTTTTCTCCAATGGTAAAGTGATCCAGCCATTGAGTTTATGTAGGCACATTTTGACTTGGAATTTACAGTTTGCCTCCAAACGTACGGAAGATATGACATCTGAACTGTGATAAAACACACCTTATAACTATGTTAATTTAAGTGTGAAGGCGATGGGCCAAAATTCCGATTTTAATGCTCATTGATGTACCCCATCCCCTATTAAAATTCCCACTCTTTCCAGCTATTCCTGCCGAGGAGATGTCACTGGCTGCGTAATTATTGTCGAAATTTCAGTTTGAAGACACCCACCCTCAAAAAACTACAGATCGTTAATAACAGAAATAGTCGAACTAAGAGACCTAGCACGGAAATGGTCGGTACTCTAAGGTTTTAAATCCAAAATGACGGCGCCGTGAAAATAACAATACTTGAGTCTTAGGCCTACTTAATTGTGTGTCAAAATCCCATGAAAAAGATGTATTAGACACGTTCCTATCTTCATGTGTTAAAAATGATATTTTCTTTTACTTGACCTTGAAATTGACCTTTTGACCGTGAGGATGACCTTAAATAATAAAAAATAATTTTAGATAGGGATTGCCTAGACAAACATAAAAATGATGTAGTACACATGCTCCAGGTTTTCTTTGTTAAAACTGGTATTTTTGCTTACTTGGCCTTGAAGAAAAAACTACAAATCTTTAATAACAGAAATAGTCGAACTAAGAGACCTAGCACGGAAATGGTCGGTACTCTAAGGTTTTAAATCCAAAATGATGGCGCCGTGAAAATAACAATACTTGAGTCTTAGGCCTACTTAATTGTGTGTCAAAATCCCATGAAAAAGATGTATTAGACACGTTCCTATCTTCATGTGTTAAAAATGATATTTTCTTTTACTTGACCTTGAAATTGACCTTTTGACCGTGAGGATGACCTTAAATAATAAAAAATAATTTTAGATAGGGATTGCCTAGACAAACATAAAAATGATGTAGTACACATGCTCCAGGTTTTCTTTGTTAAAACTGGTATTTTTGCTTACTTGGCCTTGAAGATGGCCGCCAAACGGGCCCCATGGAACACTATTTCGTAATGGGAACATCAACATTCGTTTACCAGGGACCATAATTAGGGTTACAAAAATATAAGTTAAAAAATATATCTTTGGGGTGGTCGGGGAGCCTCCTTTCTGTCCAATTATTACTGTCGTTAATATTTTGCCATATTTGTATTACATTAACTTTCCATTTAGGCCCCTACTGTTAATATTTTTTTATCGTATTTGTACTACTTTGCTTCACAAATCATCATCAAAACTACATTCTCCAGTGCTATTAAAGCAAAGAAAAGATGTTTTCATAGAAACTGCTCCTTATTATACTAGGTCTACATGTTATACACGCTCGCCTGCAATTGAGATATAGATGGGGACACTTAGTGACCGGAGATTGAACCGGATCTGAGACCCAGAGTCTTCTTTTTCTGTGACAGCATGAAACTTCTGGCTGAACTCCCAGCATGCCCGGTCACTATAAACTCAAACACCATCTCAGCCCTGATCTCAATGCTTGCCTGGCGAGCCCGGTCATAGGAAATGCGTCAGAGGGGAAATACAATACTGTGAACAACTCTTCATCCGGGAAAGTGACCTTACAAAAATGTCTCAATTCGGGGATTACCCTATTTTCATATAAAAATAGCTACATGAAGCTCGGCCACGCCGCGTAGTGTGGCTCTGAGAACCAGAGTATCTCAATGCTTGCCTGGCGAGCCCGGCCAATTTCATTTATGGCCGGGTAGGCCTATTGGCCAAGGCTCTTAGTTACGTGACCATCATGCCTGTGTTATGAGGCCGGTGAATAATTTTCTGGGTCAAGTCATAGGAAATGCGTCAGAGGGGAAATACAATACTGTGAACAACTCTTCATCCGGGGAAGTGACCTTTCAAAAATGTCTGAATTCGGGGATTACCCTATTTTATCTAAAAAAAGCAACAAGTCACAAATATTCGCCACTGGGGCATACTTACTCTAATGAGCTTCCGTACGAATACATGCTGGCGCTTCGTGAGAGTGACGAAGCCACCAGTTGGCAACCATTCGTCCGGCCAGACCCCTGGTTAAGGGCATACCAGAGGCTACACGCCGCGTAGTGTGGCTCTGGGAACCAGAGTATCTCAATGCATGCGAGCTTGGTGTAAAAGTATCCTTGGGCATCATGAAACTTCTATTATGACGTCACAAGAGTTGTGACGTCACTATATTATATAGTAATCATCTAGGGCCAATTCGATTGGCACTACAGTCTCAATCCGGATTAATTATCTGTGCAGCTCGTTTGGCGCAGATCTATCTGAAAACGGATTGATCAAATTACCGACTCTGTCTACAAGACAGATGAGATTGGAGAAGTAATCTGAATCCGGATTATCTGCATTCTCCACACATAGATGTTGCTCAGGTCTTCTAACCCCATTTAACAGCTACATGCTATATCCATTACACAATCAATGATTTATCTGAGGTTAGAATGGATTAGGCTACCCAGTACGTGTTTAGGCCTACTAATATGTGCGTTTGTTTAATAAATTGGTTTATTTTTAAAATCAGGCATTTGCGTTACAAGTACCAATTAAACCATCCTGTTCACCTCATAAATTTACATTTTAACACATAGATGTCGCTCTGATCCACCTCCCTCTTATACCCCATCTGGTGAATATATTTTTAAAGAAGAGGTTCCTTAATTAGTGCGTTATAATGGTTAATGATCTAAATTGTCGCGTTTCTCTCCGTATTACCTAGACTCGGCAAAGAGCTTCAATTTTCGCCCGATATAAACAAGTAGCATGTTATAGTCTAGTTTGTTGGTGACTCTAATCTATTTTACCGTAATAACGCTACTCGTGGTGTAAAACATATCATCAGTTGAAAAGGAGTCAGCGATGACCATCATGAAAGCTGGATCACTGTTGCTTCATTCTGAGCCGTATTGTCATGTTTTGAATAACGCTCAGCGCAATAAAACATGTGACAACTGTTTCTTCACAGGCTTCTTTGAAGGAGAATCTGGCCCTGGCAATAGCGAAGAAACATATCTTCATCAAAGATCAAGTGATGATTGCCCAAGTGAAAATAAGTATAGGCCTCCTACTACTACGACTACCGGTACTAGTGTAACACAATTCGACAGATGTGGTGGATCGGTCTCACCTCACGGTTTACGCCGATGTTCTGCTTGTAAGGTCATCAAGTATTGCAGTGTATCTTGCCAGAAGAAAGCATGGGCAATTCACAAAGTGGAATGTAAAGGTTTTCAGAGTTCACCCAATTTACCAAATGATAGTGTTCTGCTCTTTATCCGCATCATTGCCAGATTTAACAAAGGCGATCACAAAGAAGTGAAGGAATCAACTATATTAGGCGAAAACAGGTGTTTTCACGACTTGATGTCACATGAAAATGATATCAAGAAGGATACGAAAAGATGCAACGAGTTTATAAATTTATGTCAAACTGTAAAAGCGTTTATGGGTGATATGTTAGAACTGCCAAAAGCAGAACATTTACTTGGCATATTTGGTAGAATGATAGTAAATACGTTCACAATCTGTGACAATGACATGAATGCAATTGGCGCTGGATTGTATCTGGGCCCATCGAAAATTGATCATAGCTGTCAACCGAATTCAGTGGCAATCTTCACCGGGAATAATTTATCCATCAGAGCTATAAAAGACATTGATTTGATTAAGGATATCGTACATATAAGCTATGTTGATCTTCTGGATGACAAATACACCAGGCAGAAGCAGCTGGAGAAACAGTATTATTTTAAGTGTTGCTGTCCTGTTTGCACTGATTGGGACATAAATTGTAAAATGAGACATGTAAAGTGTCCAAATCCAAAATGTGATGCATTTGTTGATAGTCTTTATCATATGGATGCCGACATTAATCCAAAAGAGAAGAAAGTACAATGTGAAACGTGTCTTTCCTATTTGTCAGATATATACTTACTAAAATTGTCTAGGCTCATTTTTAAGGTCAATGAATCAATGGTAGAATTAGCTGCTTTGAAAGCAAGAAACGAACATTCTAAAATTGTGGAGGTCAGTGAAAATCTGACAGAAAAGTTGAAAACATTTATGTCCCCGAAGAACTTATATCATTTGAAACTCCTTGACTATCATTTTGATGCTTGCATTGCTTTATCAAAATGGACCGAGGCTATAGACAATGGCATTAAAACAATTGAACCCTATGCAAATTACCTACCAGATAATCACCCAATGTTAGGGATTCAGATCTTAAAAGTTGGTAAACTGCAGTTGTGGCTAGAACAACTCCCAGCTGCATTACAAAGCTTCACACAGGCTGGGGATATCCTCAAAATAAGCCACGGCGAGAAACATCCAGTCTATCAGACCTCGCAAGAACTACGACATCAATGTGAAGAGCAAATGAGGATAGAACTGTTACCTTGAGGCTAGATACACTGATGTATTCAAACAATTGTAGTTTGTAAATTACTAAGTCGATGATGTTACTGGCATTTCTGTTATGCTGCATAATTATTTGTTAACATGCCTTGATAAATTTTGATCTTGGTGCCAGTATATAAATGTGTGGATATTTTTACTTATTATGACGGCATATCTACCGGGTAGCAAAAATAAAGTAAGCCTCAGTGTAATAACACATAGGCACTGTTGGTATTGTTGTTATATTTTGGATTTCTTTTGACATTTTGTGAGATTATACATTGGTTGGCCTAGTGCTCAATCAGTTTTGAGCAGCATAAGCCTATTTTAAGAATTAAAAGAAACATTTACCTTGAAATAACCTTGACCTGACCTTGGTTTAGTAAAGGGAAACCCCAATCGATGTCACCTTTATTACCCAGTTGTGGGTGCCTCCTGGTGCTTGTTCCACACAATTACCATTGTACACATTTTGCAATGATTTCAGTGCTGGTGGAAGGTGTGATATAAGAGGATGGGTGCATATAAGAGTGGGGTATTATCCCTCCAAGCCACACTGTCAATATACCCCCTGGGATGCACGTTGAGAGGCTTCCCAACCCACCTATGTCAACCACAGTCCTATGTAACACTTCCCTGCAACAAAAAAAAACATGTCATACTGTAAAATGTTTTTATTCAATATTTTAGTTAGGGGGGTCTGGGAGCATGCCCTCCAGAAAATTTTGAAATATGTGCTTATTGGTGCATTCTGAGGTCATTTGGCACTCAATTTATCAGTTAGCTACAACCGGAAAAATGTAAAAAAAATTATGATTTCTTTTTAATGGTTGGATGGCTGCCAATTTTCGAAATAAAACATGCCAATTTTAAAAATCAGAAAATAAAAATATATATCCAGGCCTCCAGCTATGTTATTTTGTCGCCATCATTATTTTTTTCAACCTCAATAACGTTTCCAGAAATTAATTTTTTTTTTTCATTTTTTTCTACTCGCCCTTCGATCATTATTAGATTTTTTTTATCTAAAACACATAAAATAATCATAGTGGCCTATGAATAATCATACACCAAATTAACAGCCATTCCCATGAATCTTGAATCATGAATCTTACTACTGACTATAATACCGTGTATTATCCCACTGGCAATTTTTTTTGCCATGTAAATTATTGATCTTTTTATGCACAGGTATTAATCTTTTTTCAGCATTACAATTACATGGTGAAAATCACCACACCTGACAGTTTCTTTATGAATATTGACTTACTTACTACAAGATATGTAATAAACTACTCATTGGTATTTTCCACGACGATAAAGTAGCATTCTGGAAGTACTATTTTCCGACAAACTTGAGCGTTGCTAAGCGTTGGTATCAACTATCAATCGCATAAAAAGTAGTTAACCAAGACGACAAGTGAGTTTACAAGGGATTCAAGTCGTGTAGCCTTTTAAAATATTTTTTTTTATCGTGACGTCACACAATAACGTCACCGGCAAAAAAACTTGCCAGTGGGCTTTAATGGGTTAATAATTAAGCATACATGCATATATAGCCTACACACGGGAAATTCCCGTGAGCGCACAGTTGTGATAAAAATTAACACAACAGGAATATTAGTGGCTCAAACACAGTTACGTCTCTTTGAAATAACTATTTTGAATGTGACATTTTGAGCCAAATCTTAAATGTCATCTCTTCACTTACAAATTATTTAATAAACTGCATCCCTCGCTGCTCGTAGTTGCAAATATGGTTATAAACCTAAATATTGTGACTCTAACTATAATAAATTCGGATAATTTTGGATTTTAAAAAATGCCACTGGATACAATTTTACACACCCTCTAGAAATTAGCCTACTACCTCATCGGACCCATATGAATCGAAATGAGGCATAAAAAAACTTTATAGGGGCCTACCCTCTTGAGTCTTCCCACCCTTTGTGAAAATTCTTCCTGACTAACTTCTGTTGTAGCGATGTTGGTGTGCCCTAAAGGCGGGGGTGGGGTTCGTCCGAACCCTCCCCCCCCCCTGGCTACGCCCCTGAACATAGAAGAATGTGTTGGCCCTATGTGGCCTGTTTAGTCCCACTGTTGGCCCTGTGGGGAAGTTATCCAAGAATAAGCTTGTTATGGTAATTGGCTAGCTGGCACTCAAGAGTTTGTTATAAACGTCTTTTAGGTGCTGATAAGTTTTTTATTAAGGCCGGTATCGTATTAGGTTTATTTTGCCTG
Source organism: Flabesymbios commensalis (assembly GCA_964017125.1). Taxonomy (NCBI): domain Eukaryota; kingdom Metazoa; phylum Annelida; class Polychaeta; order Terebellida; family Flabelligeridae; genus Flabesymbios; species Flabesymbios commensalis. The sequence continues at coordinate 39,897,653 of OZ024907.1, forward strand.
AGTATGTGTCCTATTTAGGGGAAAGATGGGTACTGTGTGTGGGAAACGGTTCACATTTTTGTACACCAGTCCTAATGAATATGTGCAATATAACGTTTCAAGTCCTTAGGTTAAGTACTTTTGCCTTTAACAAGTGTTCAGAAAAAAAAATATTCACGATTATATTATTTGTGGTTAAGAGCTTAGAGGGTTTTGGTTGGAATAATATTGGCCCAGCGTTGCAGACGGTGGCCCAGCATTACATCAGCATTGGGCCAATGTATCGTGTTATCTGGTGTTTCTGGCGCCGGGATGTTAAAGCGTCACCAGCATACTGCAGCCGTCAGAAAGCACAATACAATCACCCAATGCTGTTTCAATGACAGCCAGCGTCGAAGACTATGGGTCAACATTGAAACAGAATTGATTGAATGCCAAGTGTTTGCGCAAGGTATACAACAGAACCGATGATAGATTAGTGTTGGGCAAGCGTCGTAGACGGTTGACCGCCATTGAGCCAGCAATGGACTGCAACACTGGCCCAACATTGACCTGGAATTTGGTGGGTAGGCCTACATTCTCTGTACCGGGTACATCGTAGACAAGTATTGAATGAATGTTGGCCATTCCCATTCATCAGATCCACTATCCTTCCACTAGCGTCAGCTAGTGGCTCTGATTGATTACACTGTAGAATGTGTTCTCTAAAAAGATTCGTGAATTTGACCTGATTTTTATCTGGCCAATAAGGCAATACCTAACAAAAAATGGTGTCCTTGACATTCTTAACCACGTGACTATTTTTATGAAATCAACAGCTTCTCTTAACATGTTTAAGAGACGATGGTATGGACCAGGGAGGGTTTTTTGACTACACCACTACATCTAAAATGCTATATTTCGTGTCCAACTTGGCCTGACATCCTGTGGATATTTAGGCCTGTGCTCCTGTCAGTAATGTCTGATGAGATATAAGCCTACATCTGTACATGTATCATGTGTAGTGACAATTCTATTATAGCTGTATTATATGTCTCGGAAAATATATTCTTAACACATGTTCAATGTTGATTTTATGGTAGGCCAGTGTCGTAGACAATCCAACATTGTCAATCATACAGCGTAAACACGACAGGTCCACAACGGCTCAATGTTTACTTAATATTGGGTCTGCGTCGCAAACGATAGACCATCGTCAAACCAATATTGGGTCAGTGTATGGTGCTGACTAGGACTGCACACCAGTAAGAACGATGAACCAGCGCTGGGTTCACGGTAATCCAAAATATGAGATGCTGTCCCAACATTAAACAAAGAGTGGTTGTCACCATCACTTTGCACATGCTGCTGGTATCTTTGTCTTACACAAAAGCAAGTCTACAATAACACAAATAAAAGACCCAGATCCAATGTTGCTTTTATGCTGGGCCGACATTGTATAGGATGGACCAACTATAATACAACACAGGTTGATTGCATGTGCTGGTCATATAATGACAACAATAAGCAAGTATATATAGGGGAGACATAATTATATAAACTTGTCTCTTATAGGATGCAACGAGACCTCGAACTTGACACAGTTTTCAAGATCAGGTGTGGGTCACCAGACACCAGTTTTTGAGGGCATATCAAAATGCAGCAATTACAAAAGAGATTCTCAAAGCTCTGTAGCAGGGCCAGCTAGAGCTGTAGTCTGGCCCTGAGAAGGAGGCTGCGGCGATGGTGGTGGAAGGAACACAAGTCGAAGATATATTTGAACTTGTCTCCCTGGTTATTTCCTTAATTATATCCTGGACATTTAGGATTCTGCCCCATGAGGAAGACCAATACACTGATTTTTTGGCAATGGCACTCAGACTAAAGCCAGGCTTTGGAAGTCGGGAACTCTTTTTCTAGTTATTTTTTATGATTGCTACTCGGACATGTCAAAACATTTGAGAGACAATTAGTGACAGTACTAGAAGCGAGTGCACAGCATCTTACCGCAGGTTAGACCAATTTCCTTGTCGCCTGTCTGACACTTCGTTTCCAAACAGGGAGCTAGTTGTTGTTTATAGACTCGAAAAAATGGCGTTTATGCTGATCATACCAGCTCGATTCGAATTTGTAATTGTTTATATTTTCTTAACGTGACTCCGAAATCATATAGAAGTTGGGTGCACATGTTTTTCGGTGTCTCAAATTGATTGTGGGGCCCACGCAAATAAACAACAAATATACCTTGTAAGATAATAATTATACAGAATTATTTATCATGTTTATGGTAGGCCTACTATTCGTATTGTCTATACAATGAGCTTGAATGCATTCATTAAAGCGATACAATAAGGATAAAATTATTTAAAAACTAGAAAAGGAGTTCCCGAACTCCCGAGGCCCGGCTTTAGTTTGTTTGGGTGCTATAGACAAAAAATCGGCTTAATATTTTCTAAACATAACAGTGTATTGGTCCAAGTAAAAAAAAGAAAGAAAAAAACACTTTTTTTTAATGGCTGCCATTTTCTTACCAAATTATTGACAAGTGACTAAAACTTTTTGCTTTTGTGGCAAGCCAGCTGGCAAGTGCCTATATACAATATCACAACTGATAGGTTTGTCGGTGTCTCAAATTGATTGTAGGGCCCACGCAAATAAACAGTCCAATTTCGGCTGGCAAACATCGAAACATATAGATTTACCAGGTGGGCATGCATGGTGGTGACACATATACCTTGTAAGATAATAATTATACAGAATTATTTATCATGTTTATGGTAGGCCTACTATTCGTACTATCTATACAATGAGCTTGAATGCATTCATTAAAGCGACACAATAAGGATAAAATTATTTATTTTCCTACCAAATTATTGACAAGTGACTAAAACTTTTTGCTTTTGTGGCAAGCCAGCTGGCAAGTGCCTATATACAATATCTCAACTGATCCGGACTCACTGATCGAGATAACGAGTCTACAAAAAAAATCAAATAAAAAATAAAATGACCGTAAGAAAAGTAAGTAAACTGCAACCAAAAAATTCTAGGAGTCTAAATTTCAAAATGGCCGCCATATTTGTGAAACTAGGGAAACGCAACGAAACTCCGATTATTTCGCAGTCAAGCAGTTGAGTAGAGTTGAGAGGGTGATATCAGTTTGGTATATTTAGTGATTGGAAATAAATTAAATATTATATAATTCATCTTGCCCCAAAGGTGGGCCAGTTTATTTAGTTTATTTGCATTTATGTCAAAATCAATGTAGATTACCACTTGTGTGTGTTACGTAACTAAAACAAACAACAAAAATTTTCATAAATACATTCATTCATTTTGCCTATGGGAATTGTATGAGCTCAATAAACATGCCGGTCAACCCTCTGTGACGCTGGCCCAACACTAATCCATCACCGGGTCTGCTGTATACTTTGCGCAAAGACGTGGCATTCACCAAATGCTGTTTCAATGTTGACTCACAGTCTTCGACGCTGGCCCGTGATTGAAACAGCATTGGGTGATTGTATCGTGTTTTCTGATGTGCTGCATTATGCTGGTGACGCTTTCCACCTCGGAGCCAGAAACACCAGATAACACAATACGTTGGCCCAATGCTGATGTAATACCGGGCCACCGTCTGCGCCGTTGCGCCAACATTATTCTAACCGAAACCCTTTCAGCTCTAAACCTCAAATATAATGGTGAATATATTTTTTTCTGAACAATTGTTAAAGACAACAGCACTTAACCTAAGGACCTGAAACGTTATATTGCACATGTTCATAAGGACTGGTGTACAGAAATGAGAACCGTTTCCCACTCACAGCACCCCTCTTTCCCCTATATGGGACACACACTCAGGGAAAATAAACTCCATAGGATACCAGCCGTAGGCCGGTCCTATTCAGTATTTTTATCTTGGCTTCTTAATATGGCTATAAGATGTAAACTTGTCCATAGACTAGAATTGCGGAAGTCTTTTAAATTTTGGGCTGCTGTGGCAACGTAGCAAGTGTGCCGAAAGCCCCATATCAGTTATTCTCGTATTTCTAATTTTGAAAATGCATGTCCGAAATTAAATGTCGTCCTTATTTCTTGTTCACATAAGGCGAAATGCTTGGAATGAAAATAGCTTGATGCGCCTCAATGGCAGCTCAGCTGTATATCTCCCAGGAGACTGAGTTGGAATTTGAATGATAACAGGCCTTGCTAAGTTACTTTCGATGTTCAGCGCTCTGAACAGCCTCCGGCTGGATACATGCGCTATATGAGATTTCATTCATTCATTTCTTGCTTAAAGAATGATTCAACTGCAAGACGCCATGCCTGGGACGGTCAAGTGTAGGTCAACAGTAGCCTATTGAGTACAGATTGACGGCATTAATATAGCCACTGAACTGATTACAATATACTACTTAAACGGGACATTGATCCAATGCTGTTTTAATGCTAGGCCAACGTCTGCGACGCTGGCCCAGCATTGAACCAACATTGAATAAATGTACAATGTTTGAGAGAAAGTCCGCCTGCCCAGCAAACACAAGACATTTGTATAACATTTATACAACGTCGGCCCAACGTCTTCGACGTTGGTCCGACATTGCATAAAGTCATACAAATGTTTTGTGTTTACTGGGCATGTCAATACAAGCTTGGGTCAAGCAGTTTCAACATCCCCGCAGTAATACAGTCAGTTTGTTTGCAAGCAAGCGACCAAGTAGGGGTAAGGGCCAAGATCTTTGAATTATAAACTCATAGATGTCGCTCAAGTATAATAATATGAACTTGCTGTGATTTGAGAACTTGCTCTTAATGAGGCTTTAGGTATGAAACGCATATTTAGTATTATTATAGAATAGGGAGTTGGCCTACCCACGGGCAATATTGCCTTCTGGGGGACCCTTGTCCCGTGAATTTTAACAGTTGACTACACCTTTAACTGGCAAATGCGCAACACAAAATTTGCAAAACTTACGCGATTCTAGTCTATGGACATGTTGACATATTATGGACATATCAAGGAGCCAAAATGAAAATACAATTTTTTCTAATAATTTTAGCCTGATCGTGTCGCTTTAATATTTGTAAATATTTACATAAATGCTCAATAATATTACACAATATTACACATATTACACAATATGCCTTGTGTTCACCAGGTGTCTCTCCGAGCAACAAAATAAAAATTAAACTTGGCCGCTGAACTAAATCTCACACTGTTAACTGTTGTGTATAAAAGAAAAATCCTGGATACGCTGCACAAAATACGTTGCCTTTTTGTATAATGTATTATGACAATGTATTTTGCGTTTTATTAAAAGACTTAACATAATGTAGGATATAGTTATAATAACTTGATGACATACCGCATTATGCTTCATAACAAAAATAGAAAAAACTCACATGCGGCGCAAAACGGACCAAAACGAAACAGCGCGCGATTTCGCTTCGGTTATCAAACCCATTTCCAATAGCCTACATACCAGCGCGTAGGTGATGCGAGTGCGAATGGCAAATTGTTACATTTTTGTTGTGTGTCGCGCCGGTTTTCGCGTGAGATCACAATCTGGCCCTGGAACAGGGAAAAACGTCCTATTATGTCGCGTTGATGTGCAGACAGACTGGATAATTTCGTGTCTCTCGTTGCGTCACTCGTCGCGTGCATGTTTGCGTTGGTGTGTTTTGTACTTGTGCTTGTGCTTTATGTAATAAAGTTTTTATTATATTTTTATTAGATCAATTTTGTTACCTGTATAACACATTTTGGTAACGTATATATATATTTTTTATTTGAATGAAGTATTAACCAACATGCACAAAACGACAGATCATTTTCTAGTTTTCAGTTGTAATTTAACGAAAACTCTCATGACATTACCATATAAAGCACCTAGAGGATGACCGATTGTTATGAATCGCTAGCTCTATTAGGCCTACTAGTCCAGGCATAATGTAGCCCGACCTTAAACAAATTGCAATACAAGTTTTTTTTCTGTTTTGGTTTCAGGAACATGTCCTCTATGACAGAAAAAAAGTCCTAAGGAATCCTCCCAGGCGAAATTTGTAAAAATCGTCATAGTTTAACCCTACCCCAAACCTGTCTACAAATAGGGGGTAGGGTTACGCAAACGTCTGTCATTGCTATTTTTGTTTAGCAATTTACACATGCAATATACCATATAAAAGATAATTGAATTCCCGTTCTAATGATGTATTGCATGATGCAGGGGAATAAACAGTATTCTCTACAAATAAGTTGAAACATGTTTTTTTATTACTAAGTAATCAAAATCGACAACAAAACAAGCTAGTTAACATGGTCAATGGAAACGACTTAATCAAACATAAACATTGGCCATATCTATATTTAACTTATGTTTTCTGAACCCAAATGTGTATTTGCTTAAAACTGAGTGTTATTTAGATTTGTACATGGCATACATTTTCAAATGAGAAAATATTGCAGCCTTTTTTGGAAAATGTGTGTAGTTAGCTTGGGCTGAAATATAAAACATTGAAATTTGCTCGACATTTTAGTGCAAATTATTTTTTGCGCTCGTTTTTACATAATTTGGTTGTTCTGAATTCGAATATGTCCGTTAACATTCTATCTTTGGTGTCATTCACCTTCAAATAGGCAAAACAAAAAATGGCCGCCGAAACCACATCTCTTTTATATTTTTGTTACATATTATTGTACGATTTATGGTTTCTGCATGATTTAGAGTAGATAAATTTATGTCTCATGTTTTTCGATCAAAATTACCTATATTTGACCTTTAAGTTCAAAATGATCACCAACACACCACCAACACACAAATAAAAGCTGTTTTCATGCACGTGAACTATAATATCATAAACAACATTTGTTTAATGGAAAACTATAAAATAGACTACATAATACGGCAGATTAGGTTGCAAGGCCTTCGAAACTGTATTTAATCACAGTATATTCTAACATGCTTTGATTTGCTTGGTATTTAAAATGACATAATTATTTTTATAGTAAATATGTAAAATGGCGTCCATCTTGGATTTTACGATAAACTATAGGTCAGACGATGAACAATGAACAGCAGAAATGTTTTTTTTTCAGGTCCCAAGTCATACAAAAAAAATTGGGCAATTTCGGGGCACAAATAATTAAAAGATGTTTTATTTACATTTTGATAGTCATTTTGTTTCTTGTTCATATGAAGGTAAATTTCGCAGCCATTTTGAATTTTTCCATTAAATTTACTCGTCAGTAACTTTTATTTGTGGTCCACTATGTTAACACAAATAAATCATACTATCGTCAACATTTTTAGCGGTACACTTATAGTAACAGCAAATGTATAAAAAAAACGACGGAAATCTTGTATTTAAAGGTCAAATAAAGGGTATGTCTTTCTAAAGAAACTAGAAAAAAATATATAATAAAAACCTTGCTCAAATCGGCAAATTGTGCTTTCTTGTGCGAAAAAAACCAGAAAATACGGGGGTTTCCTTACATTTTGGCAGCCATTTTTTGTTTTGCTAATTTGAAGATGGCGGTCACCAAATATAGAATGTCATCCGACAGATTCTAATTCAGCACACACAAATTAGGTAAAAACAAGTGGATAAAAAATTATACACAAAAATTCCGAGAAAAAAATCATGTTTTAGATTTCACCCCATGCTGAATAAAAATATTCTCATGTGAGGCTCCAATATGTTTTCATTAAAAAAAATATAGGACATAAATATAAATAGCACTAATTTTCGAGCATACACACATCTGGGTTTAGAAAATATAGGGCAGATATGGATATGTCGAATGATTACATTTTCTTAAGTCGTTTTTTTTCACCATGTTGGATCGTTTGTTTTGTTGTTCATTTTGATTATTTATAATAAAAAAATCATGTTTGAGCGTTTATGGAGATACAACTACTTACTCTACTGCAATGTGTGATATATCATAAGAACGGGAATTTAATTATCTGTTTTATGGTATATCGTCAGTGCAAAACATCAACGACAGACGTTTGCGTAAGCCTACCCCCTAATTTTAGACAGATTTGGGGGTAGCGTCAATCTCAAATCTGTCAGCCAGTCACTCGCAGTTTAGCCTACAAATCAAACTTTTTCTAGATACGCCCCTGCCCATTAGGGTGGGTCTTTACCTGTAGGCCTACATTCATCTCGTGACTTAATTCATATCTTATATAGCTCATAACTTTTAAGAACAGTCCCAGAACTTGTATCAGTATTAAACAGAGGCGGATTTAGACCGGGTTGACAGCTTTCCGGAACCCTGTCAGCATTTTCAAATCTATCAAAATACACAAGGTTGGATACATAAAAAGCATTAAATTATTTTATTTTTTCAAGTTGGAGCCCGGTAATCGTTTTGATGACAGGGTTCATTAAAACCAAACTGATATACATAGCTTTCATAGTTGGTCAATTAGCAGCTCAGGCAGCCCGTTTCTTTGATATCAAGATAAGCATTGGCGCAAATAGTTCTGGAGGGGTTGGGGTAGCACCAGCAGCTGGTGCAATAAAAATTCACGACAACTCATAATGTTTGTACACACAGTTTGTCAATTGAGGCCGCACGCATGGACTATTACATAATATTAACGCTACCCCTTGTTTCCGAAGACTTAAAAAAATATATACACACTTTGGAACGTTCTTTACCCACTGCAATCATAGTAATTTTGATATATTCATGTTATTTATTTCTTGTTTTTATCTGTGTCATCATATCAACCCGCTAAGCACGATCATAGTCGTTTTTCATCCTGTGTTTCGAGTGATCATGGTAATCACTGTTATTGGAAGCGAAATGTGTGTTTAAACATTAAAATTTGCAAAAGTGTAAATACAACTGGGTCGCGGAAGTAAGACAACTTCACTTGGATGAAAAGTAGTATTGGTTTAAGGGTTCATAGGGCTGTAATATATAAATTACTGAAACATAATGATTTTAGCACAGCACCACGAATAAAATATTATAGAATATATATAACAAAACCACAACAAATGAAGCCTGGATCTCTATTACTTACTTGTTGGCCAATATATTATTGGAACCCTGTTAGATTTTTCCTGGACCCGCCCCTGTTAAATGATTCACAATATATTTACATGATTCAAGATCTGGGGGTCTGGGCCGAGCATAATTTGTACCTCTCTTTGCAATATTAGTAGTACCGGTACCCCACGATATTCTTTTTTACGAGTCAGTGTGTGCGAATGGAATGTCAAATATTAGGCCCATATTTTTTAAATCCTGAAAACAGAGGTCACCTAGAACTGACTACTACAACAGGGTAGACTTCTATTTTAACTTTTGTAAGTAGGTTATGGTATTGTAGGCCTACTATGTGTGCAAAGCGTCTGTACAACAGAAGAGACGCTTGACGTCATTTGATTTAGTTGATCATTCCCTTTTGCTCCGCAAACTAAAAATTTATCGATGCAGCGAAGATGCTCTCACTTGGTTCACATCTTATTTATCTGAACGTAATCAGAGAGTTGACATAAATGGGCAAATATCAAATCCGTTAGAAAAGGAATGCGGCGTTCCACAAGGTTTAATTCTTGGGCCATCATTTTTTATCGTCTTTATAAATGCATAAATGCCATGTATTTATACCCCGATTTGCAGGATATATCTCTTTTTGCTGATGATGCTACAGCACATCACAGTAGTAAATGTACTCAAATTATCACACAAAAACTTCAAAATGTAGCTACATCGGCAAACAAGTGGTGTGAAAATATTAACATGAAATTGAGGATTATCAAAACCAAAGTAGCATTAGTTGGTTCAAAACAAAGAATACATAGAATAACTGATTCTGATAAAAAAATTAAAATAATTTTTAATGATATCCCAATTGAACAAGTCTCTCATAGCAAGCTACTTGGTATTCACATTGATTGGTCGTTGACATGGAATTTGCAGGTAGCGAAAATAAAAAAGACTGGTTTATAAATTATTTCTTCTTAAGCATATACGACACCTCTTGCCAACCCAAAGTAGGATTTTGTTTTTTAACTTCTACATTAAACCGTATTTGGAGTACTGTTGTAGCATATGGGGAAGCACATCCCAAGCAAACATAAATATAGTTGTAAAACTTCAAAAAAGAGCCGCTTGATTGATCCTCGATGCTGATTGTTCAATTCGTAGTAAATTATTATTCAGTGAGCTGAAATGGATTCCCTTTCCAGAAATCGTTAATTTTCAACAGCTTAGTTTAGTTTTTAAATGTATTAATAATATTGTTCCCATTTACTTAGACAATATGTTTCGCTCCCAATACAATAATCATAGGCCTACTTATTTGTTGAGATCTTCATGGGCCGGCCACTTAGATGCACCAAGACAACACACCAGAAGTTTATTGCTTATTGGTCCTAAATTATGGAGCAATTTAAATAAAGAAATACGGACTCTACCACCATACCTAGCTTTCAATCTAAGCTTAAGCATTTCTTGTTATGCAATGCTAAATGAATATTATGTTAACAGCTACAATATTTATGTATGTCTACAGCAATATGAATTGTCTCATTTTTACCATGCTTATAATTTTAAATTTGCATTGCTCTGTAATTATGCTATGTTCATATTCATCTATGTATTTATTATTATGTCTACATTTTGTATATGATTTTTTCAGAGGGCCCCATGGTACATGAGCGAAAGCTCAATGGGTTACCCTCTATAAATAAAGAATATCATTTTTATTATTATTATTATTGCCCTGTCGTCAAGTATCAATTCCTTTCTATAGACCTACTCCTCTCGTATTGGTGAACATACTACATTATACCATTTTTATAATTATCATTTCCACTATATTCGACAACATCTAAATTACCATTGACTATTACTGATTCAGCTGCTTCCTGATTGCCTCGGGAGACCACGTTTCGGTGCCTGCCCAAAACCCGCCAGTAGTGCCAGCATACTCTCCACAGAAAGCACACTTTTCTCATTTGTCGCTCTGGAGCAGACGGTAGGCCTAATAGAGTAGAGTTAGAGATTCAAACGTATGACGTTGAATAGTAAGTTTATATGCTTCTAACGTTCGGTGTGGAGAATAAAAGTGATCGAAACTTTTCGATACATAATAATTACTCATAATAGTCATAATAAGTGAAGTACTTGATTACGGACTTGGCCTATTGCGTAATAAAATAACGCCAAAAAGTCACATGTAAAGCACAAAATACAACACGGATTTTGACATATGGCTTTATTTCTAGTTGGCTGTACTTCGATAATTGATGAGTTAATTGTTTTTAAAGATTCATTCAACTGCGAAGCGGGCATGCGTGGGATGATCACGTGTAGGCCTACAGTAGCCTATAGACATGACAGAGTACAGGGCTGTAGGCCTACAGTAGCCTATAGAGTACAGGGTGACGGCATTAATATCAGCAGATGAACTAATTACTACTAAGATACTACTCAAACGAGACATTGATCCAATGCTGTTTTAAAGAATTATTCAACTGCAAAACGCGCATGCCTGGGACTGTCAACTGTAGGCCAACAGTAGCCTATTGAGTACAGATTGACGGCATAAATATAGCCACTGAACTAATTACAAGATACTACTTAAACGGGACATTAAGCCAATGCTGTTTTAATGCTAGGCCAACGTCTGTGATGCTGGCCAAACATGGAACCAACATTGAATAAATGTACGATGTTTGAGAAAGAGTCCTCCTGCCCCAGCAAACACAAGACATTTGTATAACATTTATACAACGTCGGCCCAACGTCTTCGACGTTGGTCCAACATTGCACAAAGTCATACAAATGTTTTGTGTTTACTGGGATGTCAATATAAGCTTGGGGTCAAGCAGTTTCAACATCCCCGCAGTAATACAGTCAGTTTGTTTGCAAACCAGCGACCAAGTGGGGGGCAAGGGCAAAGAGCTTTGAATTTTTAACTCAAAGATGTCGCTCAAGTATATATGAACTTGCTGTGATTTCAGAACTTGCTCTTAATGAGGCTTTGGGTATGAAACGCATATTTAGTATTATTATGGAATAGGGCCTTGGCCTACCCACGGGCACTATTGCCTTCTGGGGGTCCCTTGTCCCGCGAATTTTGACAGTTGACCACACCTTTAATGTTAGCTCAACGTCTGCGACGCTGGCCCAACTTTGAGCCAACATTGGCAGAGTGTACATTGGCTGTCCCTTCAATACACATTCACAGGGTGAACTGTTTTGCAATCCCCGCAGTAATAAAGTCAGTTAGCTTGCAAACCCGAAGCCCAGCTAAGAGCCAGGTCTAAGAGCTTAGGTGGAATTAATAACTCATAGATGTCGCTCAAGTATATATGGATTTGCTATGATTTGGAAACTTGCTCTTAATGCAGGGGTGGGTATGAAACGCATATTTTAGTATTAATATGATAAAGGGCCCAGGCCTACCAACGGGCACTATTGCATTCTGGGACACCCATGTCTTGCAAGTTTTAACAGTTGACTAGACCTTTAACGTTAATTTTGAAATCCGGTCTCATTATGGAAACATTTAATTTCGAGACTGTACCGGAGCGTATATAAGAATTAGTAGGCCTACCTATGGATAGGAGTGGTGTCTTCGGATCATGCATGCATTATTCAGATTTAATCTGAATAATGCATGCATGGTCCGAGGACACATCATTTCTGTGTTAATTGATAGTCACTACCCAGCAAATACAAAACATTTGAATAACATGTGTACAACGTCGGCCCAACGTCTTCGACGTTGGTCCAACTTGTACATATTGTATGCAAATGTTTTGTGTTTAATGGGCATAGCGGATCTCTTGACGATTGGTAATTTTGCAGCTTCTTGTAGAAGCAGTATAGACGTCCCCATATTGCAGATTAAGACATTGCATTATATTTTCAACAGCTTGGTACACTTGTTTGCTGCTACGTTGTTTGATGGGTTCCAAACAAAAACGGGTCAGCGTAACAAAGTTAAGTTATGAAAATGACATTAATAATATTTCATCCAAAATAAATTTGAATTATGCGCACACTCTGGGCATAACCTACAATTAGCCACACATAATTTAATGTCGCTACAAGCTCAAAACAAGTTGTGTCGAGTTTTTATCTAATAATATTGTACATTATATCAAATGTTGCAAAATGTATCACGTTTCCAGAAGTTAAATCGTTGTTGGATAAAATATTAGTCATCACATTTTCATAACTAACATCAATATTGTTGCGAAGACTAAAATTATAGTTGACCCGTGTTTTGTGTCGTATTATTGAGAAAGGGAGAAACAATCAGAGCATGTGATGTGGAATCCAGAGCCCTGCCCAGCAAACACGAGACGTTGACCCAATGTTGGGCCAGAGTAGTAGACGATGGGCCAACATTGATCTAAAATTGGGTCAACGTCTCGTGTTTGTTGGGTGTTGACTGAAAACAGGACAAATGGGCACATCTGTTACAGAATGCTACAGTAAACGTGCAGCAGATGTTGGCATAACATTGAACGAAAGTCTCAGGTTTTTCGACAATGTAAATCCGAGTGGTGATGCTTGAGCTTCGCAGACTGTGGGCCATCGTTAAATCAACATTGGTTTGACGTCTTTTGTTAAATAAAAAGTTCTTTCGTACCATCCCGGCAAACACAAAACATTTGTACAAGGCCGCCCCAGCGTCTTCAACGTTAGTCAAACATTGTACAAATGTTATACAAATGTTTTGCGTTTACTGTGATTGATGTACAGTCACCCTCTGTGACTCTTTCATGCCATAGAAATATAGCATGGATATGGTAATGTGTTAGATACACATTATAGGTTCTCTGCCAGATCTCTTGGCCCAAAAATGTGCGCAACTAACAACTAGTCAATAACTACTAGTTTGTCGGTTACTACTAGTGCGTTGAACGAACGTTATTACTATTTTCTTAAATGGTAGCGGAGTGGTTATTATAGTGCCTGCTCAATTAGAAATTAAGTAAAAGATAGCGGATTATACAAGAATTAAAAAGTTTTTATTCAAGTGTAGCAAGAACAATTTCAATACATATCTCATCAGCAAAGCACTTTGCAGATTAACAAGAGGCAAAAGGTAATAAACAGCCCAGCAAACACAGAACATTTATATAAAATATAACATTTATACAAAGTCGGCCCCACGTCTTCGACGTTGGTCTGACATTGTATAAATGTTATACAAATGTTTTATGTTTGCTGGGAATGAACAGGTTCACATAGCAGTTTGAGAGAACGTTTCATTCATATCATTGTCCACGATCAGGTTGAACAGAAGAACAATAATTATCATTATGCGGTGAAACAACACGGACAACGAACATTGGGAAAATAAAATGCAATTGGATATGCGCAATATTACAAGCAAACCTATATTTATAATTAATAAAGCTCTAAGTCGAGTGAAAGCAAAGTTTCAATTAAACAGTTGTAAAACTCCCGTGTGATCAGCTTTTGCAAGACGTATTGTAGTATTAGCTATTTTTCCATGGAATGTCTACAGTAACCATAAGCGCAAGCAGTGCCAATTATAACTTCATTCACAAGCTACATGGCGATATAAAATAAATTCGCCATCTTTAACTTGAAAGTATTTGTCTCGTTTTTTTAAAGTAGCTGATACACCCTTACAATTCAATAGCGAACGAGTTATTATATGTGGTTAACTTCGTGTAATTACTACTTTGCTTTATGTTCACGTAATTTACATCGCCATGAAATGTAGTGAGCAACTTGCACATAGAAAGTGAGTTGTGGAAAAAAACAATGAGGTCAAACGATGTAATTGTAATGAAAAATAGCACCCCACACAGAAGTACATTAAGATGTTGTCAAACGATACCTTTTATAAAAACTAATATATTATGTTATTGCTAAAGTTAACATGGTTAAGGGGCGATGTTTCACTTTTCACTATTCATAATATATAAATAACCCTCCCCCCCCCCCCCCCCGCATGCAGATTTCATCCATACAGGTGAATCCAAAAAATCCTATTCACGACGACGTGGCCGTTTGACTCAGTTATAAACTTATTGAAAGTACCATGTACTTTTCTTTATGATTTATGCTTGAATTACAAATTTTTAATTTAATTATGACGATGAATGACGTGGTAAACATGACAATAAATCACTAACGGTTACTATACCTGGTAACACTGCAGCAGAATTAAACAAGAGAGTATACTATTCGCGGAGGACGCTATTATATCAATACAGATCAGCAGGCTAAAGTACAATGATATAGATTCGTAGTATCCGCTAACCATTGATATCCATGCGTCTATAATATATTATAATGTTTTTGTTATCACTATTTTTAAGGCCGAAGACCCCATAGCAAATGATCATATAATATGATAGATGTAAAATATCACAGAACGATTCACGGGATTCAGCACATCCCGGCAAACACGAGAAATTAAACCAATGTTGGGTCGACGTCGCAGACGGCGGGCCAACATTGATCCAACATTGGTCTAATGTCTCGTGTTTGCTGGGATGTAGTTATGCTTCCCCCAAATTCCACGACTTTTCCCTGACTATGCGCAAATTTCAAGATTAATTAACCATACATTTTAATAACTGGTAATTTTAACAACTAGTAATCACAAAACCTTATTGAAAAGCACGATTTATCAAATAGACCGATATTGTAAATAATGTCATCCCGACAAATATCTGAATGTACAATAACAATACAAATAGGCAATACTACTACCTGAACATTTACCCACAATAAGTATATGCCTTATAAAACATTGGCATTGATTTTATTTAAGCCACATCAAAAACGAGACCATGATTGTTATTCAGATATGTATTGAATATTCCTTGTGGAACATAAAGACGTTTGCGTCATTTGGAAAATTGCCCTTACAAATTCAGTACATTCTGTATGGTCAATTACCTGTCATAGCCGACCATTCTTAATGCTTAACACGTCAGGCTGAACAAATAAATGTCTTAAGCATCGGCTCACGATCAAGTCAAGGTAGGGAGTTAGCAGAAATGACGATTGAGCCAACATTAGATCTGTTATCGAGCAATAAATTATTTATTTATACAGGATCAGATCATTTCTTCAGCGCAGTATTGTCTGAATTTGTAATGGATAAAATGTAGAAAATGTCGACTTAGCATAATTGTCTGATTTCTGTAAGGAAATGAAATTGAGAAAACGTTATTTCACTTAACGGAGATGTGTCGTCTTGCTTCACTGAACATTAATATTTATATCGCGGGTGCGCCCACATTGTTTACTCAGCGAATCATGATGACACACCTACTTTAATCAGACACACAGTAAACTAGAGGCATTGATTCAGTGCTGTTTAACCCTTAAACCGCTAAATTAAATAATTTAAATTTTCATCCACTCGAAGTTACCGCGACACACAACTTCAAGTGGGTGTAAATTACTCATTTTTGTTTAATTTGGGACCAAACATTTGCAAATCTTGATGTTCCAAATACCTCTGAGTTAAATGTCTAATAGTCGCGCTTAGAGCTTTAATGGTTAATGCTGTGCCAGCAGGGTAGACGATAGTCCAACAATAACTTAACCTTGGGTCAACGTCACGTGTTCGTTTGCCAGTATTTCAGATAGGTGTAACAACGCATATAACACTTCAAACCAGCTGTATTTTGTGACACCCAACAGTATAACATTTTTTATGGCAACTCATTATCGCCCAAATCATACTTCACCCTGTTTGACTTCTTCGCTCCTTATGTGTATCAAGGACACTGCATACTGTCCTTGTAATCAAGGTGTAATAGACCTAGTCTCAGGCTCGATGTTTAAAAATCATTTGGCAGATACTGTAGGCCCTATATAACGAACAGGCCACTTGTGTTTAGAGCCGAGAACATGCCTTCATTGAAAATATATTTGAAAGTAAAGTACACATAGTAGTACAGTATATAACTATACACTGTCGGAGCCCCATACCATGTAACATAACATAGGTATCATAAATTAAACTGTCATTCCAGGGGAGAATCCACAGTTTTGAAAGGGGGGGGGGGGTCCGATTGGATTGGCCTCCCGGAAAGAAGACATTAATAAATTAAATTGATGTCAATTATTTTGTATTCCTCAATGGCCAATAAACGGGTTTTGGGCATAATTTTGGAAGGTAAATATTTGGACTTTTTTATTTAGGGAATTTAGCTTCTGAAAGGGATCATCATGGGGTACTGAATCCCCCCTCCTCTGGATCCGCCACTGCATTCTAAACTTCAACAGTGTTTAAGTAAATTTGTTAATACCATAGCATTCACAATTTTGTGATTTTCCTCAAAATATTTACGTCGCTCAGTATTTTTTCTAGGAACAATATTGAATTTATTATAATGCACGCTGTGTACCAATGGGCTGAAGAGCCCAAGTGGCAAAATAAACATGTGAGGTGGAGCTGCAGATAGGCGAAGATAAGAGTTTGAGTGGTCTATCAAAGTAAGTAAACATGGGCTCAACTGTACTTTGAACGAGTGGAGAAGACAAGGTTTAATAGCTATTAGTTTAGCGAAACCAAGGGAGTTGATTCAATTTATTTCCTCGTTCTTCACAAACACGCGGTCTTATTACAACAGCAACAATTCAATTGTGTTGGTGGACAACCTCTCTCGTTGTTATTTACATCACTAAGTTAACAAATCGCGAAGGAAAATGCAAAACATGTGACGCTACCGAGACAATCTCCCTGGCGTCGTAGGTTGTATGTATATAAGTCTGGTTGTAGGCCCACATGTAGACCACACCTGTTTAGCACTGTACTGAATGTAGAGCACACCTGTCTGACAACGGTACTGACGTGTTCTGTGAAAAAACAGTACCCAACTTTCTTTTCCAAACAAGATGATAATTGCGCCAGCAATTCTCAAATAACATGCAATACCCAGTTATACATATCTCTGTTCAGCGCAAACGTGACAAATCCACCAATAACTAACAGTCATTTGGTTGTTATAACGGCCATTATAAATATGTTTACTCTTACAGTGCGGTGATCGACTTTAGACGTCAGAATCTGATGTCTACAGACGTCAGATTCTATTCTGACGACTAAAGTCGATCCGCGGGCTGTAAGGGCTAATTGCAGGTAGATGTTGACACATATGTCAGCTCGTACACGGATACCTTATTTTGACATGGCATGACACCATTTCACATTGTGTGCTATAATGCTACTCCACATTTTAAAAGGCGGAATTTAGTAATCAGCTATTTTTATCTCCATACATACTGCGTATACCGCGATCAAGTATACTCGCACCATGCATGCTGTTGTCCACAGTTATTTACAATAGATTGGAATAGATAGTGAAGCAAAATTGCACTACAGTAGCCTACGCACGGTTTAAACACTCGGGTTGTTCTCAACATTACTCACTAGTGAGCTTTGTAATTAAAGAAGTTCAAAAAAGAATTTTTGGGGCTGCGTATTTCGGTCATATCAGGACAGATCCACAACCCTACAATTAATACATATTTTTTTATTGCAATTGTTAACAAATGTGACTTTGCGATTAACAACTTGACGAGGCTGAACAAATCTGGATATTTATAAGAATTGACGTGTTTCTATTGCTTCAATAGATATATAATTATCGTGTATCTGCTGTACTTCTTCCCTGCAGCAAATCTGGACTCCGAGGGTCTTTCCAACTCAAGGTCTGCTTGAGTGAAGATGATGCGACCATAATTTGCTAGAATGCGTAATGGACGCTCTTCAATTGAATACGGGACTGACAGTCATACATTAAACATATTTAGTGAAATGCTGCTAATACATACATTGGGACTGGGAAAATGATCAGATACAAGAGTGACCAAACCTTTTAACTGCCGGTCCCGTTTATATTCGGGTTTTCTCTTAGGAAATTAAGTACCACCTCTCAAACACGTTGAAGATAAAAAGTGACATCAATCAGCAAACTTTGAAAACAGTTTCCTACATATGGTCAAATCTGAATAATTTTCACCCACTTGAGGTTGTGGATCGCGTCAGCGAGACACAACTTCAAGTGAGTGAAAATTCCAATTGAATAACTTGGCGGTTAAAGGGTTACTATTGTAGAACAGTAAGAAATAAGAATTCTAGAAATTAAAATAATTTGTATATAAGATAGATAGTGGTGACATGATAATCTTAATTTATCTAGATATGTATTTTATGATATATTAATAGAAATTGAAAATAGCAACATGGCAAGAGCAATATTAGAATGTACGCATGACGATGATAAACCTCAATTATTTGCTACACCACAATACATAATTATGGAGCATAAAATGTTTCATAAGAGAAGAGATCTTGACAAATAGCCAAGATAAATGTACTAATATGATAATTATAATAAACCATATTACCTATCATAATAACCATCACCACTCATAATATGTATAACTATAAGTGAAGAGTCAATTGCTGTACAATGATTAACGGCAAGTGTACGTGTGTGGTAGGGGGTGGGGTAAGTTGGAAAATACATATTTTTGGAATGTTTTAATACGTTTAACTTGGTTGTATTATTAAAATTTATTTAATAGATAAATCAAGCAACTTCGTCATGAATTCTTTGGTTTTATTACTGATGGAAACACCTCCTCTACATAATGTTTTTATATTTCCCGGCGTCATCGCTAAATTTAAAGGGGTGGGTAAATAAGTAATCTGTCGTTCATACCACAGATATACAAACAACTTGCTTGCAAAGTGAAACATGATATCTATGGTTAAACTAAACGCCCAGGCAAGTATGTAATGATGATTTGTTTTCCTCGTGTATGTATCTCGTAAAACAAGCGACACATGACGAGTATGTATGCGGCGTCAATAATGCAGTAGAACCTCACCCGTCAACCCCTAGAGGCTGAGCACTGCATGCATGATGTCGACCACAGCCGCCATTCTGTGTTTTCATTAGCACCTCTATAACCATCTAGTTGTCAAAAATAAAATGTATCTTAAATCTTCAACACAGAAAGAGAGAGCGCCACGGTGTTGGTTACATGAAAACCACAAGTACACTTGAACATGAGACGATAAATTGTACAATATCAAAACTCATAAGGAAGTGCTAGAAGCTAATACACGATTTTGGGGCAAAGTTCGTGGTTATGCCTCTACACCTAGAACAAAATGACAGGCATATTATCAATACAGGCGACAAAAAACTAGGGACGCAACTGTATGTAGGCCTGTAACGTGTCTTCAGCAAACACTAGGCGTTGGACCAATGTTGGATTGACATACCATCAGCCCAACATTGGGCCAAACGCCTCGTGTTTGCTGGGTATACACGTAAGGCAACCGCTTCGATCTCTGCAAAGGTGAACAGCAGTATATTTTACTTGAAAATTAAGCAGTTACTCCCGTTTGCCTTTGCAAGCGCCGCGGCTCGGAGTCCTATTTTTACCAGTCAGTGGTTATCATTTAAATATCAGTTCTCTGTTCTTTGAGGCTGGGCCACCAACACAAATAATAGGGGGTCATTACCATGATTACAGAAAAAGTACAGCTCGTAACTCAGTGTGGCGTGATCTTCAACATCAGCGCCGCCAAATTATGGTTCTCAGATCACGCTATAGACCATTTTCCACAGACGACACATACCCCAGCAAACACAAAACATTTGTATAACATTTGTACAATGTTGGACCAACGTCTAAGACGTTGGACCGACGTTGTAGAAATGTTATGCAAATGTTTTTTTGTTTTCCTTGAGAGTACGTGTGGTCGGTATCTTAAATCTTTCGCATTTTTAGATTCCAGTAAAAATGGAACAATGACGGGCCAACGTAGATGTTTGCCTATCATTGAACTAGCGTTATCTAACTTCCCTGATCATTGAGAGTTGAGGCTTTCTTTATGATATCTCAGGTCAAATCACTACGTGCCCCGTTCACGTAATATTTAGCCAAGTTAGCTCTCAAGGTTGTCATGCTGTCTTGCCCACGTTGGTAAACATCAGAAAAACTGTCGGGTTTGAAATGATCAGTAACATTTAACTCTATTAGCATGATTAGTACGCTTGCATGTTCGATATAAACATAAAATGGACGCACTTCATTTTTGAGTTGAAGCTAACGTCAGCTATAAGCATGAGAAGCAGGCTTTATAAACACTCCAACGTACATGTTAATGCAAAACATGACTAGCATTCACACAGCTTTGATGAAAAAAATATTAACCAATTATCTACATAGAATTATTTTCTGTACCGATCCCAACAAAAGCTAAAGATGAACACAGCAGCTGTTACTATACAATGACAGGATGCTGCCAAAACGGCGGGTAAGACACGAGTAGTAAGGATACGCCATGTAATGTATCTTGTCCATGTGCCAGAGCAATTATTGCTTTTGGGCTGCCAATTGTTAATACGTGTAGCTTCTATTGCCAGTAGGTTATTTTATTGCTTAATTATAGTATTGCTGTTGCATAGCGTGGATAATATAGGCTTAATATATATCAACAATATTTGAAAAAGCGATGAATATGTGAAATTGCAAACGACTTACGTCCCTGACTGTTTTTTCATAATAATACGTAACATACATTTTGAATACTCAAAACTTATATCAAAACTTGTTTCTAGTAAAATATTGCTATATTCCATGTCAAGTAATCCTCGGTACCAACGTAGAGCTACCTTGATATAAAAACCCACCATAGATGTAAATGTGAAAATTGTACATTTTATAAAATTCATTACTACTAATATTTAAATGCATTCAATGTGATCATTGTGTGGCCTATATATTTAAATTTCTGCAATTTCAATCATTCCAAAAAACTGAATACATCACCAAATAAACCTAAATATGGACTATTAAATTTTGAGGGCCAAAGTTCAATGATCTTCCCAAATCTCTGATAAAAAAAATAGTTTGGCGGCATAGCAAAAAGAAGATCGACACATACATGTATTAATATCGCTTTGGATATGTGATGACTATGGTCTCTCAATATCGTATCACCGTATGTGAATACGATTTTCCGGAATGAGATTATCAGGTTTAAAGTGGGCAAAAAAAGAAAAAATATATATTAGACATATTTTTTTTACATATTATAGCATAACTTATTTACCAGCCAATTGGTTCAGCAAGTTGTCTGATACAGCACAGTAAACAACTGTAGATTGGGAAGCACCACTTGATGGCAAATGACTTATATTTATCATGGTTGTGTAAAACCAATCAAGAAAAGTCATTGTCATTTACACTTGAGTCTCAATAAAGCTATTGGTTCTTGACTTTTGTGGAGGAGTATGTGTGTCATTTTGTTGTTCAGTTTTTAATTCTGTATTTGTATCCGCTTCTTGAGTCGTTTCTATCACTTTGTCATCGCCATCTCCCTGTCCTTCTGCTTTCGTATTGTCTATTTTTGTCATTTTGTACAGTGCTATTTTAGAATGGCCGTTTAACGAATAATTACTTATTCCTAGAATTCCCCCTACTTCCCTGTAGCACACATTGTAGGGTCGCGGCCACTCCTTAACTAAGTGTTGTATAAACTTTCCATCTGGTGCAAATAGACACACACGGTCATTACGCTGGTCCGTCACTATGATATTCCCAGCGTGGTCTACAGCCACTCCTTTTGGCCATGCAAACAATCCATCTCTGGTTCCACGACCACCAAATTTAAACAAAAGTTGTCCCTCACAATTAAATACTTTGACAAAATGTGTACCAGAATCACACACAATAATCCGGTCTTCGCGGTCCACGGTTAAGAAGTCTGCCATACATAACTCCCTCTCCCGCTCACCAAATCTACCAAAGCTGAATAGGCATTCTTCGTTCACATCATATATCCCAATCTTACAGTCTCCTCTTTCGTAGATAACATAGTTACCGTCATTTTTCATGCTTATTCCACCAATCCATTTAAAAGTATCTTTTCTCCATTCATCCCATATATTCCCTGAGGCATCGTAAATTTTCAAGGTTTTGTCCTTTCTATCCCCGACAACAAATTTGTCATCGTCTGTGGAAAAAAGACTGAAAGGTTTGATGTTTTCAATAGTTTTGATGATGGTTCCTTCTAAATTATACATTTCAAGTACACATTTACCATAGTCAGCCACAACAAGTATACCACTTGTAAGTATGACAAGAGAAGTTGGCATTGCATATTCACACTTTTCCTGTTGCCAAATTTGTTCAACGTCATAAATGCGTTGCAAAGATTCTGTGATTTCATCTTCCTTGATATCCTCCCCTTGTACCTCATTATTTTGACTAGAATCAACATCATCTGCAATAGTGCTAGTATTATCTACATACTGGTCGTCATCATTTCTATCTGCGTGCTCCATTTCTGGAAATGGGTCCTCTATTTTTTGCCAGATATGATGTTCCTCTTCTTTCGGGGACTGGTGTTCATATTGTTGCTTGACGAAGCCGGGTCTAGAAAACACATCCTCCTTAGTATCTTTGGCGTTGGATTTGTTATTCTGAATTTCATACTCTTCAAACTTATAGATGTTTTCTTCTTCATCCGTTTTATCATCCTCGTGTTTGTCATCAGTGTCAATGTGCAAGTTTACATTATATTCACTGTCGCTTTCATCTGAGGTTGAAAGATCTTCTATGGTAACCTCCAAATTAGTATCAAATCGTCGCGAAACATTTTCAATTACAACTGGAGGTTTTGTGGGTGAAGATTTATGCGAATTTGTTTTCCAGGGAAACGTGGGGTGTTCACTTTCATTCACCTCTTTCTTCACTGGCTGGGGCCTGTGATTTAGTAAATCGCTTGAGTTGTCTCTTAAGTTTTCCATACTCCCTCCTCTTCTGGAACCGTAAATTCTTTCAAATGTTCTCCCTTTATCCGGTTTAATAAAAAAGTCATTTCCCATATCAGGTGTCGCGCTATTAGACTGATATTTATCAGGCTTGAGTATGTCCCTACTATTGAAAGACGATGATCGTGATAATCCTGACCTACGTGGTGAAGGTTCCCCTATCTTGTTAAAAGACGATGACCTGAATAGTGGAGAAGTCCTCTCTTCAGAACGAACACTGTCCTTGGTGAAACCGTTACTTTTCTCACCATCTGATGATGTAGTCGATTTGAAATCATTAGTTGAGACATCATCCTTACGCTTATTATCTCTCTCGCCGTTGAAAGATTGACCTAAATTTTGCGTGACTTCGGCAATGATTTCTGTAACACGTGTAGCCTGTAGATTCTCTGGATAACCATAAACACCCATGACAGGCACATCGACGAGCTTACGGCAGCTGGGACATGGGATCTGGTTGGTCCGTCTCCGTCTACGTGGAGTGCTCTGGCGAGCCTTCTCATGAAGAAACTTGGCAAGGCAGTCTTCGCAGAAGGTATGTCCACACGGCAGATTGCGTGGTCTCACATACTGCGATGAACACAAGGGACATGTAAGGGATGGCTGAGGCCTGTTAACCAGGGGAGATCCCAAGTGGGTCCCACTCTCCATCCTGGCAGAGGTCCCAGCCACACCAGGAATATGTCCACCGCACGCCGTGCTGGTAACTGTTTCACGGCGTCTTCAGAATGTGCTATTGTAGATGTGGATCAGCAGTTTTGAACGACATGATACAGTGTCTCATCATGTCGCCTATTCCGTCCTACACGGCAACATCACAACGATCACCTGAAAACATACAGAATGACAGTACATGGACAACTGATGAAATAGCACAAAATTGTAGATAATCAAATGCAAATCAACACAATGCTGATTATTAATGTGAAATTTATCAATCTCAGAATATACATGGTACCGGTATTTTGTTGTGAAACGTTGTTCCAAGGGAGCTAAATGATTAATGACTAATATGCCTACATAACATGTAATAGCAAGCCCTATATAACATGGGACCTATCTAGACATTTAACAGGTGACACTTGTAATTTCACCATACAAGGACTGTCAACCCCGGGCTGTCAACGAGTATATATATTATGCTTGTCGGCCTACTTACAGTGTGTCTACCCTCTCTAAGTTTATGCCGAGTGAGTTCGGTGTTATAAAAATACGTGACAAAAAACCAGAGCTCTTTACGTATGCATTTTATCGTACGTTACACTACGATAAGTAATACTAACCGCAATCCTCACAGTTTGATATCTAACAGCGGCCTCAAATGAACAGACACGGGTGTTGTGGCTGGCTGGTTATGGACTGTGACCAATATGACAGCCAGGCGGGAAATGCCAAGTAAAAGGTTTAATAGGGCAAGAAGGCCCTCATGTGGCGAGCGTTTTCATGTTATGTGACCAGGTGACAGTGTAAGGCAAGGTAGGGGGCAGTCGTCTGTAAATACACACATACTGTACTTATAATAGTATCAGTGTATTGTGAGTACTGGCGATGGTAGTCAGTAGCCGGGGGTGGTGTTATACTACATTTCGGTATGTGCGTGTGGGTGTCGTCTGCTATACGGTCTATACAAACAAGCAGACTATCGGCGAAATAGTGCCTTATGGTTGAGTCAGCGTCTGAAACGTTATCCTAATGTTGTACTAATGTTGGGCTAGTATGATATATCTAGTGTTCTATGGAAACACACGTTCACCCCCACTTTATATG
Source organism: Flabesymbios commensalis (assembly GCA_964017125.1). NCBI lineage: Eukaryota > Metazoa > Annelida > Polychaeta > Terebellida > Flabelligeridae > Flabesymbios > Flabesymbios commensalis. The sequence goes on from OZ024907.1 coordinate 39,923,216, forward strand.
TTATATGACACTCGCATATCCTTGCATAGGCAGAGCCCAGAGGTCAGAGCCGTTCGTGTATGAACCCCGGGGTATGAACGGAAGATACCTAGGATATAAATACATAATAATAAAGCATTTATTGACCGTTTAAATATCAGCTACATATTGTTCTTTTTTTAATGCAGTGTTAATGGGTTATTTTTCGTTTTTTTTTATTATCATCCCAAGTATTAGATACGTTAGGATCATTGTATATAATGTACGCACCGAAAAAGGAAATCGGTCGCAGTGGGATTGAATCCGGTACCGCGGGCTCTGAGGCAACCATGCTACAATCAATGAGCAATCGTGGCGCCACAATTTAATTTAGTTCTGGCATTATAACACAAAGTTAGTGTCGCAAAATAGTGCTAAATAATGAATGAAATTTATACCATGTCGAGATATTGCCATTATCAGGTAAAAGATTAACACACGTAATCATGGTAATGGGTGCCAATTTAATTAAGCATTCAATCAATAAACTAATCAAGAATTAATCAATTTATTGGTCCGCCGGTCTGCTTCAGATTATTTCTATGTTCTCTGTGTAACTGGGATGGGCAAACTTTAATAGTCTCTGTGTCAGTAGAACAGTGTATATAATTATTCTGTGTACTATATATGTTGCTAAACAGTTTTGGTTGAATACATTTAATTTTTTGTGAAACTGGGACATAATCTGTTGAACCCTATAGCAGAATATTAGTGACATCGTTATTTACATAATATCGAACGAAGCAAATTTCCAGTTGTATGAAAACCATTCATAAGTTTCGCAATGAGTTCTTGCTTTAATAGACAATATAGTTTCAAGGTAGTTTACAATATTTATTTATTATGCAGAAAATATATCTTATAAAAATGGTTAACATGGAAACAACGAGACATGTCGATTATTTGCATTAAATATATTTTTTTCAAAATTTTCCTGTCCAATTAAGTAGAAAGGAATATTGAGTTCATGGTTCTAGATATTAAGAATTACCTGAAACCGGAGATGAACGCAGGGGCATATATCGAATGTCTCAAAACTATAGAATGGACAAACTGTGAAAGGCAACAGTAAACTAGAAATGCCGAAATACTGAACACACCTCAAAGATATACATGTATATCAAAGAACACGGGTCGTCGGATATAACAAAATAGACATTGAATTCATTACAACGTGAGCTTCGGTGTCGCATCAACACATACATATATGAAGGGCTCAGAGGAAAAACGAGTCTAAGTCACATTACTTGTTGGATGATTTGTCATAGATACGCCCCTCTCCCGTTATATGGCAGAAGGGCGCATCTCTGTTAGCAATCATTTTGAGATACAGACGATTTTGTTTAAGGATGCTGCCGATTTTATGCAATGTAGTAAAACATTTTGATGGGTTATCAAATGTTTTTGTTCTGTTGATTAAATTAAGTGGATGAAAATTTCATTGTTCAAGCTTTTTGGAAAAAGGTTAAAAATGTAATTTGTCGAGATACGCCCTTTTGCCATGGAAAACATATTTTTGTGTTTGTACAATAAACAGGACGTAAAATAAAAGCTTACCAGTATCAGTAAGATCAGGCTCACTGGTGAGATTCCAGTCGAGCTAATTATCATAATTACGCATGTATTACTAATACATATTCTTATAATTACCAGTGGAATGGTGATTACAAATACTATCAGTGCATGGCAGAAGGGCGTATCTCGATCCAGCACTATATGGCAAAAGGGCCTATCTCAATCATGTTATAATGGATATATGGCAGAAGGATGTATGTCGTTTGTCCAGATACGCCCTTCTGCCATATAATTATGCACGAAAATAGAAGATGCGCCCCATACATCAGTATTTCTATTTAGAAAAATATGTAATTTTTTTATTCAATATTTTTACAGAATGTGCGCATGGTAGGCTAATAGTTAGTTTTTTTTTATGCAAAATCGATTTTTCATAAAAATCAGCGATACGCCCTTTTGCCATATAACGGGAGCCCTAAGAATTGCGTTCTCATCTTCTACAATAATTTAAAACGACCTTCTATAATATTCTTGATTTAACAGAAAATGAAATAGCCTACTATTAGACTACAGACGCATTGTAGTGTGGCAAATGGGCGGGTGGTTGTCAAGCATCGTGAAGGGAGGTGTCATTGTCCATAGTATGCTAGAGTACAGCCAATGTAGCTGTACATCAAGTACCACTTGAGTGTGTGTCGTCATCAAGTCAAATATTCACATCAAACGAATAACGTACTCTGACGTTTAAAAATATTCCATATTTGTGTTGAGATTGTACTCACCTCTGCAGCTCAACACCGATACCAAGGACCTTTTTAACTATCTTGAAATTGAAAAATTTAAAATTCATGGCATTTTTCTAATTATTGTGCTCCACGAGTAATTTTGCTACGGAAATAATGTTATTAAAGAGCAAAAAATTGTTTTCAAAAAAATGCCTATCACCCCACTACAAAAATAACTTGATGGGACAAAAAGCATCTGCCGGTGAAAGTGACGCTATACACAAACTTGTATGTTGTTTTTCGTTGCTTTTTATGCACACCGTGGGCCATTCGTGGCATTAATATCGCAACAAAAGGAATCCGTGAATCGGAGACTATTATATCATGACCTACTCTCGCATGAGTTAAAGGGTTCTTCACAGTGCACAGTGCCATATATGCAGCACTTCGCGCTTCAGGCCTTCGAACAGTTTGGTGCACTGTATATGCACAACCAAGATAACAAAAAATATTTAGCCAGGCCAGGATTCGAACCCAAAAGCCTACCTCCCGGTTCAGAGTCACAACCGAACCGAATGAGCCATCAGGACCGGCAACAACAAACTATATTAAGAGGAGAACATTGGAAACATATTTTTCAGGATATAAACATTTAATGAGAGTGTCCTCTGTTTAAACATCAAATATAAAGATACTGTGGATGCCCACTGCTATATATGTGATTAATAGAAACCGAAGCCAATTAATACTCAACTTTCAAGAGTTTCTAGGGCCATATTGAACCAGTTTTAAATGGCCGCCAGCCAGCCATTTTTTAAAGAAACTCGGGGCCGAAAGTTGATGCATGTTCTCCTGTACACACTTGCTTGCAATATGGCGATTCAAAAAAAAAGAAAGCTGTATCATAATCTGCGCACTGTGTAGAACGAAGTCACAGGAATATTGTTTGGTGGTATTGTGTGCACTTTAGTCACCTAATGTCCTTTACATATGACGAAAAGAACAAAACTAACCGGAATGGAATTTTAGTAAAACGAGATAGTGATGTATGGAAAGATGCCAGTGATATTAATTTGAATGCCACTTCGGAACGTCGCCTTAATGAAATCCTGTGGACAAGTTTCCACCATACAATTATGTCTATTCATATCTCCCACAAAAGTAAACGACTTGGTGAGAATGTGACAAACTTGTAAAACGCTTAGGCCCACTACGTTACTGTTGGACGATCTGTTATATCTTTGACGATGTTGTATTGAACGAGTAAACATCAAAGTGAACAGCCTGTGGCTACTTATCGGCATGACATAAAGGTTTAGTTCGTCTGCTGCACATGTAGGCCTACCCTCTACATTTATGCCCATATGGCGTCTGGTCTGCATGAAAACATACATAACAGGAAGGACAGAAAAGAGCTAGATCTGTTAGCTGGACGCATACAAACGGTCTATTGTTTGTTGTAACTTAGGTCAAACAACACAATGTGACGTCATGCAGGAGGACTATGACAGACTGATATCAGGATTTAAATGATTGTGCCAACTGCTTCATAAATATTCAATTAGGCCTATTACACTAAAACGTTATACCGTTGAAAACAAACAAAAAAACCGTAGGCTATGTAAAGCAATACGAAAACAAAAATTGTAGCTTCTTCATTTTAGTTAACTCAAGCAAAATGCCGTTTTTAGGCACACAACTGATATGATAAGATCGTTATTCTGTTAATCCGGTATACACAACGCCGTAAAGTAATTGCATTATACTTGAAAAATATGAATACTGAGAAAAAAACATATTTTAAGTTTCGTTTATTCTCATTCAATTTAGAGAAAGAACATTGATGGAGCTTTGAATGTAAACGTCTCCCTCTGCTATTAACCTTAAATAATTTAGGAATGGCGTACCGGTAAAGTAATCCAAGTTCGCATTTTCTTATTTTCATATTAAAGGCTTTAAAGTTAAAATCAATTGAAAAAAATATATATTTCGTTTTCAATTCGACGTTGTTATATCCGTAATTATAAACATATGGGAAGTTATGTATTGGTGTACATCATACATTAATCTAACAGCAAGTATATAGTTATGGATGTTGTAAAACCCATTTGCGGCAATATGCATTTTATTTTATAAATAAACTGTTGAAATTTAGAAATATCAATTGCTTTATAAAAGTGACAAACTAGTATAAAAACTGCCTAGTGTCTCATCATCTTGCTCGAGTAATATTTTGGTAATGCTTGGCATGGCATAGATTGATCCATATAATGGGTGTTATAACATTTCAGTTGCCATTTTCCGTATGTCTCAGAGGTAAACTTACTGATCCAAGTCAAAATGATCTTATATAAACTCACTGACTTCGATCATTTCACCATTTTAAAAAAGTATCAATTTTAAAAATGCAAAAAATATTTGTCTCAAATTCTTACCGAATGGCTTAGATATTTTAGTATATTATTTATTATATAATTATTGACATAATCAGATAAAATCAATTTTTTGACTTGGATCACTTTACCTCTGAGTTGTCAGATATTTATGTAGGCCTATGTTTAAGCTTTTGTGATTCACAGAACTTTGTGGGGGACTGAATTATACTAGGGTTTAGGGCCTATTGGAAATTGTGATTTAGTCCCTGTTTTATATTATTGTTGAGAGGTTCATAAATTATATGTTACGGCCAGTCAATAGGACACAATATCATTTAGGGGGTGGGCCTAAAATATTCTTTACTGGGTTAACTTGATAAGCATAAATAGATAGTACAGGTTTTTTCACAATCTTGTACGACACCACCACCACCATCATAATCATAATCATCATCATCATCATCATCAACACATATTAGTTCGGCGAGTTTCCTCTAAATTACAGGCTTCATGGCAGTAGTAAAATTTATAATGATTCTATCTGTAGTTATCATGCCGTGACATACGTGTCAAGTCATAAAATGTATCTATTCGATTACACCTGACAGTATGAATGTATCATGCATGTATGTCATCAAAGGATTAAGGCGACAACCTCAATGTCATGACAAATTGACAAACACCTCATATCTTTATTGTTCATCCAACCTTGACTATCACCTGTAGCTCTTCTTAAATTGGCATAGACCTGAGATATTGGCCCTATCACTCATAAATTTAAGCCCACGATTACGCAATGGTAGTCTGCCTATTATAAATAAGCAGTGTGATGTGTCTTTCTTAAAAAACGACGTTGAAAATGTTGTTAATCTGCATTACCTGAAAACATGTGACATCGATAGAAAAAATCAAGGTCTAAGACAATCTTTGATTGGGTGATGTGTCATATATATTACAGCTCTATCAACTATGTCGCAAAACTGATTTCATTATTCTTCTAAAAATGGATACATCTGCCTTCAAATCACGCATACTGTGCTGTTTTTAAAAGATTTGACCATTTGCGCACAGCATGGAAATTGTATTCATCAAAGTTCCGATTAGTCTCTCATCAGCATCCTGTGAACAGAGGTAGTGTACATACTACAATATATCGATCTCTGCTGTCAAGCTGACCATCACCGACAACCCGCAATTGGACAATAAATAATAATGGCACGTAATACACATTCTACTAAAAGTAGATTATTTTCAAGTAAAATTAGAAATGTGGTCACATATGATATTATCATAGATTATTAGATGGTTAATCTATGATATTACACTATTTCACAGAGTGAGAACACCATGTTATCAGCTAGATCTCTGTCTTTAACGGAATTTGTCAGATGGCAATGCCACAAATATATAAGGTTGTAAGTAAGACATTGGTACTCACCAATTCATGAGATGTGCTAATTCATTTTGCATATTTAATTTGCATTGTAAACAACTGGTATTAAAAGTTGAATACATTTCTCACTAGTGAGAACAGTTTCGGCACCCTACCTCATAAATGGACACCAATCCAATTTATATGTTAAGATATTTCGTTTATTAGCATTATTCTTATTAAGTTTATTCTATGTCTCTGATATATTATACGCATGTTTAATAAACAGCTTGTGTACATAATAAACCTTTGTAATGCTGTAAAATCATTCTTTAACGCATATTGAAATGTAGCTCCAATATGTTTTGAACCAAATAAGGACTTTATCATTAGGTCATACAGTCACATTGAGATAGCTGCCATTACCGATATCAACATGATAAATGGGGTTGAAAATGACCTACTGAAGCTCACGTTAGGTAGCCAACTGATTTCATTCGTTTGGAGAAACTCAAGTCAGTGAATGAACAAACAATACAGTTTTGACATTTTTTGTGAGCTGTATGTTCTCCAAACGACAATATTGCTCCAATTCCAATAGGCATGTTTTTATTACCCCGTGTGATAATGTGTCTGAAATATATTTAATGAAATTTATTTCAGACCTTCTGGTGACTATAAGGTTATCATTACATAAGAAACATTCAGTACCGTATCTAAATTAGTGTCTCGTGTGCCTATATTGTGTGTGGTCTTGAAGTGGACGCCGATTTGTAAACCAACATAGACTGCATATGTCACAACGGTTTTTTTTAAAAAAAAACCCTAAAGGATCCGCCATTTTTGGGGCTGGATTCCTTCTCACATGTCTTTGGGGCAAACATATATGTATACATCGCATTGACTGTGACCCACGCTATGATTTCTGGGTAAAAACCGCAACTGACAGCTGTGTGTTGCCAACAGGACCAGAATCCATGCGGTGATTTCTGGGAAGAAACCGCAAGTGACAACTGTGTTCAAGGATATACAGGCTAGTGAAAATGGTTTTAAAAAAAAGTGACTTAAAAATCATTAATTGTCTAAGTTTATACAGATCACCAATCACGATCGTTACAAGATTTGGTACAGCTGCTCTTCACAGTGATTTAATATGATGCCACAATGTGTCATTTTCTGGGTGAAATAAAAATGACTGAGTTACGGCGATTTACGGTCGACGATAATGTATTATGACTGAAACATCAGCAAAATATATTTTAGTATGAAATGTAGCACATAAAAAGTTCTAGCTGATCATAGCCATTGAAACAGCAGCATATAAATGCATTTCAATTATTAAATGTTGCGTTTAAAAGATGTTTGTCAATTGGAAGCATTTTCAAAGGGCCAAGTGTGGACATATTGACTTGACTCTCTTTTGGCTTAGTGTTATATCACTGTCCGTGACGCAGGCCCAACATTAAAACAACATTGAGTCGACATTGTGTTTGAATAGAATTGCAACTGTTATTTTCTTGGTCAAATGTAACATTTAAAAGGTATGGAGTCGCCTATAACAAATGGTCCCTATTGACTGTTCAAGAATCCAATGAATGGGGCTTCACCCGACATGTACATCATTGAACCGGCATCGATCCACATAGTGATCCAGAAAAAAATCTTGAATAAATCCGGAAGAACAGCTGTGAATTCTTATAAAAGTCATAGGCTCAAAAAACTTCAATACCTAGGGATCATTGTGCTAAGGTTTGAAGTCGATTGGATAAAAACTCAAGGAGAAATAGTGCCCTACAATTTTTGGACATAGAGGAATGAAAACGAGAAAGAACCAAATAAAACTCAATATATTTGGACACAGTCCAAACATAATCACGATAATTATGAGGCCTGATAAAACTACATTATGTATTACAAAACACGCAGGCCTATTTACTCAGTAGCGGCAGCCTCGACGATATTGACATCATGAACGGTAATATTATTCGCAGTGGGATGACAAAAAGCTTATATTGTCATATTATCAGGTTGTAGTGTATCGAACATGGAGGCATCCATAAACGGTGGAGTCTAATTGATCTAGTTTTCACACTTCTGAGTTAGGTCATATGATGATTTACTTTTAATGAGGCGCTATGGAAGTCTTGGTGATTGATCTTCACCTAGGATACGATGTTTTCAAAATAAATGGAGAATACATAATGGTTAAACTATGGTGATACAGTATAATTATATGGCCTATTATACGCTTCTGGATCAAAATGCTTGGTTTGGTCCGCGTAACGATGCTCTATTACCATTATTAACTTCATGCAAGTGCCAATCAATGCTCTAAAGAATCAGAAACTGTAGCCTATATAATTATGAGGAAAATGGTTTTGATGAAGACGGTATCTATATTGTTACATCTCCAGTACTTCATAGAGATGACTGGCTATAGACCTTCCAGTAAAAAATAAAATTATCTAACGTTACATGATTGACGCTCGGTATTTTAATTGCACATTTATATATATTTTATCTGTGAGATAAGAATTGCGAAATAAAAACTAGCCATTCATTGATACCACACGGAAGCAGGACCATATAGGGCAAAGTCGATTCCTGTTTTATGTTATCATCCACAGTGACATTCTCGGGTGCGTACTTTGACCAGAGGCGGGTACGGTGGAAGGCACGAGCAAATACGTCTGTAACTTAGTCACCTGTCCCGGGACTAAATAATGTCAATAGAATCAGAGTGCAATACAAGTTCACCTTTGTGGCCTCATAATCACGTAATATTAGTATGGCTCACCGTGTGACTGATCCGGGTTTGTACGTCGCGTACTTAGTGTAGTATAGTGTTGCACTGTGTTTCCTGTCATCTTGTCTGTCGCAGGTGGCATCAAATAGGATGACATGCAGCAAACACGAGACATTGAACCAATGTTGGGTCAATGTTGGGCCGACGTCGCAGACGGCGGGCCAACATTGAACCAACATTGGTTCAATGACTCGTGATTACTAGGCAGCAGTCCATGAGCCTGTAGTCCATGAGCCCGATATGAAACCCCCCCCCCCGGGGGATTTTTGAAGACAGTTATTTTTCGACCCCTTATTATATGTCCATTTAATATCTGCTTGTTTGCACTCGAAATATTGGGACTTGAGAAAATACTGGGTCATCAAAGCGGGATACATTATTTGGATTTATCCCAATGACTGAGAACTTAAATCACACTAATTATGCTCTAAGAAAATATTATGTGAATAATAGTAGCAAAATTAACAAATACGGGGTTTGTTGTTATTTGTATTAAGCCTTTAAATTACAAATTTCACATTTTGCTTGCTGCATGTATTTGAAAACGAGATATGAAATCTCTAGACCTTCACACTCCCAGGGGATTTTGAAAAGTACAGGTAATGTTTCAACCACCTTGTTATATGTCTATTCAATATCCGTCAAGGTATTCTGACAGGAAAAATGCTGGGCCATCAAACCTATATTTTTTCCTGTTTCTACGCATTATCAGAAAAGGCGAGTTGTATATATTTGTTCAACCTCAGGTAAATATCCCAAGGATAACAAAATAAATGACACTATAGTTATGTTAGTACAATATGTAAATAAACATAACTTGAAATAACAGATATAGGTTTTTTTATATGTAATAACCATTTAACTCCCAAGTCTATTTAAGTTGTTGGCATTTCTAAGATATGTGCATAATTTCAAGTACAGAAATCATGAAGGGTTTAAACAAATCATATTGTTTTCGATGACTTTTCGGGTCTCAAGCGATAGAAACGCTATGTGCTTAGAAGTGTAAATAAATTAAAGATCATTATAAAAATGGTTCAAATTCTCAGCAAGCAATCAACTACGGTCAACATGGTTGAGGATTGCAATATATAATATATTTTAATAACATTCGGACAAATATATATGTAATTTCGAGGAAATTTCGAGCCCAATATAATTGATGACATACTACAAAAATATATATAATATATAGAATTATAGTCTTCAAAAACAAAACAATACTAAAATTGTAATATCATTATGGAAATTATATCAATTTCATACATTTGAAAAATGTACAAAGATGACTAACATCACATAATCAGATTATTGAAACATAATTATTATTGAAATATGACAAATACAAATATTGACGGTTTCTGTGTCCATCTTTCTTCGCATAAATGTTTAAACTGGTCATGGGTACTAGGCTTAGTGCGAGGTCGTGTGTGGCGAAAATACGTCCTAGATTTTTGGCTTTTCATACGAATAGGCATTTCACAACGTCTTACATGTGTGTACAACTTACTAGTTACATATTATATATAATGTGGCATTTAATAGCTGTGAAAACATTTTTAGATGAAAGATTGACAGCAACAATGGGGATGTGGATATTTTAATTTTTACTCTTAAGTTCATCATGTTCATTGGTCTTCGAGATATTGCTTGAACTGAGATTTACTGCAATAGCTAATTTGCATATTCTATGCTAATCTGTTTTTATAATCTTGATTACATATGTTTCATTGCAATCGTTGACCATTACAACCATAGGGTAGCCCCTTTTGAAGAGTCTAACTTGATTAATTTGTGAGATATAACTTGAAACTATATTTTCGGTAATGGCTGCCTAATTTGCATATTTTAGCATATTAAACCCCATCAGCTTGAATGCAAACAGCCGAATTTCAATAGATCCATATTCAGAGACTTCAAAAATAACCACCACGAAAAATCCCCCGGGTGGGGGGGGGTGGGTTACGGTTGGCCCACGGAACACTGGTAGCCTATTTCAAAACATTTCGAAATCTCTTTCATGGGCATAGTTGAGTTCGCGATTCCCATGTTGTATTATAGTCTGGAGGCAGTTGTTGAAAATATAACTTATTTTTCGATCTGGCTCTCCCCAAGAGCTAAATGGCTACAACCATGCTAATATCTTCAAATATACCTAGGTCCACCAATTTGGACCGCCGGTCACCTTCCCAGGCCATGCGTAAGGTCGCCAGAGGTCACCAAGTGTAAATTTGATCAAATTATTTTTTTTAGCTGACTAATGGCTACATATTGAGATCTTGTAAAAACATAAATGTCAAGTACAAAGCAAACATATATTTCTAAAAAAAGATATATATTTTTTTTAATTATACATGGAAGTACTAAAATAAATATCTTCAATAGCGTTTTTCTCTGATTGAAGCTGCTAATAATATAATGTTATCTTAAACTTCTTTTTTTCACCCTGAGATACCAAAACTAGCTACTAAATGTGTAATTAAATTAATAATGTAACATTCCCACATTTAAAAATGAATATATGTTTTTTTGTTGGTATTAGCGGTAGTCTCGTGGCACGATTTATATTTCAGGTACAATTACTTTTAGTCTGGAGGCATATATTCGAAATATAGGAAAATTCCAGATCTGGCTCCCCCCGAGAGAGTAAATATAATCACCATGCTAATATCCTAAAGTATACCCTGTTCAACAAATAGAGGGCGCCGGTCACCTTCCTAGACCATAAGTAGAGTCGCTAGAGGTCAGCAAAGGTCATAAAGTAAATAGTATAGCAAATGTTTAATGTTGGCCAAATGGTTTTGTAATGTATGTCTTCTGAATGATTTTGTTTAAAGAAATTCGTTTCTTGGGTCTTTGTGATAATGTAACCCATATTTCACCCACAAATCCAAGATCATGAAGATGGTCGCCGTTTTTAAATTGATAAAATAGTATTACTTTATCACCTAGATCGTGTAGATACATTGTATGTGTAATATCTGGCTTCTACATGACTTTTTTTCAAGCTAATTGGACCTACACTTTACTCAGAAATCCAAGATGGCCGCCGTTGTAATTTTATTTATGAAAAAATCTTTAACCCCTTGATAAAAATTATGTTTGATTATCGTTGCTAGATAATTTTTGGCGGATGCCATTTTTATTGTGTCTTTGAATTAATTTAACTAATATTTCATACATGGATCAAAGATATCCGCCGTTTTTTATTTTTAATAAATATAATATTATTAGTAAAACCAGAACAAAATATAGCCATATAAAAAAGCCTAAATCAACTACAGACGGATTGTCACAGTTGATGTTGAGCGGACAGACAGACAGACAGACAGACGTATTTCATGGACGCAGCTAGACTCATTACATATTATTTGTCATAGAAATATATGCATATGTATATATATGCGAGATGGTTAGTTTGGTAGAATCACATGCACAAATACATGTTACCGCATACATAATCAAAATCATGCTAAATGATGTTGTCATGATAAAACACTGGGTACTGTATAACTGTCTACTTTAAATTAATGGCATTGTTAAGATACGTGTGCTAAAATGTGTATCTGCATACATTTCCCGTACCAAAGGTTTTTACAGTTGGTAATGAGCATTAATAATTTTAAATTTACTATATACAAGAAATGAAATGGCTTGGAAAGTGTAATAATAACCTATATCATATAATATTAAACTGTACTGTGGTTCATTTATAATCGTCGGAAATTAGTTTAGACCTAATTCCGACACATTTTTTATATATCACATTTTATGCACATATGGATTATCAGCAAATATAAATTAATGACGAAAAACGCAAAAGTGTAATATGGTAGCCTACATTAAAATAACTGTTTTTAGTAATATCGACTTCGAAATATTTTTATGATTATTATCTATCATTATAAAGAAACTACATAATGATGATTTAACTATACCATATTGGTAATCCTGTGTGAAAAGTTAGAAATAAAACAATAATACTGGTGTGGTATATTAATGAGATATATTGTCACAGCAAGTGTTTTTTTTTTAACGACTACTAATATCACTTCAGGATGTGTGAAAACATAGTATTACATGTATCCATAGAATTATGGCACATCAAGTGTTAAATGATTTAAAGGCCCATACCCAGGTTAAAAAGTTTCAAAGTTTAAAATTGCTTATATCATCGTAAATCTATATTACATTTCTCCCCCCTCCATTTGAAAGAGATATGTACCCGATAAGTGTGTATTTCATAATCACTGATAATGTTCATACAATTAATAACAACCATCTCTTTATCATACTGCCTTCGCCCAAGCCGCTGAGGGTCTAAATGAAGGGTCCGATGTTGATTTGTTTTTTTTCTTTGAATAGATCAACACTGAGGAATATCCCTTCCTTTTTGTCAGTACACCAGCCACGAACATCCCATGAATATTACCTGTGTATTGTTTAACTCATTTAACTATTGATATACATTAATCTGAGCTATATTTGAGGAAATAATAGATGACCCCCAATGTATGTTAACAATAATAATGATATGCTTGACCAGTATATAATATTTTATTTTTTTCACACTGGTGACCATCTTCAATTTTGCCTGCCCAAGAAGATTGAATGGTATATCAAAATTTCCGATCTCAAATGTTGAGAAATAAATTGGGCTACTTTTTTTAGTTTACAACTAAAAGAAATGACGGCCATTTTTAATTTGTGTGTGAAATACTGATCAAATTATTTATAAGAAAAACATTATCTCCCCAAAAATCACACATAAACCAGAAATTATACATATCTGATGGTGGATCAATATTTTTTTCAAAAAGGAAGAAAACGGCAGCCATGTTGAATTTGTGGGTGAAATATAGGTCATAAGCAGACATTTATTTCATGCCCTAAATCACTTAGAAAGGAGACGTTACACCTAAAAACTAAAATTTGATGCACCAATTTAGAATATTTATTTTAATAAAATTAAAACGGTGGCCATCTTCGATTTGTGAGTGAATGTAGGTCAAATTACCTATAAAAAAAAACAGAAAATGTATTTCCTGACCCAAAATTATCTAGAAACCATAAGTTACTCATATTTGGTGAACAAATATTGTTTTTCTTTAATTTAAAAACGGCGGCCATCTTGGATTTAAGAGTGAAATATGGGATAAATTATCGTAAGGACCCAAGAAATGAACTTCTAGACACAAAATCACATAAAAAACATAAATTACACAGCAATGTAGGCAAAATTTAAAATTTGATCAAACATTTATTTGATGACCTTTGATGACCTCCAGTAACCTTCAGCATGGTCTACAAAGGTGACCGGTGCCCCATATCTGTTGAACCAGGTATATTTTAGGATATTAGCATGGTGATTACTTTTACTCTCTCGGAGTGAACCAGGGTTAAACGAATCTATATTTTAGATATTTGCCCCGAGACTAAAAATAATAGGGCCTGAAATATAAATTGTATCACGAAACCGCCTTTAATACCTGCAAAAAATGTATTTATTTTTAAATGTGTGAATGTTACATTATTTACTTGATTACACAGTCAGTGGCTGCTTTTGGTATCTCGGGGTGAAAAAAAAAGGTTTTGTATTACATTATTATTTGCCTCAAGCAGAGAAAAACGCTATTGATTTTTTTTATTTTAGTAGTTTCATGCATAATTTAGAAATTATATATCTCTTTTGTGAGAAATATATGTTATCCATGTACTTAATTTTGATATATCTGTCAGATATCAATACGCGGCTACTGATTGGCTAAAAAAAATAATTTGATAAAATTTCCACTTGTTGACCTTTGGTGACCTCTAGCGACCTTACGCATGGTCTAGGAAGGTCGGCGCCCCATATCTGTTGAACTAGGTGTATTTAGAGATATTAGCATGGCGGTCGCCATTTAGCTTTCAGGGAGAGCGAAATTAAAATATTTAAGAGTTCGCCTCCAGACTATTAGGAAATAAAAAAGGCCCCGTAGTTTATTTTAGAATTTATATTTATATTTCGTTAATCATGGTGTTATCGATGATGTCCATGATATTATTTGTTCTGACTGTAGCTCTGATGTAAGGCCTACATTATGCTTTGACGTACAATTTCAACCACAATAAACGTTTTTATTACTTCTATCCGAAAACCGATGCCGGGATTTTGTTGACGTTCGTACAAAATCGTCGCCCCCGCCCCCATACCAAAAATGTACAAAATTCGTGACTCCCCCCCCCCCCCAAAAAAAAACCACCCATATTGTAATGCGCTTCTATGGCTTGGTGCCCCAAAAATATATGGTTAAAATTTCACAGCCACATGTGTCATATTTGTAAAAAAAATCATAAGTCTACAAAATGCTCCAATCTCATCCCTCCGAAAGAAATTAAACTTGGCGAGACTACTCCAATGAATAAATAAAATTAAAAATATGACCCCCCCCCCCCCTCCATATCGATCGAGGATTGCTGCCGTCAGCAATTTTGGTTTAAATGTATTTTTCCCAAGAAGTTAATCGGATCATGATAAATACTTAGAGTACCACGTACCACATGAAACTTAAATAAGATCCAACCAAGGTTCATGATTTTCGGGCGGCCATAAAAAACGCCCCCCCCCTCTCCTCCCAAAAAAGTAAACCAAAACTGACTGTGGTATGGAGGTCACACTCAGGTCAGATTGTCTGGCCTGCAGGAGTTGGACAGGGAAGAAGGGGGTTCTGAACTCATAGCACATATACGTGATATCAAGGAGTCTGCCGGTAGCAGACAACTGGATAGATGAAGATGCATCTCAACATGCTCAATGCATATCGATTTTTCTGGCTGCGTCAGGCATTTTTTTCTTATATTAATTTTCCCCAAAAGTTCAAATTCAAATCATGTAAAATACATTGAGAACCACCACATCAAATTTGAAATCGGTCTAACTAACAATTCATAAGATAAAATATTTCTACTTTTCTGATAAGATATCGTGTTCACAAGCTTTTTGTGCGGATATCTTAAAAAAATCCCCATTTTTGGGTAAGTACAAAAAAATTATTGGGCATAATTTCCCAGGTACATGGTCATATCTGTGAAAAGTGAACGAAATTCATCAGTGAACTTTTCATCATACGAGGTCGTGGAAAAATGCTGACCACTATAAGCATTCCGATAATAAATTGGGAATGCCTTGTACAAACTTTGTACGAAATTAATGACCCCCCTCTCCGTACGAAACAACACAAAATTGATTTTGACGCACCTGAACCATGTAAACTTAAATAAGACTCATTTTATAGAGTGTCTCGTTGTATACTACGACACTGTTGCTTCCAGCAAGGAATCTATATGTATATATTCCTTGCTTCTAGTGATGGTGTTTCTTCAGGGTTTAACTCACCCTGTTCACAACATGATTTCTCAGAAAATGACAGCTCGCACGTGATTGTGCGATTACAACCACAACGCGATATACAGGATATTACGTTCATGTATTGGTAGTGATCACATAAGATGATAAATCGAAACACATAGGCTTACACCAAAAATAAAAGACGAGTAAAAATCACAAGTTCTGTTTGTATATGTTGTATCACGCACATATGTGGTATAGTTTTATAACTGCAATAGTGGTAATAAAAAGGACGAAAGACGTGACTATTATTAAACAAACCCTTTAAGAATTGTAAAAATCACAACTTATTTTCTCATTGCTGGGTATGCCTATTATCAATTTAATCTAAACAGAATTGTGATTTACAGATAGAGGGCAGGGTACATTTCTTCCTTTCTTTCTTTGTGATTTAAAATCAGATATAACTAAGTCATTGATATTATTGTGATTGAAATAACACATAAACAAATTAAACAAGTTAAAAAAACAAAACAAATTTAATTCAAAACAATTAAATTAAAATTCAAACAGCCTATATAGGCCTACAGTTCAATATCTGGGTATTGACAAACTATTGAGCCAACATTGCAGATGTTGATCGATTCAAGGTAGTGGTGTGTCTGTATGGGTAATATCTGCTGTAGTGACGTACAGGTGAATGGTCAGTCGTTATTTGTTTATTTATGGAGATGTCAATATAGTTAACTTCATCGCTATGTCAGGCAATGTAATTACCTGTACCATGTATACGGAACCAATACACGACAGTATCAATAAACATGTTAAATAGTGTCAAATATAACTGCGATTGACGTCTATAAAACAGTCAGCTATTCAGATGAACACCTAATTATGTTGTTTAGTCAGTGAGACTGTTTAAATGCCTGGGTTGACTATGATAATACTAGCATTATGGTAATATGCACTCAGATTATATTTAGGTTCTTGATCCTGCTTTCTACTTGTTTCTGTCGCAATTTGGCCTCACCTGCTCACTGTAGATGAACGAATGAATGATGAAATAAAAAGGTAAATAAATAAATAAATGCTTCCTGTTTCAGAAACTGACATATTTTTTTGAAAAATCCTAATTGTTTTTGTATAGGCATACCGTTGGTATAAGTGTGTCTGTCGGATTTTATTATGCAGAATACTGATGAGAAATATATCCTTTTACCACCATAATTGATAAACATGATAAAGTCAGAATAATGAATATAAAGGGATAATGTATTAATGGTGATCAGGTGATGTTGTCATAAAATACTAGCTTCAAACTCAAAGGGAAATGTATCCGGAAATCTATTATTTTCAGTTGTAGTCATCATCATCAGATCATCCTCAGTCATAATTATTATTTATGCTCAAAACAGGTAATTTTAGCCACTCGTTTTTTTTGTATACTTTTTAATCGTGTATATTATACACGACCAGCCCACCGCTTAAAAAATCATTAGTTCTTAACCCGAAGCAAGTTCTGACCGGTCATGCCCGGAGGACCCAGGTTCTATTATATAATATAGTGTCCCTGGACTAGAGTGTCTGTCTCATAGTAACATACATAATAAGATATGCTGCCTACGGCACCCCTCGCATTGTCAGTCCTGCCATGAGCTCATACCATGATGTGATTGCATCTTATATTGTCACAGCTTCAATCAACATCCCAGTCAACACGAGACGTTGACCCAATATTGGATTTAAATTGGTCCAGGACCAACGTCTACCAAGTCAGCCCAACATTGAGTTAACGTCTTGTATACTGGGCTTCCAGCAAACGAGATACATATCGACCCAATGTTGAACAAATGTTGGGCCGACGGTGACAGGCGATGCCGACCGGTGTGCCAACATCAAAACAACATTGGTTCTTGAACTATAGTGGTTGTATATCAGTAAAAAAACACCCCGTAAATATTGTTTGGATAATGTAGGCTACAATGATAAACTAAAAAGAGCCCACCTGCGTTAGATCCAGTGAACACCTTTCACAAGCAGTAGTAGGCTACTAGCACCTCTTCTATTCACTTCTAATTTTATGGTTGTAGAGGATATTATCACCTATCGTGACGGTGCTGTCAACGGCCGATGTGTTTGGCATGATACATAGGGGCCTACTGCAACAGTGCACATTTACATCGCGTACTGGTAAAGGGGTCGCACGGATGGGCACGCTGTGGCGGCAGAGCTATAGCGGTAACCGACTTTACATCCATGCGATGTACACCCAAACTGAAGTGGTCGAACAATGAGTGCAGTGGAGGTAGTCTGTCTGCCCCCGCGTATATTGCTATATAAAAGCATATGCCGCGGGCATTGTGATGTGAATCAAAATAATGGGCCTTCGGCTATTCGGCTTCTGTAGCCTAAAACAAGCTGGCATTGGATCTGTCTGAATTTGATTCCACAGCACATAACTGCAGTGGTTGACAGTAATTTTAGTTAAACAGTTAGGACTATCAAAGTTTATTGGAGGACTAGCATTCGCTTTTCATGGGAGGGGGGGGGGGCATACATATTTTTAAATAACTAATTGAATGCATCAGTTAGGACTATCAAAGTTTATTGGAGGACTATAATTCGCTTTTCATGGGAGGGGGGGGGGGCATACATTTTTTTAAATAACTAATTGAATGCATAACATGTAGGCCCTACAGTAAATAAAAAGTTATATGTCCAGCCCTCCAGAAAAAAATAATCGATTCACTTGAATAAAAAACATAGTAGCCAGCTATTACAGTAAATAGGCCTACAGTAAATATACACTAGAGGGACCTGTAGCTGAAGCAACAGGGGATTTTGACGAATGATGGCTAGAATAATTTTCCATATTGAATAAAATTGTGATGATACCTATGAATAAATTCTATGTATGTAATATTTAGGTAATATTGTAATGTAAAGACTACACAAGTAAAAGATTGCACAACAGTTGCAATATTTTGCAACATTTGCATGATTTGCAACATTTTAACATTTGCAAAATTGTGCGCAATATTCACAACATTTGCAACATCTGCAACATTTGCCACAATTGCAACATTTGCTAAATTTAAAATTTTGCAACATGCAACATTTCCAATATTTTGCTTTGCAACATTCGCAACATTTGCAACATTTTGCAACATTTCCAAACTTAGCAATATTTGCAACATGTGCAAAATTTGCAACAAAAGCAACATTTGCAAAATGTGCAACATTTGGGACATAGGGGGCCTATCGGAAATTTGGGACATTTCTGACCATTTGCGACCATTATCGATTGCGACTGTTTGCGACCATTTTTGACCCTTTGCGAACTTTTTTTTATCTTGGAATTGAATTTCTGACCTTGAAATGAAATGAATCGGGCTTTAGGCCACCTTTTTGCACATATAGGCTAAACTGGGCCAGGAGAACCTCCTGAGGATGGTGAGATGATTGAGATGACACTGTCCTCCAGACAAAGGATGCTAAATTCGAGCCCTGGCGGTCTGAGGCCGAGCACGCTACCTCTCGGTCACGGAGGCTCCCCACAATACTGACTTTCACACGTGGATGGGGAAGAAACATTTTTTGTTGCTTTCAAACCGCCGAGACCGGGAACCGAACCCCGAACTCTGGCGTGAAAGGCAGCGGTGCTAACCACTACCCTAGGGCCCCCGCCCATTTCTGACCTTGAAGATGACCTTGAATCAATACTATATAATAATACTATAAATTGAAGAATAATGACATCAATTCCCCGAAGTGCTTAAATGGACATATTTCCGTCACGTCAGATTAAAAAAACGAGGTGTGAATTAACACCGCCATCAACATGATCAATGTTTTTCATTCTGCTTAGTTTTTCTTACCATGTATGCCTATACTTAAAATGTGATAAATTGGGTAAACCAGATATTCTGTAAAATTATATAATATTTTTTAAATCATGTTTATTTTTCATGCATTAGAAATTGGTTTTGTTGACACAATTAGTATACTCCTGCGTATATTTACATATAGTAGTGGACCGTGATATTTATCATAATTTATGCTAATTAACATAACTAGCATAATTAATGAGGGGGAATTAAAAAAAAAACCTAACTTTTACAATAATTCACTTAGAATATTATTTTCATCTCTCTACATCCATGTTTTCTACGCCATAATTAGCATAAATTATTTTAATTGATAAGAATAACTGAATAAAAGCTGAAATTTTTAATCAATTGATTACGAAAGGAGGCTACATTTTTGTGTCTGAACCAAAATTCCCGCTTTGCTGAATTCGTTTATTATTTCGATACTTTAATAAACAGCTTGCATTAGACTAAGGTTTGAATCACTTCACCACTTTTGTTTATTTATTATACTTAAAAATGCAGAAAGTCTTAACCTTAAAACTTAATGAAACAACCGTGAATATTTTATTTGTGTCTCTTGAAAACATGTTGCAACCAATTTGATTATGTACTAATATACAAAATGAATAAGGAAATAAGTTAATGATGAATTTTTTTGACTGAGAAAGTTTTTAAATCTATCTGCACCCAGGAGTTCAAATTTGATATAGATCAGCAATATTTCTTATTTTATATTACCGCTTTAGCTATTTTTGCAAGATTTCCGAGATAATGAGTTTAAAAACATTTAAAAATGACCGCCAGTCGGCCATTTTGGATTTTATTCTGCGCAATTTGTCATGGGTTATCCTCGTGCGAGTCCTTACATTTTGTTCTATATGCATGGTCCAGCTATTTTGCTTTGTTTTTGAGTTACATACGTGGGCCTATCACAAAACTGTTTGCTCCCAAAAGTTAATCAGGACATTGGCCGACATTGCTGTGCATATTTGCCAGATAAAAAGATCTGCTGGAAACGCGCTAACAAGTATTTCTTTGTTAGTGGCCCTAGTGATTAAAAAGTTGATTATAGGAATCAAAATGTCATAAGTGGTATCTGATGGCTATGTGAAGTATGAGGAAGCAGAAGTGCATAGATCAGCTATCAAGCAAGATTTCCAAGATAATAAGAAAAAAAATTAAATGGCCGACTGGTGGCCATTTTGGATTTTCTTAGTGTGAATTTTTTCATGGGTTGTCCTTGTGCGAGACATTACATTTTGCCTTCTATTCATGGTCCAGCCTTTTTGCTTTTTTTAGTTACATAAATATCACAAACGGCCATCTTAAAATTGTTTGTTCCCAAAAGTTAATCAAGTCATTAACTGACATAACTGAACATATTTGCCACATTAAAAGAAGATCTGATGGAAACTTTTTCCCGAAATGCGCTAACAAGCATTTCTTCGTTAGTGGCCATATCAATTACAGGGTTAATGATATGGGGATAAAAATGTCACAAAAACAATTCCCTAGTGGTATGTGATGGCTATGTGAAGTATGAGGAAGCAGAAGTTGATAGATTGATGGCTATCTTGAAAACAAATAACTGCTGCGGCGGCGAACCGTGTGGAATACAGTAAGCAGCCCGCCTCGTGCTGCTTAATTATGCAGTTAACTTTTTCATTTTGCCGGAAAGTAATTGGGAAAGTAATGGTCCTTAAAGGGTGCTTTGGACATGTTTTGAAAGACGTAATGGTTTGAAAATGAAAGCTAGTAAACCGAAGAAACATAAAATACAGTAAGACCTTTGTTCTTCTAGAGAATCAGCCCCAAGACTAATTGAATTGGAGGTTTTGCTGTTGTGATGTGTTATTATGCTACAAGATGAATAAAAAGTACACCATTAAACAGTGTTAGAGTGCATTGAGATTTTGGTAATCACAGAGGCAAATGCGTTGTTTAATGACCTACAATTACTTGACTTTTGATGAGTCTGAACATAAATAAAAGTGCCATAAAACCAACATGAGCTATAGTAGCTAATGCAAATAAATGAGAGAAAACAACAAACGTGACGTGTTTAATATATTTTATATGTTCACATAATTCAATATGGTTATATCAGACAGTCAACTTAGGTAGCTGTAGAGAAAGCTGCCTGCTGAACAAGTAACAGCTAATCAATAAGAAAGCCAAGACGATGGGCATACCCTTAAAATGCTACATCCGGCTTTAGTCCTCTTAAAACTTCAAGAAATGTTTTCGTGTTAACATTTCACTTAAATTGAGCAGTCTGGATAATTGGGGTGACTCGAGGCATGCAGAGAAATTTAATTTTCACCCTCTTTAAGTTGTGGCGCAATAGCGACACATAGCTTTCAGACGATAAAAAATGAATTTCTGATGATGTAACACTTTCAGGGTTAGCTGGCCACGGCCCAATAACTCTCTGTACACAGCTACAGCATTTTGTGTATGATACATAATGGTAACAATAAGTCAACTCTATGTACAGTGCTGTATCAAGGGCAAAGCAAACTGACTCCACATTTGGCATCAGGAGAGCTTGCTGGGGGTTCCCTTCTGCGAAAAGCGAAGAGAGTGCCACTGAAGACAAGGGTTGTTCTAAAATTCATTTTTTGTAATGATACTTTAAACGTCTGTCCTCCACATAATTAAGAAACTCTAACAAGCAATGCTTTATAATACAAATATACATTTTTACATGTGTTACCATTCAGATCACCCAAACTACTATTATGTAATAGTGAGAGCGGTCACTTTTATGGCCAATATATTTTATAATTAATAAACATCTCATTCAATATAACTTGCACCAATAATTATGATGGAAATAGCAGAAAATACTGAATTGAACACACCCCGAGACTCTTAATCTCGTCTAATATGATAATAGTCTTTTTAAAAATCCTCCTTTCACAAAAATAGACTGCGTCATTCAATAATAACCTAGACATATTTGGCAGTTAATTATTTTTTATCATTCAATATGTCAACACTAATCTTTCTCTCTCCTCTCGTAGTTTACTCTCACACAACATAAGGAACACTTTAAAACTAGGAATTTGATCATCTGGAGTATATTATAAGGTGATACTGCAACATTGATTCAGCTACCATTACGTGTAAATGTTGCTTCAACATTGGATTATATTGAACTATAATGTAGCAGACTCGTCCCTACCAACCGAAAAAGACAGTTTAGCCGCGTGGCAAAGTTTTTCTTATAGAAACAAGAATGGTATTTTTAACAACAAACATCTGACGCAGGTATTAAATTGACATAGATTTGCTAATGTAATTACTTTGTATATTCACTCAATCATACACACTTACAAAATAGAACTTAAAAATGAACCTTTGAAGAATTCAAATATCTAAAAGCGATAAGACAACAATGAGAATATTATGAAAACACGTTATGATTTCAGTACTTGAAGTAGTAACATTGTGGTTGCAAAGACTTGTAAAGACTACAATAAATGGTTCAACTGCATTATTTTCAAGCTAATAGTCGGCACAAAATTTGAAATTTCAAATTCATTAAAACACAAAAGAGAAACATTAAAATTGACGAAACCATGTAAAATACATTATCATCTGTACTTCCATTTAAATATACATTGTTCGTTATCTCTGAAGTGATCCTACAATCAGACATTGACACTTATTTTATCCACTGTGATCGACTGTATAATACAGCCGAGCAGACAATTTATCACAGTCCACTTTCTATCAAATATTTGCTGTAACTCCTACCTACCTCATCATAATCATTATGTTCTACCTTGTGTTTACCTTAAGATTGTAACAACAGCTCTGTGGTTCTCTCGGCAAACACGAAACGTTGACCCAATGTTGATTTATTGTTGGGCCAGCATCGCAGACGATGGGTCAATATTAAATCTACATTGGGTCGAAAAATCGTGTTTGCTGGGATGATGCTAAAGGATTCAATTGTGTAGTATGCGGTCATCGAGCTCTCAGGCGAACAGTTACCCACGTAAATTTCAGGTGTGGGTTATCACATTTATGGCAATGGTTGTTCTGTCTATTTTTGATCTTATTAAACTTCACCAAATATGTTCATCGTGGTATAAAACTACACAATATTGTTTCTTATGTAATATGTTTTACAATTAGATATTTTAAACAAACGTTTGTTTCAAATTAACCTGACAATTACATGTGAATTGAATCAGCATAGGCAAACCCCATTGCTCATTATCGACTACTAATTAATAACAAAGTCATTACACTGACTACAGTAATAACATTACTGGGTTCAAACCTATCATACTCTACCTTTAAAGCAGCTACGTGGGCTGCTGAATTTTCACTGAAAACTTTTTTTGTAAAAAAACTATAAAACTTCCTTCGTGGTGATTATAAAATTTAGATTTTAGATAGGTATTTGTCCGGTGATACGTCAAAGCTCACAGTGTATGAAGGCTGTGAACTCACCAGTAAACACAACACATCTGTATAACATTTATACAGCGTCAGCCCAAAGTCTTCGACGTTGGTCCAACATTGTATAAATATTATAAAAATGTTTTGTGCGTACTGTAAATTGTCATTACTCTGTGATGGGTATTGCTGCCTCAATAGCCACCTTGGCATTAATGAAAATTACCAAAATTGTATCAAATATCGAAGTAAAATATATCAAAACGGAAGGTTAGCAATTTCTAGTACAGTTGGGTGTAGCATTCTCTATTAAATATATCCCATGACGAATATATATGTGTCACCAGAAGGGAGAGGGTAAATATGACACAAATGGTATGTATTTAAATTTGAATTTTCACCCACTTGAAGTTGTGTCTCGCTGACGCGATCCACAACTTCAAGTGAGTGAAAATACATAAGGTCTATTTGTACTGAAGTGAATGATCCACAATAATCATGTAGAGTAGTTTCTCAAGCAACTGGTTACACTGACGGAAATGCTACGTGCGTATCAATAACAGTTGAACGACTCACCATAATTACATTCACATTGTGACACGAAATACAATTTTCTCACGAGTTACGGAACTATTTCGTATCAGTACGAAAGATTTGATGTAGAGAGAAAATTAGTCTTTAAAATACTGAAACTAATATTTCGGTAGATTAAAATTTGCACTGCTATGTCCATTATCTGCTTGGATCTAGTTCATATTACACTTCCTAATTTCATAAGTTGAAGGAGGCTGGAATCTGTGACTAAAGACACGAATTATACAAAAGGCATGTAATTGGTTGATTCTAAGGCCTGGACAGAGATGAGGCTCCTAAATCAATTACAGCTGTATTGTAAATTACATTTTTTTAAATAACGCTGAGCATGAACTTTTTTGGTTGTTAGATTAAAGTAGATAAAAAGTGTTTGTAAGCATCCTAACGTTGTTAGGCAGGTACTCGAGCACATAGTTACACATTATTCGCTATACATTATAGTATTATGTGCAATAAATTCATAAAGCAGAGGAAGATTAGCTGATGGACTAAAAAATGAACGGAGCACGCATAATAAGTTAATGCATTAATTCTGCCATGCGCTATCAAATATAAAACATAACATTCATCCCCCAAAATATGGGAATGGAAATCACTCATCTTACCTAGGCCGAGTTTGAAACGTGTTAAATACAAATAATTAACAAGGAGGGTATATGCCTCTGTATGCCACGAGGTTGCATAAAACCCTTGCTTTATTACTACGGGGTGTTGAGGAAAAACAAAAACACACATTAACCCTTTAAGCCCCCACGATGCATTATAGCATCATTTTGCATCCCTGAAAAAATACTTAATTTTCCTACAACTAAGGGTTTTAGAACGAAAATTTCCATAAAACTGGTTTACCAATCACCAAGTCATCTTTATCCACTACAAGTCGGGAATTGCGGCAGCAATTCGCGGCTTGTAGTGGATAAAGATGACAATGGTAAACTCAGGCTTGAAAGGGTTAACCCATGCCTCACAAAACATACACATTTGGGCCTTTAAAATCGTTTTTTGTGATCACTACAAACATTAGCCACAGACTATTCGGGAGAATAGTCTGTGGCTAATGTTTGTATTGATCACAGAAAACTATTTTAAATAAAAATGATTTGATTTGGTTGCTATCAATGTATCAAACAAGTGTGTCAAATGGAGATCTGTAAAACTATTATCGGGCGAGCATTATAGATGCTGCTCCAACATTGAGGCAGTGTTTAGCCAACATATTATGTATATTATACTGCACGTCATAGTAAAACCTAATCTAATGCGAGCAGCATATAACCACTGATAACAAAATTGACCCCGTGCTCTTTAATCATTCCGCAGTAAACACAATGGCTATGTTTGGAATTTGTTTATTTATATTTAATATTCTTTTGTGTTTCACTACTAGTTTGAAATTGAGAAAACAATAGACTCTTTTGGGTAATTCCAAGTTAATACTTATATAGAGGAAAGATATTACATGGCAGAATTAATGTGAATTTTTCAAAATAAAAACAAAATGAGAACGCTTTATGTATTAGCAGTAGTGAGAACAAGAATTAATGGCATGGCACATTACTTACAAATCAGGGACAACAACAGACCTTGAACTTCAACATAGCACAAACTGTACGAGAATGAGCAACAATAAATGAGATTACTTAATAGACCAATTATAATTGCATGAAAGATGAGCACCATTATTCCAACATTGTCTAGCATCTGTGCTGTCATTTCTGTTTTGCGTGAATATAGGATACGGCCTACCTAGCGACTAAGTAAAAACATCTAGTATATTCAAATTAAGAAATACTAGCGCCCCAAGAATTATCACAATATACATAACTGTTAATAAATCACACACAGTAGAGAAATATGTCTATATGTACTATAAGCACATTAAAAATATCATCGCTATGCTAATATATCATAATCTGATAATATAGTAGCATCACTGACGTTTGTGGTGTATTGTTTGATATTTAATAATATTATTAATAATGATTATTCATGTCTGTTTGGAGTGACTGGTGTGCACATGAAAAAAGTAATACCATCCAATATGGAATGCCACCGAATAATGTATATATGGAGCATTGTTATCTACACAGTCAAAGCTAGCGATGAGAGCATATCATCTTTGCAAACCGAGGGGATTGTAGGATAAGCTAAATTACTTCTAGAATTGTGATACAGCAGATATGGAATACATTTGACTCATGCTCGCCTCAGTAACTTTCACTGGAACAGTCTATCACAACCACTTATTCAGGTCAATCAATCATACCACTCACGTGTTGCTGACTATACAATGAGCCAATGGCGCATACATTTGGCACATTGTGAAGTCAGGAACTCACATACACTCCTGTACACATTGTACAAGTATTCGCATTGATGAACGTCAGTACAAACAGCTAATAGCTCGGGAACGGTTTTAGATGGTCCAGCTGGATTTCTAACGCTATCCGTTGCTCCATCGCTTCCTGTAGCTCCTGGTTCAGTTCGTTGTTCAATGTGGTCAAAGTCATGTTCCTCTCTTTCAGCCGCCGAATCTCCGCCTGCAGCTCCTTCTTGTCCATACTTGATTGACTAAAACAGCGTATGGTCAAATTTACAAGTGTTCCAACATCATTCTCACAATGGTTTCTCAACATGGATCTGTTAAAATGGTATAAGATTTCTAATGCTTAGCATGAGGCTCACAGAAAGTGACAAAGAGGTCAAAGGCCAACGTTATCCCCGCCCCGCGCTAGTGATAGAAAATTTTCAGTGTGCATCATTTCCTGAGCTCTCACATTTTGTTTTACAGTACATGTTATGGTATACATGTAGCTATCTAGCACAGTTTTCCTGATATCAAACATATTAAAGTCAATGATGGCAGCAAATCGGTAATTTTTAATTTTATCGAGTTAAAAATTTTCAGGTCACTTCCCTCGTTGAAATCACACATTTTGTTTTATGGTCGAGCCATCTGGCACAGTTTACCAAATATCAGGTATATTGAAGTAAATAAATGCAGATAGTCGGTCATTGAAATTTTCAGGGTGCATTTTTCGTGAAGTCTCACATTATAGTAATGGTCTATCTGACACTGTTTTCCACATATTACATATAATAAAGTCAATAATGGTCGCAAGTCGGCCATTTTGAAGTCAATAATGGCTGCAAGTCGGCCATTTTGAATTTGATTCAGTTAAAAAAAATTAGGGTATAACTCTCCCTGCAACTGTACATTTTTTTATAGTAATGGTCTAGCTATCTTGCACGGTTTGCCAAATACGAAGCATATTAAAGTAAATAATGACCAATAGTGAGCCGTTTTGAATTTCATCGAGTTGAAATTTTCTAGGGTGCATCCTTCCATGAAGTTCTGAAGTCTGTTGTTTTATAGTAATGATCCATCTATCTGTCATGGTTTTCTAGATATTACACATATTAAAGTCAATAATGGCAGCAAGTCGGACATTTGGAATTTGATAGGATATCCCTCCCTGAAAACGCACATTTTGTTATATACATGTAGTGATGGTCCAGCTATCTGGCATGGTTTGCCAAATCTCAGGCACATTGAAGTAAATAATAGCCGAAATAGTCAAATGCCAGGCATACTGTACATAGATATGCAGACAATAGTAAATCTAAATTCCTAGCCCTTCTACAAAACGGCAGTGGTGGGCAATAAATAAAATCAATAAAATGACACATCCGTAAGGCCTCACTAATATTCAATTCATAGAAATCGCTGTATTTTGAGAATTCACCATTTTTTTTTATTTTATAAACATCCGACTGAAAAAATGTCACTAATATCAAACCTGCTGATGTTTCCATCACCCCTTGTGGAAAATGCGAAAGCTAAGAGACTTACGAGGTAAACATCGGTCCTCTTCTATAAGCCTCCTCGAGATGATCATCCTGAGATCCCAGACGATCTCTGGATTGAGATAATGTTCTCTGTAACATATTCAAATAAATATAACCATACATAACAATACAATTTTCTTCCAAAAAAATGAAGTATTTTTTAAATTTTTAAAATTAGTAAAAAATGTTAACTGACCAAGGTAATCATATCTGTTTCCATGTACCTATTTTTTATCAGTACACGTACTATCAAAAACATTAAATATTTAAACTAAAGATTACTATGTGATCTGACATTGTCACATACTGTATACCCCATTAAGTTGTCGTGGACAGGGTTTTCCCCTGGATTACATTTTTACCATGACTTTTCCATGATCATCTCTTAAAATTCAAGGACCTTTTATCGAGAAAAACTGAAACATGTAATTGGCGCAACTAACTATACTATGACTTTAGTCTACTACATGTACTCCTGTATTGTCGTGTGCCTTTAGTTTGTAATAAGAATCTTTAAAACTAATGAAGATTAATTGGAACAGGCTGTATTTTTAATTTCCATAACTTTTCCATGACTTAACTCTTTCGCCTCCAATTTTCTGACATTTTATTCTCAGATACACCACATTTCAAACATTTTACCTTTTTACACACCAACTTCCTGGAGGTATTCCGAAAATTATAAAAATACATGAGGAGGCTTTGACTCCTACCAGGCTACTAATTATAATGTCATGTAATTTTATTTAAGCAGATATTCCCAAAAAATTCATCTTTTCATTATTAGACATCTATAGACTGAACGTTCATTGTGAAATGTTCATGTTCCCTGTAAATAGGGAATTGGTGGTGAAAGGGCATGTTGGTGGTGAAAGGGCATGGTTCCCCGTGTACAAGGAACTGGTGGTGAAAGAGTTAAAGACACTTTTCCATGACTTTCCAGGCCATGACCCTATGAACCCTGAGTGCAAAATATTTGGCAAAATCAGTCCCATAAAATTTAGCGAGCACAGTTTGTCATTTAAGTGATAAGAGGCCACAAATATTAGCGATGATGAAATGGCCAATCGCGAAAGTCACCAAATGAAATGGGACACAAATATAATAGGGAATACAGTAGATAACATATACAATTTAAAGATTTAAAATGTGGATCTATATGCCTACGGGAAGATAAAGGATGCTGTTGTTTTCCGTGCAATGTGATATACAAACTAGGGTAAAATTGATTAATTAGCCTATGCTAAAGGTCATCCTAAACTGTCTAAAGGGTGCTCTAAATTGATCTTCACCTAAAAAATGAAAAGTAAAGATATCGAGCTTAAGGGTTTTCATGTTCTAAGTGTTTCGCAAAACAGTCTGCACTTAAGTTAAGGAAAACTATATTTAAAGAGTATTTCATGGATGATAAAGATCATTTTGAGATTAAAAATATCTTTGTTGAAAAGCCAACCTGATCTTTATACTGCTTCTCATTTGCAACAAATAGTTTTCACTCACTTTAAGTTATCACAATACACAAGTTCGATGGGTCAATTAAGCAATTCAACAATTCATGTGTCAATATCCACCTAATTATATAATTAGTGCTCACCTTGGCTTCAGGTAATAGAGGTGTCATCCCATCTGTAAAAACAAACAATAATTAACGCTATACTCATTCCTACTTGTTCCTGTAACAAATACAATTTATTTACCGGTACTAACTTTCTACATATTTTTATGGCTTCATGTCTCTAACAACTATTTTTTATGTATGACAGGATATTGAAGTAAAAAATCAAGGCATTTTCACATGACACAAACGATATTGGTTCATATTATGCTGACACATAACATTTGAAAGCATGACAAGATTTCAAAGGAGAATAAGTAGAATTAATTTTCTAAAACTAAACTAAAACAGAGGTAGATGTAAATTTGTGGCAAATATGAAATTCTTCACCCTTCCACAATTAAAAGCTGATTGCCAATGGAGTAACAATGGAATGGAAATATACATTATATAGGAAGTGCAATGGCGTAAATTTCTAAAATGCAAATCAGCTATTTTTAAAAATTAAATAGGGTACTGGTTATCAGTCAGATAATTCTCTCGGAAAGTTTCACAAAAATGGATAAACATCAATGAGTGTATAGCGTTTATGTCAAATTGTATGAAAGTGCCTTGGCGGCCATCATATGCGAACTAGTCAATAGTCAAAGGGCTTTGCGTTGAGAGAGCTTCGCGAAGATCGGATAAATATTGATGAGTGTAGTGCATTTATATCGCCTGACGGAAATTAATGAAATAGAAGACAAAGACCCTGAGCATTCTTCAGAATATGCCACTAGATAACAAACTGTCTACCAGTGTTTTTGAGTTGACCTCAGATGCTCGCTACAATTTTAAATAACTAGATGCGAGTGTTTTCTGTATGGAAAAAATAAAAAGCATTCCGTTGGATATTATCATTTCAGTCCATCAAAAAAAGCATATAATGATTATCATCACTACATATGCAGTAATCCTACCTGTAGGTTCACCAGTACCAACAAAACCTCCAACTGCACCGCACTGCAATAAAAATATATAACAGTAGATAATCAGGTGGTGAAAGTTATATTGAGTTGCTCATTAATGATACACAGCACATTGTGTGTTACTCTTTAATGATCATATTAAGATCCTTCAATAAGATGTTAAATCAGCATCACACAATTGATCATAACCTAACCAATTTAATTACATGACTTGATGATGACATTGTATTTCACACATTATAGTCTTAATGCATGCCTGATCAGTGACTTAACCTGCATGGTACAAGAGATATACAAGTCACATATCACAGTGCTCAGGTCCTGACAGACCAACAATAACATTTGATACATCTATTTTTCAGCTTTATTTAAACATGCTAAATGTGAGTGTCCTTCATTTAGAGGCTGAGGGATAAAAAGGGGGAGTTAAAAACGTTACTTTAAGGGTTTTCACTTCTTTTATAACAATATACTTTAAATTTTTAAAAATACCTTATTAGTTTGAATGAAGACAATCCATAATGGTTTAGATTACAGGAACAAATATTAAAAGCATCCAGTAGGAGTGACGCTGAAAAATGCTTACAAACACAAAGATGCATCAAATTTAATTTTTAAAATGATGTGATTCTTAAGTCATTAGATACTTTGCATAATGACATACCTCCTTTGGAGAAGGTCTTGGTGGAACAGCAGGTGGTGGTTCAAATTTATCTGTAAGAAAACATATTAAAAAACTGATATCACATTTATACATGTACATACAAAGCTTTATATTGATTTGTTATTAAATTTTAGAAAAAATATTAAAGTCATATATTATGTTTGACTGAAATACATTGTAAATCTTAGACATTTATGTTTTGACTACATTGATATAGAAAAAGGGATAACATCATTGCTTGTGCTAATCATAATATTTATTGCTCTCCTTCATAGAAGTTTCTAAATTGAGGTAGGCTACCAACCAGACATGCATACACACAATGCCTCTACCAACTATAAGTGCTTTAACCCTTGTCCTGCTGAATTGTTTCCTATCATCATTCATTTGAAGCTGGAATTTCTATCACAAATTCCATCTTCAAATGATAAAAAATATGTTTGCTTATAAAAAAATGCCACAATTCAAATATATTTATTTGACAAACTGTGAATCTATCACAAAGTCTTTGATCAATTTAATGATAATTTATTTGGTTTGAAAGCTGCTGAAATAGCTTATATATCATTATTTTTAAATTATACTTTATAACTGTGTTGTATGTTCTGTTTTCATACATAAGTATAGTATCGTATTTTCTGGTGTTTTAACTCATTGGCAGGCTTGGTATGGGTTATATATGGAATGCAGGTAATGCATGCCTGCAGTCTTAAAATGTGTTTTGTATTAAAGTGGCTTTATGGGCTGATAAGTTCAATTTAAAAATTAATTTTATATGAAGTCTAATTTCAACATTATAAAAAATCAAAAGCATAAAAAACACCAAAAAATATATGAAGTTCATCCATGGCGGCCATTTTGAATTTATTAAAACCATAATAATCACCTGCAGATTCCCGTATCGTGGGGAATGTCAAATTATTGACGTAAAATGCAAAAAATAGCAATAAATCGGCAATTTTTTTTCAGCCATTATTAAACTTGTCTGAAAACTGGTGATTAGCAGCATGTATAACAAATTTCAAAAGGATACTTTAAAAACTGTCGCGCCCACAAGGTCAAATTATAGACATAAAGTATGAAAAATCGCATTAAATCGGCCATTTTGATTTTTTTTCAGCCATTATTGAACTTGTCCGAGAACAACTTATCAGTAACATGCATAACAAATTTGAAGAGGATAAATGAAAAACTTTTCAAGTTATAATGCCCACAAGGTCAAATTATTGACGTAAAATGCGAAAAATCGCAATAAATTGACCATTTTGAATTTTTTTAGCCATTATTGAACTTGTCCGAGAACTGGTCATTATTAACATGCATAATAAATTTGGGAAAGATACATGAAATACTTTTCAAGTTATCGTGCCCACAAGTAAATGTCAGCGCAGTTAATGTTAATGTTGCTGGGAATGTCATGTTGAAATTTCAAAAAAAATTGACCAGTAGTTTTTACTCTCACAAGAAAACGTGACGCCGGACAGAATCCTGGTGCGACTAAAATCCCCTTCCCCTGCAGGCGGGGGAGAAAAAAGCACTGTGCCAGAGGCGGGCAATGAACATTAGTTTAACCTTTTCATTGCGGACCGTCTTCACACGTCAGAATCTGACATCTGCAGACGTCAGATTCTGAGGTATAAAAACGATCCCCGCACTGAAAGAATTATTATATTTCTAATGAAGCAGAAAAAGCTAACTAAGACATTTATGATGTTTTTAAATTGACCAAAACCCTTTGGCCTCTATGGTTTATACAAAAATATTGCAGTGTAAAAATGTGAAAAATTACAATTAATCGGCCATTTGTTCTTCAGCCATTATTGAACTTGTCCGAGAAGTAGTTA
Source organism: Flabesymbios commensalis (assembly GCA_964017125.1). Taxonomy (NCBI): domain Eukaryota; kingdom Metazoa; phylum Annelida; class Polychaeta; order Terebellida; family Flabelligeridae; genus Flabesymbios; species Flabesymbios commensalis. The sequence goes on from OZ024907.1 coordinate 39,957,116, forward strand.
CTAGCAAATGCAGAACAAATTTGAGCATGGTACATAAAAAACGTAAATGTTAACGCAGACGCCGAACTTCAATTACAATATTAGCCCACCTATTTTAATTAAAAAGCGGGCTAAAAATCAACACTAACACATAACATTGTATTTGATCTGAAATTTTCCAATGTAGTTCCTAAAACCAACCTGAATCCATATCCATAAGCTGATTGTCTAGAGAAGAACTGCGGCCATGTGCTGCTTTAGAGCGTGGAGGAGGCTTTGGGGCTGATCCTTCACCTGTTAAAGCCAATGTATTTGGACGATCACCTATTGAAGGTTCTTGACTAGATGGAGGTGGAAGTAAGATGGGCTGGTTTTCCATAGATGGACCTGGTACTGTAAGAAAATTTCACATAATAATCTCACATGTCAATTTACTGTGCTGCTGCAGACAATATCCCCGCCTGAGAGTAGCAGTTTCACCACTGTTACACAACCAAGCTGGCAGATAACTTCTGCAGATGGTGTCACCCACTATACTTCATGCTGCCACCATTGCACCACCAGGCAAATGTCAATTATCTGAATAGATTCGGTTAATTGATCATTCATTTACATGAACGCGCTCACATTATACCTAAACTATTTATGATTGGTTGAGGGAGGTAATTAACGTGATCCCAGTCGGTGGATCACCATCAACAGTGACACTGGAGTTGTTGGCATGCAAGCATCTGATGTCAGTTGCTTAACATTTGCTAAACATTTGGTAATGAAACTATTATATTTTCTGTTATATCAGATATACTTGTTGTTCATCAAGATAGTCATAAAAATTTGGTATTTTTCAAATTTCCTTGCAATTTGCCATACATTTAAATAGTCCAATTCAATATTTTTTATAGGACAGATAGTTATTTGCTTTAAATTTATATTTCAAAAACAAAGACAGTCATTTGAATACATGTAGGCCTACTGCATTCTGACCTGAGAAATTATATCTCTGACACCACACGCTCATATCGCCGTATGCACGCATGGCGATTGACCAGATTTATCAGCCGTTAGTGAGCGTTACGACATGATTTTATACCATTCCTATATTCACTGAACTATTTTGGTGTTCACTTCCACTTATTATTTATCCTTTTTTTAATATTTAATTTGATCTTAGAGTTTGCTACAGGTAAGGGATATTTTTTCTGCTTAGTAATGGATAAATTGAACCAGCACAATTCGCATGTCATTCAGTAATTTACATTTGCCAGTGTTTTGAAGCCGATAGTAAATTCTGTCAGAAAATCATAAACATGGACCTTCTCACAGCAGCGCCTACGCGGAAAAAGTAATCCATTGAATGTTTTCTATTTCTCTGTGAATAGAAATTCATATGTGGCGGAGTAGTGGTGTTTTAAATTTGCCAGATATATTCAGGACACTCAAGTGTGTTTAAAAGCCTACAGTTGGTATATCAACAAAACTGCTCAAAATGAGCAGTTTCTGTCAAAACATGGCGTGCGGTTACAGAGAGAGAGCGGGGGTTTACCTGAGCGGCATCTATGTTATGGAGAATGGGCCGACTGTTCAATCACTTTGATTGGTGCATTTATTAAAAGAACAATTACATTTGCAGATTAAAGTAGGTAGAAGGAGCCACCCCCTTTGAACTATTGCCATGTGACATTCAACCCACTGAGGCCATTGTGACTGACAACCATGGTCACGCGTTCACATAATGAGTATGGTTCTAAATCTTAATTGGGGGAGGGCGAGGTGATGGAAATGCCTCACAGTGAACGTTCTGTTCCAAAATTAGTGCACCCTAGTTCAAATAACAACCATGTATTTTAACACTAAGGGCATATTCAATGATTCTATGATGAGTTTACAGATGAAATAGCAGCGAATCTAGATGTCACGCTGACGGCACTGAAGTAGAGCTTGTGCCGGGCTTCAGGGTCATTGTTTTAAGGAAAGCTAAGATGCAGCTGTTTCACAATTAGGCAACAAATATATTGGTCTAAATGAGGTGTTGAATCTGACAGTAACTATCCTGTATCTCGTGGCTGACTGCCGTCAGCTCAATGTTGTTTTCAATGTTTAGTTGGGGAGGGGGGGGGGGGTGGGTGTATGGTGGTCATGCGTTGCACGTGTAATGTTGTGAATTCCCGGCGAAACAAGCCAGAGTGCACAGGGTCAGCCTTGATCTGTCACATCTATTTTTTACACCTCAAGTCGACACCTGTATTGATGGACTGCACATTGATTTCAGTGCACATAATAAACTCCTGATAAATACGCCCCTCAACTGCGTCTCTGTGTTTATTAGTAGGCCTCTATCCGGTTTATTAGGGATAATCGGGTAGGCCTACCCTAATGGAAATAGGTCAAATCTGGGAAACTCAATGACCTCGACCTCCTTTGTTTTCACCGAGCTGGCTAATACAATGTACAATGAAGTATGAGGGAGGGTTCTTATATAATCTTGTTTTCAACAAGTGACGTCACTGCGTTTTACAGAATGAAGTATGGGAGAGGGGGTGTTATATAAACTTGTCTTCACTGAGTGACGTCACTGCGTTTCACAGATAGCCACTCCTGTGTGACCCTGGGCTTGGACCAGGGTCTGGGACTGTGGTGCAGTTCATTATTCAAAGCCGATCTATTAAACAAAAAATGTTTTTTACCTGACAGTTAGGGTGGTATAGGTATATACATGTATCTTACTAGGCATACCCCAGTCAATGACAGGTAGGGGAAAGTACAAAAAAACGTGTCTAGCAAACAATTTAGTAGCCTAGGCACATTGCATGCTAGTAGGCCTACTGCTATTTTCTCAGATGTGATGGCAGTGTGTATGTTCAGATTGAAATAACTGAGTCAGGAGACAGATTAACTACTTCCAGGCGGGATCCAGAGGGGTGGGGGAGGGGGCGCACGGCCACCCGTTTTTGAGCCAAATTCTTTTAAAAATCCCCTAAATTGGCCTAAATATGACTAAATACTCGCCCCAAGCCACCTGCACCCCCTCCTTTTTCAAATCCTGGATCCGCCCCTGACTTCCACTGCCACAGTCGTTGAGCCAATGTTGATTTAATGATAGACCAGCGTAATAACAGAGTGAGACTGCAGGACAACATTCAATAGACTCACTATAATAGAACTCACTATAATAGAACTCACAACTCGATAAGCCTAGATAAAGTGAGATTGCAAAGTTATCAATATAATTAGTGAGTTAATATTGAGTTGAAAACAATAATAGCCTAATTAAAATTCTGGGGCTTCGCATATGGCTATGAGATTCATTAAGCATAGCAGGATTAGGCTATGCATTGCCTGAGGGGTGTTTTTAAAGTTTTCAGAGCATATTCAGACTGTAGGCACCAGTAAGCCCTAGGCCTAAGTTTTTACTACAAATGAATTGTTTTTTTTTGCTGGTTTAATGTTAGAGCATCGTCTATGAAGCTCGCCCAACAATAATGCCACATCGGGTGAATGTTTGTTTTTGTAATTTTGTTGGGCAGTGAGTGGCCGATAGGCATATTATATAGGCCCCATACATGTGTATTGGCAGGCTAGCAGAGACAAGACGTTGAATCAAAGTTGGCTTTTAAAGTTACGTCGTGGATGGTGGACCAAGGCTGAACCAACATTGATTCAATGTCTTCTTGTGTCTTGTGTTGTTGTGTATGCCTCTGGGACAGACTGACCATACAGGCAAACACGCATACCGCAGGACAATCACATGCAGCCAGCGTTGTTTCAATGCTGGCACACCGTCTACGATGCTGGCCCAACATTTGGTCAGCGTTGCCGTATTAGGCCTACTATTATTGACAGGTGCACTTCCTAGCAAGCACGAGACATTGACCCAATGTTGTTTCAATGCCGGCGGACGTCAGAGATGGCGGGCCAATATTCAAACAACATTGGATCATGTCACGTGTCGTATAGAGTACTGGCAGGTTGGTATCGCTGTGCTAGCGAGGCAGGTCAAAGCACTGGGGGTCACCTAACAGACATGGCTGACATTGTATTAGGAGATAGGAATTGATGCGTCATTTATATCAGTGTGGCTTCGTAGTGCAACAAAAAAAGTTATTCGCAACACATACGGAGTTAGGTATGTTCTCAATTCCACAAATTTAAAGTTATTGCCGTGAAATTAATCATACATAAAACCACTCAGACCCACATCTACTGAAAAAGTAGAGCAAACGCTCTACTAAAAAATCTGTCCATAGAATTTAATGAAAGGGCCAATGGCCCTGCAGCTCATCTGAGCATTATGTAGGGAAAGGACAAAGCTTTTTTTCTGTTTAACATGAGTTTTCCAAGGTTGGCAGTAATATAGTGGACATTTATTTCTTTAACGTGGAGCATTTGGGTTCAGTGGCAGTGTCAACTGTCATACATGTAACATGTCAATTGGTGTAAAGGTGTCACTTGAAACTTAAAAAGACCATGAAATCTGAAATATGACAACGTCAAATATGAAACTGTAGCACACTCTGTATTGACACCGTTTTTACTCAGATCCTGCACAGGCCCCCAGATTACAATGCAACACTGTCTATAAAGCGGAAACTATCATTTAAGGGTTCGACAGTAAATGGGCCAACATTGGCCCAGTTTCGCATCAACATTGGAACACGAATCAACATTGCCAATGGCTAACATGAACAGTGGATTGAGTGGAGAAAATGTTTAAAATAATTAGTCTAATTTAGATACTAAATACATGTACGCTTAGAACTCCTTAGGCTTACCAAAACTGACCAATATTTACTGCAAGAATTCAACCCGTCTCAACTGTTCTGTGCCAATTGAAATAAAATAATGCGTGTAAACTGTATCCTGTATCGACAGTAGATGGGGCCACCTGTTGAATGGCATAAAGTCGTTCTCAATTATGTTGGAATTCTATATGCTGTGGCGATTATAGTAATCCAAATAGGATTACGCATATGATCCAACACGCGGTGACCTGGGTCGCCCCGTTATTTTCTGCCATTTTTCCTAATTAATTAATTTATTTTTGAGATCTTTTGACCCGGGTTCGCGTGGTAGAAAAAATTGCACACCAAAATAGCAAATTTTACACAATACACTAGAATTCTGCTTACCTGCTCCTAAAATTGTCAATATTACAACTTTCCTGCATGTAAACCAAACTAGCTGTTGGTAAAAGCTTTGATTTCGATCACATAGCCGGGTTATAGATTAATTGAACTGTCACAACAAAACCCAGGTCAATCAATATTCAATATGACAGCATCACGACCGGGTGGACGTGTGATGGATCATATATTGAATTAAATATTCCTGATGTAAGGTATTTCGATATCAATATTCACACTCATCAATTGAGTTGCAACTGCCTCAGAACAACCACTTTTGGCCGTGGCCGTTGATGTTTTTATTTAAAACTAGATTTGTTTGATGAAAATATTTTTTTATTAGCTGACCTGATTGTGCTTTCTTTGGTGTTGGTCGTGGCCTTGCGGCAAGTTGTGGAGCTGGTTGCACCAAATTTCCTGCATCAGCTGGACCCAGATCAATAAGTGAGTCTGTAAATGCGGTCTGAGGATTATCTTTCCTGATCGGGCTAATCAAACCAATTTCTGATGGGGACTGATCCACCAAGTTTTCATAGCCATCTGCAGTTGAGAATTAGTGAGTTAATTTAAAAAAAAAAAAATCATTTGCTCCATACTATGACATGATCTCAAATAATGTTAAAGTTGTTAATGTTGTAAGCTGCACTTGCAAATGAACAGATCATGAGCAGATTGATAGAACAGGAGACCAAGAAAGAATTTGATATAAGCGTATAGCAAATTTGACATATTTTACTCCAAATCATAAAAGCTCAAAACATTTATCTTTAACCACACATTGAAGTGAGTACTCAACCTCTATGGCTTTGAGATATCCCTTGTTGAATCCCCATTTTTTGTTCTTTTAATAATGGTTCAGTTATCTGGCACAATTTGCCAGATATTACGGATATTAAATAATGGCACAAGTCGACCATATCAAATTTTGTCAGGGCATATCTGTTCCTGAAACCTCAGGTTTTACTACATGGAGCGCTTTGTTAGATATCAGGCATATAATTCAAATCATAAAGACCGATGATGGTCAGCCATTTTGAATTTGATTGAGTTGAAATTTATCAGGGTGCATCCTTCCCTGAAACCTCACAATTTGATTTAGAAAAATAAGTAATGGTTTAGCTATCTGGAATGGTTTGCCAGATATCAGGCGTATTAAAGTAGATAATGGTTACAAGTCTGCCATATTGAATTTGATCAACAAGCCTATAACCCATTTTATACCCTATACCGCGATAGGGGACTTCAAAGCAGTCATTTTTTAATTCAATAGTGAGTACTATTTCATGACAAATCAAAATAGCTATCATGGCTGTGTAAATGAATGAATTGCAACACCTCGAACATGAATTACTGCCTTGTGGCTTTATCTCCATCTTATATTTTGAAAAAAAAGAGTGATTTGTTAATTAAAATATCATACAAAAATGTACCTGTGTTATACGTTTTCTGACCATCCATAGCCAGGGGTCCTTCAGGTGACATCCTCAAGGCAACTGGATGAACAATCTTTGAGTCCTGAAAGGAAAGTTAATTACAACCAAGTCTACTCTACACTGTACATGTTCCAAATATGACTGTTACATTCAACAGTATTTATTAAACTTGGCATAGTAGCAGAGTTATATAGAATGCTCCAAAGCAGGTATTATTAATAGAAAAGAATTCGAAAAAAAGGTAACAGATGAAGCAATGTAAAATGTTCACTCTATATGACCGATTTCAATCAGTGATCACATTTAAATAACAATCATTTGGCTGAAATTATTGTTTGATTTGTCAAACAGTATTATACACAATTCATCAAATTATAAAGCATCCAGTATAAGCGGGTAATTAATCCCTTACTGGGTCTGCAGGTATTGGCTTAATGTTGTCAAAGTTGACAGGAGTAGGCTTGCTACCAGGCGAGGATACAGAACTAGACGTAGGGGAGTCAGGAGGTGGGAAGCTCGTTGTCCACTGAAAATAAACACACTGTAAACATCAGAAAAATTCTGCCACAAGTAATTGAAAACTTTATACTATATCATGAGATATGCTCCAGGATCGATATTGTTAATCACTAAGCTCTTTTGGCTTGGAGTTGCAGATCCAAAAGTCGGTCAAGGTCATAACCCTCAAAAAGCACATCTACACCCCCTAAGTGATGTCTGTGTGCCATATGAAAGTAATCCCCTGAGTTAGAGTCACTAAGCTATTAACAGATATCCATATTATATGAAAGAAATCTGAAGATATGCTCCGGAAACCAAAATGCAGACAGACGGATGGACAGCAGAAACCAAAATGCGGATAGATTATGGATTGCATAACAGGGGGGTAAAATCATAGCACATGATCTTATAATGTAAAATAATAAAATAACAATCAAGATAATTTGCATGCTGCTATACAAATTTCAACCAGCATATCACCCCGTAAATATATATATATACATTACAGATTGATTTATTGCGTCAAATCATCGATCTAACATTAATACTACATTAAGAGAACTTGGTCACTATGTATAACTTATCGATCTCCATACTTGACCCTTTAATTAATTGAATAACAAAACAAGAGCACACTCGATAATAGCCCGCCGCCGAATTATGATAAAGAAAGTAAAGACGAATGTCATCACGTAAATAACAACGCAAGATATAAATGGTATGTTAAACCAGCCGCTTTTCAAGTTATCGCGCCCACAAGGTCAAATTATGGGCGTAAAATAAATGTGAAAAATCGCAATAAGTCGACCATTTTGATTTTTTTACCGGCCATTATTGAGCTTGTCCAAGAACTGCTTATTAGTAGCATGCATAACAAACTTGAAGAGGATACTTGTGAAAATGTTGAAGTTATCGTGCCTACAAGGTCAAATTATTGACGTAAAATGAGAAAAATCGCAATAAATCGGCCATTTTGAATTTTTTTTCAGCCATTATTGAACTTGTCCAAGAACTACTTATTAGTAACATGCATAACAAATTTGAAGAGGATATGTGAAAAACTTTTCAAGTTATCGCGCCCACAAGGTCAAATTATTGACGTAAAATGAGAACAAGAGCACACTCGACAATAGCCCGCCGCCATTATTGAACTTGAAGTCATTATTGCGGCCACAAGGTCAAATTATTGACAAAAAATGTGAAAGATGACAATAAATCGGCCATTTTGAATTTTTTTCCAGTCATTATTGAAGTTGTCCAAGAACTGGTTATTAGTAACATGCATAACAGATTTGAAGATAATATATTAAAAACTTTTCAAGTTATCGCGCCCACAAGGTCAAATTATTGACGTAAAATGAGAAAAATCGCAATAAATCGGCCATTTTGAATTTTTTTTCAGCCATTATTGAATTTGTCCAAGAACTACTTATTAGTAACATGCATAACAAGTTTGAAGAGGATATGTGAAAAACTTTTCAAGTTATCGCGCCCACAAGGTCAAATTATTGACGTAAAATGAGAAAAATCACAATAAATCGGCCATTTTTTTTTTTTTTTCGGCCATTATTGAACTTGTCCAAGAACTACTTATTAGTAACATGCATAACCAATTTGAAGAGGATATGTGAAAAACTTTTCAACTTATCGCGCCCACAAGGTCAAATTATTGATGTAAAATGTGAAAAATCGCAATAAATCGGCCATTTTTTTTTTTTTTCAGCCATTATTGAACTTGTCCGAGAACTGGTCATTAGTAACATGCATAACAAATTTGAAAAGGATATGTGAAAAACTTTTCAAGTTATCGCGCCCACAAGGTCAAATTATTGACGTAAAATGTGAAAAATTGCAATAAATCGGCCATTTTTTTTTTTTTTTCGGCCATTATTGAACTTGTCCGAGAACTGGTCATTAGTAACATGCATAACAAATTTGAAAAGGATACGTGAAAAACTTTTCAAGTTATCGCGCCCACAAGGTCAAATTATTGACGTAAAAGGTGAAAAATCGCAATAAGTCGGCCATTTTGAATTTTTTTTCAGCCATTATTGAACTTGTCCGAGAAGTGGTCATTAGTAACATGCAAAACAAATTTGGGAAGGAAACATGAAAAACTTTTCAAGTTATCGCGCCCACAAGTAAATGTTAACGCCGACGCCGACGCCGACGCCGACGCCGACGACGCCGAACTTCAATTGCAATAGCCCACCTTTTTTAATTAAAATTAAAAGGCGGGCTAAAAATCACAATAAATCGGCCATTTTTTTTTTTTTTCAGCCATTATTGAACTTGTCCAAGAACTACTTATAAGTAACATACATAACATATTTGAAGAGAATATGTGAAAAACTTTTCAAGTTATCGCGCCCACAGGGTCAAATTATTGACGTAAAATGAAAAAAATCGCAATAAATCGGCCATTTTTTTTTTTTTTAGGCCATTATTGAACTTGTCCAAGAACTACTTATTAGTAACATGCATAACCAATTTGAAGAGGATATGTGAAAAACTTTTCAACTTATCGCGCCCACAAGGTCAAATTATTGACGTAAAATGTGAAAAATCGCAATAAATCGGCCATTTTTTTTTTTTTTTCGGCCATTATTGAACTTGTCCGAGAACTGGTCATTAGTAACATGCATAACAAATTTGAAAAGGATATGTGAAAAATTTTTCAAGTTATCGCGCCCACAAGGTCAAATTATTGACGTAAAAGGTGAAAAATCGCAATAAGTCGGCCATTTTGAATTTTTTTTCAGCCATTATTGAACTTGTCCGAGAAGTGGTCATTAGTAACATGCAAAACAAATTTGGGAAGGAAACATGAAAAACTTTTCAAGTTATCGCGCCCACAAGTAAATGTTAACGCCGACGCCGACGCCGACGACGCCGAACTTCAATTGCAATAGCCCACCTTTTTTAATTAAAATTAAAAGGCGGGCTAATAAATAGGAACTGTATAAACACAAAGTATAATAACACTGTTAATCCAAAATGTGCAAATCTTGATCATTTGATGATTGTTCTTGCTCCACAACTCACTTGTTCAATGTTATGCTTCTGTACGACTATAGCAGAGATGACAATAACAATTATCTCTGGGTAGACTAGCTCTTTACCCTTGAATTGCATACTCAGAAAACACGGACCTTGAAGCAATGTTGCTTTCCTTTGTGCCAGATTGACAGGCCAACAATTAAATGTCCCATGCTAGCTGGGTTGTGATATTCTAAGTATACATGGGCATACAGTGAATTTGAGTTCTCACTGTGTGACATAATGTCATGTTTGAGCCTTGTGACGGGATGTTATTCAATAGGTACAACGCCTTGCTCTACAAATCCCAAGGAAGGTGAATATGGCTACCAATACTGGGAAAACATTGGTCTAGCAATGAAACAATAATGACACCATATTGTATTTGAAGGCTCAGTGATTAGTGAACTTTACACCTATTGTCAACAAATAACACGATCACTGCTCCAGTGGTAATTTAGTCATGTGTAGAATGACTGTGCGGTCAGCGCTAGTGGTGAGTAGGCCTATACAACACTATACCACAGATGTTTTTTTCCAAATTTTAAAACTATATATTGACGATCAATGTATTGGCCGCCACACAACAATAACGCACAGCGCAGTCTGAGTCAACATCATACACTAGCCCAATGCTGGGTCGGTGTTGAGGCACTGTCGTAGACGCTGGCCAGTCAATCAGCATTGATCAGTGTGTGGTGTTTGCTGGTAGTGCACGCCTCTGCCATCTCACTTTCCCTCCACTGACAACCGCCATGGCAGATTTGCCACCTTTACAGCCATGGGCGATAGACAATAAAGTTAGTGATAGTCTACAGCTAATTCACACTCCTCTGTTCATCTTCATAATAATTTAATTCAGATTCATATGGGACGGTTTTTATTATATACCTAGGTAGGCATATCTGAACATGATATTGGAATGATAGAAATGCGTCCACGAAATATAGCCAGACATCACTGATTACTGATATACGGAATACGGGTTAGCTCATGTTAGCTCATCGGTGTCTTATCTTAGCTCATCGGTGTCGGCTCGATCACTGAAGTTAAGCAACGCCGGGCCCGGTCCCTAATTGGATGTGTGACCGCCTGGGACTACCAGGTGCTGTATACACTAGGACATGCGTGCAGCGATGTTGTGTCATGGGGCTTTGAGAACCAGGTAAATCAGATGGCTCGTCTGACTGACCTAGAGTTGGACGTAAAAGAAACTCAATGGACGTAGGCGCAGTTCCCATCCGGCGAGACCCCAGAAAATCAACAATGTGTGAGTACTTGGCACAAAAGGAAAATTTGCTTGGAATGAAAAATAGCTCGATGCGCCTCAATGGCAGCTCAGCTGTATATCTCCCAGGAGACTGAGTTAGATGTTAACAGGCCTTTCTAAGTTACTCTCGATGTTCAGCGCTCTGAACAGCCTCCGGCTGGATACATGGGCTTGGAACCAGTGTTAGAAAAGTCGCTTAAAAAAGAAGTTTGTTGCATCCCCCCCGCCAACACTTGTTGTGAGGTACCATTGGAAAGATGTGAATCTTGGGAGTAATTTTAGCCTGGGTGTGCATCTGTATCTACATGTATAAGAAAATTATAGGGCATTAATGAGAGGGGGGTCATTCAAGTAAATTATGACAAGCTAAACAACAAAGGACACATCTAAAGAATGATTTTTTGTTCTAATATTACCAGTATTGTAAACGTATGGGCTTCGTACACTAAATAAAAGGGAAACAAAAATATTTTTTTATATCTTTTTGCCAAAATACCTGAAAAATACCCTCGAAACTGATTTACTATATTAATTATTATTATTATTTATTCATTGTCAGATGAATCTGCATAAGAGTCTATCTGCTTATATTCCGTTATGTTCAAGCTTACTGTGTCAATTAATTATCTGAAAATACAATCATATATGAAAAAGGAAATGAGCAGGCGTATCGTGAGAGCTTTTTCGGGGGCATTTCAACCCCCCTTATTTATTATAAGTGGTCTTTTTTTTCACCAAATTTGGAAGAATCGTTCACATTGTGATAAAAGCACCAAATTGCATACAGAACTGCTCTAGAGTATAATGATCCATATTGAAAAAGGAAACACCATGCAGCTGTAGTGTAAGGGCTTTTTCGGGGCATTTTCAACACCTCTTATTGTTTGGAAAAAAATTGAGTAATTAGTACCGTATTTTGCGGGGTATAGTACGCACCTGTGTATAGTACGCAGGTACCAATATTTGTACCAAAAAACACAGATAGTACGCACCGGTGGATAGTACGCACCAGGGTGGTGAGTATCTACACAGTCTCTCTGGAGTGTGTGTGTGGTGTGTCTTTATTACTCGAGGCATTCAGAATGTGGTTCAACTCAGCTGGTGACATAAGGATATAATTGATTCACTAATAAAGATTATATAAAATAAATGAAATGATTCGATGAAAAGAAATATTATAAATAATATCAAAATATAAAATTAGAAAGAACTATCTGAGTATTATATTTATTTTTGTTTTAGTGTTGATTTGACCACAAATGATCACGATATAACATATTAGCGCCACCTGGTGAAAGCAGTCATAGTCAGGTAAATGACAGGAGAAGCGCCATCTGGTGAATAGGTTTACAGTGTAGTCTTCAATGGGATGCCTACCATTTATGACGGCCGAAACGGCGATAAAATCTGGCTAATTATTATTAAAATACAACGAATAAAAAAACGTTTTTGTATAACAACGTACAAGTTTTTATTTAGAGTAACAATAATGAAATGGCACATGTATGTATTGGTGACAGCACTGTCAAGGTGATTTATTACAAGCATACAATTAATGTCTATCATGTATATGTATAGATTCAGGAATGTGGCAATTATATCAAGAGCATAATTATTATTCTTTATTATTATATTATTCTTTTTGCCGTGAAACCTATCGGTATTAGCGTTCTAATATTATTTAAACTTTCTACCAGGTAGTCAAATTTTGTTTTCCACCAAATACGTCCACAACACTGTTTGTTTTAATAAACTACAAACATCAATAATAAACAGTTATGTAGGTGAAAAAAACCAAATTTGCCTACCAATCACTTGATTTTTTTGAAAAAAAAGGCGGTTGAAAATGCCCCGAAGAAAACCTTACACTAACTGAGCGATGGTTTCCGTTCCAAAATGGATCAGTATATTCTAGAGCATTTCTGCACCAATTCTTGTGATTTTAGCACAATGTGAACGGTTCTCCCAAATTTGGAGAAATAAAATGACTAATTACTTTCTTTTTTTTTGAAAAAATAAAGGGGTTGAAAATGCCTCAAAAAAGCCCTTATGCTACGCCTGCTGATTTTCTTTTTTATTACTAATGTATTTTCAGATAATTAAATAAAACAATAAGCTTGAACATATTGGGATATAAGCAGATAGACTGTGATACAGATTCATGTGACAATGAATAAATAATAAAAATAATTATATGGTAAATCAGTTTTTGGGGTATTTGGGGGGTGTTTTCGCCGATAAAATGTAAAAAAAAATATTTTTTTTATTTAATGTACGAAGTCCATACGCTTTAAATACTGGTATTAGTAAAACAAAAAATCATTATTTAGATATATCCTTTGTCGTTTAGGTCCAGGTTTAGGTCATAATTTACTTGAATGACCCCCCCCCCCCCCGTCATTAATGTCGTAAAACTTTCTTATACATGTAGATACAGATGCACACCTAGGCTTAAAATGATCCCAAGATGCCACTCTTTCAGAAAATCTAGGGTGTCGTCTGTTGGCGGGGGGGTGCAACACAACCACTTTTTTGGTGACACTGGCTCCCAGCCTAACATGCGCTATATAAGATTTCATTCATTCATTCATTCATTACATTTCCTATTGCAAATTTTGGACATGTAGGCCACAGAATATCCACTGCTGGAATAACACTAATCTGTCATACTGGTGGTAGGCCCTATATACCTGGTGTTTTCCGAGAGTGCTATAGTTTATATTTGGTAACACTGTCTGAAATGTTGACCTACTAATAAACCATGGACTGGAGACTGCTGCTGACTGCCGAAATTTGAGTTAGCATAATAAACATGTAATCAAAGGCTTCAAATCTTGATTCATATTATACATGGCGTCGCACTTTAGACATGGAAATATGGCGATATACAATTAAGAATCACAGAAATAACATTTCTTGTACAATAATATTAAATGTGTCACATTAAATTTAAATAGGCCCACAAAAGAACACAGAGACATGCTTATCATATCAAAATTACATATAATTAACTCTGTTGCTGTTGTGGGACAAGCAGCGCTCGCCAAAGGAAAATATTTTATGCATAGCTCAATTGGTCACGACCTTTAGGTTCATAAAGTCGATATATTGGCTCACAACTAATTTTAATCTCTAATAGCTAAATTGTAGCCAAATACGAAACAATTATAACAAGACTACATAAGTCCAGGAGATCCCGCTCCGAATTAGAATTTGATTCAGGCAATTTTGTGTAGGGTTATTAATGTAGTCCTAGGCTAGGTCAAAAATCAAGACGCAAGACAACTAGATCTAAGAGGCTCAGTCTAAGAGTAAGATAAGAACCGGACAGTCTGTCAGAGATTGCAAACCTCCATTGAAATTAATGATCCTAATCAGTATCCCAGTAATGGTCTGCCTATCTGGCACGGTTTACCCGATATCAGGCCAATCGAGGTAGATATTGGCTGATTTACAGTCATTTTGAATTCGATCTAGATTAGTTAAAAAATTTCAGGGTGCATCCTCCTCGGAACCTCACATTTTGTTTTATAGTAATTATTTGTTTTATAGTAATGGTCTTGCTATCTAGCACAGTTTACCTGATATCAGGCCCGACCTCCTTCCTCACATATTGTAATTATTTCTTACTCACCCAACTCACACATATGGAATAAACTGCCTGATTGCACCCTCCCCCCCCCCCTTCATTACTTTAAAGGGAGTTTGCCTCACAGTATTTTATCAGCAGCATTAGGAAACAAGAGCACACTCGATAATAGCCCGCCGCCGAATTATGATTAAGAAAGTAAAGACGAATGTCATCACGTAAATAACAACCCAAGATATAAATGGTATGTTAAATAAGATAGATACATGTATAATATGATATAATATATAATACTTGCATAGACTACAAGCAGATCTATAAAAAACCAGCCGCTTTTCAAGTTATCGCGCCCACAAGGTCAAATTATGGACGTAAAATAAATGTGAAAAATCGCAATAAGTCGACCATTTTGATTTTTTTACCGGCCATTATTGAGCTTGTCCAAGAACTGCTTATTAGTAACATGCATAACAAACTTGAAGAGGATACTTGTGAAAATGTTGAAGTTATCGCGCCTACAAAGTCAAATTATTGACGTAAAATGAGAAAAATCAAAATAAATCGGCCATTTTTTTTTTTTTTCAGCCATTATTGAACTTGTCCAAGAACTACTTATAAGTAACATACATAACAAATTTGAAGAGAATATGTGAAAAACTTTTCAAGTTATCGCGCCCACAGGGTCAAATTATTGACGTAAAATGAGAAAAATCGCAATAAATCGGCCATTTCTTTTTTTTTTTCGACCATTATTGAACTTCTCCAAGAACTACTTATTAGTGATATGCATAACCAATTTGAAGAGGATATGTGGAAAACTTTTCAAGTTTTTGCGCCCACAAGGTCAAATTATTGACGTAAAATGTGAAAAATCGCAATAAATCGGCCATTTTTTTTTTTTTTCGGCCATTATTGAACTTGTCCAAGAACGACTTATTAGTAACATGCATAACCAATTTGAAGAGGATATGTGAAAAACTTTTCAACTTATCGCGCCCACAAGGTCAAATTATTGACGTAAAATGTGAAAAATCGCAATTAATCGGTCATTTTTTTTTTTTTTTCGGCCATTATTGAACTTGTCCGAGAACTGGTCATTAGTAACATGCATAACAAATTTGAAAAGGATATGTGGAAAACTTTTCAAGTTATCGCGCCCACAAGGTCAAATTATTGACGTAAAATGTGAAAAATCGCAATAAATCGGCCATTTTTTTTTTTTTTTCGGCCATTATTGAACTTGTCCGAGAACTGGTCATTAGTAACATGAATAACAAATTTGAAAAGGATACGTGGAAAACTTTTCAAGTTATCGCGCCCACAAGGTCAAATTATTGACGTAAAAGGTGAAAAATCGCAATAAGTCGGCCATTTTGAATTTTTTTTCAGCCATTATTGAACTTGTCCGAGAAGTGGTCATTAGTAACATGCAAAACAAACTTGGGAAGGAAACATGAAAAACTTTTCAAGTTATCGCGCCCACAAGTAAATGTTAACGCCGACGCCGACGCCGACGCCGACGCCGACGCCGACGCCGACGCCGACGACGCCGAACTTCAATTGCAATAGCCCACCTTTTTTAATTAAAATTAAAAGGCGGGCTAAAAAGAATTGCAATAAATTTTTATATGTGACCCGATCTGGCAAAATGAGTCGTAAGTCGCAGTTTGACAAACTTGCTAGGGCCCCAAAATGACCTTGATAAAACCCATTTCTAATTTTCACAAGTTTTTATTTCCATTTAATCACTTTCAAATCCTAAACTGGTGTGGCATAAAAATACATGATGTAAAAAATTATTTTAAATATATCTATTATTTCACTTTTAGTTCTATTTATATTTTAATCAGTGATATTTGTTTCTTTTTACATGTTGCCATGGTAACAGTCACAAATGAGTAGGAAATATTCATACAATGTAAACTTTCGGATTATTGAAACACCATATTATAGTTCACTAAATTTTAGAATTATTGCAAATTTCAATCGTCTACATTGAATTGCAAGAAAGTGCCATCTCAGACATCTGTGATATGCAAACTAGCCAACTGTCGAAATTATACAGGATAATCAATTGGACCAGGGTAATCTGTCAGAAAATGTTCAGAAAAAAATTGGCGAAGATCAGATCAGTACTGATGACTGTTTTCACGAGTCAGGTGAACTATTTTCAGAATCATTGAATGTGCTCGACCTCCTATTTGCGGTCTTAAAATGTCCACATATGAGATGTCGTGGAGTCTCACATATTTTTTTGCACATAATTATGATATATATAAATATTAATATTACGATACCATATCGGTCTAGAGCAGGGCTCCCCACAGAAAAAACAATCATCTGGTTGTTCTCTCAAAATATTAATTTAGCGCGCGCGAGCAGCTCAACCCTTACACTGCTGCATAAAATTTGCAGCATGTGTGGTTGCCCACTAAGTAATATCTGGCACGTTTTTTCATAAAAAAATGATACTAAAAGCCAATAAACTGTCAGTTTGCCATCTTTAAAACGCAAATGGAAGGACACCACAAAACATAACTAAAAAAAAATCAAAAAAAAAAAAGTTTTTTTTTTTTTAGAATTCATCCGGTCGGGCAGCCCGCATTTTCGGCACTGTGGTGAACCCTGGTCTAGAGGTCGAGTGCACCACCTCGGCGCTGGGTCGATGTTGCCGGCCTCATGCGTGTTTTGCCGGCTAGCCCACAAATATTTTTTTTTGTGGGTTGGCGGGGGGATAGCGTACGGGCTGTTGTGATTTATCAGGTGCATGTCTGGCGTCGACTTGGCACACTTGATCCATACACACTCTCGTATGTCCATGTTTTGTTGAATTTTGCTTATTAATTCTGGTGGCTTGCATGATGGCGACTAAAAGTTTTGATCTTAATACAAGTCTCCATGCCGATTACATCATTATCTGTATATCTGTATATAATTATCAGACTAGATATTATTTGTTAAAGAGGTGAATAAATGATTCTGGGTATTGTAGAGCACTTAATACTTCAATTTATAACACATCTTGGATATGCACATCAGCCAATTATTTAACATTACCAGAGTGATCTGCCAGAAAATTTAGAAAAAAAATTGTTGAAGATGTGATTGATAATTAGCGAATATTAATCACTGACGTCAAATTGTTTTAGAATAATAATAATAAAACAATACACAGCACCACTAAAACATTAAGTCTCCACCACATAGTGGGCGCAGACAAAAAAAGAATACATAAAAGACAAAATACCTGGTTAGGTGAAGATGGTGAAACCCTTTTCAATGTGCTGCCTGGCGGCAAATCTGTAGCAAATGGCTCATCTGTAATATGATATAATCACATGTCAATTCAGGTGATAAATACTACAACAGTTATACATTTCCAAGAAAAGAACTAAAACTTGTCAAGAACAGATGTGGAAAATTGAAAACCAATGTAGTTGTGTTGCTACTTATATTTTTATGAAGAAGGAAGCTTCCAAATATTTATTAATAAAGGTACATGTAGAGAGTACACTTGTGCCACACAAAATAATCATGGGTTACTTTACATAAAAAATGGAGAGTTTTTGAGTTAACAATAATTTTTTTTTAATCTAAGAACTTAACTTTGACCCTGACCTATTGTTGAAAACAACTGACGCAGGGGTTGAATGTTTGTATAAATTATGAATTCAATCTGTTGGACAATGTTGGAGCAGTAGCCACGAAAAATACCCCAAAAATATAATTGCAGACACTCTGCTATTTTGGCCGTGACCTAGTTTTTAGTCAATGCGAGCCCATTTTCGAACTTATCCCAGCTATTGGCAAAATAGATATATGGTATAAATTTTGGAGCAATACATAGAAAATTAATCGAGTTAATCGAGTGGACAAAAACGTTTGCAGCTTGAAAAAAATAAAGGTCATAGAGGTCACAGAAAGGTCCCCTCCACTCAGCACATCCCACATGTTGGCAAATAAAATGAGAAATGTATTCCACATTTGGCACTAAAACCACCTATTTTGAAAGCCCCCCCCACCCATTTTGGAACCCCCCCCCCCCACTCAAACAATCCTGGTGAAAACCCTGAACCTGCATTTGAAGTAAATTTAGTGTGTATTCCAGTAGCGTACAACAAGTTATAGTGCGAAAAGTGGCATACAGAGAGGCGGACGAACAGAAGCGCCGCATAACGGCAATAAGCATCTGCCAAAATTTGGCTGAGGCCTGATAGTAGCATGGTATCACCTGAATTCACAAATGGTATATAAGGCATAAGGGAAGGGGGTAGATGATCAGGTAACTCGATGTCATTTCTCCTCAAAACCACCAAATGCATGGCTGTGCAAAATTCATCTAAAGACAGTTTTCCATCATTGTTCACATCAGATAAATTCCTGAAAAAAATATCAATTCTGTTCAAGTACCTTAGTGATTTCATATATTATGTTTCACAATTTGTATTCACAATTATTTTCTACAGATGCATATTTTATAGGATTACTATGTTGTTCAGTATGAAATAGTTAGGATTTTTTCTAAGGTAATTAATATTTAAAGCATAGTGGTGATCTAAAAAACAGACCATATCTTTGATAATTCATGAATTGGTAATCTTGATTTTTCAAAGAATTGCTTGGAAACTCCTCCAGAAATGTGTCCAGCCAGATCTTGCTGCATAGTGCGAAACTGGTTGGTATAATAATCCCTTTGTTCATCAGTTATAGTCCACACATCATCAACACTTTCAGTTTCTGAACTGACAGAAGAAGTGTCTCCTTTGCCTGCACTATCTGTGCTGAAATGTGCCCATTCCTTGTTTTCATTGCTGATTAAACCTATCAAATAGTATCATAAGCAATTATAATAAATATATACTGGAACCCTCTGACAAAATGAGCAACATTTAATTGTAAATCAAAGATCACAAATCAAGGCCAAAGTCCAAAAATACAAACACAACCTTTTCTACCAATACAAATTGTCAGGACATGTGAAATCACAAAACTTCAGAGACTAGTTAGCTACAAGAACAACTGGTAGCAAAATCCTCTGTAGAATTAACACTCTTTCGAGGCTTTTCAAATGATTCAGCCATTGACATTAACGTCCGACCGGCCGCCCGAGACAGGTTAAAAAGGCCCAGGTCGGATAAACTGTCCACATCGGCTGCCCGGTGGTCGTGCAAAGTTTTCATAGTTTTAGCCCTACTTACCACTTCCAGGTCTAGTTAAAAGTTACCAGGGCAGACAAAAATCACAGTTTACCTGCCCTGTTGTCTAGTATAAAACAATCCTAATGTGAATGGCTGATGATTACAAAAATTCCAGGTTCCATCTTTCCAACTAAAATGCAATACACAAGAATGAAATAGCCTCACATCTCCCCTCACATTCATCTGTTCCTTGCCACAGTTGTAGAGATTACATGTACATTTTGTAATTACATAGTCATATCTGCCTGCATGTCTTGTAGGCTACGACAATTTAAACTTTTTCAGATTTAGCACCTTAATCTAAATATTCAATGATCTTCATAAGTGTGTATAAGAGTTACATTATACACCTGTATTATGGTTGAGTGGACTACTGGTTTTGACATATGGGTTAGCTAACCTTTAACAATGTATCACTGAGCAAGATTGTTACTTACAAACATCAGAAAAAAAAAATTGCATAGCTTTAATTCTGGCCATTTCACGATACAAACAAATATTTGTCTAGCAAAATATTTATACATGAATGATGCGAAAGAAGTACGAGTCAGAGCTTGAAGAAGAATTTAACACTAAAAAATAATTTTCAAAGAAACTGATTCAACGTCTCCAGGTCTGCTCCATTTAAATGACCATGTGCCTTCTGTGCGATAAACAGGTGAATAGGCTCTTCCCACTGCTGGGGTCATTATGTATGACATTCATTTTCTCAGTACAGATAAGTGAACAAATTTATGGGGAATCTTTAATGTGAAAAATATAGAAAATGTCTAACAATAAAACAAATTCATGTTGTATATATACATGTACATATTTACTATGACAAATAAGTGTAACGACTTGTATTTATGTCAATAAAATATCTGTATGTCTGTCTGTAAACACGCAGGCAAAATATTATTACATGTATGCAAATAAAAGTTGAATACATACACTTTTGGCACTTTTTTGATAATCTTACAATTTCATGTAATTTTTTTAATAGAGGTTCACAATACATATTCTACTTTTCATGAAAATAAGATTTTGTATTTGTCTGGCTCAGATACAAAATTGTACAGTATCACATTTCCAAGCTTGTAAGATTACCTTGTTGGACTTCCACTTGATGCTGATCTACATGTATGTCATTGTCAAATGAAGCCCAGCCTTTTTCTGACATTTTGTGGGAGCCATCAGCAACACCAGAATGTGTGCCACCTTGAACACTACCATGCATACTTGGGTGCATATTTGAGTTCATGTGCTGAGATGGCGCCTGTCCTGGAGCTATGACCGGAGGTGTAGGCTGAGTTCCCCCAGGGTCCTGGAGGCTACCTCTTGGTTGTGTGGGGGACATGGGTGGGCTTTGTGAAGGTGAGAAAGTGTTTTTTGTTGGTGACAAAGCTTCTTGTGAATTCTCATGGACTTTATTATTTGTCTGTCAAAAAACGAAAAAAATGGAATGTCAGCTACAAAATAAGCATGTATATGCATGCAGATACTCTTATAATATGTATGACAGCCTAACTCCTATGGAAAGCCACTTGCTAATTCCTGAAAGTGACATTTTCCATAGAAATTAACCTCATATAAATAGAGAGCCACCATACTTGCAAGGCAACATTTTCTGTATCCCTTTTGCAACAACCTCTCTGAAACATCACCCAATCTTTCCTGTCTGTGAATATCAACTCACAAAATTCACCATGCCTTACAGCGTACCAGGTGATACCGCGGCAGGCATGTTGAATACTATAGGGTATGCTTCTCAATGCAATTCTATATCACCAATCTATCTAACCGGTAACACAGTATCCTAACACATCAGAATTTCATGTTTCATGACTTCAAATACTTACCTTGCATTTTTCAATTCAGTACCATCTCACGACAAATCGAAATAGCTATCATGCCCATGGGTGTGTGAATGACACCTTACACATCAAATACTGTGTTGTGGCTTTTTTTCCATCTTATATAAATCTATTATACTCCTTGTCAGGAATGACCTCCTAATTGTCACTGATATTCTTCTTCCAGCCAGTTGCTAATTTTTTTTTTAAATGTGGATAAAGAACAAAAAAGTCTCTTTAAGCTTGCAATACACTTCGTAACATGTTACGCAGCATGTTACACCACACCCATTTTGTTACATGTTCATCATACACTATGAAACATGTTTTGCAGCATGATACGCAACATTACGTACATGTTACATAGGGTATGTGGAAATGTTTACAGTTACATATCTTTTGTGTTAAGCCACATGTTACAAAAAAATGTCTTATTTTTGCAACATAAAAATAAAATGAAACATGTCCCACAGGGTTCCAAATACCCAGTCGCCCACTCGCCATTGGCCCCTTGTTTTTGCTGTGAGCTAATCAAGATGACACAAAGGTAGCCCAAATTGCGAATGTATAATAGCTTGGACTATCCTTATTTAAAGAACTTGAATGTACAATAAACATATTTTAATATACTCAAAATCATTGGGATTTATATAAAATCCCTATGGGTCTACAAGTATAAAATGCAATGCTCACAGGAAAAATCCACTATTCAGTGTATGAATTATTCCTGAATTCCATGAGTATTTTTTGAAGACTAACCACACATAATACCCTTCCCATAGACTTACATGTATTATGACCCATACGCTCAGTCCTCCCAGCACTCCTAAAATGGGGAAATGTAAATAACCCTATAAATCATTTTAACCATCCTTAGACCTGTTCTCTTTCAATATACAAAATAAACGTATGTGAATCTGCTTGCTTTTCTGTTAATTTAGCCAAGAAAAGTTCTTGCCCCACACTCCACTGAGCGACCTAGAAAACAATTGACCTCGTTTTTTAGAAAAGCCTTGTTACAGCCAGCGCAAGGATTTCCTGTTAGATCTATCTTTCCTAATTTCGATGCTTTTGATACAAAAAAACATCACAGAATCTATTTAAATTGGTATCAAAATGATATATCCGTAATAATCACCACCGGTGCTGCAAAGAGCCACAATTTTTAAAAAGGGACTAACTTTCTTATTCTTAAACTTCATAATGATATGCGCGAATGAATTTGTGTGGAGAGACCATAATACATGTGTCATGAGTGGTCATGTTTTTATAGAAGGGAAATATATGATTAAGTGGGCTACTGAAATTTGATGTGGGCGACCAAAATTAGCATCTGAGGGGCCCACATGGCTACGTATCTTTGCCCCTGTCCTATTTTCTTAATCCATGTTTTGACCACATGTACCATATTCATTCTAATAACCGCCGATATTCAAATAAACGCATACTCCCCTTATTTAAACATAAACCCACATTATGTACACTATGTGATCATTGAAAAAATACTAATAAGCATCCATCCCCCCTGTAACCTCTGGGTTATTTTATTCAATGCCCCGGGCATTTATTAGAATAAATATGGTATCTTTTGGTCTGGCTAACTGGTTTACAATGTCAAGAATACAATTTGTTTTAACTGTATTGGCCATTGAAAAATAGGGTAAAAACTCATAATGGAACATATTCTGCAGTGTAATCAATCAGGGCCACTCACAAACTTTGTGGAGGGGCACTGACGAATCAGGGAGTACTTTAATAAGAAAATAAATAACTTGATTCACATTTATTATCATAACTTACATTAAGATGAAGAGGAGCTTGTTGACTACTGTCAAATGATTGCAAACGTCTGCAATGTTTTGGTGGTGGTGGCAGCCCACCTTGCAGCATTTGTTGCGGCATGGACTGGGATATAGGTTGCAAAGGGTACTGAGCCACCTGATGTGATGACGCCTGATTTCTAAAAAAAATAATTAATAATTTGCAATAGGATAGCATAAAGCCTACAATTGATTAAAATGTTATTGTCTGAGATTATCCATAAACCAATATTTAAAATGAGACTAACTAGACGTACTGTTTTCTGCACGAAAGACAATAAAAAAACGTTAAATATTTCCAGGTGAAAAATAACGAAATTTTTTCGAGTTGGGTGTCATCAGCGTATTTTATTAGATTCTTCCTGAAGGTTAATAACATGGTCAGAAATATCCAGAGAACCACCACGATTCATAAGATATCATGCCCACAAGCTTGGGTGGACATTTTGGAAAATGGCAGTTTATGGTTAAAAAATATATGGGAATAAATTTCTTAGGCACATAGGTCATACCTGTGAAAAATAAACAAGATTAAACAGCTTACTTTCAAGTGAGAGCTAAATCGACTTGCCGACAAGCCCGCTGTGGTGGGGCCAGAGGGACCGGTGGCGGAATGTTGCTAAACACTATAAATATCAAAATATAAATAGAATCTGGGATGCTTAATTACAAATTTCTATCAATATATTCACATACCTGTCATATCCTATGGATTGGTCTGCTTGCGTATCTGGCATGTAGGTTGAATTAGTACCGTACTGTACATACTGCATCCTCCGAGAATCTGCTATTAAATTTTTAAACTTTAGGCACAGACTGCATTTGGGTGAGATAAACATATCATAAACAACTAAGTATATGTGATGTGATACCCCAAAATCGGGTGGAAGGGGGCAATCAAAAATCTTGAATTTTTATTTTTAGTTTTGAAGTGATTTTGCTGCAAATATTATATACCGTATTTTTCGGTGTATAACCCGCTACTTTTTATTCCGGGAAGGCCTGGTGCGGGCTATATAACTAATGCCGGCTATACATTGTTGACGTCCGAAATTAAAAGAGGACATTTTTTATGTGGTTAAATCTCTACTATAGTAGTATTCGTCTACAATGCAATGTTTGTACTTCAGAGTGTCTTGTGATGAGAGTATCCTTCTAAACCTCTCAGATAAAAATAAGAATTTGATTGACGACTTTAAAATAAAGTCAGGCTTGCTTATAACAAACATGGATACAGTGAAAATCCAGGTATAACATAATGAAACAAATTTAATTTGTTTACAACAATTCAGATCAGCAATGCATTTACCCTTAATACTCTGAAGTTGACAATATTTAGTGGTTTGTATTAGCACAAACTTAAAGGGACTGGCCCAGGCTAAAATCATAAAAAAATTTGTGATTTTATTTCGAGTTCTTAATATGACCATATGATGTAAGCATGTACATAGACTAGAACTGCAAATTTTTATAATTTTTGTGCTGCGCATTCACCAGTTAGGCTAGATATAGAGACGAAATTCCTGATTTGTAATTATTGACAACCATGTCAAAAATAAGAAATGCGGGAATTTCGTCTCTATATCTAGTCTAACTGGTAAGTGCGCAGCACAAAAATTTTAAAAATTTGCAGTTCTAGTCTATGTACATGTTTACATCATATGGTCATATTAAAAACCCGAAATAAAATTACCGATTTTTTGATGATTTTAGCCTGGGCCAGTCCCTTTAACCAATTTTGAAAAGTTGAATGTGTCTTAATTTCATCATTATTATTATTTTTTTATCATAAATAAATCACCATAAGATCATTGCTGTATTTCTATACAATTTGATAATAAGTAGCTAAACATACCATTTTCAATTTGTTTCACAAACTTGGGTAGTGGAAGTTCTCTTCCTGTGGGATTAGAAGAGAGATGAAAACATGAGAACTGATCCAATCTTCTGCATGATGGCCATGTTGATGATATGGAGGCAGAGTTTGTATCATGTAGATTATTTCTTTAGCATTAGAGGAACCTCTTGGCTAGTGGATAATAAGCTATCCATTCATTTAGACAAGAAAGTGTTTTTAAGAATACGGTGCTCAGTCTTAAAACAATATCACTAAATAGATATCAAAAAATTATTTATTTTCACATATTGTGATGATTGTGGTTACATGTTTTATTACACAAAAAGGTACAATATCATTAAATAAAATTAGCATATATATTTTCTGTAAATCCCCGAGAAAATGCAACAGATTGCTCCTCAAAGCATATTTGTCCATTTGTTTTTCAGTGGGCCTATGCCCCCAGGACCCAGACTCAAATATACGGCACATTAAACTCAGGGCTTTATTTTTAGAAAGGGGGAACCCTGCCCTTTGTAGTCTATATCATCAACAAAAAACATTTAAATTTTTTTTATATTTTTATAAATAAATGACCACATGCTGGAAGATGCAATATTGGTCCACATTTATTAATTAGAATACCCAGAAAATTCTTATTTTGTCTCGCAAAGAAAGAATAAGATTTGAATATTTTTTAATATAGTTTAAATAAAACGATAGGTGTTGAATGTTCAATAGGCGACATTCAGAAAGATGAACGAACAGTTGTCTAAATGTTGGTTCAATGCTGACGTAACATTTACCTTCTTTTTAAAAGTACAGGTGGCTAGATTTTTTAATATAGTTTAAATAAAACGATAGGTGTTGAATGTTCAATAGGCGACATTCAGAAAGAAGACGAACAGTTGTCTAAATGTTGGTTCAATGCTGACGTAACATTTACCTGCTTTTTAAAAGTACAGTTGGCCAGATTCCAAATTTCCAAATTAAATATCAATAAAAACTATTTGTTATGTATACATGTTATCCAATTTTAAAAAGTGTGATCACAGAACTGTTGTTATTTTAATTTAACCATTGACAATCAAAAGGATATTCCGAGGAATCGACATTGGCCACAGAGTGATGTGGGTGAAACTGAGCGGGGTGCATTGATTACAGCATGCATCACTCCATGGAAGGTTAGTCAGCATTTTCAGCCATTTAACAAACATTATTAGCTTAACCCTTACACTGCTGCATAAAACTTGCAGCATGTGTGGTTTCCCACTAAGTAATATCTGGCACGGTTTTTCTTTAAAAAAACATCTAATACGATTATAGTTAGCCATCTTTAAACCACAACAGAAAGACACAACAAAACAAAAGTGAAAAAAAAAATGTAAAAAATTTGTTTTAAAAAAACAAGACTACATGAGTCCAGGAGCTCCTGCTCCGAATTAGAATTTGATTTAAGCAATTTTGTGTAGGGTTATTAATGTAGTCCTAGGCTAGGTCAAAAATCAAGACGCAAGACAACTAGGTCTAAGAAGCTCAGTCTAAGAGTAAGATAAGAACTAGACAGTCTGTCAGAGATTGCAAACCTCCATTGAAATTGATGATACTAATCAGTATCCCTGTAATGGTCTACCTATCTGGCATGGTCTACCCGATATCAGGCCAATCGAGGTAACTAATAGCTGATTTACGGTCATTTTGAGTTTGATATAAACTAGTTAAAAAATTAGGGTGCATCCTCCCCCGAAACCTCAAATTTTGTTTTATAGTAGTGGACTAGTAGCATCTAACACAGTTTGCAAAATATTGGGCATGTGAAAGTAAATAATGGCCGATAGGGGGCCATTTTGAAATTGATCAAGTCAAAATTTTTCAAGATGCATCTTCAGCTGAAATCTCACATTTCATTCTATAGTAATGGTCTAGCCATCTAGCACGGTTTACCAAATATCGCCCATGTGAAAGTGAATAATGGCCGATAGGAGGCCATTTTGAATTTGATCAAGTCGAAATTTTTCAAGATGCATCCTCTCCTGAAATCTCACATTTTGTTTTATAGTAATGGTCTAGCCATCTAGTACGGTTACCAAATAACGGCTATGTAAAAGTGAATAATGGCCGACAGACGGCCATTTTGAATTTGATCGAGTCAATTTTTTTCAAGATGCATCCTCTCTTGTAATCTCACATTTTGTTTTATAGTAATGGTCCAGCTATCTAACACGGTTTACAAAATATCAGCAATGTGAAAGTAAATAGTGGCCGATAGGCGGCCATTTTGAATTCGATTGAGTCGAAAGTTTTTAAAAGGCATCGTCTCCCGAAACGTCACATTTTGTTTTATAGTAATGGTCTAGCTATCTAGCACGGTCTACCTGATATCAGGCCTATCGAGGTAAATAATGCTGATTGTCTGCCATTTTGAATTCGCAAGTTAAAAATTTTCAGGGTGCATCCTCCCCTGAAAACTCACACTTTGTTTTATAGTAATCAGGTAATGGTCTAGCCATCTAGCAAGGTTCACCAAATATCAGCCATGTGAAAATGAATAATGGCCGAAAAGGCGGCCATTTTGAATTTGATCAAGTCAAATTTTTTCAAGATGCATCCCCTCCTGAAACCTAACAATTTATTCGATATTAATGGTGTAGCTATCTTGAGCGGTTCTCATGATATTCCGCAATATCAGGCCTGTTGAGGTGAATAATGGCCGATAGGCGGCCATTTTTAATTTTATCGACTTGAAATTTTTCAAGATGTATCCTCTCCTGAAACCTCACAAAACTCACACTTTGTTTTATAGTAATCAGGTAATGGTCTAGCCATCTAGCACGGTTTACCAAATATCAGCCATGTGAAAATGAATAATGGCAGAAATTTGATCAAGTCAATTTTTTTTAAGATGCATCCTCATCTGAAATCTCACATTTTGTTTTATAGTAATGGTCTAGCCATCTAGCAAGGTTGACCAAATATCGGCCATGTGAAAGTGAATAATGGCTGATAAGCGGCCATTTTGAATTTTATCGAGTCGAATTTTTTCAAGATGCATCCTCCCCTGAAATCACACATTTTGTTTTATAGTAATGGTCTAGCCATCTAGCATGGTTTACAAAATAACGGCCATGTGAAAGTGAATAATGGCCGATTGGCAGCCATTTTGAACTTGGACGAGTTGAATTTTTTCAAAATACATCCTCTCCTGAAACCTTACAATTTGTTTTATAGTAATGGTGTAGATATCTTGAGCGGTTTTCATGATATTCCACAATATCAGGCCTGTCGAGGTGAATAATAGCCGATAGGCGGCCATTTTGAATTTTATCAACTTGAAATTTTTCAAGATGCATCCCCTCCTGAAACCTAACAATTTATTTGATATTAATGGTGTAGCTATCTTGAGCGGTTTTCATGATATTCCGCAATATCAGGCCTGTCGAGGTGAATAATGGCCGATAGGCGGCCATTTTTAATTTTATCGACTTGAAATTTTTCAAGATGTATCCTCTCCTGAAACCTCACAATTTGTTTTATAGTAATGGTGTAGCTATCTTGAGCGGTTTTCATGATATTCCGCAAAATCTTTCAGTCGGATTTACCGATGTTATAAATTAGGTCAAAGTGCTGGGTCAACTTCAAGGTCAAGGTTCAAAAACCTGAAAAGGCACAACTAGGGACCTTAGAGAACATGTATGTGCAATATGACTGTCATCGGCTCAGTAGTTTTCGAGATCTGCTCCGGAAACGAAGTGCGCGTCAAAACGTCTAAATAGGTCATAGTTCTGAACCAAAAGTAGGTCAAAGGTCAAATACCCTAAAAGGCACAACTAGACTCCCTAGGGGTGTTGTGTGTAAAATTTGAAGACAATCGGACAAGTACTTTCAGAGATATGCTCCGGAAACGAATTGTTTACGGACGGCCCAACGCCGTAACATCAGCATTTTCTCTTCTGCGACCTTGCGTATTGAATTCAGATTAAAAATATTTTAACCTGTCCATTCTCCACCTAGAAGTAACCCACATACAGAAAATTGTTATCCTACCTTATTTTCTCACAAAGTTATAGGCAAAAGAAGAGGCAAAAAAAAACAGAGGCGGAATCCATAGCTCCCTCCGTCTCACCTATGGTGACGGCGGGAGCTAGTCGTCCACAGCAAGGAATTTAGAAGGACAGGAATCACAACTGCTTCGGAGGGCTGGGATCAAAGGATTGTGGTTGCGAGCATGAATAGTCCCATTGATGAGGCACAGTAGAAGCCCTTTGTTTCGGGCGGGGTATATGAGCGTGTCCAATTAGCTCAAGTCGCGTGGGACCATGTTCTTTGCGTTATCCCCGCTTTCAGGGCCAACAGCTGGATGGCATCTGCCTGGTTACTAACGGAAAAGGGGAATCCGGTCAAATATGTGCAAACATCACAATGTCGTCATCACGAGGGATTTCCCTGTGCATTCATTACAGTGAGAAAGCACGTGGGATGACGGACATTTTGATGCCACTATCATTTCTCTACTATATGTGACGGCGAACTTACGGCTAATACTTCTAAAAGACTTTGAGTATGTTTCTGTAACTAAGGCATTACAATTTACATCCGTAAATAAAGTAAATTTCCGCAGGCCAAAGTAAAACTAAAATTTAACAAGAGAAAGATACATGTATTAGTATGAATACGGTATGTGAAATTCTTATGATACTTTGGATTGACCCCCCAGCTTCTTTATTTGACCGTACCCCCCCCTCGTCATGTATCAC
The DNA here is from genome assembly GCA_964017125.1 of Flabesymbios commensalis. NCBI lineage: Eukaryota > Metazoa > Annelida > Polychaeta > Terebellida > Flabelligeridae > Flabesymbios > Flabesymbios commensalis. The sequence goes on from OZ024907.1 coordinate 39,987,491, forward strand.
TACACGTTATCTGGGGAGTATTCCTATTATTGCCGCACTAATCACGCTTTCTAATAGCTCCATTTTTCATTATTATTTTTTTCAATTCCAGAGAAATGTCCTACTGTTACATCCCAGCCCAAGATCCTCTAGGCTGATATTTGTTTAAAACAAGAGGACTGAAGTCCTATATCATCCCCCGCCATAAATTAGGTTAGAGTTATTGCGATCACAAATATTTAGAAAGTGGACTTGTGGTGGCCATTTTAAATTTCAGTAGAATCACCTGCACATTCTGACTGACTTTTCTGACTTAATTTCTTTTTGTGTTTTTGCGCCAACAAAAAAATTATGAAGTTCAAGCATGGCGCCCATTTTGAATTTCTGTAAAACCTTGAAAAAATCACCTGCACATCACAAATTGTGGGGAATGTGATTGTGAAATTTGAATAATTTCTGACGTTAAGTTTTAAAGTTTTTGCACCCACAAAAAATTTTGGAGTTTACTTCTGGCGACCATTTTGAATTTTGGTCGCATCTTAAAAAATCAATTGCACATCCACAAGTTGCTAGGAACGTCATGTTAAAATATAAAAAAAATTGACCGAACAAATTTTTTGAGTTTTTGCGCCCACCAAAAAATTGAAGTTGATCCGTTGCGGCCATTTTGAATTTCATTAAAACCTTGAAAAAGTCACCTGCACATCTCCATATGGTGGGGAATGTGTGCCGGACGCCCGACAGAATCCTGGCGTGACTAAAATCCCCCTTCCCCTACAGGCGGGGGATAAAAACTGAAGAAAGTAATTGAGGGTGTTTTCTTTCATTATTTATCCCAAACATTTAGATAGACACAACACCAAAAATAAAAATGTGAATTGGTTAAATTTGGCTGATCAATATAAACAAAGAGTACATGCAGTATAGAAGCTAAATTAGTGAAATCTCGGAATTCCACCTCTCGTGAAATAACACTGTCAGCATAAGATCCTATGAGACGAGTGAGATGGGAGGGAGATGTTGACCAATCAGAGTTTGAGCACACCTGTCGACCAGACCTGTCGATATGACAATGATTTGTGTCAGGAATACAAATATTATTTTTTTGTGAGTTTTATAAATCGCGTAATAAATATTATAACACAAATATGATGTTTTTTTACTAAATCGTGTGGTCAGATATTATAATTATCACGGATATTATATTATCCGTAGGATAACTACCAAGCCTGTAGGCCTGAAATGGTTGAACACACTCCAATAAACTATTCCGACCTTATTCATGGCTAGTAAAGGACACGAAAATAAGCTGAACATTACAAACAACAAACCTTATGTAAGAAAGCTTTTCACTATGCTCGTAAACTCAACCCAATTCACAAGACCAATTTGATACATATAGGCATACGTGGCTTACAATCAATCATTACCACTAGGCCTAAATATGAAAATCGTCGTCCCCATGTCTGAGATATGCAGTTGGTCCTTCAGTGATCTGATTCAATGTCATGGCTCTATTTCTTAACTGCTTATTGCTGACCGTCATAGTGACAGTCACCGAAATAATATGAGTTTCACTTGATCTGCTGTTATTCAATACTTACAACAAGGTGATTTTGTGTTGGGTGTGAATTGCAATGTGGGATTTGGCGAGACAGGCAATCGGCGATAAATTAAATCAGGCGATAAATTAAGTCAGATCAATCAAGATAAATCAAAGAACAACTCAAAACCACTGATCTTGATAAATATATTATAAAATTGGCGATAAATTAAGTCAGATCAATCAAGATAAATCAGAGAACAACCCAAAATCACTGATCTTGATTATATAACCATGAACGTAAAAATAATGACAAATATATTTAATATTCCACATACTTTCGTTTTACCATGTCAGATCGTCGCAATGAAAAAGTTAACTTATAAACGGGCATTGATATGTTTCTGAATAACCGCGCGCATTGATTCACAATAACCACTGGGCCAACACTAGCCCAGCATTGGGTCAAGGAGTTGTGTTTGCCGGGTGATAGCTGATCACAGGCATACCACCTCTGGCTTTCCGTCTCTGTAAGCCCTACAGTTGGTTCAATCCTGACTTAAAAATTTATCATTTCATCAATATTGGCGCTAAGGAAGTCTGTAATATATCAATCTTGAATAGTTTTAGCTGAAAAGAACAAATATATATCTTGAATCCTGATATATTTACAATTTAAATATACTTAGTTCACAGTCAGAAGTGAGAAGGTGCCTGTGGCGAGTCCTCGCGTATTACATAATCACAGTTGGCCTCGAGCCGGGTGTGTATCATGTGTATACACTGACATGTATACACAGCTACAATTAACAAACACAACAAAGTAGCTGCTTACATTACAAGTGAGCAGATACTGCCTTTCGAGTTTATAGCAATATCGGCTCACTCACGGAAAGCGAGATGGCCCTTCAGTATATGACTGACCCGGATATCGCTCATGAGATTGGTCGAGATAACAATGAGATAAAAATGAGAGATCTAGTCCAGCCTCATTGACATACCAATGTATCAATGTCACATGTCTGTTGTACATGTGATGCAACATTGTACCGCGTGATTTGCAGCGCCATCTGGCGAATGCGGTGGCAATTTGCGTTGCAACAGGTTCCGACATGGAAAGATGTTTCACCAATAGTCCTTAGTGATGAAAATGCCCCCAAAACAAGAATATTTTGCAAAATAAGAACGTTTCACATCTAGTTTTGCCCTCTTTTAAAATTATTTTACACTATTTGGTACCCAGGGTACAGCCCTCAAAAATAAATAAAATAATTAAACAAAATGGCAGATTTTTATTTAGTACCCCAAGGTACCGCGTGGTGCATCATGTTGAAATATCCAGAGATGTGAGTGACCTAGATATTGTGTGTGTGATTGGTCAGGGGAGATCATCTGGTCCAATGGTTTGCCTAAGATGAGATCAGCACCATTAAGAATTTTTTTACCACAATACAGTGAAACCTGCTATCAATGACCACCTTTAATGTTAGCCAAAATTAGAGGAAAGGGGGAGGGGGGTTTAAAAAAAAAAAATTAATAAAAAAAAATTCAAAGTTAGGGGTTATTTTCAACTGCCGGAATGTCAAAAGATATAACTATTTAATGTTTTCAAAACACTGAATTAATCAAATAACATTATTTATTTGTATATATTGATACAGGAAAAAATATTTATGCTTTGATTTCTATTAAAATAACGCGGACGGAAGGGGATTACAAACGGACCCTTTATCTCTGAGATAATGTGATTCCGCCATTTTTGAGTTCTTAGTCAAAGTGGGCATGACTATTAGCTGAATAAATCAAGAACCGAATTCCCCTCCACATGCTCTGTCCAAAATATTACACCCTGTACTCTTAACTTCTAACTATTAAGTAGCCCTACTCTAGACTACACCATAGAATAAATTTGATTTTTTTAATTAATATAATATAGCTGGTGTTTGATCTATGCCCATTCTATTGTTATTAGGCCTACTTACCAGTGGAGAGTGAAATTTATATCAGCATAATCGCAGCACAGTACCGCTGGCCGATACATAACGTATATATTCACCAGGTGGCGTTATAGTAAGAATTTGAAGCGTGGAAATCTGTGAATTAGATTGACCGCTGCCCGAACGGAAGTAATCTTGAATCAAGATGGCGTCATCTGTATTTATAAACAAGTTTTTTCGAAGATTGTTAAAATTTCACACATTGTGGCCGCTATACCAGGGTAAAAATGGATTTTTGGCCTAAAAAAACTGACCGGTGGCCTGGTTTTGGGGTGACCGTTCATTGGAGAGTCTAAACAGTGAAAATGTGATCGGGAAATTGGTTTTGTGACCGTAAGTTGCGGTCGACCGGCCATAGTGGTGACCGCCGGGACCGAGCTTCACTGTAGTGGCTATGGCGCTAGATGGTATAAAGACCAAGTGTTAAATTTTCAAAGGCAAGATATATCATTGCAAAATATTGCATCTATATCTTAATATATTTGCTTTGGAAAGTAGAACATCTGCTAGCTTCCCCCAGTTTCAGACTCTCATTGTGGCAATTTCGTAAGATTATATTGGGAAAGTTTGATCCCAAGGTAGGCATTGTTCTCAGTAAAATCTATATGCTATCTACAGGATATAAACTGATGGCTCAACCCACAGCTCAAAAACTGGAGACCACCAACTGTCGTAAAATTGACGACGGAAATCCTAATAACTCGGCAAATACAGATATTCATGCTTATTCAGAAACAACGTTTGATGGACCTACTATAGACTATGTGATGACAGAAAACTGGATATATGGGTGTTGTAGTTTTTGGGGAAGATAGCGAGTGATAGTCATTTGGGACACACGGGAAATGGACACAAAAAAACAGTGCCCAGAATCCGTTTTGTAAACCATAATAAAACATTATTGGAATGAGTTCCAATAATGTAAAAAGGCCAGTAAGCCCAGTGGGCGTGACTGAAAAAAATAATTACCTCAAAATATTACTGCACATTACAGATTAAAGATAAGCTGGAGAGGCTATATAGGGCCTACTACTGCATTTATTTCTGAAGCAAAATACGTTTTAAAATAAGCACACCAGTCATGGCGTTGATCTGTTTTACCCAACAAACATGATACGTTGACCCAACACTGATTCATTGTTGCTTCAACATCTACAACACTGGCCAACTTCCAAGCATTGGCTGAACGTCTCGTGTTTGCTGTGTACAGCGCTGTGATACACAAGATTTTATCAGGTGTATCACGCATGCTGGACCGTCCCGTTTGAGGAGGGGACCATGACCAATAAAAATTAGGGGTGAGGATCACTGTCAATGGAAGCATTGATCCCGCAGAGAACATGGTGACACAATTTTCTGGCCAGTTGGTATTCCTGTCTTTTCTATATTCCTTGCCCACAGCAGGCTGCGTTTGGTTTATTTTGGGCGACTATATTTGCCCATAGCAGTGTAAGGGTTAAAAGTCTTCTTGAGAGAATGGCACCAGGTTTTGAGGTCATGGCGCCAAATTTTAAAAGTATTGTGCAAGAAAGTGAGAAAGTGAGGGCATGTCACAGTGCCATGCAAAAAAACACTGCTCGCCAACAATTTTCAGATCTAAAGGCCTACTTTCCGCATATAAGAAGGCTACAGTGCTCTCCGTGTACCTGAATTAAGGCTGTCAAATTGTGCTGGTAGTCCAATCTGTGCCGTCGCTATTAATTTCAAGGCAATGTAAAACTGACTCCTTCCAAAATGACCCAATCTTTTCGCTCCACATAATTCAGTGATCTGAAAAAACAGTATAAAGCAACAACATACAAAATTATATTGATAAACAAAACATCATACTGATCATAATTCCACGGTCCGAAATATGCACACTTAAACAATATTTTTAACAGAATACTAGGAAACAATCTGAAGATGAGTAAATGCAGGTGCATGACTTTACAAACCCTAGGCCTATCACCCGATGCCCAAAAATGAACCAGAGCTACTGTCTGTGACTCTCTACAAAAATTAAAGGCTAGAGCTGGCATCCCTTTTCGTAGGCAGTGGCTAATCGTTCGTGATTCTTCATAATGTACCTCTGTGGGCAGCCTCTTTTACGAAATGACAGGCTCACATTGACTCCCATTATAACTTTACCGTACTCGTGAATAGCTAGCTACTCCGCTTTTCGTAATTGCGAGAAATCTAATGATGGGAACCCCCAGAACAGGTGACAGTGATAAAAGTGCCATTCAAAACAAGTAGGTCTAACTCTTTTAATTCTACAATTAATGGCTTCATTTCTGCCAGTAATTTAGTCGAAAGTCTTGTCAGACGGTGGAGAATGGTCCAAAATGAAAGTCAGCTATATGGTATCCAGTTCAAAAATACTGCATGAAACATATCAAAAATGATATTTACCTGTTCTATGTTCCGTTTGGCATTCAAATTATCCATAAAATTATTAACATCCAACATATTACCGCTTTATTCGTCCTTTTTAACTTCTTGCCGACAGTTTTCAACTGTCACGGCTTTCATTTAATTTTTAAATGTTGGATGTCCCGCGATACCTTGAACCATGGAAGCGTGTCTATAGCAACGTTCCTGAACGGATCATTCCAAATTTTTTGGAAGGATGCTTTGAATTCACAAAGCACTTGCTGATGTGACTCTTGCAGTACAAGCTAGGCATCTATAATGTCCTTTGCGAGTGCCAAGGCCGATATAGCGCTATAAATATATATGTTTATGTGGAGCGAAAAGATTGGGCCACAAAAACAACCAACATTGGGGCTTGTTGCAAAGTTCTACACTGAACACCCCCGCCAGTTTTGCGAAGTGAGCTCGTCCAGATGGTGAGCGATAAAATGCGTAGTTAATCACCGGCGCTTATCATGCTTATGGCGTTAAAGAGGCGAGATTAAAAAGGCTGCTTAATAAATTAAGTGCACGAATATTGGCAGTTTTTTTATAACAATAAATGCCAAATGGGAACTTTAATACACCAATATCATTTTTGCAATATTGAGTAAATAAGGGGAAAAAAGCAAACTTTCATTTTGGACAATCCCCCACCGTCGGGCAGACTTTGTCTTTAGGCTAGTGAGCAAAAAGAACAGACAAATAAGGAAAAAAAATCTGTATTTGACTGTTTTTTTATGAACATGTTTATATGTCTTTTATTGCATTGTAGGCCTATCACAATCTATTTAGTGACCTTCTCGATATAACCTAAATACATCTAACCTGTTGTAAAGTTTCCTGTGGCAGTCCAGAAGTTAAAAACAGTTCAGTTGCTTTCACACCAGTGACTTTCCCCGAGCTGTCGTTGTCGCACTGACTGAACAGCTCACCGTAAACTCGCTGTTCGTGTTCATTTAGTTTCAAAGCTTCCATCATGATCACGCTTTCTAATAAAAAGTAAATATTATAAAAATCATTTAAGTCACCAGAAGTTGTTCATTATAAAGTGAAAAGATGATAAATTACAGAAACATATAAAGTTTTATTATGTATTGGAAGTCTAACCCTTCAATCCACCATGTTGATTTTATAGAGCTGGTAACTTCGCTCCAATAAAGTTCATCCTCCATGTTCAGGAGCATCAATTGGAGCCAACAATCCTTAATCTTTGAAATCGCAGTCCTCCTTAACCCTTAGAGTGGTATCAAAATGTGGCATTTACACACTGTGAGTGGCAAGGGGTTTTGTCTGAAAAATATTTAAAAAATAGACATTTCGACTAATGCCCAACACTTCTAACAAATCGGTCGGAACCCAACCCAAATACACATGGTGACATGGGTTGAGGTTGGGCTTATAACCTATACCAAGTTCTGGGGGTAATATAAGAGTTGGAGGGTTTTTACCGCAATTTAATCACCCTTTGGTCACCCCTGTCCGAAATGGCAGAATTGGACCAAAACGGCCTAAGACACGGATTGTTATGTTTTGACCAATGGCCAGTATACATTAATTACATCTGATAAAGCCCAACCTAAGTAGGCTACACATATTGACATGGGTTAGCCTTGGGTTAGCCTTGACATGGGTGTTACCCGGAGGTAATGACAAAGTCATCCCAAGGTCACAGCAAGGTCAAATCAACTCAAAACAAGTGAAAATAGCTCATTTTTGTTGCCTTTTCTATGATGCTGTTCACAGGTTCACCTGAGAAGTCACTTGAGATTGAAAGCCACCTAGACCGCAGCACAGACCTATACCAAGAAACGCCTCAAAATGATTCAGGGGTAATAAATGGGTTTTAAGGGTCATACCCCATTATATCACCATTATGTCACCTCTGTCTGGCATGGCAGAAATGGACCTAATCAGTGTTGGCAGTAGGATGAAAAATTTCTTAGCAACTGTGGCTAAAACCTCTGAAAAGTTTTAGCCACATTTTCTTCCTTGTAGCCACAATGTAATCATTTATCGCCGTACCGATAAAATAGGCCTATTGATACAGTTGTAGCTTACCAGAGAAAGGTATTACCTGACGTTGAAACTAGACTATTGGTGTTAATTGATACTGGTCCATTAGGCCTATTGATTTTGCATATTACCACTTAAATTGAACCAGTTCATGATTTAGTTTTCATTCAGCGAATAACCACAAATTTTATGACAAACTGCCAAGAACTGATGAACGTTTGCAAATAAGTAGTAGCTTGTTTGACTTCTTTTATTATTCAACTGTAATCATGGTAAGCAAAACGCATGCCATTTTAGGAAGGTTGCTGCATTCGAAATGAGGTTTGAAATAACAATTATTTAGCGGACAACCATGCCCTACATTTCCGGTTGTCTGCCAACATTTTTGGTTTACTGACCATTTGAATCCCTGACCCTGGATTTTTTATGACAATTAATAAAAAATGATATAATTTTTTTCTCTAAGAACGTCTCTCCACAATATTTTTATGAGCGTGTATTTTTAAATGAACAGATTTTTTGGGACAATTTGGTGGGGTTTTTCAAAGTAAAATTAAAAAAAGTCCCCCTATACCTACCCTATTTTGGAGGACCATGTAACTAGAACCCCCCCCCCCCCGAAAAAAGTTGTTTAAATTGTCTGCGTTAAATGTTTTCTGTTCTTGACAAATAATCACTTTGATAGATGACTTCGCATTCCTCCTTAATGGAGTATCAGGCAAAGAGAAAGTGCTGAGCGCCGGCCAGACTAATCGCTAGTTTTGTACAAAAAGGTGTTTTGTCCCAGCGTTAGCTCATAAATGTTCTACCACAAGTACTTTCGTCTGTTGAGGGTAATAGCTCACTGACACAGTGTCAGTGAAAGGTAATGCGATTAATCCATTCCAATGGCCCGATGGTAATAAAATGTAAAGCAAAAATGATTGAATGCAGCTACAAAATAACAAAAAAGTGACATTATAAACATCACATGATCAGTGTGTATAAAACAACATCATATTATCAGGTGGACAGATCACAGGAATAGGCCTACGCCGTGGTGGTCCGCCATTTTGTTTCTTGTTGAGTATGTAAACAAACATAGTTTGTGTTGAATATAGTCTATAATTAGGCTAATATTGCTATATTTATAGATCGGCAAAATTGAAAGATGCTAGCAAGGTCGATTGAGAATTTTAAAAATCAAATAAAGCCATGTTTATGTCAGAAAAAACTATGGTAATGCAGTCGTATTTCTTGCGATTTTTACCGCGAAAACGGCTGAAGCTTCATAAGTATTGCGGAGGCATTTTGTTTTTGTCTTCGCCACTGTGGCTGAAGACATCACAAATCTTTCGCCACATGGCAAATATCTTCGCATTTGGCGACGTGGAGAGCGGCCAGCGCCAACGCTGCCTAATAACACACTGATTATTATATTTTGACCAATGGCCAGCATGCCTACTTTAAATACAACTGATAAAGTGTTTCATCTAGCCATTTCTAACATGGCGCATTGCCATGTTGCCTTTTGTGAGCGCCATGTTGCCCTTCATGTGCGCCATGTTGCCCTTCATATGCGCCATGTTGCCCTTCAGACCTTGCGTCATGTTGCCCTTCTAATATATTCAGACAGTGAAGTGCCTCATTGAACTATTGTTACGTCACATTTCTCCCCCAAGGCCATTGTCACAGTGGAAAACACCCTGATCACTGATGTCTGGCGTTCACACCTATGACACAACACCGGATAACGGCTTGTGTATATAGTGGTAATAACTGGCCATGTCTTAACTGATTCTGTTTGTACCCTTAATTGGGGAGGGGGTGTTGGAAATGCCCAACCGAGTCAACTGGGTACCGGGCGGGCATGATAAGGTGCCCCCGATGATCGGTGGCGCCATGCCCCTTCTGAATCCTAGATGAAACACTGTAAAGCCCAGCCCACGTAAACATGGTGGCATGGGTTGGGGTTGGACTTCATAGGGGAGTCACTTAAGGTCATGGCAAGGTCATCAATAGGTCATTTGAAAGTTACAGCAAGGTCAAATCAGCTTAAAACGGGTAAAAATAGCTTGTTTTTTTACAATTCGGTTCACTTCAGATGTTTATAATGGCCAAGACCCGCCTAAACCCCAGCAAGGAGCTATATTGAAACGCCACAAGAGGTTACAGGGGGTAATGTAAGGGTTGGAGGGGTTTTACCCTAATCAAATCACCTTTTTAAAAGTCTGATACACCCCTATGTCAGAAATGGATAAAAAAACAACATTTGATAGCTATGATTTGACCAATGACCAGTAGACCTACTTTAACTACATCTGATGAAGCCCAACTCAAGTAAACAATGTGACGGGTTATGGCTAGACTTCATATGGGTGCTACTCTAAGGTCATGGCCAGATCATATGAAGGTCACAGTAAGATCAAATCAGATGAGGGCACTGACTATTTATGTTGTGACAATGTGGTAGTGATAATTCCGACAGGTCACTGAGTATTTATGTTATAATATACATGTGTTAGTGAGAGTTCCATGGGGGCACTAAGTAGGCATAACAGTAGTATGTGTTACCATAATGATAGTTCCCAGATCCCCCTTACGGCACAGATAATATATCTTAATATGTAGTACCATAACGATAATGAGGGCACTGAGTAGACCTACTTCAACATTGTGTAACATCATGAACATAAGCGCCTTGTGAATTTAGGTTAGTTAGTTCTCTAAGCTTAAGTCATTATATATACTGATATATAGGCCTAAGTGTTCATAATACATGCTCATATATGCATGACAAATTTGTAGGCATAGTTCTATATATGGGTAATTTCACGTAAAGGGCACACAAAAAGTCGCATAGCATGTCAAAAATAAAAACCTTCCATGTATGATAATTTCACAACTTTTGACAGCGAGATGTCATTCCCAACATCAGTTAAATTTCCAGAGCTTAATTATGCCCATGAATGAAGATATTGACTTGTGAAATGTATGCTGTTTTTGCGTGTACTGGAGGGGACATTTGTTTTAACAATAATTAGTCTCTGCTCAAATGCTAATAATGTAGGTGATTTGAAAATCCTAACCCCTAAATTTTTTATTTTTTTTATTGTCGTGTTTCTAAAGGGAAGATCACTATGTGTTGTACCCGTATTTCACATGTATATAGATCTGATATTCATTTGAAATGTGACAAATGAAATTTTGCAATACACTCAAGTATGAATTGTACAGCATTTACTTCGACAGCTCAACAAATTAGTGCTCTGACATCAACTAAATATACACATATAGCTTGAATACTATATATGACATATTTTGTGCATTTTTACAGTGCTTTTTCATGCGAATCCTCTGCACAATTATATGTGTGACAAACTGTACTGGAGGGGACATTTTTTTAACGGTTGAAATAACAACATCACAAGTGCTCTAAATGCATACTTTAGATCAGTAAAACATGATATGTTGCTCAACATTTCATATTCTAATTTTGCTCCAATATATATTGTTATTAATCAACATTTTGTTTTCAAATTGAGCTGAAGTAGCATAATTGTATAAACTTTGCTAAAATAAAATGATGTTTAAGTGGTTTATCATGAGTAAAGGCCGCAACTATTTGTCTGCATCGTATTAAACACCATCAAGGAAAAACAATGGAGAATAATTTTGATTTTTGTGACATAACTTGGACAATGTCACGGTGTTCAAGCTAATATCATAAAATGTACTGGAGAGGACATGTTTTTTTAACAACAATAACAAACCTGTAAGCATGAATGATCACTCAATAATTCAACTGAATAACAAGTAAACTACTAGAAAGAGATAAAATAGCATCATCAGTCATAGTTTACAAACATCTACATTACTATTATTCCAACATAACCGCAGAGACAGTTAGTGTATCCATTCCAACCCCCTCACGAAAGTCTAGAAAGCATTTTGTTGGCACATCCTTCCCTTAAACCTGACATTTTGTCTAGCTAGCTAACATACCGTAGTTTGCCAGATATCAGGCAAATTCAATAATTAAATAATTGCCGTAAGTCTGCTATTTTGAATGTGATCAAGTTCAAATTTGTTAGGTCACAGCTGTCACTCCCTGAAATCTAGCATTTTCTTTTTACTTTGTTACTTAGTTGTAGTGTAACTGTTTTATTATGCTAATGTACTGTACACAATATATTTATGTACAGTGGTTTAAAAATAATATTAACTCCAGCCGATCCTGAGCTTATATAATTGGATACAAAGTTTTCTATGTAATGGTACAATTAATTAAAAAAATAATAATACATACCTCAAACTGAATACAAATTTACATGCATGCATCAATAGCCCTACCATTATTTTACACCAAGCTACGTTTTTACTACGGTAAAGCAATTACTGGTTAACTATTTTAGTATGGTACAAATAATAATTTATCATGTTTATATAACAATACCATTCTCTCACTCCAGCCTAGGCCTATATCTACAAATCTGGGATATATTTGTATTCATAACAAAACCTATTAAATTTGATTTTTCTCATATATCCCGATAATCGGCTATTTTTAATTTGCCAAAATATCTCCCTGAAACCTCACATTTTGTTTTAGCATAATAACCTTTGAACTATCTGGCACATTTTAGCAGATATCATATATATTAAAGTAGGCCTAAACATGACGTCATTAGGCCAATTCCTATTTTATACCGGATGCTATCGGCAGTAACAGCGGTTAAAATCCAGTATTCAACCATTGTTATTATGCGACTACATTTTTTGCCTTTATTGGCCCATTACTGGTCCAATGCGGAATATAGATCATAAACTGTATTGGCTGAAAACAGCACCAATGTGCAAGACATAATGATAATCAGGCCCAATTAAACCATTTTATTGGGCCAATACTGTGATGTTATCAGGGTAATTTTGAAATTAATGGGAGTTAAAATTTTTCAGGGCATTTCCCTCGATCCTTAAAACCTCACATTTTGTTTTCTTATTCTATGGTCTAGCTGTCTGGCAATATTTGCTGTAGTAGTAAATCTATTCGGCACAAAAGGTCTTTTAAGTGACATTGTAATACGATAAAAACGTTATAGTCAATTGATGAGATGAATGATGTACAGATGATGATGTGAGGGTGGGGGTGATAGGGCATGGTGGGTTATTGAGAGCGTTTTCCTTCGCTCGCCCGATAAGGGGTTCTGGGCATGTCTAGGGGATATACCCCCAGATATGGCCAAACGACCGGAGACTTGAGTTTTCCCTGTGCAATTTAATGCTGAAACTCTGTGGCATTTTGCGCAGCTCCGCTATCCTCGTGTCGGATAGTCCCCAGAGTAACAATAGGAAGGATAACTCCCTCTGGGTAACTCCATTCATCCCACTAGAGAGACATAATGTCAAACACGCTATTGCCGGTTATTTAAGGCTACCACAGCCTACATCAGCGCCAGCACTGATGCGGGTGCTGCATCGGCTCGGCTGTTGAGCGGAGGAGCCAGGGTACACCACTGGCAATCCACCCGAAGATTATGGCCAGATACGAGGAGGCTGCAGCTGCCCTTGGATGATTGCTGTAGACGGCAATATTTGCTAGATATATCAGTTGGCCATTTTGAGCCTGATAGATTTGGAAGTTTTTCGAGGCATACATGTATATTTTATGAATATAACTGATATGCTGGTAACACTTTCTCAAACCTCACAATTTTTTATAGTTATAGTCTAGTTATATCAAACGATCTGCTTAGCCTTGCCCTCCTTAAAACCTCACATTTTATATTATATCAATTAATTGTCTGGCTATTTGGCATGGTTTGCCAGATATCACTATCAGGCATAGTAAATTAAGGCCATACAACGCTGCGCCAACTTGAGCATTGTAAGATCCTACATCATGTACCAGTGACATGTGCGCTATCAACTATTATATATCGGGGGCTGGGGCCATTTTATAAGACATGACATAATTTTATATCCTAGCATATAACCTGTAGTGAAACCACCTCCTGGGTGGATAATGAACAGGGGCATTAGATAGTATGTAGTTCTCATTTCTGGTCATATTTTGAAAGTCAACAAGACATTTAAACTCATTTTTTGCAATAGAAAATGTATATGACAATCATACATTTAAACTATTAAATCCATTTTAAAGTAGGCGGGTCATCATGGTTCGCTGAGCAAACATTATCCACCCATCCGCATGTGCAGCATCGTCAAGGTCCACAGGAGTGGGGCCGCCGAAGCGAAACTATTATGGTTTGGTGAAGCAAAAGGACCCAGCTGCTACAAACACATTTTTTTTAAATTCAAGTAGTCTAGTAGATTGTGTATCGGTACAGACCACTTAAATCGCTTGACAAGCATGAAAAATACCACAAGTTCTATACCTGAGTAATTACACTTTTAGTGTTACATACGTTCTGTCCCCTCCAGTACGCAGTGTACTAGCAGCCTATTATAGACAATATAGAACACATTTGTTTGATGATATATACGCCATAAATGTATTTATCGTACAAAAAACAGACACATAAAATGGGGAAAATTTGTTTATTAAAAATAAACATCAAATTAAACGACTACAAATAAAAAGGGCTTCACTTCAAATGTTGTTAATGTAAACGTGGTTGTAACAGAGTGAAGCCCTAAGACCAAAATAGGTATAAATTTACTTGACAGTCAGTTAACAGGATTAACCAGTGAATATTTATACATGTCTCTAATTGATCTAATCTACTATGAATATTTATACATGTCTCAAATTGATCAAATCTACTAGGACTATTTATACATGTCTCTGATTGATCTAATCTACTATGAATATTTATACATGTCTCTGATTGATCTAATCTACTATTTAAATGTGAACTTTGACTCTTGTATCATTACAAACAAATTAGATAATATCAACCAAACTATCAATAACAATCTAGTAATTGTTCACACAAAACCAAACCTATCAATAACAATCTACTAATTGTTCACATTAATATATTAATGAACATTGACTCTTGTATCATTACATACAAATTACATAATATTGACAAAATCTATCAATAACATTATTAAACAAGATTATCTGTTGTTGAGGAGGGTATGAAAACGGTCAGAAGAAAAATGAACAAAAAACTTGCAGCGGATGGAAGCGGGAGGAGGTGGGATTTTCTTGATAGACATAGAATCTGCTATATAAATTTATATTTCTTTCGGATTAATTTTTGGTTTGGATCACGCTCAAGATTTCATTGCTAAAAGAGCCCGTTACAAACAAATCGAGATCCGAACAAACCACGAATTACATAGCTTGGGATTCGCCTAAGATTAACAATCTATTTTGTGTCCGATAAAAAGAGCTTTCATTTTACGAAAACTCTGTATTTATCGTACAAAAAACAGACACATAAAATGGGGAAAATTTGTTTATTAAAAATAAACATCAAATTAAACGACTACAAATAAAAAGGGCTTCACTTCAAATGTTGTTAATGTAAACGTGGTTGTAACAGAGTGAAGCCCTAAGACCAAAATAGGTATAAATTTACTTGACAGTCAGTTAACAGGATTAACCAGTGAATATTTATACATGTCTCTAATTGATCTAATCTACTATGAATATTTATACATGTCTCAAATTGATCAAATCTACTAGGACTATTTATACATGTCTCTGATTGATCTAATCTACTATGAATATTTATACATGTCTCTGATTGATCTAATCTACTATTTAAATGTGAACTTTGACTCTTGTATCATTACAAACAAATTAGATAATATCAACCAAACTATCAATAACAATCTAGTAATTGTTCACACAAAACCAAACCTATCAATAACAATCTACTAATTGTTCACATTAATATATTAATGAACATTGACTCTTGTATCATTACATACAAATTACATAATATTGACAAAATCTATCAATAACATTATTAAACAAGATTATCTGTTGTTGAGGAGGGTATGAAAACGGCACACAGACACAAAGTGTCTGACCCCCACAACACAAACTTACGAATGCATCGTAAGAGCACATATGAATTCCAACCTCTCATCTATCTAATCCACCATTACTTGCGGCATCAGAAACAACACTAATTCTAAATAGTGAAGTGCTATATAGTCTGAAATTTAGTTTTTGAATTGAAATTAGGATGTCTACAGAAGTGAAACTTGAAATTTACATGTAATGAATAGAAAACCAAATAATTCAAATTTCCAAATGTAGATAATAAGGGACACATTATAATAACATCTATTGCATTTATAATTCCTGAAGCAAGTCTGAGTAGTGTTTTGACTGGCTGGATTTATATGTCAGTGGAATTTTATTCTCTGTAAGTGTAAAATCTGACCAGAGAAGTATACAGACCTCATTTTGAGCTGACCTAGGTATTGCAGACACACTTTGAAAACATAAGAAGACCACAAAACATAGATTTAGAAGGATTTGAAGCAAATTAGGAACATGAGGAAATGGTCCACATCTTGAGTATTGCTGTATTCACTAAAAATGGTGTTTACATATACATTCTAAAGCAAGATCTAAAGAATTCTAAAAAAAAAATAATAATAATAATAACAATTTCTTACTCACGCAGTTATTGACGAAAAAGCAAAATTTTAGCTTTTTCTTCTCTTCTACAGGAGAAGAAAAAGGACATAAATCATTCACATTTAAAGTAATTCCACCTGTAAGAATGAGCTTGTGGATATTGTATCAAAAACCGACTGGCCGAAATCGGGTTGGCAAATCACTCCCCATCATGTTTTCCATTGTTAGAACAGCTGGCGCAAGTCCTGCCGAACTAACAAATAGAAAATCATGTTTGATTCTTCACAAAGTTTATTGCATCTGGCGCAAGTCCGGATGCATCCTGCCCATACTTGCTAGCACTGATTTCAGCAGCTGGCGCAAATCCTGATGCTAGAATAACTAATTCCACCTGTAAGAATGAGCTTGTGGATATTGTATCAAAAACCGACTGGCCGAAATCGGGTTGGCAAATCACTCCCCATCATGTTTTCCATTGTTAGAACAGCTGGCGCAAGTCCTGCCGAACTAACAAATGGAAAATCATATGTTTGGTTCTTCACAAAGTTTATTGCATCTGGCGCAAGTCCGGATGCATCCTGCCCATCCTTGCTAGCACTGATTTCAGCAGCTGTCGCAAATCCTGATGTTAGATTAAACTAATTCCACCTGTAAGAAGGAGCTTGTGGATATTGTATCAAAAACCAACTGGCCCAAATCCAGTTGGCAAATCACTCCCCATCATGTTTGCTATAGTTAGAACAGCTGGCGCAAGTCCTGCCGAACTAACAAATGAATAATCATATGTTTGGTTCTTCATGAAGTTCATTGCATCTGGCGCAAGTCCGGATGCATCCTGTCTATCATTACTAGCACTGATTTCAGCAGCTGGCGCAAGTCCTGATGCTAGATTAATCAAGCTAGACAGAGAGCATCATGTAGTTGGCGTATAAGGCATGCAATAATTACTGCGGCCTGAAACAACTGGCCAAGTCTTGTTGTAACTGACCTTGTATTTATTGACTAATAATATGTTCTTGCAGTAGTTTAATTGAATAATTATATTGCTTTTACCTTACACTCCTACACTTGGATACTCTTCCGAATTAATTTATTTTACAAATTATTTAATATATATATATATATCTAAGTAAGATTTAATTCTTGGGGGATTATTTAATTTCAAAGCAGCTGGATCACTAAGCTTTACAAAACAAACAACAAAGAAGAAAACTTAGAAAAAAAAGGTGACCCAAAACATAATTTCGAAGGATCCACTTGAAACCTAAGGTCACTTTGGCAAAGCCAGAGAATGGCCTACAGGAAAACCAGCCCCTGGGATTATTCCAGAGTCATCACAAATTGGCATAATTGCATTAATTATATAAAATGAAATCAAGAGATTATCAACTATATCTCTTCTCATTAATTTAAATTATTACTAATGAGAACGTTAAATCTTAACTTCCTAACATGAATTATTTTTAAATATCTTTATGAGCACTAATATTGTATATTTTAATTTGAGATTAAGAGTGGCTGGTATGTATGCTTCATTGATTAAAAGTAACAAAAAAAAGAAAACTCCATTCAAAGAGGAAAGGTGCCAAAAACATAGTTTTGACAAAGACCTATCTGAAACCGAAAGCTGTACTGGCGAGGCCAGAAAATAGCCCACAGGAAACAAATCCTGACAGGAATCAGTGGGTCCACCACAAATTGGCATCAGCCAATGTGATTATCGCCTCCAGAGTTTATCAATTCTTGCTAAATCAAATCCTAGAAACAACAATTGCTCCTCTTATTTATTTATATTATTTGTAAATTTATGCCCTACAAATCACACGATAAAATGTACCCAAAAAATTTAAGTAACAAAGATGAAACTCCAAAAAATGAGGAAAAAGGCCAAAAACATATGTTCCTGACAACAAGACCTATCTGAAACCCCATAAGGCCGCAGTGGCAATGCCAAAGAATGGCCCACAGGAAAAACAGTTCCTGAAAGGAATCAGTGAGTCAACCACAAATTGGCATAAATGCATAAAAGCAGCCAAAGTGGTTATCGCCTCCAGAGTTAATCAATCTTTGTTAAACAAATTCTCTGAGACAATTATCATTGATTTATAAAATTAATATTGTCTATTGCATTAAAGCGAGCACCATCTCAAATATTTACTCAGCGAATCACAACAAGAATCAATCTTCTTATTAAGATAATTTATAAAGTTGACCCTGCAAATCACACAATAAAATGTACCCAAAAAAATTTAAGTAACAAAGATGAAACTCCCAACGAGGAAAAAGGCCAAAAACATATGTTCCTGACAACAAGACCTATCTGAAACCCCATAAGGCCGCAGTGGCAATGCCAAAGAATGGCCCACAGGAAAAACAGTTCCTGAAAGGAATCAGTGAGTCAACCACAAACTAGCATAAAAGCAGCTAAAGTGGTTATCGCCTCAAGAGTTAATCAATCTTTGTTAAACAAATTCTCTGACACAATTATCGTTGATTTATAAAATTAATATTGATTGATTTAAATTAAATCAAAATTATATGGTCATTGTGCTTTTAACTTAATTTAAAGTTAACACTAGCGCTTAAATTGTATATTTTTTAGTCTACATTTTATTGAAATCATGAAAGAACAGTCCAAACCAAATTTAATCCAGATGAATATTGTATTATGAATTTGTCACTCCAAAAATATGTCACTAGTGACTGGAAGTGCTGCCGACTATTACACTAATAATGACGATTCAACCAGTCTAATGGTAGACTAGTCTACATCATATATTTTAATTTTTATTCCATAGACTGCATAGTCTATACTAAACTATAGTATAGTCTGAGTCTACTAACAGTTAGAGTAACAATTAGAGCCGAGTCTAGACTATATCTAGACTCCAGTAACTTTGACATTTGATTAACAGCGCGTACGGATAATAATAGTTAATAAAAACACGAATTCAGCGTGAGCGATAATATAAGAATTTGAAGTGGACTTAACCACGTGACTGCGACCCCATTGATGTCGGCGATGTCAATCGAAGTCATAATCTAAAAAACCACTGACACATGGTTGAACATATTAAAAAACAATGCAAAACTATATCTATCATATAAAAGAACTATTGAAACGTATTTAAAATACAAGATTTTCTTGATAGACATAGAATCTGCTATATAAATTTATATTTCTTTCAGATTAATTTTTGGTTTGGATCACGCTCAAGATTTCATTGCTAAAAGAGCCCGTTACAAACAAATCGAGATCCGAACAAACCACGAATTACATAGCTTGGGATTCGCCTAAGATTAACAATCTATTTTGTGTCCGATAAAAAGAGCTTTCATTTTACGAAAACTCTGTATATATATTGTACTAGTAGGTCTTGTAAGTCAGAACAGTGAAGAAATTACATTAACATGCTAATATTGATTTAAAAATGAACAAAGGAAACACCCACAAAATATTTTTTGGTTACAACTTATCCATTAATGAAATACATATATGTATTTTTAACAAATATCAATTTGTTGGTGTCTAGTGGCTGCCATTAACGAAGGCTTTATTATAATAATACATAATTACCAATATAGATCAGTAAATTACAAAAATTATGTCTTATCACACAAAGAATACTAAATATTGATATTACGTACTGGAGGGGACAACTCTAATTTAACACTATTTTCATCTAAAAATGTATAAATATGTGGTTGTTGTAATATGAATTTCCAATTAATATCCACGTGGGGGCTCAAAGAGGCAGGTTATATTGCAATAATAATATATCTTAGAAAAACACACTGCGTGGATCTTGAATAGTGAGAGGGGACATTATTTTAACGGAATTTTCACATACATACAGGTAGTTCTAATTAATTTGCTAATGTTAATCAGCAATCAGTTTGAAGTATTTGTATGCCATATATAACCACCAGTCCTATTCAAAAGAGTAATTAAATGTCTGTATATATGTAGATAGTTCAAGCTGGGCAGTGATGTACTGGCGGGAAAAAATGAAAAAACTTTTAACGGAAAATACTTTAAACTCAATAAATACACATAAAATCAGATTTTGTGACCCGATTTTTGTCAAACATGTGTCGTTTAACTCGTAAGACCAATAACCATACCACAAATAAAACTTTATTTGTGTGTTAGATGCATATCTGGAATAGAAAAACCCTCCTATGAAGACAATTCCGGGATGAGACTGCAAAATGTGTTGAAAATAACATAAATACCACTGATTGACAAAACTTTATAAAATTTGGTCTGTTGTTTCCCCATACAACCCTTGTTAAAATAAAAAAATGTTTCATATAAATATCTAGCAGTATTTGCTAAAAAATTGTGTAAATTTTCAATTTTTCCTAAATGCACCCTTTATGTGAAATGGCCCATATATATAGACTGCGGGTATTTTCCACTATCTCCACGATTCTACTTTGCCTTTTAGTTCAAATTATTACCCCCCCCCCCCCTAGACTATAGTTATAAAATATGAGGCTATATAACGGGAATGATATAGACCTTTTAATTGTAATAACCTATAGTAGGGCTTGCCTCAAGAGGCTTATACATTGCTACTTGGTGACAATAACCGTGATATTGTCAAGATTAATGTATAAATAATAAATAAGAACAAGTGAACAATCTGATATTCCCACTTCGTAGAGTAGGCCTACCATGAGGCACGGGCCTACTGCACCACGCTGGCAGTAGGCCCCGGCAGTAGGCATGCACAAGTCTAATGCCACGATAAGTCCGTTTGTACCTTCTGGGAACTAGCGTCTAGAAAAAGACATATAGGATGACAGTACATGTACTTGTTGACGTAGGAGCTACTAGTTTATTTTATTGTTACAGAATAATAATTATATTGTGTAGGCCTACATATGTTAATGTGCAAAGCCAAAAGACAGTATATATATGCTTACTTTACAAGTAAGCAGATACTGCCTTTGGTTTTGCACAGGAGTATGCGATAGAAGGGTTTTATCAATTTTGAGCGACATTGATAAATAAACGGCCGAGATATCGCAATCGACAAAGCGACGTCTGTAAAAAGCCCCCTAAATTGGCCTAAATATGCCAAAAAATCTTGCGCCAAATCCCCCCTTTTTCAAATCCTGGATCCGCCCCTATCAATGGCGAAATCGCAAACGGGTAGGGCGGGCCCTGTATACTGTATCTAGACATATATTGCAGTTAAAGCTAAATTAGTTACCAGGCATCACTGGTGACTGTTGTATAAAACACGAGTAGGCCTATACTGATTATTTGACATGCTGCAATCATGAATATAGCCACTTTTTGACCCAGACTTAAAATTCTAGTCATACTGTCCATTATATTTGTTATTCCCTCAGGGACCTAACCAGGGCGTCTTTATGTAGGCCTATGTTGTGTTTTGGCCTGGCGTCGCCATTTTGTTCCACTTCGTGTTTAAATTTGACCAGAGGCGCTAAAAAGAAATGGTAGGCATAGATGGGCTGTAGCGCTGCAAGTCCGGCGCCACAGACAGCAACATTTAGCTAGCAGCGAGGCAACATTATTATTTATCCTATTCCAAATTGTTGTTTATAATCTCAACAAATTGCTTATATATACTTTTAATATCATTTTAACAACATATTGGACACGTCATATGGGTTCTTAGTCGATAAATATTGATTTTTGAAAGAATTTCAATGCCCTGCATATAAAAAGCAAATTGGTATTTGTGAAACGGTTCAGACCCGAAATATCGGGTTTGGCCCAAATACGTTCACACCGATATATCGGCTTTGACCACTCTAAGGGTTAATGGAGTATCAAGGGAAGGCACGGGGCTGAGCGCAAGACCAGTGTAATCGCTGATCAGCTAGCTGGCTCCTGAAAGCTGCTATTGATCTAGATTTAAAGTTCAATAGCAGCTGGTGGATTCCAATCGGGCATACTGCATACCTCAGGGCTGGCCAAAAGTTGCATTGATTGGCGCTCTACACTGATTACATTGTGCACTAGAAAAAAAACCTGTGTGCGGCCTATGACGACTTGGATCATTTGCATCCATACAATTCCATTCTGCAGCTTGCCTACATGTATGGGCGATCTCTGGAGTCATTTATTGTCGCGCAACATAACCCTTTGGTGCATTTTGTCCCTGCCTGTCGCTCTGATGTGCGACATATAGCGACAATTGGCCAGCCCTGTACCTGTCAACATTGAGAAATATGAAAGAGGGAGATTTTATCTCAGGGGTTATAGGTCTTTTCTGAGGGCATTTCTGCTCTTTCCTGGCACCTTTACCTAATAAATTCTAAAATAAATTCTTATTAATTTTTTGTAACATCATTAATCAAACATCAAAATATTTAGACTTGGCTGATCTCGCAAAGAAAAAAGTTATTGTATCCTTGGCAGATGTTTATTGTGTCTGTAACGGCTTTGTTTAATTGACAAAACTGACGAAACAAAACAGACGAAACTGATTTTCTCTAATCTACGAAACTGAAGAGACGAAACCACAATATTGGCCCTACTAAATTTTTTCAAGTTAGCGGTTGAAGAAATGTTAACGTAAAGTTGAACCACAACATGAAACCAAAATTGGGTCAACATGTGTATAACGTGTTTATTTATTTGCCATCAACACAAAAGAACAATTACAATAAATGTATAACTCTCACAAAGATGCAATTTGCGCTGGTCGAATGAAGAGATTTGTTGTGTAAATTTGTGTCTAAAAAATTGTCTAATTGTACTGCGTATAATCCATGTAAACATTTAAAGGGACTGGCCCAGGCTAAAATCATCAGAAAATCGGTGATTTTATTTTGGCTTCTTAATATGACCATATGATGTAAACATGTCCATGGACTAAAACTGCAATTTTTTTAAATTTTTTTGGTGCTCATTCACCAGTTAGGCTAGATATAGAGACGAAATTCCTGATTTCTAATTATTGACAACCATGTCAAAAATTAGAAATACGGGAATTTCGTCTCTATATCTAGTCTAACTGGTGAATGCGCAGCAGAAAAATTAAAAAACTTTTGCAGTTCTAGTCTATGGACATGTTTACATCATATGGTCATATTAAGAAGCCAAAATAAAATCACCGATTTTTTGATGATTTTAGCCTGGGCCAGTCCCTTTAATATAGAAAATTAGATCTGCCCAAATGACTGTGTGGTACATCGCTCACTGTATCGTACATCAGGATAACTCAGTATAGCAAATAAACTCAACTTACTAGAGCTTGCAACCTTAGGCATATCATTAATAAATAACAAAAATAACATAGGTCCCAGGATCGAACCTTGTGGCACGCCATATGAAACATTCAATCAGCTTGATTCCACACTCTCTACAACCACTCACTGTTTCCTATCATATAGATAAGAGGTAAACCAGTCTAGCAATCGACCATTGAAACCATTTTTAATTTATGAAGTAGCAGTCTGTACGATACACTGTCAAAAGCTTTGCTGAAGTCTAAATATATTATGTCAGTTTGAATTGAACTGTCCAGATGTGAACCAATTTCATGGTAAACACCCGTTAGTTGGGTACTGCAAGATTTTTCTTTTATAAATCCGTGTTGTTCAGAGCAAATCATCCTTATAGGTTGAATCCTGAAAAGCAACAGGCTCTAGATAAAGATAATAATAAAATATATGTTGAACAATGACGTACATCATTAAAAGAGGTAATAGTGCGTGGTCATTGCAGTGTATTTTGGTCCCTAAACCTGATAAATCTTTCCGACTCTGCACCGATCTTCATAAAGTAAACAACGTGACTAAAAACGGAAACCTATCCTTTACCTAGAATTGAAGATTGTATTGACAGTGTCTGTAAAGCCCGATATGTGACTAAACTTGATATGTTAAAAGGTTATTGGCAGGTTCCGCTTAGTGAACGTGCAAAAGAAATTTCAGCGTTCACTACTCCTAGTGGACTTTATCGGTACAAAGTCCTGTCATTTGGCTTAAAAAACGCACCACCTACTTACCAAAGATTAATGAACAGGGTCATTGCAGGCTTTAAAAACGGTAAGGTATACATAGATGACGTCATTGTCCATAGCTCAACCTGGGAGGAACACATAAGGTCAATTAGGCTCTTGCTTAGCCGTTTATCAGAGTTTAACCTCACAGTTAACCTAGTAAAAAGTGAATTTAAAAAAGCCACAGTCACTTTTCTGGGGCATGTGGTTGGACAAGGTAAAGTTTGCCAATTAATGCTAAAGTTCAGAGAATTAACAATTTTCAACCATCTGCTGACAGAAAAGGGATTATGCGATTTTTAGGAATGGCTGGTTTCTATAGAAAATTTTGTAAAAAAATTGCCGAGCTAGCTGCTCCTCTGACGAATTTACTAAGTAGTGAAATTTAAGTGGTTTATAGAGTGCCAAAAAGCGTTTGAACAGATCAAAGCCATCGGTACCTGTTATAGCTGCGCCGAACTTGAACAAAAACTTTGAATTAACTGTTGATGCTAGTGACATCGACATAGGTGCAGTGCTCCAACAGAAAGATGACAATGGTGTAGTACATCCAGTTAGCTACTATTCTAAGAAGTTAAATCAGGAATAAAACAAGAGGCCCAGGGGCCTTGACGCTTGTCAACAGCATTGCAAAATATCAGCTACAGATGTGTTAGAGAATGTATATCTATGTTCTAAAAAAAACTAGAAGTAAGTGTTAACCATGTAAAAAAACCAAGAAGGCTCCCCTCACACTTTACGAATAAAAGTTATACATTAAATATAATTTTACAAGATAATCAATTTGTACATTATACATTATAAGTATTATTATAAGGCAGAGGCTAGCCGCTTTAGGCTGACTTGGTGCTATTTTGACCACAAAAATTAAAGATGGCCGCCAAGACCCGGATGTTTTTCAGAACTTTCTGCAAAATCGATGCAGTCTAGGAATTAATACTAGCATGCAGTACGCTGAATATTGAGTGTATCGGATAAGCAGTTTTTAAGTTATGACAAGGCCCTAATTTGACAAAAAAAGAATAAAGATGGTCGCCATGACCCGAATATTTTCCCAAACTTTCTAAAAAATTGATGCAGCCTAGGAAATAATACTTGTATCCAGTATGTTTAACACCAAATGAATACAAAAAGCAGTTTTGTAGATATCAGGGTGACATGGTATAGAAAGTCCATGCTCGCCGCCGCCGCCGGCGGATGAAACCATACAAAAACAAAAAGCCTCCCCCTGGTAGAGGGGAGCCTTAAATATCATGAAAATAAAAACATGTATGGGCCTATATATATATATATATATATATATATATATATATATATATATATATATATATATATATATATATATATTATACCCGGTAGTATGTATTTGTATCCTATCCATTAGTGGAAATTATATTATATGTTCGATTCCCATCATACAATTTGCTGATTTTACACATATTCTGAAGTTTGACAAAGAATCATTTCACAGGACTACAATGTAATTAATATTACAAAAGTGGAAGTGCAATTATTATTTATTCTGGGCCTTAAACATGGCTCCCGCCCTTTGGTATTGTTGTTATATATACAAACACATTACCTGATCACTGATATCAAGATGATGTGTTATACACTTTATTTTATATAAAAAAAATTAATTTTTATTTTCATGTTTTGTTAATGTTAGCGATAACTTCAAGAGCTGTGTCAATGTCGTCCTGCGCCAATGGCACGTGGCCAACATCGGGACAACGCTGGCAGCCATTTACAACACTGGGCCAGCATTGACCTACCAGTACAATGGCCTTAACGCGATATATGTTCACCCAATGCTAGTTTAATGTTGGCCCATCATCTACAACCCTGGCTCAGCAGTAAAACAGCATTGGCTAAACGTCTCATTTCGACGGGAGGCACCAGCAACTTGATACGATGACACAATGTTACTTTAATGTTGGAACAGTGTTATAAATGATGGCACAACATTTAACCAGCATTGGGTCACTCAGTGCATTATGTTGACCGCCTAGAACAAGCATGACATAGAACGCTTCTTCTCACAGCAAAATCAAGTATCTGCTTATTTCACAAGTGTGCAATCACTGTCTATTGAAAATGCTGTTACGGACAAGAGGAGGCAGTGACATCAGCGTAAAGGAAGTATATACTTGATTTACAAGTTAGCAAATACGACCTTTTGGCAGCGCTATGGCAGGAAGAGCCAGTTAAGAAGCAGTAAATGCCTAGTTTACCAGGGAGCAGATAATGCCTTTTGACTTTGCACAGGCAGAACAGATGTAAAGCGGAAGTTAACGACAGACGTTTGTCTTGAAAGTCAAACTAAAAACTATTCCAAACTAAAAACTAAAAGCTAAAAACTATTCCACCATCGAAAAGGAAGCTTTGGCTCTCTTTACAGCACTACATTATTTTAAAGTGTACGTAGGTGGATCCACTTTCACCACTGTAGTGTTTCCAGATCACAACCCACTAACTTTCCTGAAGCCAATGAAGGATAAAAATAGAAGGCTACAAAGCTGGTATCTCGCTTCACGAGAATATAATATAAATATCACTCATGTCAAAGGTAAACTTAATGTAGTGGCGGATACGTTGTCTCGCGCTAATTGAACAGTTTGTGACATGTTTAATACTGTATGGACTTAAGTTTCACCCATATGAAACTTTCTTTAAGGGGGAAGGAATGTTATGACTCAGCGTGTGTGTGTGCGCTTTGGGTTACGATTCATCCTCGGGAGCTCTACTACATAATTACGGCTGTGTGAGTGTGTGTGTCGTATATCGCGTACATGTACCGGTATGGAGCCTCACATGGACCAACGAGCAAGGCCTAGTGAACTGCAGATAAGGGCTGTAGTGTGTACAACCTATACGTTTGTTTGTACAACCTGTACAGCCTGTTGGTCCACATTTAATAGACTGCTGGCAAGATCCTCCTGTGACAGATGTTCCAGATGTTGTCGTGGGCAGACACAGTTTATAGGCCTAAATATGCTTTTACATCAAGTAGAAAGTAAAGTAACGTAAAGTGATGGCAAGCTCGCTCTGGGCTGGTGTAACCCTAATGACCCGATGACGGGAGAAATGTGATTGATGGCTGTGGGGAACTAGCTAAGGACTGCACCAAAACCTACTTTGATCCGGTATCGCTCATCTCACCATGTACACTGATGTAGGAATGTCAACAACCCTCAAGGTATAGCGCGCACACACACACGCACCCCAACCAACACCATGATACAGAATGCACCTGACTACATCTCCTTCAGAGAGTCTACTTTCTCTACAGTGGTAACGTGATTTCCAAGTGACTGTCATTCGATGAACTACACACATGAATTCAAAGGCCTAATGATAGTATATGTGCGTCGCGCCGATGTCCGTTTAACGCTAAAGAAAGTATTACAGACTCTAACCGCCCGTTGCTCATTACTGTTTAGTTAAGACAAAACTGTTGATGTACCACCCACTCAGCCACTGCAGCATATTAAACTGTAATGTACATCAATCAGGCTTTGTTGACTTTTCAGCAGCTTCGTCATATTGTAACAAGATAATAACTTTTGTTTTGGGAATGCTGACTATGATATGCCATAGGGACACATATGAATAACCTACAGGGCAGATAAAGCTATACATTCACGTAAAATGTTTGGATTCAATATTTAACCTAAAGCTATAGTAGGACCTATCATAATGTTGGGAGCTAGATGGGTTGTGAAGAACAAACAATTTACAAAGTTTTGCACCTAAAAAATAGCCAAACATAAATAATAATTTAAATACATTCCTTTCACGAATTAGTTTATCAGATAGTCTAGCAGATTTTTCATCTCCAGGATTTATTATTTAAATCTTGTTCTTTTTAATATATGTACTCCAATACTGCATAATTCATCATTAAATTTTAAAAGTGTATTTCAGTAGATTCTAGATCAGCACCATTTATAATTAATAAATCTGTCCTGTACATAGGCCTGTCATTGCATCAAAAACATCGCTAGCTGATGGACGATTATAGGTGAATAAAGTCAAAACAGTTAGCTAGAAATATCTCCATCTTGGGACATGTCATTTTAATATGCAGCATGTTCAACACACCTTTTTATTCATATTGTATAAATGACAGGTGATGAAAGTGGCATTAGCTAGCTTCCAGCATTATGACATTATAGCTTCAGGTGTAATATTGAATCCAAATATTTTACGTGAATGTATATAATCAGTTTCACCGTGTATCCTCGCTCATATTTCGTGGGGAAATGGTAAACTATGCATTATTGGAAGCTTTGATATTCACTGAATTCAAAAAACATTTTTTTCTGAACAGCCTATGCATGGCGGCTATTGTGGAATTTAAAAATGGCCACCATGGTGTAAACTTATGCATGCCTAACGCAGTAGGCAAACGCAGAGGTGATAACTACTGTTGACCTGGCCAGAATCGGACACCGTCAAACAACAATCCATTATGGATTGGAGTATGATTGGATTCAGTCGTTACCGGACTGTCTGGGATGGACTGCCAAAGGTCAGAAGATCCATCAAGAGAGGCCGACTCACAGAGTGAGTCACTGGCAGCCTCGCCACGAAATGTATGTTAACTCAATGTTGGGATTATGTTTATATATGATTAGATGTTAAATCCATGTTGTAATTATTATTAGGTATGATGATGGTGTCGCATATAAAAGGTCGAGCGATGGCGACCAAAGAGTGGTGCGCGCCTAACTTGTGAAGTAAGCTAGAAGGCTACGTATTGTGTGTCCCTGTCATGTTAGACAGGGTAAACTGACGATTGGACTGTATGTGATCTTATGTGTTCTACACAGTGAAATGAATGAAATAAATACGACTTTTGACCCAGAATCATGGTGTCTGTGTTAATACGAATCTGGAATCTATAGAGTTTATAACCAGCTCTGCGCCGTCCGCCTTGTCGTATTGGCGTCAGGACGACGTCAAGGGCTGACGTTTTATAATGGGATCCCTATTTTGCAATATTTTCACTTTTAATGTACTTAAAATCTTGATGTTAAAGTTAAATTTACCATTTTTGAGGTCAAGGAATCAAACTCAAGTACTTTCAAATAGCTAGAATGGCTAGACACATGTCTAATTGAGCATAATCATGATTAAACTAGTGGAAATACATTGGCCATGGACCAGAATTGATCACCATGTACCACCTCCATTACTCCTCATGTCTAGCACCATTTTAGTCAGGGGCCACTTGTGAATGATATTAGTGATGTTACTAGAAAAAAATGGGAGGCAAAATGGGTTTCGGCGCCATGAAAATCTAATTTGTAGAATATCTAATTAACATAGAATATTCTTTTTGCGGTTACACCTATGTTGAAATCTATAGAGTTTATAACCAGCTCTTCGCCGTCCGCCTTGTCGTATTGGCGTCAGGACGACGTCAAGGGCTGACGTTTTATAAATGGCGAGTTTGCTTTCAGGATCTGTGTAGACAATGTAAATTTTGAAAAGTTGACAATGTCTCAGCCAGACATTACAAAACGCACTGTGGCAGCAGACGCAGGCCACATGGAAAACACTGTGCCGGCAGGCAAGCCATACGCCACGGCCAAATCCGATACGTGCGGACAAACAGTACAGGCTGCTGCGGGTGAAACTACACAGGGCAAGCCCAAGGTTATTAAGCTGCTACCGCGGACGCAATGGGCGCCAATGTCTCACAAGGAGAAGAAGAGGGTCTTGAGGATCTGTGAGGCGTTGGCTGAGTTCCCAAAGCTCACCAGCGACGAGGAGGCGTTTGAGGAGGAGATGGAGGCATGGATGGAGATGTGCTGAGATCTACAACATCGGCCAGATCTTGCCAAAACTGTGAGTAAACTGGTGACAGGGTCCAGAAAAAATTTGTTTTAAAAGGGTAAGCTCTCCTTTTTTAAGTATGGATCCTGCCCAGTTTAAAGAGTATACCGACGGCATGGCCGTCCTAGAGACAACCCGAACCCTCAGACGTCACCACGAACAATGTAAGCAGGCGTTGATACGGCAAATGACGCCGTGTGACGGAACCAGCCCGGCGGGCGTCAGGGCCTGGTTCAAAGACATTGAGTTGGCTGGCGCCGAGGTAGGCCCCGACAACCAGATAGAGGTCGCTGCTAGGACTGCGGCTGGCTCATTGCGCTGGGAGCTGGAGCGCTATATCGCTGGCGTCCTGGCCACCAATGACCAAATTAACGCTCGTTTTAATGTGCCGTGGGCAGATGTGAAGGCCCATCTGCGGACCTCGTTCCCGAATGTGGACGAAAGTAGTGCCCTCCGCGACGAAGTGGAAAAGACCCGGCAAAGTGCCTGTGAGCCAGAAGCAAGCTTCAGCCGCCGGTTCCGGGAAGTCGCTGACGCCGCCTACCCGGGAGAAGGTAGAAACGAGGATCAGAATAGAATTCTGATCCGCGCTTTTGCCAGGGGGCTGCGCAGCGACGAACCTGAAGAAAGCTGGTGGAAGAGGGCAACCCTACCACGCTGGAAGAGGCCTTTTCCACCCTGGCTGGCTACAGTGCCAGGAAGGACGCATACGCGCGGCTGAGTCGGCATGAGGAGCCGATGGAGGTCGCGCCGGTGAACCCCGCGTCACCGCGGCCAGTAGTCGCACGGGACGACCAGACTACTGCCACCCTACTGAAGAAACTCTTGCAGAGCCAGGAGCGGCTCCAGACGAAGGTGGCAAAGTTGGAGGCCCAGGCAAGGCCACCGGGGACCACTGCCGCTCCTGCGACTCGGCCAGCATTCCGGGAGAGAGGACCAGAACAAACCCCGCGTACTGTGCAAGAGCCCGGGGCTGGTTTGACCCCCGACGAAAAACCTCGTTGCTTCGGGTGCGGCCGCATAGGCCACATGCGCCGAGAGTGCCGCCAAAGCCGTGCGGGAAACGGACAGAAGTCGTAGGTGCGGTGTCAGGTCGACCAGTGGTCGATTTACAGGTTGGTGGCCTGTCCATTGGTGCATTGGTGGACACGGGAGCCTCCTGTACGCTCCTACGACTAGACATATTTCACACACTGGCGGATCGTGCTCATCGCCACAGGCTCCTGGCAGACGCCCCAGCGTTGCGAGGCGTCTCCGGCGCATCTTTGGACGTCAGAGGGTCGACCGAAATCAAAATCCAAGGAGTGGCAAAGCCAATCCGGGTTACGGTTTTGGGCGACCTGCCGTGCAAAATGGTGCTGGGAGAAGATGCACTACAGGATGGCCAAGGCATAATCGATTTCGTTCGAAATGTGTTGAGATGGCATCGAAGGGAGTGGCCAATGCGACGCATTGAGCACACCTTCGAGGCTAGCCTTGGTCAGGTATTGCCAGAGACTGGGGATGAGCAGATCAACCAGTTATTTCAGAAAAACGCAGACCTATTTTCAGCAAAAAGTGAGCCAAATGGTTTTTGTTCGAATTCTCCCATACATATTAAAACCAACCACCCTCCCATAAGTCAGGCCGCTTATCGCACTCCACTGTCAAAACGTAAACTTGTAGAGGAGGCGATCGCTGATATGTTGACTGAAAATGTAATCAGGCCGAGTGAGTCGGCCTGGGCGAGCCCGATCACGCTGGTCCCAAAGCGTGACGGCTCTACACGGTTTTGTGTGGATTACCGTAAGTTGAATTCAGTCACCATTCGAGATCAGTATCCCCTACCCCAAATTCAAGATATTTTTGACCAAGTTGAAGGCAGTACTATTTTTTCCTCTTTGGACCTTAAGGCCGGATACTGGCAATTAGCCGTAGCAGAAGACTCGATTGAAAAAACAGCATTTCGATGTCACTTAGGCCATTATGAATTTTTACGGATGCCATTCGGACTTACGAATGCACCCGCAGTATTTCAAAGAATGATGGACAAGGTACTAGCGGGTCTCATTGGCCGCATTGTCATGGTCTATCTAGATGACATAGTCATTTATAGCCGTAGCGAGGAGGAGCACGTACAGCATTTAGAGCTCGTATTTGCTCGCCTTCGTGAGGCTGGGTTACGTTTAAAACCAACAAAATGTTTCTTTGGCCTAGAGGAGATCAAACTGCTTGGTTATATAGTAAATCGGGATGGGATCCATACTGACCCAGAAAAAGTCAAGGCTATTGCTAAGCTAACCCCACCCCGGGATTTAAAGGGTGTGCGGTCATTCCTAGGGATGACAGGGTTTTACCGGCAATGTTTACCAGATTATGCGCAAATAGCGGAACCTCTCGAAGAATTGAAACGAAAATACGCACATTTTGTGTGGGGACCGTCTCAAAGCGAAGTGCTCGAAAAATTAAAACAGTTATTAACTTCCTCCCATGTCATGACCGCCCCACGCACTGATGGGCCGTATAAACTGTATACCGATGCATGTGACTATGCCGTGGGAGCAATTTTAGTGCAAGTGGACGATAGTGGGACTGAAAGGGTTATTCAGTATGTATCACACTTTCTTTCACGCGTTCAACGACGCTGGGCTACAATTGAGAAAGAGCCTATGCGGTAGTCTATGCCATATCAAAATTACGCCCCAACCTTTATGGTGCCGACTTCACAGTTTATACCGATCACAAGCCCCTCACTTCTTTATTCACGAAAGAAATGCAGAACACGAAAATTCAGCGGTGGGCTGTATTACTATCAGAATATGGCGCTACAATACAATACCGTAAGGGTAAAAATAATATTCGCGCAGACATGTTATCCCGCATTCCCCCAGAGACAGGCATACATACTATCGATTGCGATGACTGGGTGGACCCCACAGCCATCCCTGAGCAGGACACTTCTGATGTGCTGCCATTACTATACGATGGCCTTGATCTCGAGGAGGTCAGCAAAGCACAGCACAAAGAGTTTCCTGACATATTACAGTCGCTCACCGAGGACAGTGACGACTATACATTAATTAAAGGCCGATTATTCAGCATAGCACTACCCTCCCCAAATTCAGCCTGTTATCCACGTCTAGTATTACCTGCGACTTACCGGGAAAGAGTCATTAAAAGAGCCCACAAGGAAGTGGGACACATGGCTACCGGCAAAACGCTTGCGCGTCTGCGCGAGGCGTATGTTTGACCAGGTATGCGACGTGAGATAAACGAGCTGTTAAAACTGTGCCCAGTCTGCCGTGTTCACCAACGTCGTACAGATCATGTACCAATGGGTGAGATGCCGTTAGCGGCATATCCAATGCAGATAGTCGGGGCAGATTTGATAGGACCGTTTGTCCCCTCTCATAATGGGAATAGATATGTATTGACATTGATCGCTCATTGCACAGGGTGGGCAGAAGCGTTTCCCCTAAAAGACAAAACAAACGCCAGCGTTTGGCAGGCGTGGGCGACCCACGTCGTGCCACGTCACGGCGCACCGGAAGTCCTAATTACAGATAACGGACAGGAATTTAAAGCCACCGCCTGGCGCACATATTTGAAGCAACTGGGCGTAGAACACCGCACCACCACCCCCGTTCACCCTCAGAGTAATGGCCGAACCGAGCGTTTTAATCGCACGTTAAAAGAGTTGCTAGCCAAATCTGTGAATAATTATACACCAGATTGGGAAGATCGGCTTGGAGATTGTCTTGCGGCATACCGCGTGAGCGTCAGTGACGTCACTGGACACACCCCTTTCTTTTTACTTTATGGGCGCCGTGTTCGAACACCGCTGACACGGCTATTACAGCCATGCACCGCCAATCATTTCGGTAACCGTCTGGATGACTTATCATCAGCTCTTCAGACGGCACGCCATGCCACAGCAGACAGTCGTAAGTACAATAGGCAACGATTAGCGAACCGCGCCGATGCGAAAGATATTCATGTTGGTGACACGGTCTTACTCAAAGCGGAGGAGCGATTAACATTAACTAGACGCTGGGATCCGCAGTGGGAGGTCGTGCGCGTGCGCGGTCCTGTCCTGTGGCTCCGCCAACAACAGAGCGGTAAACTTCGCGTCGCTAATCGCGAAAAAGTAAAGTTAGTGGACCCCCACCTCAACTGGGATGAGATTACGCCACGCCCACGCCGTACTCAGCGTCGCCCCCGTGCAGTAATCGGTGGCGCTCCCATAATTAGACCGCCACAAACCCCCCCGAACGGGCTGGCACGCGCCGGTCAGGAGGAGTGCGAACCTTCACAGACGCCGCCAACGGTCGAGCCTTCACAGGGAGACTCACACGCGCCCCCAGCGGCAGACATCGACATTCCTCTGTCGCCAGGTTCCCCCACCCCTTCCACCCACTCGGGACATTCCGTGGGATCGGGACCCTCCTCAGTAATTATGGATTCCCCACCACAGGACAACCCCTCCCCCTGTCGGTTGACATTAACTCGCCGAGAGGAAGGATGGGCCGTCAAACAGCCTACAAATTCTCCGCCCCCTAATTTGCCAGATAATGTGCCCCCTCTGAAATTATGTCGCCGAAATTGCCGCTGGGCAATTGACGGCCGGGCTTCAATAAAACGCCCTGCGCCCGATGTTCCTCATCGACGACAGCGCGGTCGATACATGTTACGTCGCACACCTAAACGACGCTTACCATTTTGCTCACCTCCGTCACCAGATCACCAGAAACGTGCAAAATGCGAGTTGCTAACTTCCGTGTGTGCGTTTGCTGGCTAGCTGTATGTCACGCGGCACAGATGCCCTTCATGTTGACGGACAACGTCCCACACCTGTTGAGTGACGGACTGTTAATTACTCGTGCCTCGGACATACACGTGCGCCGCGGGACATACACAGTCTTAGTGGTCATAGACGCTCCCAGAAGCGAGCCTCGCATGGAGGAGCATCTGAATGAATTAAGACTGGTCATAGAAAAACTGGGAACCCATCAGAACTATTCGCGTACAACTCGAAATGTTTGGGAGCAGCGCATCCGCGACATGGAGGCTACGATGACACCTCCCTCGCAGATGCTTCCCAACACACGAATTAAACGAGGTTTGTTCAATTTTGTGGGTGAGATTGGAGCTACATTGTTCGGCACAGCCACAGAGAACCAGGTGGCTCAGTTAAAACATTACATTACCAAAGCCCAAAGAACAAATAGACGTATTGTCCACGCCACCAACGAACTGATATCGGTGGTCAATCAGACACGGGCTGAGGTAAGTCTCAATCGCCAACACCTCGTTGCTGTTGAACAATTCGCCAAGGAGCTGTACGCTGAATTAGTAACTTACCGCCGTGTATTAGATGGGTTCGTGGGCAGTTTAATTGCTCTGGAAGAGAGCACCCAGATCGATCGGATTTTGTCTGCCCTAGAGAGTGTACATAATCTTTGGCTGCGCGAATCCGATCGCTATCAGCGCCAACGCGCATCCCTAGAATTGGGACAGCTAACGGAGGAGATATTGCCTCCTAACGAGCTGATGCTGATTCTAGAGAATAGTCAGGGCGTTGGTCTGTTTTCGCCGGGTCTCGCTTGGTATTATCAACATATATCGTTAGTACCAGTGTGGGAAGAGACCCGACGTTTGGTGTTCACAGCCCAACTGCCTCTGATGGACAAAATATGGTACGCTCGTTACCGTATCCGTTCGTGGCCGGTTCCTGTTAATGGATCGGGCCACACCCTCCAGGTACAAACCCCCGAAGATGTCGCCGTTGATACGCAACGTGGCGGAATATTTGAACCCCATGACTGCGTAGGCAACGAGCCGGCCATCTGTCGTTCGGGTCCCATTTACGGCAGGGGTCGTCTTCTCTGCACCAGAGGTATACTGAATGGTGACGTCACTCAACGAGGCAGTTGTTTGTTTACCGCTGCTCGAGAGACAAGCCCTGAGGGGTATGCAGAGGAGGTGGCGCCTGCCATGTATGCTATTAGTACCTACGGAGAGGGATATTCCATACATTGTCGTGGAAAACCGGAAATACGACAAAATATGGAAATAGGCATATTTATATTAAGAGTGGCTGCTGACTGTCGAGTGCAGGGTCGAGATTGGACACTCCCAGGGGTGGCCCATCTGCAGGCTCAGTTAGCGATAACACCAGCTATTCTTACTCATCTGCCATTGAATATATCCACCCTTGTACCGCAAGAGCTCTTACAAACACGCCTCGAGCACCCGGACTGGCAAGCATTACCACAAATTGAAGACATAACCCTTGAAAAATTAAATGCTCGGGTGCCCAGTTGGACATTGGACACGTCCGGCCAGCGGTCCTCGTTCCGCTGGGCATTGCCGCTGTCTTTGTTGTCGCCGGTTGCTCTAGTCATTGGTTGTGCGCTCTTGCTATGGTGGAAGTGTCCGGCAGCCCAGTTGTGGAAACTTCGCCGTGGTCTCCTGAAGGAGGCAGTCAAACCTCCAACTCCTACAACAGCTGGAGCCCATTGGATCGCAATCACGCGACCGGAGAGGGCAGGTGATCAAGTGTAATGCCTATAATCATGTAACGTTGTGTGATGCGCATCTCCGTAATGTATCATTGTTGTGTATCTATGTTGTATATGATTGTATCACTGTTGTACACTAGCATAGAAGAACCCCTCACTAGTACACAAGTTGGTCGTATTTTACTTACGTAAAAGTACTATCATTGTTGGACTCACCATCAATGGGTGAGCGTACTTGTTGTTACTTAAGAAATGTTCATCTTACTCACATTCCGTGTACCACTGTTGTATGTCCATGCATAATTTTATCAGTGTTAGTTGGAGTTAAAAGAACATAATCCGTTTTTTAACTTTGAGGGATAGGCCTATGTAAACTTATGCATGCCTAACGCAGTAGGCAAACGCAGAGGTGATAACTACTGTTGACCTGGCCAGAATCGGACACCGTCAAACAACAATCCATTATGGATTGGAGTATGATTGGATTCAGTCGTTACCGGACTGTCCGGGATGGTCTGCCAAAGGTCAGAAGATCCATCAAGAGAGGCCGACTCACAGAGTGAGTCACTGGCAGCCTCGCCACGAAATGTATGTTAACTCAATGTTGGGATTATGTTTATATATGATTAGATGTTAAATCCATGTTGTAATTATTATTAGGTATGATGATGGTGTCGCATATAAAAGGTCGAGCGATGGCGACCAAAGAGTGGTGCGCGCCTAACTTGTGAAGTAAGCTAGAAGGCTACGTATTGTGTGTCCCTGTCATGTTAGACAGGGTAAACTGACGATTGGACTGTATGTGATCTTATGTGTTCTACACAGTG
The DNA here is from genome assembly GCA_964017125.1 of Flabesymbios commensalis. Lineage (NCBI taxonomy): Eukaryota > Metazoa > Annelida > Polychaeta > Terebellida > Flabelligeridae > Flabesymbios > Flabesymbios commensalis. The sequence continues at coordinate 40,025,127 of OZ024907.1, forward strand.
AAATGAATGAAATAAATACGACTTTTGACCCAGAATCATGGTGTCTGTGTTAATACGAATCTGGAATCTATAGAGTTTATAACCAGCTCTGCGCCGTCCGCCTTGTCGTATTGGCGTCAGGACGACGTCAATGGCTGACGTTTTATAATGGGATCCCTATTTTGCAATATTTTCACTTTTAATGTACTTAAAATCTTGATGTTAAAGTTAAATTTACCATTTTTGAGGTCAAGGAATCAAACTCAAGTACTTTCAAATAGCTAGAATGGCTAGACACATGTCTAATTGAGCATAATCATGATTAAACTAGTGGAAATACATTGGCCATGGACCAGAATTGATCACCATGTACCACCTCCATTACTCCTCATGTCTAGCACCATTTTAGTCAGGGGCCACTTGTGAATGATATTAGTGATGTTACTAGAAAAAAATGGGAGGCAAAATGGGTTTCGGCGCCATGAAAATCTAATTTGTAGAATATCTAATTAACATAGAATATTCTTTTTGCGGTTACACCTATGTTTTTAAGGTCGAAGAATGAAACCACTTTTAAAAATATCTGGTCATTCCTATATGGTGAACTCGAAAAAATCCAAGATGGCCGCCAGCAAAAATTATTTTATGACAAAATCACAATGTCTTTTTATAATAAAAACCAAATTATATTTGCTAAAATAAAAAAAATAAAAATATAGTAATGAGGTTATATTAGGTATGTTTATAAAAGATAGCTTCATATATGTATATCATGCAATTATTTTTCAGAAATACGTATCGATATCCCAAGTTGGAAATTTAACCAGGCTAATATATCAGTTCTAATTGGTTTAAACATATTTAGTTACCAATGATTACAAAATACTACTACACTAATGAATATGCTCTACTCAAAAGACAAAAGAAATAAAATAAACATAATACAGAACAGTATGACAATAAACACTCAATTAAAAACATGAATTCTTTTGTAGTTGACATGGTTATAACGTTGGTTTGATGGCAAACAATATAGAATCAAGAAATAATTGTGACATACATAATATTGTTTTAAACAGCTCTCATGAGCATGTTACAGTTGGCCAGCATTGAAATTATTTATGTTTTATGGGTCAACAAATCGAGTGAAATCACTTGAAACACTTAAAACCATCGAGCAAATTTGAAATAATGAAGTATTTTTATATGGACTAAATCACCATGTCTCTGTATTAAAAACTGGCATTGTATCGAAATATTATAGTACGGAGGACATGCATGGCTATAGCTTCGTACGCGTCTCTGAATTTGTACATCGTGCAGTTATTAGCCTGAAATCCAGAAATGGGTATCGCATGATATCCTACCTTGAAAATTTAGATGGGCCAAAATATCTAATTGACATAGAGTCACAATTCGGGTGTCTACACCTATTTTTTCTGGGCCAACAAATCAAATGCAACCACTTTAAATATACTGGAATAATATTATGGCGGATTTGAATAAAATTTTATGATCGCGACATTGTTATTGTATTGACCATATGTAGGCTACATGGTTAGATAATACTCCTTCTTGTATTTGAACATTTATATGTTACTGCATTACCAACCTGTCATGCAAATTTGAGTCGTGATAGGCAAACATTATGATGGCCAAACATCCTATTTTGGGCAAATGTTTGATTCTCAGCCTATTTTTTTTTTTTTTTTAATGATGTACATTCAACACACAAAAGAAGGATAAGTAACTCTTATCATATTTCACAGCACAATACTCTTTCGCACTTTCAGCTATCCATGTGCTCACAGACTGTGACACCACTATTGCATTCAAATGTCAACATTGCTCCAGAACATGTTAATATTCTTTATCAGATGGATATGTCATTGTATATAGAAGAGTGAGCATATTACTACAATCAATCATGTAGGCCCCATCTAGTCATTCTCGCTGTACAGAATTGGATTTCCTTTTACAATAAAGTGTTCATTCTGCATGGTTAGATTAGAGTTATGTTTCCCCACAGGCATGTTGTAGTTGAGGAAGCAGAATGCATAGGCTAGATGATGAAAATAACAACTGAAATAAATATCAACAGAACTAGTATGATGACATATGTTTTACGGATCTGACATTGAATAGGATAACTAGAGATATGAACCATTTTGATTAACATACCTGATATTGTCAACATCAATAATTCATTTGGATATTTTTTTATTTCATTGGTCATTATAGTAGGCCTATGCGATTCACAGAAATGGAATGACTAGGGACATAATCCTTATTTATTATAAAATTGTCGAGGTTAGCTATATAGGACATTATAATAATCATTAATGTTGATCCCTTAGAAGATGTAGACGCCTATACTATAAATAACAAACATTATATTTTCACTGTTTGATATCAACACTCCTTCCTGATAACTACATCATATAACAGCTTAAAGACACACATGCATGTCTTAAGTACCACAACAGATATTAATTTCTATGATTTCTACGAATAATAATTTCTATGATTTTTATAATTTACATGTCAAATTCCATATAGAGAAAATGTGATTTTAAAAACATTGGTTGTAAGCCATACTGGATTACTTTCAAATTTGCTTTGTGGTATTGTTCGAGTATATTTTAAGTGGTTGCAGTCGATTTGCTGATCCAGAAACATGGTCGTAGACATCAGAATTGTCACTGCATGTCAATTATAACTCGAGAAATTGGCCCAGCCAAATTTCCAACTTGAGCTATCAATACACATTTCTGGATGATAGCTGCATATCATAGAATATCAGAAACACAAAGCTATCTTTTTTTAGCCATACATGTACATGTCCTCATTACAATAACTTTTTTTTTATTTGTATACAATGCCATCAAATAAAATTTGGTTTTCAATATCGATATTTTTATTATGTCACAAAATGAGTTTCGCTGGCGGCCATCTTGGATTTTTCAAAAATTGTCATAAAGGAATGACCTAATATTTTTACAAGTGGCTTTATTCGATTCTTTGACCCTGAAACTTAGATTTAGACACCAGAATTATGATTGTATGTCAATTAGAACTCGAGACATCAGCCCGGCTAAATTAGCAGTTATTTTATCTGTATTTTTTTATTGTGCGAAACATATATATATCATGTACAGTCGCATTAACTTGTCTCTTTCTTATTTTTTTTTAAATCACATGCGATGCACTAAGGATCAAACAGTGACGACAAGGTGACGTAACAGCCAGCTTGTTATCTGGTTACGCGATGGGGAAGGTGCGAAGTTAGTGTTGGTAACACCGTTTTCGTGTTAGAGAAACTGTCAAGCAGACAACGACGTTACTTTAAGATTGGTAAGATATTTTCACAACATAGTGGATTATTAAAATTATTGGTCAATACAAAATTGCAACAAAATCTTTGACTAATAAAATATTAAAAGTTCGTATCAATTCAAAAACATAGTAGTACATTAAGCATGAATAATTCTCACGAAAATTAGACTGTGTTTTTTGAGAAATCCATTCTGTTTGTGACACTTAAAGGGGCTGTCCCAAGTGCCCCAAACTTTAAAAAATTAAAAAGTTTAAAATTGTGTTTTTCAGGCTTATATCATCGTAAATCTATATTATCTTTCTCCACCCTACATTTGAAAGAGATATGTACCCGATAAGTGTGTATTTTGGAATGTTACAATTTCGGACAACCATGACACTATAATTGACTATAAAACCTGTCAGTTGAGGGACTAGATGAAGGGTCCGATGTTGATTTGTTTTTTTCTTAGAAAAGATCAACACTGTGGAAAATTCCTTCCTTTTTGTCACTACAACAGCCATGAACATCACATGAATATTTCCTGTGTATTTTGGCGATGTTCACAATGTCCCGCAAAGTTTAAAACATGTCAATCAGCTGATTTTAGCTGTGTAGAGGCTCTCAGTTTTGAAATAAGGGGCCGTTAGGAAAGCTGTCCTTTTGCGATGACTTTGTAATTAAACTCACAACGTCTTTGACGATGTGATACATCTGAGACCTTACATACTTCTCCTAATATGAGTTAAGAACTTGTTGTCATAGATTACGGCTAGTAAATTATACAAAAGCTATCTTTAGAAGGTAATAATAAAATTGGTGAGTCATGTCCTTTTCCTGTCAAACATGTCAAATACCTTCATAAAAAGGGTCGATCGAACATTGTTACGTTGCTAACGAATGTTTTTAAAAGTTGTAGGCCTAATCTATCGGAATGTTGCCTTTACTCATTCAAATACTCAAAAAGATATAACAGAGCTAACACAAAAAATGTCATTTGCCTGGGAATAGGCCTTTATTGACGCAATAAATAATTAACTAAGCATTAACTCATTCCAAACAGTGCCCAAGATATCTCAGGCTAGCTACTACGACGGTACAGGACGGAGCCCGAGATAACTCGTGTTTTTTGACGTCATAAAAAGTACATTTTTTAAAATGAACCGTCCTCAAAAACATGTAGGTACTGAGAGTGCCGTCTTGAATGACTAAAATCCAGCGTCATATACATTCCAGAAAATATAGGCTTATAAAAGTCACCAAACAAATGAGTGTTGTCGTCATGAAACAGTTAAAAAAATAATAATGCTGCAATATGATTTACACCGTACTGGCCCCGTATCGAAAGCACAGCTTCTTACTCCTTTGATATTTAAATGGGCTCATGCCGTTGGTAACAAATATGCTCAGTGCTTGAAATGTACGACTGACGATTACAAGAATGTGATGTTATTTTAGATTAGGCGCTAAAAAATAAATGTTTATAAAATGACAAATGCGCTCCATCTGTGAAATATGTGACACACAATTACAAAAATGTACGGTTATTTTAAGCCAGGTATTGAAAAGGTAATTCTTATCAAAACCGCAATGTGCTAATTATTTTAATAAAATACAACATCTTTAAATAATTATGTCTTTCATTATACCAGGATTCACATTCACCGTGGTGGATGAATTTCGCCGATTACTCCGTCAATTCTCAATCAATTTTCATGAAATTTCACACACACTATTTTCCATTCCTGTCGTGACTACCCTGAAAGTTTCGCGGAGTTTTGATAAGTATTTTAAAAGTAAGACCATTTGACATGTAGTAAATAAATAAAAATGTTGCCCTCTATAAAGCCATTAGCTTCGTCTCAGAATTTTATTACATGTCAAATGGTCTAACTTCTAAAATACTTATCAAAACTCCGCGAAAGTTTCAGGGTAGTTACGACATGAATGGAAAATAGTGTGTGTAAAATTTCATGAAAATTGGCTGCGAATTGACTGAGAAATCCGCGAAATTCAATAATCCTGGTTGATGAATTTAATGTGAATCTGACTATATATCAATTTACATCCACGTATCATTTGTAGAACCTGTCCAAAGCGGAACCTGTCCAAACCGGAATAAAATTTTGTCCCCAAAGCATCCCCATATGGACAGGTTTTACTGTATATATCTATCTATATTAGGTTTGTATATATATAATTATATTCATTGGACACTATAAATAATACCAAATAGTCAATCCATGTACTAATTTCCAACAGTAGACTGGCACACTGTTTTTTTACAGATGGTATACGATGACGTCATGGTTATGACAAGGTGAGACGTCTATTATCATATGGATAATTGAAATATACCGTTTGCTGTCTACCTGGATTTGTCAAAAGCGTTTGATACACTAAAGCACTCTATTTTATTGGACAAACTTAAATTTTACGGTTTTACAGGAACGTCTATTACCCTGATAAAACATTATTTATCAAACAGAAAACAGTGTGTGGAAATTGACCGTCTCAGATCTTCTTATATAAATATATCCACAGGGGTTCCACAAGGGTCAATATTAGGGCCCTTGCTGTTTATCATCTATATGAATGATCTCCCCAACGCAAGTCGTTTAAATGAATGCATAATCTATGCTGATGACACAACCCTTATCGCAAATTTGAATGATTTTTATGCTAAACATGATTCTGGGCTAAATATTAATATATTAAATGATAAATTAGAAAAAATAAGTTACTGGTTATTAGTTAACAAGCTGTCCTTAAATAAACTAAAATCAAAGTTCATGCTCTTTCATCAACCACAGAAACGTGTAACAATTCCAAAATAAAAAATACAGTAATCAAATGTGTGGATGAGTTTACTTATCTGGGACTATTTATATATAAACACATTAAATGGAATTCACATGTTATTAAAATAGGAAATAAAATATAGCAGACAATAGCTGTGATTAATAAACTTAAACACTTAATACCACAAAAAACACTATTGACCATTTACAATTCTCTCATTCTTCCACATATTAATTATTGCATATTAGCATGGGGTCATGATTCAAATCGGATTTTAAAACTTCAAAAAAAAACAATTCGAATTATTGTTAAAGGTATTTTTTATACACACTCCAATCCTATCTTTAAAAAATTCAATATTTTGAAAGTAAATGATATACATCTTCATCAACAACTAAAATTTTATTTTAAATTAATAAACAACATTCTTCCTGATCATTTTTATGACTTTAATCTTGCTCTAAACTCTGACATTCATGATTATAACACAAGGGGGAAAAACAAACTGAGGAATGCCCATTTTAAACATGAGTTTGCTCGTAATTGTATCAGAAACCAAATGCCACATTTATTAAATACCACACATTTATCAATTTTAGAAAAGGTACTCACTCATAGTTTAAAAGGTTTTGCACAATATACTAAACACTATCTGATAGAGAAATATTCTGACATTTGTCTAATTCATAATTGTTATGTTTGTAATTTGACAACACCTACCTAATGCCCTGAATATGTATGTGTGTATGTATATATATATATATTTATATATACATTTTCCTTTTGGCCACAATGTTATTTATTTTGTAATTTTTGCCTATTTTGTGGCTGTGTCTCGCTGACGCGACTGACAGTTTCAGCTGGGTGGAGATTATTGAGATTTGATAAATTTATGTTTTGAGTTAAAATCCTATCCCATATTTATCCAAACTTTTTCATTTGCACAGTCCCTTTTCAATTTAATCTGACAAGCTGCATTATTTTGTATGATAATTTTGTATCGTGATTTACTATATTATGTAGTATTTTATATTTTATATTATTTATACTTAGGTGCTTTCCATGCCAGCGACTCTTTGAGTCTTAATGGTAGTCATCCTGACATGTTATTTAATTTGTATTTTTTCAGTGTCATTTGTCGAATAAACATTTTTCTTCTTCTTCTTCTTCTTCTAGCTTATTACATGATCATATCATATACATTTTTCATGCACATATGGGCTACATGTATACATGTAGGTAAGTAAGTCCTTACAGTTATGACATCCAAACAACGGATAAATGATGTGGTTATAAATGATGCTAAGTGAATAGGTTCTTAAGACCGTAGCCATTTTGGAAGACAAGACTAGCAGATTATTACCGATAGCAGGCATGGGATCGAATGCATACAAATGTAATCGAATACGAATTCATTATAAAGTCATGAATACGAATACAAATATTCCATTTTAAAGATGTATTCGAATACGAATACATTACTTTTAAAATGTATTCAAATACGAATACATCTAAAATATTTAAAACTTAAACATGTCACTAGTGATATAAATATATATTTATGTACATATTTTCAGTATGTGTATAATATCACTGAAATAATACTATTTATATTAAGTATTTACCTGCTATAAAGCATGTTAAATTACCACTCCCATAAGCATTTAAAATGTTAAGTATCACGTTTTTTTATATAAAACGTTTCAAATGCCTGTATTTTGCTGTATAATAACTTGTTTCAGTAATTAGTACATAAAACCGCATAGATTAAGGTACAAGTTTGGGAATAAATAACTAAGATAAAATAATAATTTATAGAAATTGGCAATATATTGGTGCAACATTGCATTACATGTAATGTCTAGAATGTAGGTACAGTATTAAATTAGAGCCTGTTTACTACTCGTGAAATACAATGACATCTCGGGCTCCATATAAATGAATATATATACCGTTATGGTATTTAGTTGTAATATTTATTACATTGAAAACATATTTTATATTGTTTTAGGTAAATAATGCATAGGGCTATTGGACAATAATTCTAGAAAATAAAATGTGGTTCAATAGACATTTTATTGAGACGATTCTAGCACCAATAGGGTTAATTGCATAGTCTGCGTCTTCGCTGAGGTGTTCATCTGTGTGGATTATTTTTTAGCATCAGTTGTAGAGGTGTCACCCAGCTGACAATGTCACGTTGCCTCAACGTCGCCACAACGTTACGGTTTCGTTGCCATAACGTTGCATGTTACGTTGCAGCAACGAAAAAATGTAGACTCCCAGTCACGTTGCCACAACGTTGCCTGTAACGTTGTACGCAACCTATGATTAAATATGATATTGCTGCAACGTTTGATGTAACGTTGTATGTTACCTACTGGCAACTCTTCCGGTACATATAAAACCATGCAGCTTTTCTTATCATACTATTTAAATTGCTGAAAAAATAATTATTTCCAACAATTATAATGGCACTGAAAATTTGGATAATTTATTATAAGTAGATGGTTTCTTTCAAATAAACACATAATTAACAGATTTATTTTTTTAAATGTGTCATAAAGTGTCCGGTTATAAACATTGTAGGGGGGCTATGCATATAATATACACCTAATTCAATCCTAAATATGTTGGCGCAACGTTATCTTAACCCATATAATGTTATTTCGATATCAAATACAAGAACACTCAAGATACTTGTTTCAAAGCTGGCAAAACCCATGTAATTAAATAAATTAAACACATGGCTATATAGTCAACCATAATCACAGCCATTTTGCGGGAAAGAACATAAGACACAAATTGACACAAACAAATGGATGTTTACTTATTTTAATTATGTCACATCTCATTCTGTCATCTTTCATTGGGTCAGTGATCCCTGCATCATTTTCCTTAATCTGTAAAAAAGTAAGATTTAGAACTAGAACATTGAAACTAAAATATTTGCAATAAAAATTGTATAAATATATGTGATATTCAAGTTTGAGAAACTTTTATACCAAATTATCACTTTGGTTCATAGCAATATATTTTTTATTAAAGCGACTCAATCAGGCTAAAATCGTCAAAAAATCGGTGATTTTATTTTGGCTTCTTAGTATGACCATATGATGTAAACATGTCCATGGACTACATGTAGAACTGCATTTTTTTTTAATTGTTGTGCTGCGCATTTACCAGTTAGACTGGATATAGAGACAAAATTCCCCTATTTCTAATAAGAAATCGGGAATTTCGTCTCTATATCTAGCCTAACTGGTAAATGCGCAGCAGAAAAAATTAAAAACTTTTGCAGTTCTAGTCTACGGAGATGTTTACATCATATGGTCATAATAAGAAGCCAAAATAAAATAACAATTTTTTTTTAATTTTGGCTCGATTGTGTCCCTTTAACTAAAACAATAAAAAAAACTCCCTGGTCACATTATCTAGACCGTGGCTACTTCAAATAAAAAGTATTAATTTAATAAATACATTAATTAGAGATGTTATACTTGGGTGTGAAGCTCCCCTCTCTTAGTAAAAACATGACCTTATTTTATATTCTGAGTGGCTACCCAGCAAACACGAGACGTTGTCCCAATGTCGGAATGATGTTTGGTCAGCGTCGAAGACGATGGGCCAACAATAACCCAACATTGTGCCAACGTCTCGTGTTTGCTGGGAAATCGTACGTACGCAGAGTTATAATTCCAGCAAAAACACGGGAATTCACCCAATGCTGTTTCAATGTTAGGCCAGCGTCCAAGACGGTGGGTCGGCATTGAAACAATATTGGGTGAATGACAGTGTCTGCAGGGAAGGCAGTGAAAGGGAGAAATTACGGAACATTGACCCGATGTTGGTTTGATGCTGGGCCATCGTTGCAGACGCTGGACCATCAATAACACAACGTTAGGTTAATGACTCGTGTTTGATGGGGACAGTATGCATGTCTGGCGCTAAAAGACATTGAGCCAATGTTTGCATCATGTTAAGTCAGTGTCATAGACGGTGGACCAACACTAGGTCAACATTGCCGTGGCGTTTGTGACCAGAAATCACGCTTTGCTCTGCTCGCACACAGAGCCGGTGTCAACGAATATTAAAGGGACTGGCCCAGGCTAAAATCATCAGAAAATCGGTGATTTTATTTTGGCTTCTTAATATGACCATATGATGTAAACATGTCCATGGACTAAAACTGCAATTTTTAAAAAAAAATTTGCTGCTCATTCACCAGTTAGGCTAGATATAGAGACGAAATTCCTGATTTCTAATTATTGACAACCATGTCAAAAATTAGAAATACGGGAATTTCGTCTCTATATCTAGTCTAACTGGTGAATGCGCAGCAGAAAAATTAAAAAACTTTTGCAGTTCTAGTCTATGGACATGTTTACATCATATGGTCATAATAAGAAGCCAAAATAAAATCACCGATTTTTTGATGATTTTAGCCTGGGCCAGTCCCTTTAAGCATCCCCATATATTGACAGGCATGTACATCGATCGTGAGATTATCCACAGTAACTCGTCATGCGGCCCCGAGGGGCCAATGCACAGGCCCACATCTTAGTGTAGGGAGCATTTAATATTCAACTCGAAATAAACATATTCAGTGTGTAGCGAGCCCCTCCTGCTCATCCCTGAGAGATGAGGTTTACTCAGTGTGCAGCGGGCCCTTCATCTTTCTTGAGAGAGGAGGTTTACCTAGTGTGCAGTGGGCCCTTCATCCCTCCTGAGAGAGGAGGTTTACCTAGTGTGCAGTGGGCCCTTCATCCCTCCTGAGAGAGGAGGTTTACCTAGTGTGCAGTGAGCCCTTCATCCCTCTTGAGAGAGGAGGTTTACCGATTGTGCAGTGGTCCCCTCATCCCTCTTGAGAGAGGAGGTTTACCTAATGTGCAGTGGGCCCCTCATCCCTACTTAGAGAGGAGGTTTACCTAGTGTGCAGTGGGCCCCTCATCCCTCCTGAGAGAGGAGGTTTACCCGGTGTACAGTGGGCCCTTCATCCCTATTGAGAGGTGAGGTTTAACTAGTGTGCAGTGGGCCCTTCATCTTCTTGAGAGAGGAGGTTTACCTAGTGTGTAGTGGGCCCCTCATCCTTACTTAGAGAGGAGGTTTACTTAGTGTGCAATGGGCCCCTCATCCCTCCTGAGAGAGGAGGTTTACATAGTGTGCAGTGGGCCCTTCATCCCTCTTGAGAGAGGAGGTTTACCGATTGTGCAGTGGGCCCCTCATCCCTCTTGAGAGAGGAGGTTTACCTAGTGTGCAGTGGGCCCCTCATCCCTACTTAGAGAGGAGGTTTACCTAGTGTGCAGTAGGCCCCTCATCCCTCCTGAGAGAGGAGATTTACCTAGTGTGCAGTGGGCCCTTCATCCCTCTTGAGAGAGGAGGTTTACCTAGTGTGCAGTGTGCCCCTCATCCCTACTTAGAGAGGAGGTTTACCCAGTGTGCAGTGGGCCCCTCATCCCTCCTGAGAGAGGAGGTTTACCCAGTGTGCAGGGGGCCCTTCAACCCTCTTGAGAGAGGAGGTTTACCTAGTGTGCAGTGGGCCCATCATCCCTTCTTAGAGAGGAAGTTTACCCAGTGTGCAGTGGGCTTCTCATCCCTCTTGAGAGAGGAGGTTTACCCAGTGTGCAGTGGACCCCTTATCCCTCCTGAGAGATGAGGTTTACCTAGTGTGCAGTGGGCCCCTCATCCCTCCTGAAAGAAGAGGTTTACCTAGTGTGAAGTGGGCCCCTCATCCCTCCTGAGAGAGGAGGTTTACCCAGTGTGCAGTGGGCCCTTCATCCCTCTTGAGAGAGGAGGTTTACCTAGTGTGCAGTGGGCCCTTCAGCCTCTTGAGAGAGGAGGTTTACCTAGTGTGCAGTAGGCTCCTCATCCCTACTTAGAGAAGAGGTTTACCTAGTGTGCAGTAGGCCCCTCATCCCTCCTGAGAGAGGAGATTTACCTAGTGTGCAGTGGGCCCTTCATCCCTCTTGAGAGAGGAGGTTTACCTAGTGTGCAGTGTGCCCCTCATCCCTACTTAGAGAGGAGGTTTACCCAGTGTGCAGTGGGCCCCTCATCCCTCCTGAGAGAGGAGGTTTACCCAGTGTGCAGGGGGCCCTTCAACCCTCTTGAGAGAGGAGGTTTACCTAGTGTGCAGTGGGCCCATCATCCCTTCTTAGAGAGGAAGTTTACTAAGTGTGCAGTGGGCTTCTCATCCCTCTTGAGAGAGGAGGTTTACCCAGTGTGCAGTGGACCCCTCATCCCTCCTGAGAGATGAGGTTTACCTAGTGTGCAGTGGGCCCCTCATCCCTCCTGAAAGAAGAGGTTTACCTAGTGTGCAGTGGGCCCTTCATCCCTCTTGAGAGATGAGGATTACCTAGTGTGCAGTGGGCCCCTCATCTCCACTTAGAGAGGAGGTTCACCTAGTGTGTGGTGGGCCCCTCATCCCTCCTGAGAGAGGAGGTTTACCAGTGTGCAATGGGCCCTTCCTCCCTCAAGAGAGGAGGTTTACCGATTGTGCAGTGGGCCCCTCATCCCTCCTGAGAGAGGAGGTTTACCTAGTGTGCAGTGGGCCCTTCATCCCTCTTGAGAGAGGAGGTTTACTCAGTGTGCAGTGGGCCCCTCATCCCTAATGAGAGAGGAGGGTTACCTAGTGTGCAGTGGGCCCCTCATCCCTCCTGAGAAAGGAGGTTTACCTAGTGTGCAGTGTGCCCCTCATCCCTACTTGGAGAGGAGGTTTACCCAGTGTGCAGTGGGCTTCTCATCCCTCTTGAGAGAGGAGGTTTACCCAGGGTGCAGTGGACCCCTCATCCCTCCTGAGAGATGAGGTTTACCGATTGTGCAGTGGGCCCCTCATCCCTCTTGAGAGAGGAGGTTTACCTAGTGTGCAGTGGGCCCCTCATCCCTCTCGAGAGAGGAGGTTTACCCAGTGTGCAGCGGGCCCTTCATCCTCTTGAGAGAGGAGGTTTACCTAGTGTGCAGTGGGCCCCTCATCCCTACTTAGAGAGGAGGTTTACCTAGTGTGCAGTGGGCCCCTGATCCCTCCTGAGAGAAGAGGTTTACCTAGTGTGCAGTGGGCCCCTCATCCCTGATTCTGCCTGAGAGATAAGGTTTAGGGCCTACCCAGTGTGCAACCAGCCTCTCCTCCCTGAGAGATGAAGTTCACCCAGTGTGCAACCAGCCCCTCATCCCTGACTGGGCCTGAGAGCTAACCCTTCGTGGACTACACCATCATGTTTTTTAACCTACTGATGCCTTAGAGCATCACAAATGTTTTTTTATTGACCCTCTATAGGCTGGAGTATTACGTGTATTAACCCTCTGAGGTCCAGAGGGTCAATAGTATCACGTGTCTCAAATATCAACCCTATGTGGACTAGACTATTATATTTCTTTTATATTAACCTTTTAATGTCTAGAGTATCACATTCTATTTATTAACTCTTTGTTGACTAGACTATCGCAAGTATTAACCCTCTGTGGTCTAGAGTACGGTATCAGGTTTCTAATATATTTTCCCTCTGAGGACTACACTATCATGTTTATCTTATTTTAACCCACTGATGCCTAGAGCATCGCAATGTATATGTTATTTATTAATCCTCTACAGGCTAGATTGACCTGTGTATTAACCCTCTGATTCGGAAGTCCAGAGAGTCTATAATAACATGTGTCTCAAATATTAACCCTCTGTGGACTAGACTATCATATTTCTTCTATATGAACCTTCTGATGTCTAGAGTATCACATGTTTTATTTAATTACCCATTGTTGACTAGACTATCGCATGTATTAACCCTCTGTGGTCTAAAGTATCACGTGTCTAATGTGTTAACACTCTGTGGACTACACTATCATGTTTATCTTCTTTTAACCTACTGATGCCTAGAGCATCACATATAATATTTATTAACCCTATAGAGGCTAGAGTATCACATGTATTAACCCTCTGGGGCCCAGAGAGTCAATAGTATCACGTGTCTCATGTATTAATTTACGCACTGTTGGTTAGATTATTATATTTATTTTTCACTAACCTTTTGATGCCTAGAGTATCACGTATCTCGTGTAATAACCCTCTGCGGGCTAGTCTATCATATTTCTCCAATGTTACCCTTCTGATGCCTAGATTATCATATTTTTGCTATGGTAACATTTCGAAGCCTAGAGTATGATATGTCTTATTTATTAACCCTTTGCAGACTAGAATATTAAATGATTAACTCTCTGGGGTCTAGAATATCACTTATCTTATTATAATCCTCTGTGTACTAGATTATCATATTTCTGTTATAGGTGTGGTCAACTGTCAAAATTCGCGGGACAAGGGTTCCCCAGAAGGCAATAGTGCCCGTGGGTAGGCCAAGGCCCTATTCCATAATAACACTAAATATGTGTTTCATACCCAAAGCCTCATTAAGAGCAAGGTCTCAAATCACAGCAAGTTCATATATACTTGAGCGACATCTATGAGGTAATAATTCAAAGCCCTTTTCCCTTGCCCCTACTTGGTCGCTGGCTTGCAAACAAACTGACTGTATTACTGCGGGGATTTGGAAACTGCTTGACCCCAAAAACTTGTATTGACACTCAGTAAACACAAAACATTTGTATGGCTTCATGCAATGTTGGACCAACGTCTAAACCTTTGGCCGACGTTGTATAAATGTTATACAAATATCTTGTGTTTGCTGGGCTGCAGGAGGACTTTCTCTCAAACATTGTACATTTATTCAATGTTGGTTCAATGTTGGCCCAGCGTCGCAGACGTTGGCCTAGCATTAAAACAGCATTGGATCAATGTCTCGTTTAAGTAGTATCTTGTAATCAGTTGGTGGCTATATTAATGATGTCAATCTGTACTCAATAGGCAACTGTTGGCCTACACTTGACCGTCTCAGGCATGCGCATTTTGCTTTTGAACACTAGTTCAATTGATCTTCTGATTCCTACAGTTCACATGTTTTATTTATCAACCCTCTGCGGACTAAAGTAGGCTATCACATGTCTCTAGGGGCTATAGACTCTCATGATTTATGTCTCAACACTGTGCGTGGTAGACAATTATATGTCTAATATTATATTAAACTTCTGGGGGCTATGGTATCACGTTGCACATGTGTAACCCTTTGTGGTCCAGAGTTTCACGTGTCTTATTTATTTAAATCTCTGTGGACTAGGCTATCATATTTCTGTAATGTTAACCTTCGCATGTCTTATATATTACCCCTCTAGAGGCTAGATTATCACGTGTATAGCAAGTTTAAAGCATTATGTGTTTCATGTATTAACCCTCTGTGGACTAGATTACCATTTGTCTTCTATGTTAACCTTTTAATGCCTAGAGTATCATGTCTTATTCATTAGGCCTCTACGGACCAGACAACCATACTTCTTCTATATTAACCTTCTCATACCTAGAGTATCATATATTTTGTATTGACACTTTGCGAACTAGAGTAACACATGTATTAACCCTCTGCTCATATTTAATGTTAGCCTTCTGATGCCCGGATCATCATTTATAAGCCCTCTGCAGACTAACGTAACGCGTATGTATCAACCCTATCCAGTCTAGAGTATCGTGTGGCTCATGTATTAAACTCTCTGTTGACTAAGCCATATTTCTTCTATATTAACCTTCTGATGCTAGAGTATCACATGATTTATTTATTAACCCTCTGGAGGCTAGAGTAGCGCGTATCCTAACTCCCTGGGAGGTCTAGAATGTCGAGAGGATCACGTGTTTAAAATGTTAACCTTTTCTGGGCTAAACTATCGTATTCATCTTATTTTAACCCTCTGACCTTCTGATTCCTGGAGCATCATATATATTTTTTAAACCCCTGGAGGCTATAGTATTGCGTGTATTACCGTTTATGGCCTAGAGTATCACGTGCCTCATGTATTAACGTACTCTGTGGACTAGATTATTATATTTATTCTATATATTAAGTTCCTGATGCCTAGATTATCACATGTCTCATGTATTAACTCTATCATATTTCTTTAATATTAGCCATCTGAGGCCCAGAGTATCATATCTATATTTTTACTAGAGTAACACATGTATTAACCTTCTGTGATCTAGAATATCATCTGTCTCATGTAATAACCCTTTATGGTCCAGACCACCATGTTTCTTCTATATTAACCTTCTGATCATAGAGTATCACATGTTTATTTATAAACCATCTGAAAGTATCACGTGTATTAACCTTCTGGAATGTAGGTATTATCCATCTGGGTACTTGCTAAAAGAGTAGATCGTCATCCCAATGAACACGATTCACCATCACCCTCGTTTCACTTTATATCTTGACCACCCGAATATTCGCACTAATTTGCATGAAGATGTCCATAGACTAGAATTGTGGAAGTTTTATATTTTTGTCGTTCGAAGCTAGAAATTGCTTCTATAAATATAAATTTTATAAATTATTTAACAAAATTAAACACCATAATGTACATTTTATATACATTGTATGCATTTTATATTTGATAGATGCCAATAAATCAATGTTTCATTTCAATTTATATTTACGTCGCATATATTGTGTTGCTGTACTGCAGTAAATTCCATGAATTATGCACTGCCAGAACAGAGAGATCACCATCAACCTGCTATGTTTGCATTAATTAATTATTTTAAGTACATGTATTCGACATAATAATGTAAACCTATGTGCACAGAGAAGCTTAAGGTCGAACACAAAATATTCGATCACTCGGTGCAGTCATATAAAATAATTTAGATTACTCTTACAATTTTATAGCTTTATTTTCAATGTAAATATGTACTACCTCTCACAATACCGCTTTTAGTGAGCTAAACATATACCTACTGATGACTGTTAATTGTTAATAACCCTTTCAATCCTGAATTTACCTTTCTCATCTGCATTCACTACAAACCGAAAATTGCTATCGCAATTCTTGACTTTTAGTTGATGAAGATGACTTGTGTGGTAAATTGAAGAAAGATATTGTTCCATGGAATTTTTGTTCTAAGTCTCCTAGGTTTTAGGAAATTATATCATTCTTCAGAGATGTAAAATAATGTTTTGATGCGTCGTGGGGGTTTAAAGGGTTAATTGATCCTATTTAGGACGCTTGTATCCTCTGATTTTTAAAACAGAAAGAGATAAAGATACTAAATGATTAATACTAATTAAATATAATTCAGCAGTTAAAGAAGACGAGTCGTTTTTCTTCACTGATCAATAATATTTAGGCCTATCTCGTGACGGTCCTACTCCTTAGAGCGTTCACCACGCTGCGCATACGAGTGGTTATGAAACGTGGGCCCACCTAATTCGTTTAAATAAATAAATATTGTTTTCGTTTTTATTTTATATTTTTAACAATAATTAATTTGGAACTTGTCAGTGTAGTATATTTTGTAATTGTATACATGTAAACAAAGTGTATGTGTCAGAACTTTATTAATACATTTTCTACTTTTTCAGTTATGGCTGAGAAGTTGCTTCAGAGCTACTTGACCTGTTAGCTCTGTTTCAATATTAACAAAATAATAAAACAATTGTGATCTTTAAAACTTTGATTTATTTCAAAGTATTTTGCTGATTTTCCCTCTATCTCCCATTTATCAACCCAGCTTGTAAGCCTAAGTTTCGTAAATATATGCCTTGAAAATTTATCCGTCTTACATATATTTCACTTTTGTAGCATTTGCGGTGGCTAGCTACATAATGTTAATATGTCATATATTGGCCTACATGACATTGTAGCACTAGATGGTTAATATGGGAGAAATTTCATATTCTATCCACCAGAAGATTATTATATAAGACATATGATTCTAAGCATCAGAAGGTTAACATAGGAGAAATATGATACTCTAGTTCACAGAGGCTTGATACTTGAGACACGTGATACTATAGACACCAGATGGTTAGAGCACTTGATACTCCAACCTCCAGACAGTTAAAGCGACACAATCAGGCTAAAATCATAAAAATTTCCTAATTTTATTTTGGCTTCTAATTAATATGTCCATAATATGTGAACATGTCCAAAGACTAGAATTGCGTAAGTTTCTTAAATTGTGTGTTGCGCATTTAACAGTTAAGCGAGAAATAAGGACGAAATTTAATTTCGGACATGCATGTCTAAAATAAGAAATACGGGAATAACTGATAAACGGGGCTTTCCGCACCCTTGCTACGTACGTTGACACAGCAATTCAAAATTTAGGAGACTGCCGAAATTCTAGTCTATGGACGTGTTCACATATTATGGAAATATATTAGGAAGCTAAAATAAAATTAATGATTTTTTGATGAATTTAGCCTGATTGTGTCGGCTTTAATACAGAAGACAGAATGCTCTAGGCTACAGAAGGTGAACATTTGATAAATATAATAGTCTAGTCGCAGAGGATTAATATTTGAGACACGTGATAACCGAGACCCCAGAGGATTAGTACATGTGTTACTCTAGTCCGCAGAGGGTTAATACATAAAACATATGATACTCTAGGTATCAGAAGGTTAATATAGAAGAAATATGGTAATCTAGACCACATAGGGTTGATACACGAGACACGTGATACTGGAACTCAGAGGGTTATTACACGTCAAACTCTAGCCTATAGAGGATTAATAAATAACATTTATGATGCTCTAGGTATCAGTAGGGTAAAATGAGATAAAAATGATAGTGTAGTCCACAGATGGTTAACACATTAGAAACTTTAAATTCTAGACCATAGAGGGTTAATACTTGCGATAGTCCAGTCAACAGAGGGTTAAGAAATAAGACATGTGATACGCCAGACATCAAAAAGTGATTGAGAAGAAATATGATAGTCTAGTTCACAGAGGGTTAATATATGAGACACGTGATACTATCGACTCTCTGGACCCCAGAGGGTTATTACACGTAATATTCTAGCCTTTAGAGGATTATTAAATAACATATGTGATGATCTAGGCATCAGTAGGTTAACATAGGGTTAATACACGTACTATTCTAGCCTATAGAGGGTTATTAAATAACATTTGTGATGATCTAGGCATCAGTAGGTTGAAATCAGGGTTAATATATTAGTAACGTGATACTCTAGACCACAGAGGGTTAATACTTGCGAGAGTTTAGTCAACAGAGGGTTAATAAATGGGAAATGTGATACTCCAGACATCAAAAGGTTAGTATAGAAGAAATTTAAAAGTCCAGTCCACATAGGGTTAATATTGGAGACATATGATACTGTCGACCCTCTGGATCTCAGAGGGTTAATACACGTCAAAATCGAACATATAGAGGGTTAATAAATAACATTTATGATGCTCTAGGAATAAGTAGGTTAAAATAAGATAAACATGATAGTGTAGTCCACAAAGAGTTAACACATTAGAAACGTAGATATTCTAGACCACAGAAGGTTATTACTTGTGATAGTCTAGTCAACAGAGGGTTAATGAATAAGAAATGTGATACTCCAGACATCAAAAGGTTAGTATAGAAGAATATAATAGTCCAGTCAGTAGGGTTAATAGGTTATGGTAGTCTAGTCCACAGAGGGTTAATACATGAGATATGTCATACTCTAGACCCCAGAGAGTTAATACATGTGAAACTCTAGAATGGAGAGTGCTAATACATAAAAAATGTGATACTCTAGGCATCGAAATGTTATTTTAAGAAAAATCTGATACTATCATCTCTTGGGTATGAGGGGCTCACTGCACACTGTGTAAACTTCACCTTGGGAGAGTGAAGGGCTCGATACACACTGGGTAAACCTCATCTTTCAGGCCCAGTTATGGATGAGGGGCCCACTGCACACTGACTAAGCCCCATCCTTAGGATGGGCGAGGGGCTCGCTGCACACTGGGTAAACCTCATCTTTCGTGGTCCAGTCAGGGATGAGGGGCCGCTGCACACTAGGTACACCTCTTGTCTTAGGAGGGATGAGGGGCCCACTGCACACTGGCTAAACCTCATCCTTAGGATGGATGAAGGGCTGGTTGCACACTGGGTAAGCCTCAACTTTCAGAGCCAGTTAGGGATGCACACTGGTAATCTTCATCTCTCGGGGATGAGGGGCTGGTTGCATACTAGGTAAATTTCATCTTTCAGGTTCAGTCAGGGATGAGGGGCCACTGCATACTATAGGTGCACCTCGATCATCTCTTAGGAGGAATGAGGGGCCCACTGCACACTCGGTAAACCTCCTCTCTCAAGAGGGTTGAAGGGCCCACTGCACACTGGATAAACCTCCTCTCTCAGAAGTGATGAAGGGCCCACTGCACACCAGGTAAACCTCTCTCTCAGGAGGGATGAGGGATCCACTGCACACTGGGTAAACCTCCTCTCTCAAGAGGGATGAAGGGCCCACTGCATACTGGGTAAACCTCCTCTCTCAGGAGTGATGAAGGGCCCACTGCACACTTGGTAAATCTCCTCTCTCAAGAGGGATGAAGGGCCCACTGCACACTGGGTAAACCTCCTCTTTTAGGACGGATGAAGGGCCCACTACACACTGGGTGAACCTCCTCTCTCAGGAGTGATGAAGGGCCGACTGCACACTCGGTAAACCTCCTCTCTCAAGAGGGACGAATGGCCCACTGTAAACTAGGTATAAGCCTCCTCTCTCAAGAGGGAGGAAGGGCCCACTGCACACTGGGTAAACCTCCTCTCTCAGGAGTGATGCAGGGCCCACTGCACACCAGGTAAACCTCCTCTCTCAGGATGGATGAGGGGCCCACTGCACACTGAGTAAACCTCCTCTCTTAAGAGGGATGAAGGGCCCACTGCACACTGGGAAAACCTCATCTCTCATGAGTGATGAAGGGCCCACTGCACACTGGGTAAACCTCCTCTCTCAAGAGGGATGAAGGGCCCACTGCACACTGGGTAAACCTCCTCTCTCAGGAGTGATGAAGGGCCCACTGCACACCAGGTAAACCTCCTCTCTCAGGAGGGATGAGGGGCTCACTGCACACTGAGTAAACCTCCTCTCTCAAGAGGGATGAAGGGCCCACTACACACTGGGTAAACCTCCTCTCTCAAGAGGGATGAAGGGCACACAGCACACTAGGTATAAGCCCCCTCTATCAAGAGGGAGGAAGGGCCCACTGCACACTGGGTAAACGTCCTCTCTCAGGAGGGGTGAGGGGCCCACTGCACACTGGGTAAACCTCTTCTCTTAAGAGGGATAAAGGGCCCACTGCACACTGGGTAAGCCTCCTCTCTCAAGAAGGATGAAGGGTCAACTACACACTGGGTAAACCTCCTCTCTCAGGAGTGATGAAGGGCCCACTGCACACCAGGTAAACCTCCTCTCTCAGGAGGGATGAGGGGCTCACTGCACACTGAGTAAACCTCCTCTCTCAAGAGGGATGAAGGGCCCACTGCACACTGAGTAAACCTCTTCTCTCAGGAGTGATGAAGGGCCCGCTGCACACTCGGTAAACCTCCTCTCTCAAGAGGGATGAAGGGCCCACAGCACACTAGGTATAAGCCCCCTCTATCAAGAGAGAGGAAGGGCCCACTGCACACTGGGTAAACCTCCTCTCTCAATAGGGATGAAGGGCCCACTGCACACTAGGTAAACTTCCTCTCTCAAGAGGGATGCAGGGCCCACTGCACACTCGGTAAACCTCCTCTCTTAAGAGGGATGAAGAGCCCACTACACACTGGGTAAACTTCCTCTCTCAAGAGGGATGTAAGGCCCACTGCACACTAGGTAAACCTCCTCTCTCAAGAGGGATGAAGGGCCCACTACACACTGGGTAAACCTCCTCTCTCAAGAGGGATGAAGGGCACACAGCACACTAGGTATAAGCCCCCTCTATCAAGAGGGAGGAAGGGCCCACTGCACACTGGGTAAACGTCCTCTCTCAGGAGGGGTGAGGGGCCCACTGCACACTGGGTAAACCTCTTCTCTTAAGAGGGATAAAGGGCCCACTGCACACTGGGTAAGCCTCCTCTCTCAAGAAGGATGAAGGGTCAACTACACACTGGGTAAACCTCCTGTCTCAGGAGTGATGAAGGGCCCACTGCACACCAGGTAAACCTCCTCTCTCAGGAGGGATGAGGGGCTCACTGCACACTGAGTAAACCTCCTCTCTCAAGAGGGATGAAGGGCCCACTGCACACTGGGTAAACCTCTTCTCTCAGGAGTGATGAAGGGCCCGCTGCACACTCGGTAAACCTCCTCTCTCAAGAGGGATGAAGGGCCCACAGCACACTAGGTATAAGCCCCCTCTATCAAGAGAGAGGAAGGGCCCACTGCACACTGGGTAAACCTCCTCTCTCAATAGGGATGAAGGGCCCACTGCACACTAGGTAAACTTCCTCTCTCAAGAGGGATGCAGGGCCCACTGCACACTCGGTAAACCTCCTCTCTTAAGAGGGATGAAGAGCCCACTACACACTGGGTAAACTTCCTCTCTCAAGAGGGATGAAAGGCCCACTGCACACTAGGTAAACCTCCTCTCTCAAGAGGGATGAAGGACCCACTACACACTGGGTAAACCTCCTCTCTCAGGAGGGATGAGGGGCCCACTGCACACTAGGTAAACCTCCTCTCTCAAGAGGGATGAAGGGCATACTGCACACTCGGTACACCTCCTTCCTCAAGAGGGATGAGGGACCCACTGCACACTGGGTAAACTTCCTCTCTCAAGAGGGATGAAGGGCCCACTACACACTGGATAAACCTCCTCTCTCAGGAGTGATGAAGGGCCCACTGCACACCAGGTAAACCTCCTGTCTCAAGAGGGATGAAGGGCCCACTGCACACTGGGTAAACCTCCTCTCTCTCAAGAGGGATGAAGGGCCCACTACACACTTGGTAAACCTACTTTCTCAAGAGTGATGTAGGGCCCACTGCACACTCGGTAAACCTCCTCTCTCAAGAGGGATGAAGGGCCCACTGCACACTGGGTAAACTTCCTCTCTCTCAAGAGGGATGAAGGGCCCACTACACACTGGGTAAACCTCCTCTCTCAAGAGGGATGAGTGGCCCACTGCACTCTGGGTAAACCTCCTTTCTCAGGAGTGATGAAAGGCCCTCTGCACACTCGATAAACCTTCTCTCTCAGGAGGGATGAGGGGCCCACTGCACACTCGGTAAACCTCCTCTCTCAAGAGGGATGAACACTGGGTAAACCTTCTCTCTCAGGAGTGATGAAAGGCCCACTGCACACTTGGTAAACATCCTCTCAAGAGAGATGAAGGGCCACTGCACACTGGTAAACTTCATCTCTCAGGGATGAGGGGCTGATTGCACACTAGGTAAACTTCATCTTTCAGGTTCAGTCAGGGATGAGGGGCCACTGCACACTATAGGTAGGCCTACACCTCATCTCTTAGGAGGGATGAGGGGCCCACTGCACACTGCACACTGGCTAAACATCATACTTAGGATGGATGAGGGGCTTGTTGCGCACTGGGTAAGCCTCATCGTTCAGGGACAGTCAGGGATGAGGGGCTCACTGCACACTGGGTAAACCTCATCTCTCAGGCAGTGTCAGGGATGAGGGGCTCACTGCATACTTGGTAATCGAGGGATGAGGGGCTCACTGCACACTGGGTAAACCTCATCTCTCAGGAGGGTGGAGGGGCTCATTGCACACTGGGTAAACCTCATCCTTAGGAGGGATGAGGGGCTCGCTGCACACTGGGTAAACCTCATCTCTCAGGAGGGATGAGGGGCCCACTGCATACTGGCTATACCTCATCCTTGGAAGGGATGAAGGGCTCGCTGCACACTTGGCAAACTTCATCTGTAAAGGATTAGGCGATACTAGTACAATGAATGCTCCCAACGTCATCTGGCCCCGGGGATGATGTATGTGCCAGATGGAACATACTCCACTCATCGATGTAGTTGCTTTTGCATATATTAGGCATCTCTGACAAGTCAAAAAGTCACGTGACTGTGTGGGCTTGCGCAGAGAGTGTCTACGCAGCGGAAGTCACACAAAGGTGTCTTGAGCAATCCACCACACTTACATATTATAATCTTTGGAAATGATTTAGTTTTAATAGTTAGTTTTATTAGTAGCAAACATAGTTTTACACACTTAAAAATAATCACGTTAACCAATGTGTTAGAAATTATAATCCATGTCCCAGCTAGTGCTCGCTAGAATACTATCCATTTCGAGACAAATGAGGGGATGCTTAATATTGCAATAAGAAGAACAAGACAGATGGTGGAAAATTAGATTCCCCCGCCATGTTTTCTAGCCTATTAGCATAAAAATGAAAACTTTCACATCGACATATATTTATAAATTAGATTATATGTTAACGATCTTTAAAGAGGGAATGCATTACAAGATTAATACGTATAAGACATAGTTATATTAGGCATACCCTTCGCCATAGTGTAGCGTGGGCCGTTCAGTAAGAGCGCATACTAGGGGTGCTTAATTTGCTGACAAGTACAAGCACGCCAACACTCCGGCAAGCACTTGGCAAGTCATTGCCAAATTAGACATCCCCCTCGTCCCGTGCAAGCTGGCTTGTATAAAAAAACCAATACCATGGCAAACAATTTATATTTACTATTGCGCCTACACTTTATTATCGATTGTCTATATAAAAATTACTACTAAGGTTGCAAATAAATTATATATTTGTTATAATTTTAGAAAAAAAAGTAATATAAAAAATATTTTGTCATGTCTTTTTCTGATTGGAAAATTTTATCCCACCGTAATCATTACGCAATGATATGTTATTCCAGGTCTGTGCATATATATAACTTTTGTATAGAAATATAAAAACAAACTGGAGGAAGTGTAATCAAAACATGACATAGGCTACGTTTTAAAGCGCATTCTCAGATAGGTTTGTCACAACTTAATGGAAGTTCTTCTAATTTGTACAGACATGGATTGGTTCACAGTAAACACGACCCATAGACCCAATGTTGGCCCAACGTCTACAACATCCGTGCAGCATTGGGTCTATGTATCGTGTTTGCTGTGGGTTTTAATAGCCAGGCATAATCCTCCTAATAACTAAAGTTCCTATTTAAAATACGATTACACATTAAAATACATATCGTTAACTGATCATACATATCATATACCGCCGATGACCACATTGAGTCACCCTTTGGTTGCCAAAGACAATTATTAAATTTGACACAAAAAAACTTTTAATAGTTGCAAATATAAAATTCTATATCAACATCATGTGGAAAATATTTGTAGTTTTCAGATAATCAAATGTATTCCCGTATTTAATTACTGTTATCCGCTGTACCTGTGGTACCCGTGGTTGACACTACGCGTTAATATACAGTCATGGGCTCACAAGTGTTAATTGCGGCGGAGTTTCAAGAAGGGGTGTTATCACACCTCGTTCTTTGTTTGATCAACATGAGAGGGTGCAGTAGCTGTGGAAGCCAAAGGTGCGAACATTGCATCTCAGGAGTGTTATGTTTGCAGTAAATTTAGTGCTAGACAAAAGATTATAAGCGTTCACCACCAAATTTATTACGGAGTAGATAATATTTTTTCATTATTATTTTTAATAAACTTTACAGCTTTACAAATGCATTACATACATAGATTGAAGCCATATCAAATTGCATGTTGACTTGCAATTTTTTAAAGTAAAAGATATTGATTAGGGCGGCTGGCATACATTGGGAGTATAATTTAAAATATATTATTTAAATATGAGGCAGCATCTACTCCAGTGTTTTACAGATGGCGAATTGAAACCCTTTCCATCCAAGAAAAGGAGAAAGCGTGCAGCAAAGCTTACTCAGAGAGTACAACTTTACTGTACTTGTAAAACTACAAATAAATCGGACACTATAATTAAATGTTTTTCCTGTGAAAATGTTTTTCATAAAAAATGTATTAACTTTGCTGAAGACGCTTCTTTTTATAAATGTAATAGATGTTGATAATTTAAAGTGAATGTTGATAATATTATGTAAAATATTTTGTTCTTGATATGTACCTTGTTACTTTGTTACCTTACCTTGTACTTTGCCTTGCATTAAAATTGTACTTTTAATAATGTGATGGTCAGTTTTATATGCTATTATCAATGTGACAACATTATTAAACTGAATTGAATGTACAGTATATTGTAATAGATTACCAATTATATTGTGATATTTGTATTTTATATGTGAATGTATATAATATATTTAATCGTGTTGTGATGGCAGTATAATATGGGCAATTCCACGGTTTCAGACGTACACTTCAGACAGTTCTGTGCTATATTTAGTCATAAATTTATCAATATATATAATAGTAAAAGTGATGTTTCAGTACAGTTTTGTCTTGTTTACAAGTATCACAATTGAAAATTTTCTTATTTTTTATAGTTTAAAGGAAAATTAGTAAAAATATGTCGGTTTCGGACGTACTCAGAGAATGGTCATTTTGCAAACATACATGATATCTCACAAAATTTCTGTGATGTGTGGTGTGAAATGGAAATATTTTCTGTATATTTTTGGAGAAAAGACGTATGTGTGAAGGGTCCTTCACAAATTTTAATTTTTTAGTGTTTCTTCCATGGTGAAAAAATAATTTGAAGTTTGGTTTCGGACGTACGCATCTGAATTTAATACTTAAATGTACCAGTTATGGTATCACTCTGTATCTAGATTTAATAAAATGTGCTAGAAGTGCTTGTTTCAACTGTTCAAAAGACAGTGTTTGTATGAATTCCATGTAAAAAATATACAATATTGTGTATGTATCTTGACATAACTAGAAACTGAGATATATTTTATAACATTTCACAATTATATTTCTAAAATTTGAAAAAGGCAAGACCTAAATTAAATTCTTTTTCATATATGATGACCCATAGTCATGTTACAAAATCTTCACAGGGAAAACATCACAACATGTGATGTGTATACCGGGTATCTGAAACTGCACTCGTCTAGAAACTAGTATTTATCAAAACAGAAGATAACTTTGAAACTTCACTAATTCAATCAACTCCTGAACTTAGCTTTAGATCCTTATGTCTATTTCTGTCTCGGACCGGTGATTAATGAAAATTTGCTAAAGCTTGTACTTTTTGGATTCGGATGTACATCCCCACCATAATATATTTATAAACTTAATTAAATAACAATTCAAGGGAATAATAATAAAAAAAGATGTTGATATCATATTAAAGCAACTAAATGAACATAAGCCTGTTTATCGACACCAAAAATATTATATTGTTGAAATATAGGTGTTTCTATTTCAGCTGTAAGGGTTCTTTTTTGTGGTTTCGGACGTACATTATTTTGTACGTCCGAAACTTTGTACGTCCGAAACCAATGTTTCTGAGAAAGCAGCCCAGTGAGAAACCTAAAATATACTGAAAACTTATCATGGGATATAGTTAATTTTATATATTGAAGCAGCCCCTTGGGATGACATAAATTTTCCTTTTTAGTTTTGTAATGAAGTAGTGTATCCCCCAGATAATGATTTTAGATTTTTACAAATATTTTTTATCAACATTTCTATGAAACCGCTTAAAACCCAAACAAACTCTTTGTATACCTAAACACTTGCTGAAGGATGATCGAATGTTCCTACAGCATTAGGCCACATGTTGATGTCGTAGGCCCAGCGTTGGGCAGACAATCAGTGTTGCCGGTGTATCCCCCCATGTCCTGACTATAAGACACCAATTAGCGGCCAATTAGCGGCAATTGCCTTGATCTCCCCATCCAAGACATGGGAATATGTGGTGTAATGTGCTGTATATTACTGACTTGTTTTGTTTACATGGCAATATACGACCTGGAAATATAACTATTTCACTCTTTTTCGGTGCTTTAAAATTGTTTTTGGACTTTTTTGTATTTTTGGTTAAGATTTTAAGGTTTAAGTGGCACAGAATTTTTTATTTTTAATTTTTACTATTTTTTCAACAATTTTTCTTCTTTAATACCATGTCCGTTCAATGAGCCATGCCGACGTGAAAAATGTAAAAATTACAAAAAGTGTTTTGAGTTTAACTAAATTTGATCAAATACCTGCCATATGCAGTGGTTACCTTTGTGATTTTATGAGATTGTTTTTTTGTAAAAGTTTCATAATTGGTGGAATTGCCCATATGCTACTATGAATGTGAATATAATCATATTTATAAATGCAATTTACTGCAATTAAAATGTACTGCAATAAAATAATGATTAATAATTATGTTAATACTGTTGGAATAATTGTATGATACCTGTGAATACATCTGTAAATAAATATTTGCATGTCAGTATTGGTTCCGATCATTCATTTATGCAGTGATGTAATATATTAGCTTGGTCGCCTAGGGTAAATCGTTTAGATAAGGAAATTATAAAGCCTTGTTGCATATACGCCGCAGTCCCCTCTTTGTTCTTTGGTAATGCCATCACACGTTATAGTAAAAACACCTCCTGAGCGGGGGGGGGGGGGGTGACTAATAATTGCAAACCCTTGTGATGTCGGGGACTGAACATGTCATTAAATACTAGTATTTTTTTTTTTTTAATTATATAAAGTCAGAATTAAAACTGGCTTAACATACATGTATAACTATGCGAACAACGCTGAATATGATGCTTAATGGCACACAAATACGCGGTAATTATCTTCTTTTATTTATTTATTTAGTGTCAAGCCATGGTAACATTATTCACATGTGATATGTTTGGATAACATTAGCGCAATATATTGCTGTAACAATTTTTCTATTTGGAATGTCAAATATAAGTGGATAGATATTTATTGATGACGGGAAGTCTATGTAGACGTATTCTTCGTTAAAAGCAAATAAAAATCGACATGATATATTGCTGAAATATTTGTCTAATTACGCTCCCTGAATTTTAATAAATTTGTGTTTTTATATTTGCTAATAGTTTCGGTAACAATTTATTATTCTATGCGATGTTAAATTTAGAAACGACTTGCTAAGCCAGCGATATTAAGCTCCCCCCCAACCAGGACTGCCACCACACTGTGACCAAGGGGATGTCTAATTTGACAATGGCTTGCCAAGGTCTTGCCAGGGTGTTGGCATGCTTGTACCTGTCAGCAAAATTAAGCACCCCTCTGTATACACTCTCACTGAACACGCCACGCTACACTATGGCGAAAGGATACCTAATCTAACCAAGGAATCCTTGATCTAACTATATCTTATATGTATCATAGTATATATTCATTATATACTTTTATTATATAAATTGTTGCCAAGGCCTTATAATATAAATAACACATAATATGGTTTGAATTACAGTTAGTGTAATATAATAGTGTGGTATTTTTTACTTAAGAGTATCAATAATAATTTTCTGATAAATATTGGTAATATTCACAAGTGAAGATGTATTGATAAACAATGATGAATGACATTTCCATTCCAATTTACTAAATAGTATGTATTAGGAATTAAAATGAATTAGTGTATAATTTAATATAAGATTGCTGTGATATTAGTATGATTATGCCTGATGAATTTCAACAAGTGTGTGTATTACATATTTGATAATAGATTTGTGTCCAATTTTTTCATTGATCGCAATATTGCAATCGCAGAATTCATGCAGGCTTTTTCTTCAACTAGCAATTAAAAATATAATATATACATCTGCTGATCATTTACCAAGAGACACACAGCTGTCTCACTATGGCCACATTAGGTGCCTTCTTGCGCAGAACCGGAAGGGAAGCCTAATATCGAGGGGATGCTTAATATGGCGTGACACCGGCACGCCAGCCTAGTACACACCTGCCAATCATTGCAATATGGCCGTCGACGGGTGAGAGTAATGGCCAGACAACTCAATACAAAATGTATCTAATATAACAATCACATGAGCCATAAAATGGTTGCACACTGTGCTATGCATGAAAATTAAACTAAATTGCTCACCTTGCTGTTTGGGAAAAAATGCATGACAATAAGTGAGTATTTAAGACGCCAATACGAAGTAGAACAATTTTCAACTTCTCTGAACAGGAAGCATGCTGGGTCAGCATGCACGCGTCGATTTTAGACCTCCACGCATGCGCAACGTGGTGTAAACATTTCACGCAACGTTGTGTTTAAATCTCATGATAACGAAGCTTGTGACGTTGCTGCAATGTCTCAATAACGTCACACACGACGCAACCTTATAGCAGTAAGTAGTAGTAGTAAATCATTGCTTTACGTCACTTTTTGGCACATAAGGTCTTTTAAGTGACATTGTAATACGATAAAAACGTTGTAGTAATTGATGAGATGAAATGATGTACAGATGATGATGTGAGGGTGGGGGTGATAGGGCATGGTGGGTTATTGAGAGCGTTTTCCTTCGCTTGCCCGATAAGGGGTTCTGGGCATGTCTAGGGGATATACCCCCAGACATGCCCAGACGCCCGGAGACTTAAGTTTCGCTGTGCAATTTCATGCTGAAACTCTGTGGCATTTCGCGCAGCTCCGCTATCCTCAGGTCGGATAGTCTCCAGAGTAACAATAGGAAGGATCTCTCCCTCTGGGTAACTCCATTCATCCCACGTGGGAGACCTAATGTCAAACACGCTATTGTCGTTATTTAAGGCTACCACGGCCTACATCAGCGCCAGCACTGATGCGGGTGCTGCATTGGCTCCGCTGTTGAGCGGAGGAGCCAGGGTAGCCACTGGCAATCCGGCCGAAGATTATAGCCAGATACGAGGAGGCTGCAGCTGCCCTTGGATGATTGCTGTAGACTAGTGCTTCCGTACAATGCCGTACACAGCATCCAACAGAGGGAACAGATCCCTAATGACCCTCCCCAGATGGGGGCGAAAAGTACTACTACTAGCAATCATCCCAGTACCCCTGCAACCCCATAGCAACCAAAACGTAACGTTGCTGGCACGTAACGTGTTAGCTGGGCAAGGTTTGTTTCTTTGTTCTTTAGCAGACTGGGCAGGGCAGAGTGGGGGTAGGGATGTCAGCCGTGGTTTGTAACCAATCAAATATTGAGATGTTGTTACAAAAAAGAGGGTGAACAGATTTTTCTAATGTCTGTGATAGGGGAGGGGCAATATCGGTGATTGTCAGCAGTCTAGACATTCTGTGACCAATCAAATTAAATGCATGTTGTCACCTACAACGAATGTCATAGATATCAATGACAGGGGAGGGGCGCTGTCAGTGACTGCAAGTACCGTTTTTTTAATGTAAACTTAAAAGCCCTAAATTAAGGGAGTAGCTAGCTTGTTGTCCTGTCTCAGGTTTGTCAAATCAGCCGTGACCAGTGATTTGTTTTGTTCAGCTTTTTCAGCGTCAATTAGGCTCAGGCACAGTATAGACACAACGGTTTTATTACTGTTAAGTCAAAACGCAACGAGTTAAGACACAGAAATATTTGGTCAATTGCTCTTTTTCACAACTTAGCTGTTCAACTTCACAGGTGTGAAGTTCGCGAGATTTTCTCTGAAGCTTATCAGTTAGACCAGTGTATGTGACAGGAATGCCTCGCACCCACTCCCACTGCCCTGTGAAATATGATTAATCGTATCGATCTGGTAGACGTTGTCCCTGTGCTGGGCAAACACCTTTTTATTACAGTACAGCAGCGAAGCTGAGTAGCTCGATATGGACCGTAAGTGGGCCATTTAGGTAGCAGCATTGGGCCAACGCGTTACCTGTAAGAACGTTTGTTCTAATATATTTAGATGCCGAAGACGGAAGACAGTATGCAGGCGCTGAGTTTTGGCTGTATACCGTCTTCTGCTTTTCATGTGGTCAAGCGAATCAACAACGCCACTGACAATTGCTTAGGGGTGTAACTGATTACTGTGTCGTGGCCAGCTAATTATGCTTCATCAAAGGTGTGGTTCGAGTCTGAGCGTGCTATCAGCTGACACCACACAAATGAATCAGCTCAAACGTCAGGGGTGGATATAATTTTTTCACAGACGGGGGGGCGGGTTGGTGATTTAAAAATTGACAAAGAAATAGTTCACTGCAGGGAGGGCAATGGAAGCCCGCCCCAGGGAAATTTTTGACTTTTAAAGGCTTTCTCTTGCAATCTAAGGCATATTAGGTACTGTTTGCCCCTCAGTGTGTAACCAATTGATAAGGAAACCCCTGAGCGTAAGCATAAAGTTTAAAGCATAAAGCATAAAGCATAAAGCGTAAGCATAAAGATTTCTAAAGTCCTACTGTCGAGTTAAACTGTAAACGAGTGGAGTCACTTTTCTGTGTATATTTGTAACGTTAATCAGCATGTCCTCTGTAAATAAACTATGTGTAGCAATCTACAAGACTCCTGACTTGTTTCTCTGCCAAAACATGCTGAGGGTCACCTTGACATTAACACGGTAGAGAACCTGAGAACCAAAGAACAAGAATAAGAAAAGTGAGTATAAGTCAATTTTGGTTGGTCTGTGCCAATGACCACCATTAGGACTATCTGTGCGGAGTTACATTTTTAATCTGTCCCAGTGGGGGATCTTGTACTGCTTGCCATTGTTCAATCATTGATTTTGAAGTGACTTTATGTAAGCATTATGAGTAGACGAGAAGATGCAGAATTGCTGTGCCAGCGCCTGAAGGCTAAGATCAGAAAGTGAAGAGACGCTCTCATAACACTCTGCTGCTGTCAGGGAGTCCGGGGCACAGGCGCCAGGACAGAAAAAGGAGCTTCTGATGTTGCTAATAAAGACCAGTGCTGTCAGCCACAAGTCTGCTGATTGGTTATTTGAATCGTTAGTGCCATGTATCACAAAAAGTGAGCCGGACAACCAATTCGGATACAGTCATCTGTCCATCACGGCCATGTAGACACATAACAACTACAGGGAGTAGCACTGTTGTAAACGATGCAATCGAAGAAGGTCGCAGAAAGCAAAGCAGACGCTGCTGTCTCAATCGCAGTGAGTACCTCAGATTACACCAGCATTTACACCCCCCTGTGGTAACTACAACTACATTGACTGCTGTGGCGACAAGTCATACATCACCGTCTGTGCAACATGCAGCTGTATCTAAACCAGTGTTGTCTTCTCAAATGACACCTCACACTGGAAAACCCACTGTAAAGCTACCTAAATTAAGCCTACTGACACCTTCAGTGGTGAGTACTTAGAATTCAATATTTTCTTTAAAATTTCTCAGAACATTTCTTAATCCTCAAAATTTGCATATTCAAGCTCGCTTCTGTCTGGGGATGCCACTCAATGAGCTGTATTGCCATGACAGACTTAGTGAAGTGTGTCATATTTTGAAAGAACGCTTTGGTGATTCCAATCAGCTGTTTTTTTAAACATCTATAAGAATTGTTGAGGTTGAGCTCACCAAAATTATTGAATTCATGTTACACTGAACGTCTGTGGGATATAATACCATTCAGTCACACGTGAGAAATAAGTCATTTCTTGGCATTTGCATTTCTTACATTACATTTCTTGGCATTTCATGGCATTATCATTACCCCTATCATTATCAGTAGTTTAACCCCTCAGTTAGCATTGGAGTGGGCAAGTGTCAATAAGGGGGAGAAAGGTGACTTGCCACATTTGTTATCCTTCTTACAAGACTCTATACCGTCAATGAGCTCTCTGCTTCTGGACTGTTACTACAGGAGCTGTGTAAAGTCATCAAGTGATGGTATCGCCAAATCAGTCCAACAGGATAAAATACCTACAGCCAGTGCTTTAATCGTAAGTGAGCAAGATGACTCACATTCAGTCACCTACAGCCAGAGCTTTAATCGTAACTGAACA
This sequence comes from Flabesymbios commensalis, assembly GCA_964017125.1. Classification (NCBI taxonomy): domain Eukaryota; kingdom Metazoa; phylum Annelida; class Polychaeta; order Terebellida; family Flabelligeridae; genus Flabesymbios; species Flabesymbios commensalis. The sequence continues at coordinate 40,058,907 of OZ024907.1, forward strand.
AGATGACTCACATTTAGTCACCATTTTTAAACTCCTCTTTTTCAAAGAGAAGACAGGTTGTTTACAATTATGGTGCCTGCTATAAGTGCTTTAGGGCCAACCATCTGGCTAACAATCGCCCCGCAAAAATTAAATGTCACCAGATTGCGCTACTCCACATCACACTTTGTTATGTAAAATGGGTGATGGGGCGCAGGGTGGTGTTGAATTAGGCACCTTAAAATTTAATGCCAATCCTCCATTCATGAGTGATCAACGGAATTTAGGTCTTGTCAGCCGCAGATTAACTGAGGCTGTTAATCTGACACGGGTTTCTTCTAATGACAGTGTTAACCTCAGTTCAGCCGGTATACACACTACACCTGCGAGAAGCAGAGGGAAACACGATTCAAGCCGTGCAACCTACTCAAACACATGATCCCGGGTATGAAAGACGGGACTCGTTTTAAGCTATCTCACCCTTTATAAACGGTAATATTTCCCCAGCTGAGGAACAGTCAGTGTCATGGGAACAAAATGATTGTGAAGCTGAGGTAGCCCAAGTTCCGGGATTCATCGGGTGAACGACCAAACTAAACAATACAGACAGTTTCCATACAATTAATAACTAAGAGTGGGGAAGTGGAAAACCTCACCATTTTACTAGACAGTGACAGTGATTGTAGTTTTGACGTATGGTAAACATGTGAACATAAATCTTGCAAAATAATATTGAACATGTTACACTTTTATTTTAATAATGTATGTTTTGGTTAAAATTTTAAAATAAAGTATGTTAGTGTTATTTCACAAATGATTTATCTTGAATAGCATCTACTTGAGAAAGTGAATAATAATCATGCTGATATTGTTTTTTTGTGAAGACTGCACATTCGAATTATTTTTCTATATACCACACTGTCGTAAGTGAAGGTTTTTTTAGCAGGAAGGCATAATCATTTCTTAAAAGATACCCAAATGAAGGTTCGTATGATTCAAATACTGAGTTTCCGATGGTCGTAATAATAAATAGAATAAATGGTGATGTATTAGTAGAAATTTCACAGATCTGCTTCAGTATATGACAGAAATCTAGAATATAGTAGGGTAACTGTGGATTTTCGTTCATATTTCGTAGGGAAATTGTAAACTATACATTTTGGGAAGCTTTGATATCTACTGAATCAAAAAACTAATGCTTCCATTTTTTCTGAACAGCCTATGGTGGCCATCTCGAAATTTCAAAATGGTCGCCATGGGATCACTATTTTAGCAATATTTTCACTTCTATTTTACTTGATGTGAGTCTTGATGTTAAAGTTGAATTTACCATTTTTTGAGGTTAAGGAATCCAGCTAAAGTACTTTGAAATAGGTAAAATGTCTAGACACATGTCTAATTGAGCGTATTAATGTCTAAACTGGCAGAAATGCATTGCCCAGGTGTATTTGCTCATTAGTCCATGGGCCAGAATTAGTCACCATGCACCACCCCCAATACTCTCCGTGAGTGGTACAGTTTTGTTCAAAGGACTATTGGGAATGATATTAGCCATGTTACCAGAAAAAATTGAGGCACAATATTAGTTTGGGTGTCATAGGGTTATTCACGACTGATTGACTTTCAGTTTGCAGACTTATTACAGAAATAATATATGTATAACATTTTTTTCATATATATCTTTATACGCATTTAATACATTTTTAAAATTGTGTGTTGTTTTTTATTGTATCTTGACATCATATTCAATACATTAGTTTAATAATCGACCTTGATATCATTACGTAACAAGTCATTTCTATAAACAGACTGACTAGTATCTCTCTATTCAAAATTGGCTGGTTTCACAAATTGAACCGATTCCAAAATGGGACCACTTTCAGTCAGTCCCATAGGTGGTCCGATTTCCGGGTCTCCACTGCATACTGCCTGTTTATAAAGACGAAGATACAAGTGTAGTGCTTGTTTATAAAATACAAGTGTACCGTTTGTTTGTGAAGATACCTACTAGTCCATGGCCATTAATACGCCTTTGTTGTCCCCTTTTTGTTGACCTGAGGAATAAATCGTCCGGCCTTAATATTTTTTCTATGTGAAAAATGTGAAAAATGATTATATTATATAGCATTTGTAAAGCGCCTATAAATCCGGCCTCATGACGTTCATGGGCGCGTAAAAGTAATATATAATATTTATTTAACTAACTACTAAAAAGATAATAATATAATTATGTTGAATTAACAAAACTAAGAAACACAGGGAAACGTCAGTTTATTTAGAGATGTGTGTGTATGTGTATGTATGTATTGTCATAGTTTAATGTCCAGCATTAAAGAATTGGCATAGAAGATGTTTTTTCAGTTGTGACTTAAATGATGATAGTGTTTCAGCCCACTTAAGCCACTTAATAGTATGTGGCAGCTCATTCCACAAGGCTGGACCAACCACCGAGAAAGCATAACTTCCAATTGTGTCTAATCTGGTCCAATCTACAGTTAACATTGATTCTTGGGAAGCAGAGCGCAGATTCTGTGATGGTTGATGACTGCGCATTAGAGTTGACAGATATTTAGGTACAGTACCTTTTATAGAGCGATACGTCTGCACTAAAAAATTTAAAAAAATTCACTTATACACAGGCAGCTTATGGGAATAGCCGGAGGGTCTACCGGTAAAGTGAACGGCAAGACCCGCTTATCATTCACCATTTTATTTCTATCTTCCTTCCTTCCCCGTCGGGTCAACGGTTCTGATTGACTTCACAAAACTCTTCTTCAGTTCATTATATTTATTTGTCTAGACATAAAACATCGGCAATGTAGTCCCGCGCACAACACGCCCCTAGGCTAACTCTAATCTGCCAACCTGCAACACGTCTGCAGTCGTCAGGGGCTAGACTACAAGACGCGAAAAAGGCCACGACCGCGTGGTGATTAGGTTTATGCGCACGTCACTAATATACTGAAGCGAGACAGCCGTCCCCCGTGTCTGGGGAGACTGGGGTCGACTGTCACGATGATCTAGCGAGGCAGAGATTCTACATTACCCCTGAGTTAGTGATAATGTAGGAACCCAACTAACGTGTAGGAGACTGCGTCGTGAAAGCATCGGGAACTGTACAGAACGTAACCTCTTATAACTATTTAAAACAGTCAGGTGTGAAAAAATACAGCGTGGGTGGTTGTGGTCGCAGCATCCGTAGTTAAAATGATTGTCCCATCCTCATAACACCAATTGACCGATCCTCGTAAGACTAATTGTCCCATCCTCATAACACCAATTGTCCATTGAATTACTTATGCTGCTTTGCTGCGACCAACCGATTCATTTAATTAATACATCCATTAGTAGGTAGCAAATATTTTGCTCAATAATTTAATTGCAGTTAACCTATTCTAATTATTGTTGCCAGGCCTGGCGAATCCATATTTACAAATTAAAATTATCATAATTACGGTACGTGCGGTTGTTCCGGCTATAGATGTCTTTAGGCGCCACTATGATGTGGACCATCTGCACGAACCGGGCAGGAGTCTGGATTGTTTGTTCGACTCTAGTTTTCCTCACGGTTGCGTCCGTCGAAATTTTGTCGCGATTAGCAATATTCGAACTATTTTCTGTATTCGAGTATTTTACGGCATCGGCTGAACCAGGGGTTTTACCCCGTAAATGTAAAGGTATGCGTGAGTACATTTGCAAACCGCCGCCGTCCCCGTGAGCGGGACACGGCGGAGGCTCGCGAATGTGGCGTTACATAAGATTTGCCTTTGTTAGGCAGTTTGACTTTATCAGCTGGTTGCTGTGGGACAGTGGCCAATTTGGTACTGTTTCTGACTGCCGTCGACTGTGTCTGTTTAACACTCGTCCTGTTGGACGTCTGAGTGTTCGCACTACTAGGTCTTGATGGGTCCTGTGGATTCCCACTAGCGATCCTGGTAGTCTCCGAGCTCTGTTTTTTTGTTGGCGTTGTACGCTGTGTTGTCGGACCTGTCGTAGGCTCGCACTCTAAATGTGCGGGCTTACCTCGGTCTAATGAGACTGTTTCCACCTTGCCTTTAATCAGGATTTTCATGACTCTGCCACTCCTCGCGACGACCTTATATGGGCCGTCGAAAGGGGCGGTCGGAGGCGGCGCAATAGCGATTTGTCACAAGAATACATGTGTGCATGTTTCTATTTCCTAGTACTGGAAAATGTTTTTCTGGTGTGTGTCACGTGGCGGACATAAACGGAGATGCGACATGGCTACGCGTAGCTTGTCTGAGTAATTCTCCAAATCTGTGTTGGCGTCGACGGTGTACTGTTGCGTAAACTCTCCTGGGAGTCTGAGTGTCGTACCGTATATCATCTCGGCAGCCGATCTGCCTAGCCTCTCTTTGACTGCGGAACGAACGCCTAAAAGTACTGAGGGTAAAGAAATAGTCCATGGATTCGATGATTCGTGCGCCATAATGGCGGCTTTCAACTGGCGGTGGAAACGTTTGACCATGCCATTCGACTGGGGGTGATAGCTTGTGGTGCGATTCCGTATTATCCCGAATTGGTTACACAAATTATCCCACAATTTTGACTCGAACTGCGCGCCCCTATTTGTGGTGATAGTGGCGGGAGTACCGTAGCATGCTATCCACTCGCTGAAGAAGGCATCGGCGACCGTTTCGGCCCGAATATCTACAATGGGTATGGCTTCCGGCCAACGTGTAAAACGATCGACGCAAGTCAGTAGATATTCAAAGCCATTAGCGTAGGGTAAGGGTCCGACTATGTCGATGTGGACATGATCAAATCTCTCGGTAGGTTCAGTGAACTTGCCGAAAACTTGTGTGTTGTGACGTGAAACTTTGGCGGTCTGACAACCTTTACAGGAACGACACCATTTAGCAATGTCAATATTCATGCCATGCCAAACAAATCGTGTGTTTATCAAAGGTTTTGTAGCTCTATGAGATGGGTGGCCTAAACCGTGTAGGTTTGAAAAAACTTTTCTGCGAAATTTCGCGGTAATGTACGGCCGGTTATGTCCCGTGGACACATCGCACCAAATCAGCTGATTGTCAAATGATTTGAGTAATTTGAAATTCATAGTGGATGAAGTCGAGTGTCGCAGTCTCGTGAATTCCGCGTCCTGAGCTTGATCAATACTTAAATCTTTATAATTAATCGCTGGTCCATTGTCTATCACGGACACTGACGGTCGTGATAGCGCATCGGCGACGAAATTTGTCTCTCCTTTAACGTACCTAATGTCGGTAGTGAATTCGGCTATAAAAGCTAAGTGTCGTGCTTGGCGTAGGGACGGGCGTTCGGTAACAGATGACATTACAAATGTCAAAGGTTTATGATCAGTATTTACAGAAAAAATTGCGTCCTTCTAGATTATGTCTGAAATGTTTTATGGTGGCATATACTGACAAAAGCTCACGGTCAAACGCGCTATAGCGTGTCTCTGCTGGACTCAGCTTCTTGCTGAAAAACGAAAGTGGCTGCCACATACCATTCAAATATTGTTGCAGAACGCCACCTACGGCGACATCACTAGCGTCACACGTGATGTTTAATTGAGCCATAGGATCTGGGTGTACCAGAAGGGTAGCGTTTGCCAATATTTGTTTGGACTCGGAAAATGCTGACTCTGCATTCTCGTCCCACTTCAATTCAAAATTCGACTACTGTCAATAAATTGTTTAATGGCGTCAGCTTCGCTGCGCATTGCGGTATGAAGCGGTGATAATAATTTACCATTCCTAAATATCTTCGCAACGCTCGTTGCTTTTTGGGCTTTACGAAATTGACTATGGCGTCGACGGCGCTGGGTAACGGCGAAATTCCATCAGCACAAACGTGGTGGCCTAGGAAACTTAACCCTTTCCATGCCAAATAATTTAGCCCCTGCCAATTTATACAATGCCTAATTACTCTAGCATAGGCCTAATGATAATTTTGGCTAAAAAACCCCATTAAGATTCATCAGTAGGTCTACTGGACATCATTCAAAGTTAACTCTCATATTTGTAACTGTAATGTATGGTGGGACGGGTTGGGATTGCACTTTACTGGGGTTGAAGGCAAAGGTCATGCCGAGGTCATGTCAAGGTCATATGAAGGTCGATCTCGATAAAAAATACAAAAAATACCATTTTATGTCTTCCAACTTGATTTATGCGTGAGCAAAGTGTTATATGACTGTAGTTGAATCATTCAGGGTTAAGCACTATTTCAGCATGTGTCTTAAGTGGTATTAGAGTGATAACAGTACCCGAGCAGTGATAGGCTCCTAGCCCCTTCGGATTTCCCTTATTTTCACCTTCGGATAAATTCCCCTTCTCTAGGACTAAGTTTGAATGCCAAAAGTGACCAAATATAGTAGTGTGGAACTTCAGCTATGCCATGAATTGCAACAAATTTACATATGACTGTATGTAAAGGGTAGCATGGGTTGGAGTTCCACTATACTGAGGTAGCGTGTAAAGGTCATATCAAGGTCATATGAAGGTCAAACTCGATAAAAAAATATCAATTTTGTGCCTTCCAACGTGCTTTATGTGTGAGCTAGGTGTAATAATGACTGTATTTGAATCATTCAGGGTCAATGACCATTTCAGCAGGTGTCTCAAGTGGTTTTGGGGCAGTTAGCAGTGATATCCCCTTCGGGTTTCCTTCTCCAGTTCTGCTGTGCAATACAAAAGCACGACATCACCATCAAAATGTTCTAAGGGCAATTAATTAAAGATAGTTGTATTTACTCCACATGTCCGTATACTGCCGTGCAAAGCCAAAAGGCAGTATCTGATTACTTTACAAGTAAGCATATAGGGGAGGGACGGGCAAAGCGAGACATTGGGCAAAATGGGACACTGAAGTTATAATGACGTCACAATTAAAATTAGCGCGTTTAGACAAAGAAAATAGTCCCACTTGATGACGACATCTGTAATACATTCAAAGAACAACATTAGTATGGTCTATCTACGAACAAGGTATGTTGCATATGAAATGTATATTTTGAAAACACTTTTAGTAATGGCTAAACGCGTCAACTATATACTATACTAATTCCGACGCAGGCAAAGTGGGCCCAGGCCGACTTTGCCCTATCTACTGTCTCACTTCGCCTAAGCCTTGGGCAAAGTGGGCCATTCTGTTCATTTCTATTTATTTAACCTGCTTAATTTATATTATCCGTTACCGATTAAAAAAAGCTAGCATTGCATACCACATGCATATTTCACGTCATGGGTGCACATATTTATTTTATGGACGTCAATTTATATATCCTATGTGCCGAAACAGTTGCACGGCCCGCTTTGCCCGGCCCTCCCCTACTGCAGTGGCGGATCCAGAATGTGCAAGAGGAGGCGGCGTAAGCCACATTTTGGCTGAAAAAAGGGGTGTTAGCTTTACTTTATTCAAAAACATGCATGAAAATTCAATATTTTTACCAATAATGGGGGGGGGGGCGTACGCCGGGTACGCCCTATGCTGGATCCGCCACTGTACTGCCTTTTAGATTTGTAGGACAGTATAGGCCTACTACTCATACATGTCTAGATTGATATAGGCTAGGGGGGGGGGGGGGCTACATTTATGCAGATCTTATGAAATAAAACTATTGTCTATTGTCTACCGCATACCGCATGCATTTCAACAGTGAGAAGCAGTAGTAATAATGAATCTTCTTTATAATTGATACATATATTAAATGGAATTCTTCATACTACCACTCATTCGTGCATTTCCACAATCTCTCATTATTCGTGCGAGACGAGATTCCGAAAGGCATAGTCGTTGCGCTACTCGGAAGCTCTCATAACACATATTCAGAACAAGAGGGCATGCCAGTGATATGAGTCAGAAGCTGAATAATGCTGAATAGTGAGCCTGCAAACTGATAAAATTTGTTTCTCACATTGAGGTGAAAATTACACGGCAACCAAAAATAGTGCAACGTGACCTGATCAGACATTATATAACGTCGAGACGTGCAACAGACACAGCCGTCGGGATAATTTGCACCAATGTTTGATTAATGTTGGTCCAACGTCGCAAAGGTTGGGGCAACATTAACCCAGCATCTGGTGAACGTCAGGGGCGTATCCAGGGGGGTGCTCAGGGTGCTCGAGCACCCCCCTTAATTTCCATATTGGTAATTTTCCAACCATTAATTTTTATATACAATTAATCCACCAGTGTCCGACATGTTGGTTCCAGCCCCCTCCACACCTAAATATATACCCCTTCCGATTTAAAGGGCTGGTGTCTGGGATGCATCATTGGCGCCATTATTAGAATAAAGACTCAGATTAGACAATGAACTGGGCAAAACAGGGTGTTCTATTCAAATTACCTCTGTGCAAGACTGTTCAGTTCCAATGTACTTATTTTTATCGCACTTCTCGCTTATGGAACACTTTACTTTTTGTTATCCGAGGTGCTAGTAGCTTGCAGATTTTTAAGAAGAACCTGAATGAATTATATCTCACCATGGTAAACTTATTTGATGTGAATAATCGATGTACCTGGAGCCTGGCTTGTGCTTGTGTAAATTGTCGAAAATAGCGGAATATTTTGTGTCTCAAACTACCTGTGCAATTTGAATCGGCTGTAAGACGGCTATTTGAGCTGTCACCAGCCACCCATGACTAGGGACGGAGGGCTCCGCTGTCGATACTCATGTGTTGGCAGCTGACAAACCGCCCTGCCTAACTTATACTAGTGTATTGAATATATATCTATCCATCTAGCACAAATGGAACCTTAAGTGATCGACCTATGAACGATAATCTGCGAATGTTGCATTGTGTTGTCTGCCTGGCTCGAATTCAGGCCGGAGACAGTCTCTGCTACTCTTCGGAGCAGACCGACATCACTCTACGAGATCATGCTTGTCATGATCTGACTTAGAGTATTACCACATGGCATGGATGGCTGTTCCCCTCAAAATTATTATTTGTTTTTTTCTGTTTTATTTTTAGGTTTAGTGATTTTTCAGTCGCCTTTGTTTCCAGACGAGGTGGATCATCTCGCAGAATTTCAAAGATCTCTAATCAACTGATTTACTCCTTGTGTTTGGGATTGTTTTCCCTCCAGTCTAATATTGCATATGTGGTACTACTCAGCATATTTCGGCTGCGCGACGGTTATATGAGCTGACGTCAGTAGATGCATTAGGAGTGTCATTAGTTTTTACTATTTTTCCTTTACACATACCCTAGTTGTCTGTCCTTTTATATAATAAACAACTAAAGGATTTAGAGGTTTTAATTAGGTTTCTACGCTTTCCAGAGTGTCCTTTTTTGCTACACTGTGTAGAGCACAGTGTAGCTATTTTATCTCTGGTTTTGGTGCGGGAAACAGATGACAGACAATTGTCGGTCATTTTATTTTATGTGTACATATCGCAAAATTTTTAATCTATACTATGTATGTACATTTTTAAATAGCATGTACACAAAAGCATTGCTATTTTAAACTCTGGATATAATTATGATGCTGCCTTACATGATAAGTATGGCAACACCTATAGCCAGTGAACAGTTGGTTTTATATTATACTGTCATATAATTTTATTACATAATTTTAATTCACTAATATGATTGACAGGCATTGTAGAGGTCGTATTGACCTGTTCCCGTCAACCAAAGGTAATAACATGTTCAAAAAAATACCCAATTAATAATAATGATAATGTACCATTTTTGCATGTTTTTAAATAGAAGTCAAATAAATGATAGTCACATAGCACCTATGTGGCGACAGAAGCAAATCTTTACAATGCAAATCTTTAAAATTTGACCATACAGATCACCTAAAAGTAGGAATTTGTTGCGAATGGTTTTCTTTCTCCTGTCCACCCTCAATTAGTAGTGTGAGATAGACATATTTTTCAAACATTCATTTTTTTTTTTGAAAAGAAACAGAGTAAAATATATCAACTTTGTGTTAGTCTTGGCCAATAATTGAAACGTTGAGCGAAACTTGAAACAACGTTATGGAGAATAAATATGCTAAGATTCATTATAATAATCATCAGAGAATACCTTGAAACAACGTTGCTCCAAAGTAGATATGCTAAGATTGATAGTAATTATCATAGACTATCCTACCCTATGATAATTATAACACACCACAAGCACAATCCACAGTGGGGGATCGCTTGAAACGGACAACGGCTTAGATTAGAGTTGGACGTGCTGCCCTCTCATTCAAGCACTTGGCGTTGCATAAAATAAAATAATAAGGACCACGGGATAAAGATTATTCCTCAATTACCATGATTCTTTCACCTGGGTGATGGCGAATTTATTTCTCAAGAGATATCATCTCTGAGACTCAGTCTTGAGAACAAATGGATAAAAAACAGGGTCTCTTTTTCAATTTCCAAAATTTAATTGTTTTAGGGCCTATTTGAATTTTTCGTATTTTCTCAGTGCAATATATAGACCTCCAGTATAGCCACTGACACGAAATAATTCAGACACAGCTGGGACTCAACAGTTTTTTTTTTACCAGAGACGAAATCAAGAATACGAATTGAAAATTGGCGGTAAAGTTGTTTTAAAAATGTGGAACTACAACCAATACAACACAAATATCTGATACAGGTCTAACTGATGATGAACTGGAATATAACATTTGCATTAAAAAATATTCTACCATAGGGGAGGGTGGCAAATTAATAAGGGTTAAATGAAAATAAATATCTCAGGAATTTTAAGTGATCATTAGTAAACGTTGTAAGCATTTTAATGGTCCACAACTTTTTTCAATGACATGTTATCACTTTTAATAAATGATTCTTGAATAATTTGGCCGTACATAATTGCATACTCGGCATTCCACAAACAAGGTTGCATAATTATTATCACAATGAGGGTGACCCAACGTTTGATTAATATTATTTTTGCTCCACCGTCTGCTACGCTGGCCAAACATTAACGCAACATTGGATCGACAGCTGTTTATTTTTATCTAGCTCATTTAATATGCCTAGTAGTTCGCACTCGCTATTAAATGAGCTAATGATCATGTTTACGTGTTTTTTTCCATTGTGTGGTAGTGTTAGCTTAAATAGTTGGACTAGAGTAGGCTAGGTTAATCTGTCATTAAGTTAAAACAGACATTTCAGCCAGTATCTCATATCCTCGTTTTACAGCAAAAATACCACGAAATCGCACTATTTCATGTTTATTTTTTTGTTGTTGAATGGTTTCTTTGAAAATCTGCGCACCCCCTTTAATTTATTTCTGGATACGCTACTGAACGTCTTGTGTTTGCTGCAGAGCGTGGATGAATCGACATAGATATCAATAAAAGTGTATTATACACTGTTGAACTGTTGAGCTGTTGCTCGCCTAGTTTTTAATGGCATTGTGATCTGGTGATTGGCATCGGTGGGATACTCCTATTAATGAACATACAGATACAGGCCAACTGTTTTAAATCACGCCAAAACATCAACACCGCCACTTTTTTGTGAATCACACCACCGAAATACCCATACACGGCATAACCAAAAGGTACTTAGCGGTTGGTACCCGCCAAACAGTCACCAGATGGCAATGTAGTATACGCCCATACTGTTTTGATGCACGCTGGATGCCTCGGACCTCACTTGGCGACTGTTCAGCATGCAAGGGTACCTAACCAATTAACTGTAGACTAGCCCGGACACGGTCCGGGATTGGCATTGTAGTCAGTATTAAAATTCCCGGACCCGGTCCGGGAAAGGCATGTAAAGGGTTAACTCAGTTGCACCAAACTGACACTTCTCAGGACCGATGATGATGCCGTATTCGGGTAGTCGGGCAAAAAGAATTTTTAAATGTTTTTTTGTGAGTTTTATGATCTGGACTGGTTACCAGTAGGTCGTCTAAATACACAAAAACGAAATCAAGTCCGCGTGTAACGTGGTCTATGAAACGCTAAAACGTTTGGCCGGAATTTCGCAGACCAAACGGTGTCCTGGTAAAATTAAAAAGACCAAAAGGTGTAGTGACGGCTGTCTTGTGTATGTCTGACGGTTCCACAGGAATTTGGTAATATGCTCTAACCAAATCAATTTTTGAAAAAAATTTTGAGCCAGCTAATTGCTGTGTGAAATCCTGAATATGTGGGATTGGGTAACAGTCGGGTACGGTCTGAGCGTTCAAGCTTCTATAATCTCCACATGGTCTCCAGTCGCCATTTTTCTTTGGTACCATATGAAGCGCTGAGGACCATTCACTGTCGCTGGGTTTGATAACTCCTAACTTGATCATGTCGTCAAACTCGCGTTTCGCAGTGACAAGTTTATCGGGTGCCAATCGTCGTGGGCGCGCGAACACTGGGTGTCCTTTCGTTACGATTTTATGTGTAATACCGTGTTTAACGGTCTCACCCTTTGTCGTAGGGCGAGTCAGTTCCGGGAACTGACCTAAAAGTTTAGTGTATTCATTATGAACAGTGTCCACTCTGTTCAATGACAGTGGTCTGATTGACGACAGTGAAGCGGGAATAGCTTAACCGGTTCTCATGTCTCTAAGACATCGACTTCTTAGGTCTACTAGCAAATTGTAATGAATTAAAAAATCGGCCCCTATGATGGGTTGTTGCACGTCCGCCACTATAAATGTCCACGGATAGTCACGTTTTAAGCCGACGTCGACGACGCGTTTACTGTTGCCGTAGGTATTGATAGTAGTGTTGTTAGCGGCCACCAGGGGGAGGCAGTCTGCGTCCGAAATCCTGTTAGCGCAAGATTTCGGCAAAACGCTGACCGCTGCGCCCCGTGTCAATCAGATATTTGCATTTATTATTTTTGTCTGCGACGTACAATAACTTGGAGTGAAACAACTTGGGAAGGGTAGCTTCCACGGAGTCATATCGCGTCTCGGTTATCCCGCCAGATGCAAGAGTCGCTACCTTGCTCTGGCTTAGCAGTTTTAAAGAAAATGCGCAAGGGTTTCTGCACGTGCGTGCCTTGTCACCAAAAGTTTGGTGAAAGTAGCAAACAGGTGCATTAGCCGTATCGATCCGGTTCGCAGCATTATTTTGCTGTGCGTTCTGCGGCGGTGCGTATGGACGAATATTTTGCTTGTCAATTTCAAAATTACCTTGTTTGTTATGAACAAACTCTGTGGCCTGAGCGTTTGGAATGAATGGGGGCCTAGGTACATAATTATCATTAGCACGTCCACGTCCTGAGTTCCTCTTCTTTTCCGCTGCTGTCGCGGTCTCTAATTTCTTAAATCTTTTTGATAAGTCCTCGAGCAGTCCCACTAATTTAGCAGTTTCGTCGATCTTAATCTCTGCAACCCCTGGCTTACTCTCTTCCACATCCGTCTCTGAAGCTAGGGCCCTGTCGGCCAACATGGCCAAACTCTCCAAAGTAGCACTATCTGGCTGTGTGGACAAATGGGCACGAATTGAAGTCGGCATTTGCCTAATAAATGCTTGGCGTATAACCGCCTTTCCGACCACTGCATGGGTTCCGAAACCTGCCGTCTTCTGGAGGCATCTTAAAAATCTTGAGGGGATGTCCGAGCCCATCTTTTCTGCGGAAATCACCTTATTTACCCGTTCGGGTGTGGTTAAACCTCGTCGCTCAATTAATATACTTTTCAAGCTTTCAGACTTGTGCGACCTGAGAGGTTGGAGTAGGACATCTCTCACATCAGAGGCGACCTCGCCTGAAAGTGCTGCACATGTCAGACTGTACCGCTCATCATCGTCGTTAATTTGTAGAAGATCGAACTGTGTTTCGATCTGGTTGAACCATAGTTCAACATCTGTAGCGTAAAAGGTTGCTATCTTGAATTTAGGTAAGTTCGTTGAACGTCTCGGGGGCTGTCTTCTGTGTGGTGAAGGGTTTTTTGACGAGTCACTCCTAGAGTGATTTCTTGTTCGTCGATTTCGAGCGATTCGAGCAAAATCCTCTTTAAGCCTTTTGTACTCATTGTCAGCCTCGCGGAAACGAACTTCGTTCTCCTCGCTTTCCAAGTAATAATTGTCTTTTCGGCGAGCTCCCTGACCTTCCAGAGGCGTAGACACGAAACCTTCACTTTCGTCTGCTGTAGACATTTTGAAATGTTTGGTTGAGTAAAATTATTTAATTAATAAAACGTTTGAGAATGCAGGCCTATTGGCTCTATGCACTATCTCAAACGGTGTTGAAATGGTATGTCATTTACACACATACCAGCTATTTCGTTGACGTGTCGTACGTGGGTTAGACTGTACATTGCTGTCTAGACTTTATTAAAAATGTCAGTATATGTTGAATCTGTAGCAGTGTAGGTTTTTGAGATTGTCCATGCTATGTCGCATGTTGCGAGATACAGGGGTTACTGAGATATTTGAATATTCTTCACTGGGATTGCATATAATTTCTTTTCACGTAATCACACATATATATATTTTGTGAAAACTGTAGGTCAAGATAGAATGCCACAAATAATTACTACATGCTATGCTAAGCTATGATAATAGTATATAGTAAATCGACTTGAGTGGAATTTTTTTTTTTCACGCAAGTCGAAAAACACATGCAAATGTTGAAAGTGTTTCGCTATAGCGCAACTGTCAAATCGAATATTTCGTTATTTATATAGGTTTGATCTACTGAAATCAACTATCATGAGAAATGTTCGTTTTCTGGCTGATAGGGTAAATGTGACTGCAGTAAAAACAGCTACATTTGTTTTGGAAATAGTATTTTAAAACATGACTGACAGTAGTCTACGCGAACTGATGATATAATATATAATTTCACTGATGAATGATTTCTGCGGTGAGCACTCCACTTTTTTTTTATATGGTATGTTCATCGCCGATTCATTCTTGATGACGTCCGAATCAATCGCTCGCCTCGTTTCGTTTATTGTCGTGTAATTCGGTTGTCGTCGTGGCGGTTGCGTTTATTTGGTTTAGGGTGGGTGTGGTGTAGTGTATGATTGTTTGCTGTTAACGTTTGGCCGGTCGCACACGTGTCAGCCTGTATCGGTTTATCAGATATGGCGTACGTGACCACAGCCGCGTAGACCCAGCCAGTAGCTCATTGCTGTATGCTTGAGCCAGCAGGCCTGTGATATGGGTGTACGTGCAAAAATGAGCAGTAGGCGCGTCTCGCCTCACATTAGCATATTCATGAACTACCCTGTGCCAGAAAAGGCGCGAGGAGTAGGCTAGAACGACGCCGAACACCAGGGGGCGTTTCGACGTGAAAAATTAGACTTTGCAATTTATCAAAATCTCGCACAATGTGTGCTATAATTTCTTTTCCTAAACTGCGTATTTTATATTTTCTCTCATTAATGGTTTTGAAAAAGAAACTTTGTATATATGTGAAAAAAAAAATTGAGGCTAGTCTGTGTATAGTCTTGACACGTGAATAGGCTGCGCCACGAATTCAAAATGGCGGCCAAATTAATGCTAATGTGATGAGGTGACATGGGTCCACTGTCAAGGTGCATGCCGGGTATGGCGGGACGCGTGGTGCCCACGACGGGCGAGTAGCTAAGTTAGGGAAACCAGCGTCCAATATGGCGCTCACTTACCAAATACATTCATTATTAACAGCATTCCCTGAAATAAAATATTGTTATAATAATAAAATATTGACCTACGGTCCTGGAGATATGTTTTACAGACCAACTAGGACCGTTTATTCACATTTATTTTAAAGGTTATCTGAGTCGAAGCGATATTTTTCGATAATTTTTTCTTTGTCGATTTTTCTGAAAAATCAAAATCTGATAAGACTTCGTCTATTAGACTTTAAAATCGAGTCACCCAATTATGGCGAACAACGTTAAAAATGGTGTTCAAAAATACCCACTTCCTACTCGCCTACAGTGGCATTAATAGGATGAAAGCATTCTAAGAACTCGTACTTGGAAAGATGAATGAGAAAAAAAAAATTTGTACTGTTTTTCTTGAAAAACCTACATGTCGGCCATCTTGAAAAGGCGCCATACACGTGGAATTCATTCAAAAAATGTTAAAATTACGCCGTTTTGGGCATAAAAACGCGTACTTCTCTTCTGATAACTTTTCTAGCTAGTTCTAGCTGGCATATTGAGCGTGACCTACAATTTTCACTTACCTTTGAGAAAACGGTTCCGATTGACTTCACAAAACTCTTCTTCAGTTCATTATATTTATTTGTCTAGACATAAAACATTGGCAATGTACAGTCCCGCGCACGACACGCCCCTAGGCTAACTCTAATCTGCCAACCTGCAACACGTCTGCAGTCGTCAGGGGCTAGACTACGAGTCGCGAAAAAGGCCACGACCGCGTGGTGATTGGGTTTATGCGCACGTCACTAATATACTGAAGCGAGGCAGCCGTCCAGCCGTCACCCTGCGTCCGGGGAGACTGGGGTCGACTGCCACGATGATCTAGCGAGGCAGAGATCCTACAAACTAACCAACTTTCAGAGCAGTTTTCAATTTTATTTACTGTCGTCATATATTGAGGGTAGGGTCTATGTGATACACATTTAAAATATCAGAGCTTAATCTCAAACAGATTTTTGACAAAATTATGTTTTTTGTGAAGGACCGTAAAAATAAAATGTCAACTCAGCAACGGAATATATATAGGCTATATATATATATATATATATATATATATATATATATATATATATATATATATATATATATATATATATATTATCATTTTCTAATCTTAAAGATAATAATTTGCTTTGTATGATAGTTTGGTGATATCTTAGTATTTATTACACTTTTAAAGTTAAACATTGTAAGGACAGAACAGATATTTTATTGTGATATTATGTAGTGGCTTAGTTGAGATTATTGTTTCTGAGTTGACAAGACACATTAACAAGACGCCTTTTTATATCGAGCTACAAATAAGTGTGTTGACATATATTTTTGAAAATTGAACGTATAATAAAGTAAAACAACTAATAAATGAAAACATTTTTTTTTTTATATGCAAAATAAAATCCAATGAGGACAATGAGGATTATGATAACAAGGTAGAGCAAAATACAATGACGATTTTTTGTCAGTAAATGCATCCTTGGAAACTTTTTATATTGAGGTCATGTCTGTTTATGAATAAATTCCGTAGTACATAATAATTGCGCTACAAAATAACTCAGGGGTAAATTATTTCCAAGGGATGTTTCATATCGAGCAGTCTATGTTTCAGGGTATTAGATATTGGGAGACAATACATTTGTGTACAAATTCGTGTATTTTGGCACATTGCATGTTGAATAAAAAAACATTTGTTAGAAAAATTGAATTATTTATTTTTCTCAGTTAATCATATTGCCCATATGCGACATAATAAAATTTGGACCCACACAATTAATAAATTCGTACAGAATAAGTAAAGACACCAAATGACCCTAAATTGTATATTCACCCTTTATCGTGTTTGAAATAAAATGCTCCCTACGCTAAGATATGGGCATGTGCGAGTTCAAGTTCTTTATTATCCTTAGGCATAATGCCTTTGAGGACCAAAAAAAATATACATTATAAAAAAGCATATAGGGGCCTATTGCAGGACATACCATACCAACAGAAATGCACAATACAATTTGCATTATGCATTTCCGATACTAGGTAATACCTGGTGGGACAGAGATGGCTATGTGTATGATAAGTTCAATGCGCCGAAATGGCTGCAGAACTGTATGCTCTCCGTGGAGTTGAAATGGCACACAAATGAACAGGTCCAGTGACCCGGGGGTAAAATGTAAAGTCGGATGATCGGTCTTCAGACCTGATATCAGACTATAGATCTACAACTTTACCTTCACCTTTAGGTATGATCAATCTCCACCAATCAAATCAATATCATCACATATTTTTAAAGCATGAAATATATATACGCAGCCAATGTTCTCAATACCGGAACACACTTATTTCCAGTAGACATCAGTTTCACAAATTTATACATAGGGCCTACTTGGTCGCCAATAATAAAAACGGGATATATATTTTTTTCTCAACTATTTATAAAACGGACATACGAAAACAAAATGATAGGGCCTACTCATCCTCAATACAATCCGACTGACAACATTTACAATAATTATAGGGACAAGGCCTTATCCAAAGCTTCTGACTAGGGGGGTTACAAAATAGCGATTCGCCGGAGTTTTTGCTTGTTTCTGGGAGCACTTTAAATTAATTTCTGCAGACATAATTGAACTGTTATTGACCATCACGGCCCCATCTCTTGATTCGCTATTGCCCCCCACCCGAACTTTTGTGTACTTCCGACTATTTTTAGATGCAAAAAGAAGGGGGTTACAGAAACCAAATACCCCCTCCCCTGGATACGGCCCCGAGGAAACACTATTATCAGACCAACTAGAGTTTCAACATACAACCGGTTATATTTCGGATTCTTAGACTTGTCATAGCGGTACGATGACGAGCATATTTACATACAACTTTAAAATAAACTCTAGGTAGGCCTATAAAAGTGAACACAATTGATCTATAAGAAAATTGCTTTTCTACTATCACACAATTTAGCATACCATTCCAGACTGGGCATGTCACCAATTCGTTCTTTGAACGCAGCGAGAAAATCTTCACAATCTCCATCACCTTGCATGATTTATGAATAACTATCGAAGGGTGTAACTTTAGACATAATATTTTTAAAAAGATGTCTATGTATGTAGGTGCGTGTCGCCTTATTTAGAGGGCTGTAGATCTAATAATAAGAATAGAAATAAAATAAGATGTCTGTGGGTGTCGCCCGCCCGTCTAAGAAATGGATGCTACATATCAATGAAAATGTGAACCTTATTTCTAGAAAGAAAGATATTATAAGTAGTAGTCAATGAACACATAATATTTTGTTTAATTATATTTATTAATAAAAGATAGATTCTACAACATTATTAAAATATAAAAAATGTAAGTTAATAAAAGAAACAGGTGAATGCTTTATATCTCCCATGATGCACAAAATACATGAATTTGGCGGGAAGCAGTGCGCATGTGTCTCGCGTGTGTTGTGTTTATTTCTCAGACTTTGTGCAGAGACTGCCATTAGATCAATTTTACAATCTCTTAAAATGACGGAAAAGGATGGTGGTAAGCATGCCAATGTGCAAGGAAACACATGCATAAGTGTTGTAGGAATGTTCCGTTAATTGTACATATTTACATTTTATTATGATTACACTCTTTTTAGACCTGACATGAATCATGACAGTCACAATCACGATGTCTGATCTGAAAACTCTCTTCACGAGTCTTTGTCACTTGTGAGTTTGTCATGTTTGTGATTTCCACTGTCAATACGTGCAACAGTGCAATAGGCCTACCGGACGGCGGTAGGTATGAATACATGGAATAGCGACGGAGACCTATAAAGCGAGAGAGGATCAATAAGAAGCTATATGGTCTCACCACCCTAAATGAGCCGAAATTCAAGTCTGGTGGCTACTGACTACAACTTAGGTACAAGAGAGAACTCAGGCTCTCAGCCAGAGAATCCCTACCCAAATTACTGCTTTAGATGGTTGTTTCCGCTTCTGGTAAATTAAAAAAAATACAGGAATGTTGTAATTATAATGATAAATTGTAAGCACATGCTGTTTTCGCTATCTGTGACATGAGGTATAACTGTTATATGAGATTCTCGGATGAACACATGGTGTTAGACTTAGAAGGATTTGTGTCTTTTCTGGGAATGGGCGCTAGAATATTTCGGGAGATCTGGGCAAAACAGGCCTTTTTACCGACATGGGAGTGTAACTCAAAAACTCAGGAAGTTAGCATACCATTTTCGAAGCTTTCGAAGGCTTTATTATGGTGTGTCACATAGGGGGGCAGGTAGGGACGAAAGTGGTGATTTCGGCCCTTAGAAAGTTGGCACTATACATGCGTTTCAATGGGACTGGCATTTGGGGTGGTGAGACCATGTGTGTATAGGGCATTGAAGCAGGGTTAGGAATATATATTATAATGTTTCTGCTGTTGAATAGAAAGAAAGAGTATTTAAACTGTGTTTAATTGTATTCTGATAGTCGATGTAACAAATTAAGTTGTAAAATTTTGAATGAAAGACATAATTGATGGATCGATGTGACAACTGGAAGATAGGCCCAGGAGGGCGTGTTTTGGTTGGTAATTCGTAGATAACATGCTTTCTTTTGCTACTTTGACTTGTTGTATGGGTACAAATAAATAGAAAAATACAGGAAGTTTAATCTTTTTTAATGTCATTAACCATTTATCTCAATTGATATATTATTTTTCTTCATAATTCTAAATAATAAATGGTCACCATGACTACCTATTGTGATTACATAAGAGTAAGAACTACAACTTCATCTAACCACGTTTCTTGCAGTGCAAAATTACGGGAAACGGGTTGATTTTCACAATATCAGTGCTTAATAAAAGAGCTCCCAAAGCAACATCATTCGATGTATTCGAAAAATTTGAGAAATATATTGATCGGAACAACTTGCTCTTCCATCCTTGTTTGAAAAAAATTAAACTAAAAAATTTTAAATTTGTATTTATGGTCTCACCACCCTAAATGAACGGGAATCCAAAGTGGGTGGCTACTGACTAGAGAATCCCTACCCAAATTACTGCTTTAGATGGTTGTTTCCGCTTCTGGTAAGTTAAGAAAAATACAGGAATGTTGTAATTATGTTGATAAATTGTAAGCACACGCTGTTTTCGCTATCGCTAGAAGGATTTGTGTCTTTTCTGGGAATGGGCGCAAGAATATTTCGGGAGATCTGGGCAAAACAGGCCTTTTTAGCCCGCCTTTTAATTTTAATTAAAAAAGGTGGGCTATTGCAATTGAAGTTCGGCGTCGTCGGCGTCAACATTTACTTGTGGGCGCAATAACTTGAAAAGTTTTTCATGTTTCCTTCCCAAATTCGTTTTGCATGTTACTAATGACCACTTCTCGGACAAGTTCAATAATGGCTGAAAAAAAATTCAAAATGGCCGACTTATTGCGATTTTTCACTTTTTACGTCAATAATTTGACCTGGTGGGCGCGATAACTTGAAAAGTTTTTCACATATCCTTTTCAAATTTGTTATGTATGTTACTAATAAGCAGTTCTTGGGCAAGCTCAATAATGGCCGGTAAAAAAATCAAAATGGTCGACTTATTGCGATTTTTCACATTTATTTTACGTCCATAATTTGACCTTGTGGGCGCGATAACTTGAAAAGCGGCTGGTTTTTTATAGATCTGCTTGTAGTCTATGCAAGTATTACATAGTATATCATATTATACATGTATCTATCTTATTTAACATATCTTATTTAACATATCTTGGGTTGTTATTTACGTGATGACATTCGTCTTTACTTTCTTTATCATAATTCTGCGGCGGGCTATTATCGAGTGTGCTCTTGTTACCAACATGGGAGTGTAACTCAAAACTCAGGAAGTTAGCATACTTCGAAGCTGTTTTTGAAAAAGGACAGTTTAGGCTTTATTATGGTGTGTCACATAGGGGGGCAGCTAGGGACGAAAGTGGTGATTTCGGCCCTTAGAATGTTGGCATTATACATGCGTTTCAATGGGACTGGCATTTGGGGTGGTGAGACCTTATATCGATGGGTTAAAACAACAGTGTGCTAAGTGACATTTTTGGCCTTTAAAATAACAATCAGCTAAGTCAACTATACTATGTATAAAGTTTGAATTTATTCCAAATTCAGATTTAAAAACAGACCAAGTCGACTTAGCACATTGTTATTCTCGTGAAAAGGAGCACATATCAGCATAATATCTTTCCAACACAGGACCAGGTCGACTTGACACATTGTTGTTCTGTTATTACATGCTCATGGGCTCTGTTTCTGGGACAAAAAAGATGCAAGTGCACTTAGCGCATTGTTATTCTGAGACTTGCGGAAACAGCACAGGAGAAATGCCTGGACTTAGTTCATTGTTTATCTAGGAACAATCTCTGTATAGTCTGTTTTCTTAGAATAACAATGAGCTAAGTCAACTTGGTATCTTGTTGATCCAAATTTTGCTTCTGTAAATAATTTTGGAAGTTAAAAAATACTCTGCTAACTTCATTTGATCTACTGTAAAATTCCAATCGCTGTGTGTTTCATCAGTGTAAGTCCAAGTCCACATGCTGATAAGTGGATTTAGCAGACTGTAGTTCTAAGCAAAACGATGAATACAATTTTGCTTTCAAGTCGACTTGACCCACTATTGTTTTAGACCATCGATATATCATCATGACATAGGTAGGGACGTTACAATCCGCTAGGCGCGCTGCAGCCGTTTGTCACTTGTGTCTTCATATATTGAATAGCGATCGACGATCGTTTTTTTTAGCTTAATTAAAATCGTATACACTGTCATTTATTCATCCACGCTATGTTAATGAAGGTGGGAGGTGATGAACTAATAAAATCTGACCCCGATGAATACAAATATCCTCTTGTCACTTTTTTTCCGGGAGAAATTCCGCCCAGTGACAAGTGAAGGAATCCCCCGGAGCATAACATTTCATTTCCCGATTTAAATATAAATCACGACCTGACTATTTTTAAATTTGTATTGACTAATATAAAGTATTTTTTTTTAGTCATTTTGTAATAAAGTTTGAAAAAATCGATCCAGGCCCTCATACTTTTTGATGCGGCGCCGTTTGGCCTATTTGACGGGAACGATTGGGTGACAACACACTGACTGACGCGCGCACATGATCGTGCTATTTTTATGACGCGATTTGCGTAACGTGCGCTTTTTGTTCACCGACCATTAGGCCTATTTCACCGTCTTTAGACGTCAGAATATGACGTTTATACGTCAGACTTTGACGTCTAATGACTGAATCAGCCAGCTTTGGCTTCCCGACATTTCGAATACGGTGGCGTCAACGGGTCTGTGATGCGATGACGTCAGCGAGACCTGACGGGAAGCAGGTAAATCTCAAATGACCAAAAGAGCGCAAGAATAGTTGAAAACTGTATTTTTTCTAAAGAAAACATTATTTACTATTCTTACTTATTACACTAATGAATATGTTTACTTTTTTTTATTTCTTTTCCACTAATAAATGAAACTTCAAACGTTATTTGTGGCATGCCTCGTTTCCCAATTTTGCTATCAAGTATTGAACTTGATGCAAACAAGAGATGTATGTACGATGGCCACAACACGTGGATCAAACTTGTCATATTAGAGCATTGGCTGGACTTTAGTCAGCACCATACCCTGATGACATCGCAAGGCTCTGACAAACTGACCGCCATGTTTTAGCGGGCTTGGCTCTACTGTGATCACCAGAGCGCGCTAGCTGTCTAGGGCTAACACCTTTACCGTCTTATCGGTAGGCGGAGTTGACAAACTGACCGCCATGTTTTAGCGGGCTTGGCTCTACTGTGATCACCAGAGCGCGCTAGCTGTCTAGGGCTAACACCGTTACCGTCTTATCGGTAGGCGAGTCACTGTCTTTTTTACACGGGCGGCTGTGGAAAAATGGTCGTCAGTGCGGCCTAGCTTCACGCAATGTGAGTAGCTTGGCTTAGCCGGGTATCAGCACCACACGTGGTCTTCGACTTTGTCATCAGTGGATGGTTGCTCCCACAGCACATCCACTTGGAGTATCAAGCTGGAAGGGGGAAATATACTGGTTGACATTTATGAACTATCTGGCTCTTAAATTCTGTCACTGTTTTTTTTCTGTCTGCAGTGTCTTTAAGGAAGTTGCAACCTAATTTTTTTTTGCAACAATTGATTTTTATAATATATCAGGCCTGCTGGTAAATATATTTTAAAAACGATTTCATATAGGCCTAGTTCTAAAATCTGTTATTGTTGATCTCAATAACCAGAGCCGCTTTGAGCAGCGCATCGTTTTATCTTATTATTCATTACCTACCTGTCCAGTTGCATTTAAACTTTGTGTAGACGTTCTCGGATGGTTCCCGCGATATCTGGACTAGGTTAGCCTGACTTTATATATATATATATATATATAATATTTTTATATATATATATATATATAATATTTGTTGAAAAATAGGTTGATTCATATGGTAAAGAGTCTTTACCATATGAATCAACCTATTTTCTAGTCTTTACTAAAGACTAGACAATGCATGTTTGAAAGTAGAATTTATGTGGTGTAGACCTACACAAATTAGTGTAACACAGTGGATGATAATCATGTAGTCCTATATTTTTTCCAGTCCAGCATTATGCCTACATGTATAGGCCTATATTGTTTAATTACTCGGATTATTGGCATATGTATATGGTCATCACTTAAATTTTAGGCCCATAAATATATAATATTATAATGGATATACATATAACGATTTTTTCAATTTTTTTCCAGTTCAGCATTATGCCTACATGTAGGCCTATAGGCCTATATCGTTTAATTACTCTGATTATTGACATATGTATATGGTCATCACCTAAATTTTAGGCCCATAAATATATAATATTATAATGGATATACATATAACGAATTTTTCAAAGTAATTTTAGAGGGTAGACTACTGTAGCTAGGGCCAATGATTTTCCGCGATTGCGGAAAACGGACAGAATTCGCGGAAGATACCCTGTGAAACGGAATTGCATATTTCAAAGTTCAAATGGAAACGTCATTTTATGAATCCAAATCCACTTATTTCACTCTGTTTTTCATTGACTTTAACCCTTATCCTGTTAATCGCGGCATGCCGCGACTTTGACAGTGCTGATTGCGGCTTATGCCGTGTCTACATGTGATCGCGGAATTTTTCCGTTTCGGAAATCCATTGCAATGACGTCATTCAGCTTGACTATATTTAGCCTTTTTTATTCCCGCTAGTACGGGATCGGTTCCGGTGCACGACGCATGATCAAACATTATGTAAATGAGCCGGAGCTTGCCGAGATCGGCCGAGGACTCCCGAATCACAGCATGCGTGGTATGACTTAATGTTGGGCCAACGTTGGCTAAGGTGACTGGAAATGACAGTACAATCAATACCGGCATTAAAGCCGCGTGTGCATTGATAAGGGGCTGGATGGGTCAGCACTTTCTCCATCGGCGATTATTATACTAGTCAATTTGTTATTATTGCCAGGCATTGGTAAGATACCAATTTATGCAGTTATAATAAGAAAAAGTGTTTTGTTCTGTTGATGATTTTGGCAATGAACAATGTTGTTATTCAATTAGGCCTACAGATCTGAGTTAGCCTACTTGTAGCACACTCAGTCACTGTATTTTAGTCAACAATCTGTGAAAATCGCGCTGAAACTGAATAAAATGGAATTCACCAAAACGTGAAACGGTAAATCATTTTTTTGTAGCCAGCTGTATAGATACGAAGTGGATCCGTTGCCAGTAGCCGGTCGGCCTGCTGCAGTCCTGAAAATGGCTAGCCCTGGAAGCCGTCTTGCCTGCATTTGTTATTAGAGACTATCGGCGCTAACGTTCCATGCTAGTTCCTTCTCATTTTGTTTATTTTTCGTTTATTTCGTAAATAAATGTCGTACTGTAATAAACATTATGCAAGCCTGAGGTAGGTTTATTGGCAACAAAATACAGGATGTGACCTACAAGGTATGTATCGTGAGTGAGTTTTTTCACTGACACTGTTTGAGTTGTGATCGTCACCTGTCATCCACTGAATCGTCAAATTCGCGCTTTCACAGCTTCGATCCGCGACAACAGCAATTTTAGCCTAACAGTTAGGGGATTATTCAGAGTACTGATCTTCACCCAGTGTCACTCGTTCAGTTGTTATCAACAATAGCAATTAATGGGGATTAGCTTTATGAGTGGATGTGTTTAATTAATTCAGAAAAATAATTGAAGATTTATAATTCATTTATTAGGGAGAGGTGGGTAAATTGGATACCTAACTTTGCAGTGTTATAATGTTAAATGATCAATCTATAACAGTGGGTATAATGTACATGGTGTCCAACATACCCGCTTTCTGTCATCTCCAATGGAAATAAAGCACAGCCCAGTAAACACAAAGCTATTGTATGGCATTTATACAACGTCGGCCCGACATATTCGACGTTGGTCCAACAATTTATAAATGGTATACAAATTTTTTGTGTATGCTGGGAGAATTAGTGGGTATATTGGACAGCTTGAAAGGGACTTGTCCAGGTCTAAAATCATAAAAAATCAGTGATTTTATTTTAGCTTAAAGGGACTCGCCCACGCTAAAATCATCAAAAAATCGGTGATTTTATTTTGGCTTCTTAATATGACCATATGATGTAAACATGCGAAATGTTATAGCTAGCGTCATCTGAACGCTTATATGAATGACAACAAAAAAGTTACATGTGTGGCCTTCATGCTAGCGATCTTGGTCTTTATGGAGGTCTCCCAAACCACCACGTAAAACAATAATTCGCTCCATTTTTTAATAATAATTTTCTGGTTGAATAAACAATTCTAATTTTTCATTTAAAACAGGCACTTTCTCGCGTTGTTCTGCTTTTTGTGTGTTTGATAATGAGCAATTGTTTAATCTGGCCATAGGCTCCATGATTATAATCAGTAATAACTAATATCTATGAATTTTCATCGTTGATGATCAAAAGTTTCACATTCATACCTTGCTTGAATACAACCTTGTGAAAGGCCTAAATTTTCTATATTGAGCTTGGGCAGTGCAGGGGGGGGGGGGGTGACCTTGAAGATAACCTTGAGTCATAAAAATAGTAGAAGAAATGGATTTCCCAGTCAAAATCACATTAAAATAAGGTATTAAACTTGTTCCTGGCTTCATTTGTTGAAAAATCATATTTGACCTTGAAATATCTGACGGCCATTTTGTCATAATTATTCAATTCATCGGCAACAAACAAGTTGAAGTGGGTATCAATTTTAATTATTTAAATCTTCGGTTTAAGGGTTAAGCAGCTACAGTAATATGACTTACATCAATCCACAAGGTTAAGAAAATTTCTATTTTTTTCAAGTGAAAAAGTAATAGTATTAATAGCAGTTTTAATGCAAAACAGTTTGTTTTCATCCATTGAATATTGTGAAAACATGTAAAAAACAAACATGGTGAAAAAGTTTTAAAATAAATTTCCTAATTATTTCAGAAAAAATGTTTGAATATGTGGAAGGTGACAAAATGCATATGGTGGCACATGACACGAAGCAAATAATTGTTTTGCAGACAAGTTTTTGTTAGTTTTAAAAATTCAAGTGATATGCCTAATTTTAATTGTTGATTCTCAAACCTCAATAAAATAGCCGGACTGTGCATATAAATATTTAAAGTGTTGTATGACAAATAAAATACAATATGAAGCAGTTGTAATTCACAAAATCTTACAGGAGATGATCAGGCAAAAACATGTATGTTCGCATGATGTGCCTAATT
The DNA here is from genome assembly GCA_964017125.1 of Flabesymbios commensalis. Classification (NCBI taxonomy): domain Eukaryota; kingdom Metazoa; phylum Annelida; class Polychaeta; order Terebellida; family Flabelligeridae; genus Flabesymbios; species Flabesymbios commensalis. Next base: position 40,086,232 of record OZ024907.1, read on the forward strand.
CACTTTAGAATTTTTTTCTTATTAAAAACTCTCAATATTATTGGCATGCACAATAGACGGATATGACAAAGAGCACATAACTAAGCATTGATATTTTTAGACATCAATGCTGAAGTAAAAAAAACAGCTTCAATATTAATTGTTTTTCATCCACAATGTTGACACAGTGATGTGCCTAATTACGTAATTTAAATTTAAACATTGGCATGTGAATAAATTTCCCGTTGAAAGTTGGTGGTGAATGGAAGGAAAATAAAATGACAAAGCGCTATCTGAATTTAAAATGTAAAAGCTCTAATTTTATAAGGTCGAAGAGGGTAAGAAAATAAAAATTAGGCCCATCATGCACGATAACATTCTGTGTAGGTTTGACAGAAATGCCACCTTCCAATTCATGAGCAGATGATCTATTCGCCCATGGCGTCCGAGGAGGTCCTGCTGACAATAATAGTAACTCTTGCACATATTCATCGCTAATAATTAATTACTTCAGGTCGAACATTCTACTTTATGAGTTTTTTTGCTTACCTGGTTTGGTATACGTCTAAAAAAGATTATCTGATGGTGAAAGGGACACAAAACTTATCTTAAAAACATCTGGGAATAAGTTGCAGACAATGTCGTGAGAATGGTTGGCTCAGTCACTTCTTTATACAGGTAGAAAATGGTAAAATGTATTTGAAACATATTTTATTAGGCACATCATGATTTCCAATTTCACAAAATATAATAAAATAAATGCTTTTCATGGGGGTTATTTTTCGTAAGTTATGATACTATTCTGTAATAAATTCATCCAGGCCACTTCATTTAACACGATTTAATTTATTTAATTTGCTAAATGATTATATTAAAAAACCTGATGTGCCTAATAAATGTGTGTATAAAAATGGAAAACCCTGGCAGTATCACCTTCAACTATACTGTCGCATTTTTTTTCTCTGCTAGAAATATCACATATCGAATGTCTATTGATCTGTATAGCCATTGAAAATCACGATCAATTTTTTTATGCAAATATACATTATTGAATATTTATTAGGCACATCACAGGCGAATGAGTATAGAGCGAGTAAGAAAAAAACTGTGAATTGTTCGTACATCAATACTTGAAAAAACATTGCCTCATATAGATAACTTTTGCAAAACACTGTTGTGTGACAACTAACAGTAAATATTGTAAGAATAAACCATTAATTTTGCATGTAAATGACAAAATCCTTCAATTTTAGGCCAAAGACCTACATTTAATGCTTGGTAACTTATGTTCAAAGGTCGATAACATATGTAACTATATACATTTTCTGAGCCTGACATGTCCACTGAATTTGAAAATGACAATAAAGTGTTTTGCATAACAAACATAATCATGATATAGGCAGTATAATAAAAAAGGTATGGCAAATTGTCAATTGTACATTTTTGGATATGACCCATATATTGTCATATCAAGGAACCAAAAAAATGATGATTTTGGCTTCATTCTGTCGCTTTAATAGAATTATTTCAATAAACAGAAAATTTAAAATCATGGCTTACTATGAAACAATGACAGGAGCCTAGCCTACAATAGCAAGAAGAGTTTTTTTTTAAAAATCTCTTTAGAACTTCTTAACGTTATGACCTAGACTACAGCTGAAGTAGAGTCTTGGATTTAATGCTTCAGTATTTTTTTTGTAAATGTAAACATATAGAGGAACATTATCATATGATATGTTCAACTAGGCTATAGGATTAGCCTACATATATTTATAGTTTAGACTGGACTACTTCATTATTATTAATCTTAACTTGTTAGGTAATAAATATTGGGCTTAAAGTTAGTCTACTTCAGTAGCCTACTTGTGTCCTAAACGTTATTCTAGATATAGAGACGAAATTGCTGTTTTCTAAATATTGACAACCATGTCAAAAATAGGAAATGCGGGAATTTCGTCTCTATATCTAGCCTAACTGGTAAATGCGCAGCAGAAAAAATTTAAAACTTTTGCAGTTCTAGTCTATGGACATGTTTACATCATATGGTCATATTAAGAAGCCAAAATAAAATCACCGATTTTTTGATGAATTTAGCGTGGGCCAGTCCCTTTAAGTAAAAAAAAAAAGTTATAAAAAAATAAGCTGTGTTGAATTAAAGCATTAGGCCTAAATCTTGCGAGCCACAAGGGCACAATCATGCAGCTAATAGAGAGCCTTGCAGTAAATTTGGGAGCCTCGGGCTTCCCTCAAAATCGAGCACTGGGGAGGGGGGGGGGGGATTAACTAAATTTCCCATCTTAGTGGGGGCCGCCTACAGTGTATTTTAAGGTAGCTGGTACTACACATACATCACTATGAGTATCTGTATATTACGTGGCAGTACGCACTATTGTGCTATCGCGTCACGGGAGTGACTTAGCAAGGCCTGTTATCATTCATGATATAATTCATAGCCTTATGTGCATGCCAAGTACTCCACATTGTGGATTTTCTAGGGTCTCGCCGGATGGAAACTGCGCCCATTCCGAGTCCATTGTGGGTTATTTTACATCCAACTCAAAGTCAGTCAGACCAGCCATCTGAATTACGTGGTTCTCTGAGCCCCAAGACACGACATCGCTCCTAGTGTATACGGCACCTGGCAGTCTCCCATCCAATTATGAACCGGGCGCGACGTTGCTTAATTTAGTGATCAAGCCGACACCGATGAAACAACTCTGTATTCCGTATGTGATACCACGTAGGCCTACAGTACTCATATTATAATTATGCTGAACATTACCATGATTACTTTCTGCATGAAAAATAATTAAAATAAATTCTCAACAAAAATTAAATTACTGTGCAATTGAGAAAAGAAATGAGAATGTACAAATGCCAACATGATGACTGGGTTGGATGTGGAATTTTTGGTAAATTAGGTGGTACGTTGTCATGATTCACTGAGTAAACATTGTGGGTGCAGTCACATGTGCAGCATAGGCAACGTCCACAGGAGTGGGGTCCGCTGAAATGTGTATATTATGGTTCCTTGAAACAAAATGACACAGCTGCTTTAATCAATTAAAAAATGGAAAATGTGATAAAATAACCAGCTTAATATATAAAGCAATTGTACAACATATTTGCAATCAACAACAAATAACATATTTTGCAATATATATTATGGCAGCATACCATGAACTAGTTGATGCATGACAGCAAAATTAGCCCTAGACCTACATGCAGTTGAGCAATAAATTAGGCTGTTTCGGTTTTGGATGGACAACTTTTTAGCCAAGGTCAGAATTTTTTCTTGATTATTCAAATCTCACCTCAATGACATTGCAAGGTCTTCATAAGGTCAAAGTATCAAATAAAATGGGGCCAATTATACAAACTTATGTGCGACAGCTCCTAAAGACCCTGGGAATTGTTCCCAGCAGCATGCACTGTGATTTAAACTATTGTGTGGCAGATCATGAACACCATCTGAAGTGTTCCAGCTGCTTCAAGACAATTAATTCAACCAATCAAGGGGTGATACATTTAGCTGCCTGCATGACACCACCCCAGCCAGGACTGAATGCAGCTATGCTATGTATGGAAGTGGTGGTGTTGATTTACCAAAAAAATACTCATTTGGCCATGAAATTGACCTTTTAAATAGTATATCCAGCCAAAATCATATATATTATAAAACAGTATTGCACTTGAAGTTGTTCATTTGTTAATTGGCCCATAAAATCAACGCTGAAATATTTTTGTATAAACCATGCAGACCAAAGGGGTTTTTCAATTTGAAATCATCATCACTGCCATTATAAATATTTTAATTCTTTCAGTGTGGGGATCATCTTTAGATGTTAGAATCTGACCTATAAAAGGCGTCCCGCGCTAAAAGCGTTATTAATCAATCATCAATACCCGGTACAAGGATTTCCCAGTCAAAATTTGACGGTAGCTCCTCAGCTTTATCAAGGTTTTATTTTTTGAAGAATCATGTTTTTGCCCATTTGACCTTGCAATTAACAAAACACAAAAAATGGATTCTCTGTTCAATAATAGGTATTACACTGTACAGTTTATTTTTATTTCATAAAAAGGACATTTTCATAAATTTGACTTTGAAGTTGACCTTTTGACCTTTAGGATGACTTTGAATTATCAAACTAATATCAAAAATAATTATCAAGACAAGTCAAAATGGCATAAAAAGATGTATTACAATTCTTTCTATTTTTATTTGATTTGAAAAATCATACTTTTGCATGTTTTACCTTGAAATTGACTTTTGACATTGAAGATGACCTTGAATCATCAAAATAATACCAGAAATGGATTATCCAGTCCAAAATCACACGAAAAGAGGTACCAGGTATTACACTTAGTGACTTGTTTCCTGCTTAATTTGTAGAAAAGTCATATTTTTGCATATTTGACCTTGAAATTGACTTTTGACCTTGAGATGACCTTGAATCATCGAAATGATAGCAGGAATGAATTACCCTGTCAAAAATCACACGAAAAAGAGGTATTACACTTGTTTCTAGTTTAATTTGTTGAAAAAATAAATTTTTTGCATATTTGACCTTGAAATTGACTTTTGACCTTGAAGATGACCTTGAATCATCGAAATGATAGCAGAAATGAATTATCCAGTCAAAAATCACATAAAAAAGAGGTATTACACTTGTTTTTAGATTAATTTGTTAAAAAAAATATATTTTTGCATATTTGACCTTGAAATTTACTTTTGACCTTGAAGATGACCTTGAATCTTCAAAATGATACCAGAAATGAATTATCCAGTCAAAATCATACAAAAAAGAGGTATTACACTTCTTTCTAGCTTGATTTGTTGGAAAATGATATTTTTGCATATTTGACCTTGAAATTGACTTTTGACCTTGAAGATGACCTTGAATTATCAAAATAATACCAAAAATGGACTTTCCAGTCAAAATTACACAAATGAGACATGTATTCCACTTGTTCATAGTTTTATATTTGTTGAAAAATCGTACTTTTGATTACCCGGCTAAGCCAAGCTACTCACATGGCGCGGAGCTCGGCCGCAGTGACTGCCATTTTTCCACAGCCGCTCGTGTAAAAAAGACAGTGACTCCGCCTACCGATAAGATGGTAACGGTGTTGGCCCTAGTCAGCTAGCGCGCTCTGGTGATCACCGTAGAGCCATGCCCGCTAAAACATGGTGGTCAGTTTGTCAGAGCCTTGCGATGTCATCAGGGTAACTTTTGATATGGTTATTTATAGTCAATAATGTTCATGTGAAACAAATTATCTTCAATTTGAGGGTGAAATGGTTGCCATAGCAACCATCTAGTGAGCATCTTTTAAAGCCATAATGTCTTCAGAGATTATAAACTTGACTTGCGGGTGTGATGTTGAGCTAATTTTCTTTCAGACACCGTCAAGAGCTTTTTCGACATTTCCCATGACAAAAAATAAACTGTAGATTTATCATGTTTGATTGAGCATAATTTATGCAAAGTAATTTGCATAATTAAAATAGCTAATTTGCATATATTGAATGACTAATGAATATAGGGCCTAGCGTATTACTGTAAAAAACATATAATTTCATCGGTTTTGAAAATTTCGGACAATTATGTTTAAGTGTTAAGTTTTTTCCACACAATCAAATTTTCATACTTACTGGCAATCATTGCATAATGAACACATAATTCGTTATGGGAAAAATCACAATTTTTTATTACATAACAAAGAAGACAAAAAACACCTAATTTTGAAACCTTAAAATTGCCATATCTCTATAACCGATCAAGATTTTTGAAAAATTTAAAAAACACTTTTGTCTCTCTCAGTGCCATCTATCCACTCATTTCAAAATTATACCCATAGCTGACAAATCTAATTTTGACTAATGTACCTAACATAGGCCTAATCATGGCAGTGTGAGTGTAACGTTAATGTAGGTACTTTCAATAAATTTAAAAATTGTCCAATAAAATTATGCTGAGCCTTTTTTCGTAACTGCCCACATGCTAGAATAAATAATTGACCACATTCCACAGTTTTTACTGAGCAAGAAAAATGCTGTGCCAGATCAAAATCTGAGCTAGCCTAATGATAATGATAAAAACATCCAAAAGCTGTGACCTTAATTTTGCAAATTCCGGCAGGGATAGGGGAGTGGAGGCAGTTTTCGATCACTTATGCTTATATCATTGCCCACCAGTCAGCTTTTGTGTGAATCTCTCAAAGTTATACCCGTAAATTGCATGCTAGGATGTTGTTAAAAATTGTACAGTGAGACCTTAGTTTTGGAACGCGTCTTTGCGGGGAGCGGCAATTATTTCATCAAACATGACATGGAGGCAGAATTCGATCAGCAGAGGCATAATTCGATCAGGTGGAAGTAGAATTCGATCACCTATTTTATTTTAAAAGAAATGAGTCAGGTACCATGCTATATGGCGACTGGAACACGGTACTTAATCAGTTAACCTATAGACAAATTACCTAGCCTTAGCCTTAGAAGCAGGCTGCCTGGGCCTTCTGATTATGAGGATATACATGATATATAATATGCAAGTTGCCTATATAGGCCCCCTATATTTTTCAAAATTCTCCTGTGTATTTAATTGTAGGCCTAGGTTGTAGGCCTAGGTGAAATGTAGGCCTAGGTGAAATGCGATTGGCAAGATTACATGAAACACCTGCTAATGATGGAAGACGATCTAAAATGCAATTAACTACTACAGTAGGCTGATAAAACACCACAATAAACCCAATCAACCCCAACAGTAGATAAAACGCCAAATAAAACGCAATTAACTTCAACAGTCGATATAACATGTCTGGCAGGTTGGTGTCGAGGTGCGAAATACTTCAACAGTGGATATAACACCCAGCCTAGGATGTAGGGTATTAACAACTTAGAGTGATGACATGTCTTGAGGTGCGATACTGGAAAGCGCAATTAACTCTTCTCAAGCTGAGGGGTACATTTATATACGTATTTAATAACTGTTACCCAAATAAAAAGTACTAGTCTGTGTAGATTTGTTGTTATTTATTATCTATATCTTGACAATGTATGACAGTTACATAACGCGATTGCAGTGATTGCAGCGTAGACTATAGGTCGTACGCCCAATATCGCGAACCACGTTTTTTGCCATTCAAAAAATATTTACTGGCTGAAATTTTTTTTTTTTACTTTTATTCAACCCAACAACATGTCCGGCGATCTCCAGATATAATTTTTAGTTGAAAATTATTTTAACGTTGGAAATCCTTTCTTTGTTATGTATACCGATTGTCCCAAATTTCACTTAATATCGCCCACCGCTCTAATGATGAATGACTTGCACCTACCATAATACATGACAAAGAAAGGATCAGACGATGTGAAGTATTTTTTGCCGAAAAAACGGCAGAAATAGGCGCCGTATAACTTGACAAGTTGAATGGAGTTGAAAAAAAATAAAATTTAATCACCATATATTTTTTAAATGGCAAAAAACGTGGTTCGCGATATTGGGCGTATGACCTATAGGCCTATAATGGTAGGCCCCTATTTTTACAGAACGCCGTGAAATGTCTTGCACCAAAGTCAACCTATTGGTACTGCAGCGCCTGCAAGAAATAGCCATACAGATGTCATACTTTGAAGATAAAACGGCTCTTTTCAGAGCCACCAATTCATAACAAAAGATTCACTATACTATTATCAATATTTCACATCCATACTCACTTATTTTTCGCTCCTGCTACATTAAATATCTTAACACATCGTTAACAATGATCATTCTAACTTATTATTTATTAGCTCCCGCCGTCACCGTAGGTGAGCGAAGGGAGCTATGGATTCTACCTCCGTTTTTTTTTGGCCTCTTCTTTTGCCTATAACTTTGTGAGAAAATAAGCTAGGATAACAATTTTTGGTATGTGGGTTACTTCCAGGTGGCTAATGTGACGGCGTTGGGCCGTCCGTAAACAATTCGTTTCCGGAGCATATCTCTGAAAGTACTTGTCCGATTGTCTTCAAATTTTACACACACCACCCCTAAGGGGTCTAGTTGTGCCTTTTGGGGTATTTGAACTTTGACCTACTTCTGGTTCAGAACTATGACCTATTTAGACGTTTTGACGCGCACTTCGTTTCCGGAGCAGATCTCGAAAAGTACTGGGCCGATGACATATTGCACATACATGTTCTCTAAGGTCCCTAGTTGTGCCTTTTCAGGTTTTTGGACTTTGACCTGGAAGTTGACCCAGCACTTTGACCTAATTTATAACATCGGTAAATCCGACTGAAAGATTTTGCGGAATATCATGAACACCGCTCAAGATAGCTACACCATTAATAACAAATAAATTGTAAGGTTTCAGGAGAGGATGCATCTTGAAAAATTTCAAGTTGATAAAATTCAAAATGGCCGCCTATCGGCCATTATTCACCTCGACAGGCCTGATATTGTGGAATATCATGAAAACTGCTCAAGATATCTACACCATTACTATAAAACAAATTGTAAGGTTTCAGGAGAGGATGCATTTTGAAAAAAATCATTTTGTCCAAGTTCAAAATGGCCGCCAATCGGCCATTATTCACCTCTACATGGCCGTTATTTGGTAAACCGTGCTAGATGGCTAGACCATTACTATAAAACAAAATGTGTGATTTCAGGAGAGGATGCATCTTGAAAAAATTTGACTCGATAAAATTCAAAATGGCCGCTTATCGGCCATTATTCACTTTCACATGGCCGATATTTGGTCAACCGTGCTAGATGGCTGGACCATTACTATAAATCGAAATGTGAGATTTCAGATCAGGATGCATCTTGAAAAAGTTTGACTTGATCAAATTTAAAATGGCCGCCTTTTCGGCCATTATTCATTTTCACATGGCTGATATTTGGTAATCCGTGCTAGATGGCTAGACCATTACCTGATTACTATAAAACAAAGTGTGAGTTTTCGGGGGAGGATGCACCCTGAAAATTTTTAACTTACGAATTCAAAATGGCCGACAATCAGCAATATTTACCTCGATAGGCCTGATATCAGGTAAACCGTGCTAGATAGCTAGACCATTACTATAAAACAAAATGTGACGTTTCGAGAGAGGATGCCTTTCAAAAACTTTCGACTCAATCGAATTCAAAATGGCCGCCTATCGCCACTATTTACTTTCACATTGCTGATATTTGGTAAACTGTGTTAGATAGCTGGACTATTACTATAAAACAAAATGTGAGATTACAAGAGAGGATGAATCTTGAAAAAAAATGACTAGATCAAATTCAAAATGGCCGCCTATCGGCCATTATTCACTTTCACATAGCCGTTTTTTGGTAAACCATGCTAGATGGCTAGACCATTACTATAGAATGAAATGTGAGATTTCAGCTGAGGATGCATCTTGGAAAATTTCGACTTGATCAAATTCAAAATGGCCGCCTTTAGGCCATTATTCACTTCCACATGGCCGATATTTGGTAAACCGTGCTAGATAGCTAGATGATTACTATAGAATGAAATGTGAGATTTCAGCTGAGGATGCATCTTGAAAAATTCTGACTCGATCAAATTCAAAATGGCCCCCTATCGGCCATTATTTACTTTCACATGCACAATATTTTGCAAACTGTGTTAGATGTTAGTCCATTACTATAAAACAAAATTTGAGGTTTCGGGGGAGGATGCACCCTAAGTTTTTGACTAATTTATATCGAACTCAAAATGACCGTAAATCAGCTATTAGTTACCTCCATTGGCCTGATATCGGGTAAACCGTGCCAGATAGGTAGACCATTACTGGGATACTGATTAGGATCATTAATTTCAATGGAGGTTTGCAATCTCTGACAGACTGTCTAGTTTTTATCTTACTCTTAGACTGGGCTTCTTAGACCTAGTTGTCTTGCGTCTTGTTGACCTAGCTTAGGACAACATTAAAAACCCTACACAAAATTGCTTAAATCAAATTCTAATTCGTCGCGGGAGCTCCTGGTCTTATGTAGTCTTGTTTAATTTATTTCCTTTAGAAAAATATTTGGAAATAAAAAAATAAAATATTTGAAATCTGTCCATCACACTTGTTACACTTGTCGTCCAGTTTTTTGTCAATAAATTCAGACCTGTGCACCCATCAATCGTTTCTCTCAGTAGTCTCATACAAGACTGTCAGTAGTTTATTGTGTCCGGCACCGTCAACATTACAACAGTTAGGCCTATAAGGTTACAGATTAATGAACGGTAACCTACAAAAATGTGGCTTTTGTAAAAATAGGCACATGTTTAACTTTTTTTCTTCACTCCCAGACAAAACCGTAGTAAACGAAAACCAGAACGTAGTCCGTAGTTTTAACCCACCAAGCGTAGAAACTACGGAGAAAACGTAGTAGTGCACAGGTCTGTAAATTATTCGGAAGCTATGCATATGTACATGTACAACAGTCGAACTGCTTACTGTATGAATGCAGTTCATGTACCGTGTTCCGGCCGCCGGCACGGTATACCGGCGTTCTAGATATATACCGCTATACACTTGCACGCCGGTATGCCGGCGCACTAGTCTATTATCTAGCACGCCGGTATGCCGGCGTGCGAGTCACTTCGTATTATTTAAAACAATCAGGATAATGTCACCGTAGGTGAGACGGAGGGAGCTATGGCTTCTACCTCCGTTTTTTTTTGCTTCTTCTTTTGCCTATAACTTTGTAAGAAAATAAGCTAGGATAACAATTTTTGGTATGTGGGTTACTTCCAGGTGGATAATGGACAGGTTAAAATATTTTTAATCTGAATTCAATCCTCAAGGTTCAGAGGAGAAAATAATGATGCTACAGCGTTGGGCCGTCCGTAAACAATTCGTTTCCGGAGCATATCTCTGAAAGTACTTGTCCGATTGTCTTCAAATTTTACACACAACACCCCTAGACCTACTTCTGGTTCAGAACTATGACCTATTTAGACGTTTTGACGCGCACTTCGTTTCCGGAGCAGATCTCGAAAAGTACTGGGCCGATGACAGTCATATTGCACATACATGTTCTCTAAAGTCCCTAGTTGTGCCTTTTCAGGTTTTTGGACCTTGAAGTTGACCCAGCACTTTGACCTAATTTATAACATCGGTAAATCCGACTGAAAGATTTTGCGGAATATCATGAAAACCGCTCAAGATAGCTACACCATTAATATCAAATAAATTGTAAGGTTTCAGGAGAGGATGCATCTTGAAAAATTTCAACTCGTCCAAGTTCAAAATGGCCATCAATCGGCCATTATTCACTTTCACATGGGCGATATTTGGTAAACAGTGCTAGTTGGCTAGACCATTACCTAATTACTATAAAACAAAAGTGTGAGTTTTTGGGGGAGGATGCACCCTGAAAATTTGAACTTACAAATTCAAAATAGCCGACAATCAGCATTATTTACCTCGATAGGCCTGATATCAGGTAAACCGTGCTAGATAGCTAGACCATTGCTATAAAACAAAATGTGACGTTTCGGGAGAGGATGCCTTTTAAAAACTTTAGACTCGATCGAATTCAAAATGGCTGCCTATCGGCCACTATTTGCTTTCACATTGCTGATATTTGGTAAACCGTGTTAGATAGCTTGACCATTACTATAAAGCAAAATGTGAGATTACAAGAGAGGATGCATCTTGAAAAAAATTGACTCGATCAATAAAATGGCCACCTATCGGCCATTATTCACTTTTACATAGCCGTTATTTGGTAACCATACTAGATGGCTAGACCATTACTATAAAACAAAATGTGAGATTTCAGGAGAGGATGCATCTTGAAAATTTTTGACTTGATCAAATTCAAAATGGCCTCCTATCGGCCATTATTCACTTTCACATGGGCGATATTTGGTAAACCGTGCTAGATGGCTAGAACATTACTATAGAATGAAATGTGAGATTTCAGCTGAGGATGCATCTTGGAAAATTTTGACTTGATCAAATTCAAAATGGCCGCCTTTAGGCCATTATTCACTTTCACATGGCCGATATTTGGTAAACCGTGCTAGATAGCTAGACGATCACTATAGAATGAAATGTGAGATCTCAGCTGAGGATGCATCTTGAAAAATTCTGACTCGATCAAATTCAAAACGGCCCCCTATCGGCCATTATTTACTTTCACATGCCCAATATTTTGCAAACTGTGTTAGTTAGTCCATTACTATAAAACAAAATTTGAGGTTTTGGGGGAGTATGCACCTCAAGTTTTTAACTAGTTTATATAAAATTCAAAATGACCATAAATCGGCTATTAGTTAACTTGATTGGCCTGATATCGGGTAAACCGTGCCAGATAGGTAGACCATTACTGGGATACTGATCAGGATCATTAATTTCAATGGAGGTTTGCAATCTCTGACAGACTGTCTAGTTCTTATCTTACTCTTAGACTGGGCTTCTTAGACCTAGTTGTCTTGCATCTTGATTTTTGACCTAGCCTAGGACTACATTAATAACCCTACACAAAATTGCTTAAATCAAATTCTAATTCGGAGCGGGAGCTCCTGGACTTATGTAGTCTTGTTTTATTTGAAATTAAGAGTATTTTGGAGAGTAGTTGACCGAGGGTCATGATTCTAAGATGTGACCGTTCGCGCATCCATCTGGGAGTGTGAGAACAGGTTATCGACACCTGATAGAGCAGTGTGAGTGAGTGCCATCACAGTAGGAACCCTGCATCTGTAAGGTTCATTCTGGGTTGTTCAGATCTTGTGACCCCAAAAAATGTTGGTATTCACACATGTATATCATCCCTGCTGCTATCCACATGTTCTTTGTTTTACAGGCTTTGATGATGCAGTTGAGGAAAGGGTTATAAATGAAGAATATAAAATATGGAAGAAGAATACACCTTTCCTTTATGATTTGGTGATGACTCATGCCCTAGAATGGCCTAGTCTCACTGCACAATGGCTGCCTGACATAACACGTCCTGAAGGAAAAGACTATTCTTTGCACAGACTCATTCTTGGTACACACACGTAGGTGACCAATTTATGTACATGTCATTTTTCTTAAGACATTTTTTTTGATGATTGTAATAAGTGTTGTCGTTTTAATTTAATGGATGGTCATCATATTTTATTTGAAGCTGTTCTATGAACTTTTTTCCTTTTCCAAAGTTTAAAGCCACCAATGTTTCTCTGTTTACAGTAACTTTTTTTCTTTGAAAAATAATTTTTTTGTCTGTAAAGAGAAATGTAATTTCGCTTAATCTTAATGTGCAGGGTTCTGGCCAGACGTTGGACAATGGTAGACGTCTTGGCATCAAAAAGGCCATTTTTATAGTACAGTTTTTATACTCAAAATACTCAGTTTTCCATGTTTTTTCCAACTGTTGTGGTGGACGGCGTAGGCCTATTACAGTGCTGGGTGTGGCCGCCCACCGTGGGCAGAACCCTGAATGTGGTATCTATGTCAAAATAATAACAGATACATCAATATATATACATATGCATAAACCAAACTGAATTTAATAAAAAAGTAGATATACTGCTGCATTTGATGAGTTGTGATTTTAGAATAATTCAATGTGAAAATGCTGAGTATTTGCAGTACTTGCAGTTCAGACGAGCAGAACCATCTGCTGATAGCGAGTGTTCAATTGCCCAATGATAGTGCACAGTTTGATGCTTCTCACTATGATAGTGAAAAAGGAGGTTTGTGAAATCTTAGTCCCATTGATATATGTATGACCTAGATAGTTAATTTTTGTGAGAAGACCAGACACAGTGACTCGGTCTGATATCTCCTCAGCAAATTAACTCTCATTCTGGGTGTTTCGTTCTGGATACACCTGGCATGGGGCTTGCAGGTGGCCTAATACAGCTGTGAAATACATCATGGCATATTGTTTAGAGCAAATTAATAACTGCAATGGATTAAAAACAACAAATTGTATATTTTTCACAAAAAAAAATTGTGTTATTTCATTTGATTGCTGACAAAACCTTTGTCAAACTGCTCACCGTGTTGTAAACGGTGATAGTCATATTAGCTGACATCAGTGACGTTAACTGGTCATCGATCTCTCAAATATTGTACTAGTAGTTTTCTGCATTTTAGTATAGCCATGAAAAAACATGGCATTATACACAGGACAATACAGTAGTCATAGAATTTGCTTCTTGTACAATGTAGATATCCTGCATGAAGTAAAAATAATTTAATCAATCGCTGCTGCTGAGTGCGTACATCAACTTTAGGTTTAAAATGTTAACAGTAATAATTTGTGAAGTGTATCATTGACATGTGTTACTTTCTAATTTCAGAATTTGGAGGTTTTGGTTCTGTGAGCGGCAAAATAGAAATAGAAATAAAAATAAACCATGAAGGAGAAGTAAATCGCGCTAGATATATGCCACAAAATCCTTGTGTGATAGCCACAAAGACTCCTTCAAGTGATGTATTGGTGTTTGACTACACAAAACATCCTTCCAAACCAGGTTTGATTAAAAAAAGAACATTTTTTGACTAATTTAAATTCTAGACAAATAATGAAATGCAGGTGTGAAGCCACTGTTTCACGCCACACTGGTCTTCCCTATTATCAACTGTAACACATTTTATGTCATTCACTGAATTTTAATTGAAGGATAATTTCAAATTTGACAAGAAAAATGGTGATTACTATTTTGGCACTCATAACATTGCTGGCATTGCACAGGTTTCCCACTCACTTGGAAAACCTGTAATTTTGCCTAAAAAAATTCCATGCATGGAGTAATCATGGAATTTGTAAAAAAGGACATTTTCATGAAAAAATCATGGGATTTTGTTTCAGTTATCCACCTTTTTTTTTCAATATCAGAATATATTTTGCACAAAAACTATTTGGGCAAATTACACATGCAGCCAAAACGGGATCGAGCAACCTGGTATCATGTTATCACTAAAATTTCACAAATAACATACATTTTCAGTCGCCTGAAGTAGTGTATTGCAGTAGCGAGACACATCTTCATGTGACCTAAAATTATAATTGAAAAACTCAAGTGGTCCAAGGGTTAATCGGGTTCGCATTTTACCTCTTTGCCCATGATTTTTTTAAGAAGGCAGCGGCCAGCTTTGCAGACAAGGGGCCAACATTAATTCAACATTATCATGATTATATCAACAGACTCTCGTGTTAGCTGGCTTAGCCAGAGGCATGCCGATAGATTTATAACAGTGGTAATAAAGTGATACGGATTTTATTTTTTACCCCTCTGCACGAAAGTGTATTATCGTCCCCTTCATGCGCTGCCGCCGCACACAGCCTTTTGGCTAATACAACAACATGGTGCTAACAGGTCTGGCACGTGTTTCCACGACATTTACACACTGATACTTATATTATCTCTCAGGGACAACCTGTCATGTTGAACAGGTCTGGCACGTCGTAGAATATCGCTATAAAAATATCGTGTATTTCTGCGATAGTACTGTTTTTATCTCTGTTTTCCGCTATGGTGCAAAATAATATACTTTTGATACCTCATTTCTAGAAAGAAAACTCTCTTCCAAAAAGTGAAACCAAGTAGGCGATGGTATATTCTAAACTAAAACATATCGATCTTTTGGAATTAATTGTCATTGAGTAATCCAAGATTGCTGTTTACTGACACTGACCCGCATTATAGCCGACTTCTTTTGGCTGCAGTTTTTGCCTTTTCAGCGACTTTCTTAGTATACAACTATTTAAAGGACATTGGTGAAAACGGATGAAGTAGTCTGATAGATACACATATTGTGTTTTGTGTGTACGATTCTATTTTTCTCACGTACTGATCATATTTAAGTAGAGACAATGTATGAGAAGTGCCCCTTCTGTATGCCTGATTCTCACACACCAAGTACTTTTGCGGAAACAAGCGATATTCTACGATGTGCCAGACCTGTTTACTGCCAGTTGTAATCCTGGAGTAAAAAAAACTTTTTTAACATATTCCTGGTGTGCGTTGTATCCATAGATTTCCTGTAAGGAGTGGATAGGTGATAGGGTTAACCATGGTCCTTGAAAACACAGGTCCTTGAAAACAGCAGAAGTTCTTGAATTTTAATCTATCCACATGTATGCCAAAAACGTTTCCCTGCATTTTTTTTCAGATCCAAATGGGGAGTGCCAACCTGAACTTCATTTGAAAGGTCACCAGAAAGAAGGGTGAGTGGAATGAAAAAGTATCTGCATGTGAATGTTGCCTATTTTAAAATTAAATTTGAATTAGAGAATTAATCATGTTAATCTCCATATAAATCTGCTTCATAATTTAGTCACAATTAATTAATTTATAAGTTGGTTTTTAGGCTGAAAAACAGGGAGGGAGACCAGAGGAAAGTAAGATGAAATAAGAATTCATTACTAAATTGCACATTTTTGCGCAAGTGAATACTTCTTTCCTCTTTATATTAAATATTTATACTTCTACAATGCATTGTTCAGGTCGGTTGGCTCATTTTCTCGTCTTTTAAAATGCCTTGAGTGCCCTGAATGCCTTTATTTCGTGCCCTGGGGCATGCCCAATCATTTGGGACAGACGCCCAGGTACGCATTTCCAGTACCCCCTTTCCCCCATGCTCAAAACTAGAAGAGCATCAGTTAAACAGCGTTTGTACTACTCCCTTGAGATACTTCAAAAGCATCAATTGCTGGTCAGCAGGAGAGGGGTGTATACATGTATGAGGCATATATTGTGTATTCATGCAGTAGATGCAGTCTGCTATCTTATAGGGCGGGGGCCCTGGTGCAGTGCTTCAAGCCGACTGCTTTGAAAGTCATTAGATTGCGGCTTCGAACCCTGCTCTGGCATTTAAGTTTCATTGAAACAAAATGTTTCTCCCCCGCTCACTTGTAAAGATTCAATATTGTGGGGAGCCTCTGTGACTAAGAGATAGCATGCTCGGCCTCAGACCGCCAGAGTTCAAATTTCTAATTCTGTGTCTAAAGGGCAGTGTCATCCTCTGTAGGTTCTCTTAGCCCAGTTTACATGTGGACAAAGGTGGTCTGAAACCCCTTTCATTGCATTGCTGTCTGATACACAGCAAACCAATCAGTTCCCGAGCAAACTCGAGATGTTGGTCCTTTGTTTGTTTAATGGAGTACCATCCTGTGCACTGCTAGTCCAATATTTATCCAGCATTGAATCAAAATCTTTTGTTTGCCAGAATGTCTATTTAATGTGTCTGATACAGTCCCTGTAGCTGTGCTCCGCATCGTGATGTGTTTGTGTCTGCTGGCACTATGATCTATCACGCTACAGGTACATGTATAGCTGAACTCCACTGATACAGGGTTGCCACACAATCTTAAAAACAGGGTTCGTCCTGGAAATCCTGGAAGGTCCTTGAATTTGAAAAATAAAAATGCAAGCCTTGAAAGTCTTGGAATTTTGTTAAAAGTGCTTTAAAGTCCTGGAATTTTAAATAGTGAGAAAAGAGAAGGTATTTTCTAGTCTAATAACAGACATGGGGTCAAATACATACAATCGAATACGAATACATTATAAAGTCATGAATACAAATACTCCATTTTAAAAATTTATTCGAATACGAATACATTACTTTTCAAATGTATTCGAATACGAATACATTTAAAATATTTAAAACTTGAAAATGTCACTAGTGATATAAATATATATTTATGTACATATATTCAGTATGTGTATAATATCACCGAAATATTACAATTTCTTTTAACACTTTAATTGTTATAAAGCATGTTGAATTACCACTCCCGTAATCATTTAAAATATTAAGTATTACATTTTATTATATGAAACGTTTCAAATGCTTGTATTTTGCTGTATACTAGCTTGTTTTAGTAATTAATACATAAAACCGCATAGATAAAGGTACAAGTTTGGGAATAAATAACAAATATAAAATAATAACTTGTAGAAATAGTGTGTTTTTATGCATTGCCAATACATTGGTGCAACATTGAATTACATGTTATGTCTAGAGTGTAGTGAATCTAGAATTTAGGTACAGCATTAAATTGGAGCCTGTTTACTCGTAAAATACGAGGACATCTAGGGCTCCATTTCACTCGTGTCACCAGTGTCTCTATCTCTACTTCAGACACTGGTCATCTTCCCCCGATCAGCTAATATTAACCACCAGGGGACAGAGATTTCACAGTCACTCTCTGTACTGCCGCATCTAGGTGCGTGGGAAAAATCCCGCTTCTTTCAGAACGATGGCCTCACAGAGTGCAAAATAGCTCGATTCATGTTATTACCATTGACGCTTTTGAAATGAGATAAAAATATCTAGGCTGAATATACACTGATATATACCGTATATAGTAAAAATTGTGCTTAGCTCATACTTTTAAAAACTCCATTAAATTAATTATCAATAAATATAAAATTGAAAGTGGAACACTCATGGATACCCTCAGGTTTGTATGACGAGCACTGCGTGCACAAATTCCCATGTGTTGGCAGCGGATGGGCAGGTGTGCATCTAAGCACAACCGGCCAAACACGATCTACTTCACCGCTGGTGCCTGATTTATGAATTGCTGGCTGCTGGTTGGCAGATGGTGACGTAACAGACGACAGAGACCCCTGGTGTTGGATATGTGTAAATGCCACACAAAATCTCAGTGGGTGACTGTGACACTCACTGATAGCTCAGTGTAGGGCTTCATATAAATAAATATATATAGGTCAGCATTTATACAGTTATGGTATTTAGTTGTATTTTTTTATTACATAGAAAACATTTTTTATTTTGTTTTATGTGAATAAAGCATAGGGCTATTTTTTGTGCACAATAATTCTAGAAAATAAAATGTGGTTCCATAGACTTTTCAATGAGAAGATTCTACCACCGATAGGGTTAATTGTATAGTCATTGTAAGGTTGACAATCTGAGTCTTCGCCGAGGTGTTCATCTGTGTGGATTATTACCCAGCAAACACAACACGTTGAAACGATGATGTTTTAATGCTGGTCCAATATCTGCGACGCTGGCACAACATTAAAACATCATTGTTTCAATGTGTCATGTTTGCTGGTAATTACTACGCACAAGTGGTTGAGGTGTCAAGAGTGGTTCTTTGGCAGACAGGGCAGGGCAGGGCAGGGTGGGGGTAGGGATGTCGGTCGTGGTTTGTAACCAATCAAATATTGAGATGTCACAAAATAGAAGGGGAACGGATTTTTCTAATGGCGGTGACAGGGGAGGGGCAATGTCGGCAATCGTTAGTAGTCTGAACATTCTGTGACCAATCAAATGGAAAGCATGTTGTCACCTACAACGAATATGATCGTTCTTCCAGATATCGATGACAGGAGAGGGGCACTGTCGTGACTGCAAGTACCGTATTTTTAATGTAGGCCTAAGATTAAGGGAGTAGCATGTTGTCCTGTCTCGGGTTTGTGAAATCAGCCGTGACCAGTGATTTGTTTTGTTCAGCTTTTTTACCGTCAATTAGCTCAGGCATCGTATAGATACAACGGTTTAGTTAGTGTTTAGTCAAAACGTAAAGGAGTAAAGATACATAAATATTTTATCAATTTTTCTTTTTCACAACTTAGCTGTCCAATGTCCTGCGTGTGTTAAGATCACAGCAATGAGGAACAAATAAATTGGTTGTGCAAAATGTTTCATAGTTACACTAATTCACTAATAATGCTAATCGCTTTTTAGAAACAATTTGTGATTTTTTTACTAATCTCAGTGTATATGACATGTATTCAAAATGTATTCAAAAAGTATTCATGAAAACAGGGCTTTTGAAAAAGTATTTGAATACAATACAAATAATTGTATTCATGATTTTTTATGAATACTGAATACACATGAATACTACGAAAAATGTAATCGAATACAGATAAATACCAATACTGAATACGAATACCCCATGTCTGTCTAATAATTAAGTTACCCTTTTTAGAACAAGTTGAAATAGATCTACCTGCCTGATTTTCTTATCAATTTTAAAAGATATAGAAAATCTGGTTTGAAGTTGTTTTTTTGAAAAATATACGAGTTATTGTGTATACTTAAGTCCTTGAAAAATCTGATTAAGTCCTAGAAAAGTTCTAGAAAAGTCCTGGAATTCTGTTTCTTCATGGGAGTATGAACCTTGTAAAAAGTCTTATATTGGTTTGTTGTAATTTAATGCCCTAAAATGTCTTGAAAACAAAGGTTTTGTCAGTCGAGGTCTTAAAAAAATCACAATTTTTGAGCAGCCAACTTCTCTGTTAAAATGTGTGTGGTTGGTAAAAGACTGGCATCAATAAGTATCTGCTAGTATTTCTCGCCATACATGCATATCACATGGGTCCCAGCTAACACAAGGTGTTGACCTGACACTGGTGGCCAGCATCAGCAATTATGGATCAATATTGACACATTAGATTGGATTGTATTGCATTTAAAAAACAAATTCGAATCCCCGAATAGGTCTTAAATTTGTTAATTTGCTGGTCTTAAAAAGTATTAAAAAGGTCCTAAATTTGCTTATCCAAAAGGTGCAGAAACCCTGTGATACAGAAAACTGGCCCACTGTTTTTTTGCCCAGAACCCTTTTTTGGGCGAGTGAAGGACACTCAACAACCCACCATGCTGTATTACCTCAAACTCATGTCATCTTATGTTCATCTACCCTGATGACATCGCAACGCTTTGACACACTGATCGCCATGTTTTAGCGGCATGGCTCTACTGTGATCACCAGAGCGCGCTAGCTGCATATGGCATACATCCCTCCCGTCTATCAGTAGGCGGAGTCACTGTCTTTTTTACACAGGCAGCTGTGGAAAAATGGCGGTCAGTGCTGCCGAGCTCCACGCAATGTGAGTAGCTTGGTTTAGCTGGGTAATGTTCATCATCTATCTCCATCCAAGGACTGCTCTGTTTTTATCGAATCACAATGTCACTTAGATGACCAATAGTGCTGAGAAGTGACGTGAAGCAAAAATTTACTTACTACTTCTACCAACGTTTTCTTAATGTTCCAATTTATAATAATAAATTATATAACATAGATTCTTGACTTATAGCTCATAGAGTCATAAAATAGATTTTAATAGGCAATGTTATCGATACTATGATTTCAATCTCACTTCAATCACAAAAAATCAAGGAAACTGAAGATACAGGATATCCATTTCTGTCATATAATGAAAAAATTAGCGACACAACAATAGTGAAAAGGGGCATTACACCTCCTGAATACTATAGAGACAACATGGTGCTCACAAAGGGAATCATGGCACAGCATCATGTTGGAAATTGCTGAAGGCAAAGGTGCAAGTTTAAGTCTAGATATCAAGTGGTAAGACTTACCAATTTACCCACCTGGTTATTGGACCTGTTCATTCGTGTGCCATTTTCAACTCCATGGGGGATACAGTCTTGCAGCCATTTTGCATCTTCCCTTAGCCAGTCTCACTAGAGTGCGTACCGCAGGAGCTTGGCCGTATCGAGTACTACAATCAGTTATTCTGTCTACGTGGTCATCTTGGGGGTGTGTCTGAGATTCAAACCTCATTGGATGGTTCAGATTTATAAATAGGCCCTAAAAGTTCGCGAAGAATTGATCTCTCATACACAGTCACATATTTCCGTTGCTGGATGTATTATATAGACAAGTTGGGAATCTCTCGTTTGGACAGTGACGTGTGCCGAATTTCGTCATGCAGTAATCATATAGTGGCGGCCATTCAGGGAGCTGGGAACACAATGACATCAGCGTGAGATTCCGAGCTTATCTATATATCTGATCTATCATACCAACGGAAACAAGCAAGCTATGCTCTCAGCCAGCTGTCAACGCCTGGTCAAGGGCTCTCTGATTGGCCGGTCCTGCGACGCTCGTCATTCAAGATATCTGGCTATTTAAAATAATTAGACCCTATGCTCAATAAAGCAAGGTATCGCACTGCATGCTCGTGGGTAAGATAACTTGTTGTTGAAGATGCCATTTTGGAGCATTAACCTTATTGTACACATCTCCATCTCTGTTGTACCAGGTACTCGTTTACACCGAAGTAAAGGGTTAATAAAGAACATACATTGAAACAAGGTCCCAACGTTAAGAGGGGGAAAATATATATATTTCTCTGAAAACTGCCCCAAGCGGGCCTTTGAAACGCACGGCAGGCAGCGACAATTGCAAAGCGCCTTTCTTTAACCATTGCGCCTAGATAAAACACTTGTAAAACCATTTGTATAATTCCCTGTCTCTAAAGTGAAGATTTCTTTATCAACAGATATGGCTTATCGTGGAACCCTAATGTCAACGGAAATCTGCTTAGTGCTTCTGATGACCATGTGAGTCCTTCATTAAGAATGTAAAAATTTCACAGTAGTTTCTAAAAAAATATATAGAATACCAGTGAGTGTTTTCATGTACAGTACTTACTGATATGCTGTTTTTACAGTAAATAAATAACTCACTAAAACATACCTGAATTTTTCATCCATTTTCAACAATTACACTTAATTTCAACATACCATCACACCTTACCCTTGGTATATTATATTGAGCTATGATATAATGCATTAGTTTGTATTATTATGTTTTTTAAATTGATAAATTATTCTGGCTCTGTAAAATTATGTCTGGTCAATCTTGCTTTTAGACAATCTGCTTGTGGGACATAAATGCTACTCCTAAAGAAAATCGCTGTGTTGATGCTCATACAATATTCACTGGACACACTTCTGTTGTTGAGGTAAAGGTTCCATGGAAATTTTTTCTGTCTGTCCCCTATAATCTAGGTCTTTAGGCCTACCGTATTATCTCTAATAAACGCGTGGGGCGCGGCGACACAGTTGGGGGTGCGTTTATTATGTGCACGAAAATGTCAATCTGTATTTCACGGACGCATTCATTAAGCCACAGGACATTGGTGAGAGCTCACTGCCTGTGCTAGCCCCCATCCACTCTCACATCGCCACTTGTGAATGCTAGTAGCAGTTATCACTGATGTGTTAATACAGGCCGACACCTCATGCAGCCAAGGCCCGCTATATAGATGACTTGTTCCACGGCTGGGTTGCCATTGCATTTCTTCATGGAATGTTCTTATTTGGGCACGACGATATCCAAATATGGTATTTGTATTTGAATATGTAAATTAGTAAATGTATAAGCGACATAAAAGCTTTAAAAAGACGTTGGCCTAACTGATTAATTTTCTTATGTCTAATTTCAAACAGTGTGTAGGCCTGAGAAAATCGGCAGTCCCAATAACGTCATCTATTCTTGCCGACCTTAGCCCGCCGAATGGTGGTAGCCTACATGCATGTCGCCTCGATCTGTATATATTGACATCGTGTATGTGCACCAACATAGGTTCAATGCTGCAGCAGCTGGACCATCGACAAAGCATTAATGCAACAATGGGTGTGAAGTGTACAATGTTAGGGGAACTTGCCTAAGACGCCCACCCCTAAGAATCAGAACCTTTTGAAGCCAGCACATCTTGCTGATTACCAAATGAAGATCAGCAGCAGATTCTGGATATAATCATTCACGGCCAGTGACATTTTTAGGTCTGTACTCTGTGTATTTGATGAAATATGCCAGAAAACTTTTTGGAGCAAAGTGGGCGTTTTGGGAACGTCGTTCATATGACGCCCACCACCGTGGACAAAACGCCCAATGCTCTTTCTTCATTACCACATGAAGGCACAAAACGCACACCCTGAAACAAAACAACCAGGTGGTCCTTATAGGGACATGAGTGGGCGTTTTGGGAACACTTGTCTTGTGCATGCTAAATTAGAGGGGGCGATATAGGAAAAATTTGGGTGGGCTTTTTAGGCACATGAGAGAATATTAGAACATGGTCATCTCCTTGAAAGACCTCATGCCAGGCTTGTCATATTCATGCTAAAAATACGCAAGAAAGATGCCTTTATAAGGCCCTTCAAAGTTTTCTATGCTATCTATGAAAGCTTAGGCATAGTCACAGTTCAAAATTGTGCAAAAATAACATTAAAAAATATCACTTTACATTTTAGTTTTGCACAACAAAGCTGTCCTGTGTCTATGCAGCCAAGTTCTGCACAAAGAAAGTCTGACGTCATAAATGAATTAAACACTAGTACATGGGTGGAATTATGACTAATTCTGAGAAGGTGGTGGGTGGGCATTGTTGGCAAGGTGGACGTCTTAGGCAAGTTCCCCTAATAGTTTGGGAACTGAGGGTTGTTTTCACGGCAAACAGGACTGTGGTGCTGATTAATCAGCTAGCAAACACAGGTGTTATTCAATGCTGGTCCACCTGTACGACATTGGCCCAGTGGTAAAACAAGTAACGGCAGCATACTGCTTTTACAACCACGCTCACAAGACGGCTGACTGTGGCTCAATCATGTTCACACAGCATGCTGGTGTCTGGCATTCTGTGACCTGAGCAGTCTCTCCTTGTCGGCATGAGAGGGCTCTGGGTTATCCAGTAGATCTAGGTCAACTAGCTCAGTCAACCTTTCTATGACGTTTTTAGGTCTATGACTTTTTGGCGCATACCTATTATCGTCATGCTGCGCGTCACCACCCTCAATCTGGGTGCGTATCGGACAAAAACTAGGTAATGGTTTGTGCGATTTCAGGGAGAGTCAGGGATATTTTCTGAAAAAAATGTCCGCTTCAGCAAATTCGAAATAGCCATTATTGATTTTAGTATGCATAATATCTAGAAAGTTGTGCCGGATGGCTATAGCATTACTATAAAACAAACAAGTGCGGTTCCAGGGAGTGTTTTGCAGTATTGTCTGAAAAATTTCAACTCAAATTTGAAACAGTTGACTTCTGCCATCTGGCCATTATTGACTTTAATATGCGTAAAATCTGCAAAACTGCCGGACAGCTAACACCGTTATTATAAAACAAATGTGCTGTTTCATGAAAGGATACACCCTGAAAAAATTCAGCTCGATCATATTTAAAATGCAAACGTTGGCTATTATTTATTTCAACATTTGTCCAAAAAATGCTTTTTTTTCTCCTATTATCCGTCTAGCATGATTAATTCGACATAAATTGTCATGAGATAAAGTAGGCAAAATTAGGTAATTTCCGTTGCCGATGGGCCTTGTTTCATCTTAACACAATATACTTTATTTTATTCTATGCAGCTCTATTTTATTGATAGCTATGATAAGGCCTAAAAAAAATAATTGTATGTTTTTCCGGTAACGGACTTTTTAGAAATAGGGTAGGTAGGTCGGATTGTTTTTTTTTTGCTACACCTTACTAGGTGATGCACATGTTGGGTTATTTTTGTGCAACAAAGCAAAATAAACAAATTCTGCATAAACAGTACCGTTTTTTATACTGTGCGCCGATCAGAATGCTAAAACAAAAAAGTTTAGCTCTGTTATTTATTGATAAAAAAAAATTAAAGTCTGCAGATCTTGAAAAAAAAACTAGGGTCCACACCTAAAATTAGGGTCGGTCGTGTTACCGGAAACAAACAATTTTTTTTTTTGGCCTAAGTTTGAATGTTGGAACAAATATGTGTGTAACCCCTAGAGCTCCAAGCTATTCAATGTAAAAAATGATGTGTAATTATCAATTATAATCAATGATTGGTTGTTTCGTACACCAATTATGATGATGATTATAAATATGATTGATCCATTATTACTCGTAATGTAAATTATGGACTAATTCAGTTCTCTGACCGAGCCTTGATTATATTACCGTGGTGCTCTCAACCTGTAATCTTAGAATGAATGGTTGCAGTGTAGGTATGGCCGGTGTCGATAACATACTTGCAGAGCAGGCCAGCATGAGGCAGACAAGTTGTCTTTTCACATTTTCTTATTTTTTATCACTGATAATTTTTTCACTTGCCTTTGCCTCATCTGTTTTCTCACCCTGGCTTCGGCCATGCAGAGATATCTTTTTAATTTACACGAAGACTTCACATTTGTGTGCTTAACTCAATCTATTCCACTCAACCGATTAACGGTGATCATCGGTTATCAACGATAATGAAATTGCAACCAATTACCATCACAAGTCTGACTCAAAATTTAAATACTGAAACAAAGGGATGTTGTATATCAGTTTTCAGTTTATCAGATCTAAAGACTTCATTTCAACTGTTTTAGCATCAAAGCAAATATAAGTAATCTTGTTGATTTCTTATAAAATGTTTTTAATAATTTTGTAATTTTTGTAGGATGTGTCCTGGCATTTACTTCACGAGAGTTTGTTTGGCTCCGTTGCGGATGATCAGAAGTTGATGATGTGAGTTTATTAAGCCTTTAACCGCTGGTGCTGTCCATATTCGTTTTTTACATTTTTTATAGCACATACATATCTGCTTTTAAACATGTTGCAGATAAAAAGTGATTTAAAATTTGTTTACATCCATTTTGTCAAATCTGGATAATTTTCACTCGCTTGACGTTGTGGATCCCGTCAGCGAGACACTGACAAGATCTACAACTTCAAGTGGGTGAAAATTCCAATTGAATAATTTGGCGGTTAAACGGTTAAGCAGCCAGAGGCGGGCTGCTTACTGTATTCCACACAGTCCGCAGCTATTTATTTTCAAGATAGCTACTAATCTATCTGCATCCTCATACTTCACATAGCATCACATACCACTGGGGAATTGTTTTGGTGACATTTTGATCCTCATATCATCAACCCTTTAATTACTATAGCCCCTAATGAAGAAAAGCTTGTTAGTGCTTTTCAGGAAAAAGTTTCCGTCAGATCTTCTTTTTATTTGGCAAATATGTTCAGCTATGTCAGCCAATGACCTGATTAACTTTTGGGAGCAAACAATTTTAAAATGGCCGTTTAGTGGCCAATTTGCATTTTACAAATTTAAAAAAATGCAAAATAACTGGACCATAAATATAAAAAAAATGTAATGTCACACGAAAGGATAACCCAAGACAAATTTCGCACTAAAAAAATTCTCATCTCTGAGATCTATATTAAATTTGAAATGGCCGACTAGCGATAATGGAGGGCTGCTTTTGTGTTTGTTTCCGAACAACTCTTTCCAGCTACATGTACACATTGATTATCTGGAAAAATTATATTTAATAGATAACCTTTATTTCAAAAGTGTGAGGGGGAGCCTTCTTGGGTGTTTACATGGTAAACACTTCCTTCTAGTTTTGAATCAAACACGCTGTTACGGAAACAAAAAATGTAAGTCACTGTGAACAATCTGCTGCGACGTGAGTTGGGCAGCCTGGCTATGCCGCGTATTGTAAACCATACTGAGATACAATACAGTACCATTTGCCAGGTTATCAAACAGGCAGCTAGGTATGACTTTTTTTGTAAGCCCTGGTTTATCACACTTAAATGGCTTATAACTTAAATAATGTATAAGATCTAGTTAAAGATTCCATTCACCTGGCGGAAATCATACAATGATCATCCAGTGGCATCTGTGGTTGACCATTGTTGACTTTGAGAGGTCAATCAAAGTTCAATCAAAATTAAATAGCTTATAAGTTTCAAAAAAATATGTGGTATAAAACTACAGTTTTTATTAGATGTACTCAACAAGGTAAGCATGCTATATAGTAATAGTAAAATAGTATAGTATAGTATAGTAATAGTATGGGTATCTAGTAACATATATTTGCTTGACCTCAGACAGTTACAATGTTATGATATTGCTTCCACCGAAAGATGCTTTTTAAGGTTCGCATCTGACATTTATTGATCAAATTACAATTTTCTCCTTTCCATGAATTGTTTTCATGTTTGCCAGTGTATTATGGTGGTGGCTCAACAAATCTTCTGATAATATTTAAATCTGTAGAATATTTGGAGCTATCTAGAATCTGTCTCCCATGTAGTCTTATGTACTTCTTGTTCTACTCAGTTTAGTATTTGCTTCTTTCTTGTAGTTGGGATACCAGATCTAACTTCACAAACAAACCCAGCCATACAGTAGATGCACACACAGCTGAGGTGAACTGCCTCTCATTCAACCCATACAGTGAATTTATTCTTGCTACTGGATCAGCTGACAAGGTTTGTACCCATCATGAAGTATATTTTATTGAGAATGCAGATATGTAATCAGGAACAGAGCAGTATTGTATAAGGCACCGAGGAGTAGAACCTGCCTGGTGCGTAAAAACCACCCGGTATCGTCAAGAAGCGGGTGGTTATTACTCCCCGGTGCTGTATACAGCATGGCGGAAGTGGTACACATTGTCTACACATACTAGACTCAATAGTGCACATACTTCGTATTATACCATATTGAGAACTGCAAATCCTACCAAATTATAGCTAACATATTTGCCAACATTTTGGGAGATCAAAATTTGTGATATGTCTTGCATAAATTAGCTAAAAATCGGTACTATTTTTCAGACCTATGACCTCCCCCCCCCCCCCCCCCCCCCTCCAAGTGACAGGTAGCATAACACGTGTTCGGTGCAAGAATATGTTAACATGAGGTGAAAGGGGACATACCACTAAACAAGTTGTGTGTACCATTTGTATGTGTAGATATTTTCGTACACCCCAAAACTTTCCGAAAATAGGTCCAAACTATTGATAACCAACACAATTATTAGTCTTTTGGGGTTATATTAAATATAAATGAATAATGATCAACCTACATATAAGTGTACATAATTGTAATATTGATGTATACAATTAATTCTTTCTATAGATTATTACTTTCAGCGACCTCAATAGACGACCGGGCAGTAATAACCACTTATTTCAGTGGTTATAAAGCACCGGGCTGTAACTACTCCCCCGGTGCCTTCTACAATACTGCTCTGTCACCTGGTAATCTCAGCAATCTATAGATATGCAGTATTTACTTAATTCATAAATATTTCTGCTGGAGCTTGACTGTAATTTTTTTTTAGACTGTTGCTCTGTGGGATCTAAGAAATTTGAAACTAAAGCTTCACTCTTTTGAGTCACATAAGGATGAAATATTTCAGGTTAGTAGGACCATAGATGTAGACCAATCACTCCAAATTATGATGTGTGATATTCAGCATCATCTCGCCTCTTTGTTAGCTCCCGCCGTCACCGTAGGTGGGACGGAGGGAGCTATGGATTCCGCCTCCGTTTTTTTTTGCCTCTTCTTTTGCCTCTAACTTTGTAAGAAAATAAGCTAGAATAACAATTTTTGGTATGTGGGTTACTTCCAAGTGGATAATGGACAGGTTAAAATATTTTTAATCTGAATTCAATACCCAAGGTCGCAGAGGTGAAAATGATGATGTTACGGCGTTGGGTCGTCTGTAAACAATTCGTTTCCGGAGCATATTTCTGAAAGTACTTGTCCGATTGTCTTCAAATTTTACACACAACACCCCTAGGGGGTCTAGTTGTGCCTTTTGAGGTATTTGAACTTTGACCTACTTCTGGTTCAGAACTATGACCTATTTAGACGTTTTGACGACAGTCATATTGCACATACATGTTGTCAAAAGTCCCTGGTTGTGCCTTTTAAGGTTTTTGAACCTTGACCTTGAAGTTGACCCAGCACTTTGACCTAATTTATAACATCGGTAAATCCGACTGAAAGATTTTGCGGAATATCATGAAAACCGCTCAAGATAGCTACACCATTACTATAAAACAAATTGTGAGGTTTCAGGAGAGGATGCATCTTGAAAAATTTCAAGTCTATAAAATTAAAAATGGCCGCCTATCGGCCATTATTCACCTCGACAGGCCTGATATTGCGGAATATCATGAAAACCGCTCAAGATAGCTACACCATTAATAACAAATAAATTGTAAGGTTTCAGGAGAGGATGCATCTTGGAAAATTTCAAGTTGATAAAATTCAAAATGGCCGCCTGTCGGCCATTAATCACCTCGACAGGCCTGATATTGTGGAATATCATGAAAACCGCTCAAGATATCTACACCATTACTATAAAACAAATTGTAAGGTTTCAGGAGAGGATGCAATTTGAAAAAATTCAACTCGTCCAAGTTCAAAATGGCCGCCAATCGGCCATTATTCACTTTCACATGGCCGTTATTTGGTAAACCGTGCTAGATGACTAGACCATTACTATAAAACAAAATGTGTGATTTCAGGAGAGGATGCATCTTGAAAAACTTCGACTTGAAAAAATTCAAAATGGCCGCTTATCGGCCATTATTCACTTTCACGTGGCTGATATTTGGTCAACCGTGCTAAATGTCTAGACAATTACTATAAAACGAAATGTGAGATTTCAGATGAGGATGCATCTTGAAAAAATTTGACTTGATCAAATTCAAAATGGCCGCCTTTTCGGCCATTATTCATTTTCACATGGCTGATATTTGGTAATCCGTGCTAGTTGGCTAGACGATTACCTGATTACTATAAAACAAAGTGTGAGTTTTCGGGGGAGGATGCACCCTGAAAATTTTTAACTTACGAATTCAAAATGGCCGACAATCAGCATTATTTACCTTGATAGGCCTGATATCAGGTAAACCGTGCTAGATAGCTAGACCATTACTATAAAACAAAATGTGACGTTTCGGGAGAGGATGCCTCTTAAAAACTTTCGACTCAATCGAATTCAAAATGGCCGCCTATCGGCCACTATTTACTTTCACATTGCTGATATTTGGTAAACCGTGTTAGATAGCTGGACCATTACTATAAAACAAAATGTGAGATTACAAGAGAGGATGCATCTTGAAAACAATTGACTCGATCAAATTCAAAATAGCCGCCTATCGGCCATTATTCACTTTCACATAGCCGTTATTTGGTAACCGTACTATATGGCTAGACCATTACTATAAAACAAAATGTGAGATTTCAGGAGAGGATGCATCTTGAAAAATTTTGACTTGATCAAATTCAAAATGGCCTCCTATCGGCCATTATTCACTTTCACATGGGTGATATTTGGTAAACCGTGCTAGATGGCTAGACCATTACTATAGAATGAAATGTGAGATTTCAGCTGAGGATGCATCTTGGAAAATTTCGACTTGATCAAATTCAAAATGGCCGCCTTTAGGCCATTATTCACTTTCACATGGCCGATATTTGGTAAACTGTGCTAGATAGCTAGACGATTACTATAGAATGAAATGTGATATTTCAGCTGAGGATGCATCTTGAAAATTCTGACTCAATTAAATTCAAAATGGCCCCCTATCAGCCATTATTTACTTTCACATGCCCAATATTTTGCAAACTGTTAGATGTTAGTCCATTACTATAAAACAAAATTTGAGGTTTCGGGGGAGGATGCACCCTAAGTTTTTAACTAGTTTATATCGAATTCAAAATGACCGTAAATCAGCTATTAGTTACCTCGATTGGCCTGATATCTGGTAAACCGTACCAGCTAGGTAGACCATTACTGGGATACTGATTAGGATCATTAATTTCAATGGAGGTTTGCTATCTCTGACAGACTGTCTAGTTCTTATCTTACTCCTAGACTGGGCTTCTTAGACCTAGTTGTCTTGCGTCTTGATTTTTGACCTAGCCTAGAACTACATTAATAACCCTACACAAAATTGCTTAAATCAAATTCTAATTTAGAGCGGGAGCTCCTGGACTTATGTAGTCTTGTTTTCTGTGGTTATGTCAAATCAATCCTTGTTTGATTACATCATTCAAAAAAATATCATCATGTTATTTGTATTTTCATTCTAAATATCTTCAATGCACTTAAAGCGACACAATCAGACTGAAATTAAAATCATCAAAAAATCAGTATTTTTATTTCCGCTTTTTAATATGGCCATATGATGTAAACATATTCATAGACTAGAACTGCAAAAGTTTTACAATTTTTGTGTTGTGCATTTACCAGTTAAGCGAGGTGTACAGACGAAATTCCCGCTTTCTTATTTCGGACATGCATGTCCAAAAAAAGAAATACGGGAAATTAGTCTTTATATCTCGCTTAACACAAAACTTTAGCAGTTCTAGTCTATAGACATGTTTACATCATTTGGTCATATCAAGAAGCCCCCAAAAATGTACTGATGCTTTTATGATTTTAGCCTGATTGTGTCGCTTTAATTAGGGAATCCTGTTGTTTTCACATTGTGTGGGTACTTGGCACATAAGGCGAATTTGTTTGGAATGAAAATAGCTTGATGCGCCCAAATGGCAGCTCGGCTGTATATCTCCCAGGAGACTGAGTTGGAATTTGAATGATAACAGGCCGTGCTAAGTTACTGTCGATGTTGAGCGCTCTGAACAGCCACCGGCTGGATACATGTGCTATATAAGATTTCATTCATTTTCACCAGACAGTACTTTTTTTCAGGTTCAGTGGTCACCACATAATGAGACAATCCTTGCATCAAGTGGTACAGATAGACGGTTGCATGTTTGGGACCTCAGGTAATTAACACCTGCCACAGTTATTAAGCCCGAGGCGGGCTGCTTACTGTATTCCACATGATCTGCCGCCACCGCCACAGTTATTTGTTTTCAAGATAGCTACTAATCTATCAACTTCTGCTTCCTCATACTTCACATAGCCATCACATACCACTGGGGAATCGTTTTGGTGACATTTTGATCCCCATATCATCAACCCTTTAATTACTATGGCCACTAACGAAGAAAAGCTTGTTAGCGCATTTCAGGAAAAAGTTTCCATCAAATCATTTTTCAATTTGGCAAATATGTTCAGCTATGTCAGCCAATGACCTGATTAACTTTTGGGTGCAAACAATTTCAAAATAGCCGTTTAGTGGCCATTTTGATTTTTTTTAAATTTTGTGATATTTACTTAACTAAAAAAAAAATGCAAAATAGCTGGACCATGAATACAAAACAAAATGTAATGTCTCACACAGGGATAAACCATGACAAATTTTGCAGTTCTAAAATCCAAAATGGCCACCTGTTGGCCATTTAAATTTTTTTTCTCATTATCTCGGAAATCTTGCTCAATAGCTGATCTATAAACTTCCGCTTCCTCATACTTCACATAGCTATCAGATAACACCAGGGGATTTTTGGTGAAATTTTCATTCCCATATTATCCATACCATCAACCCTTTAATTCCTGTGGCCACTAACAAAGAAAAGCTCGTTAGCGCGTTTCAGGAAAAAGTTTCCATCAGATCTTCTTTTAATTTGGCAAATATGTTCAGCTATGGCAGCCAATGCCCTGATAAACTTTCAGGAGCAAACAATTTTAAAATGACCGTTTAGTGGCCATTTTGAATTTTAATACTTCTGTGATATTTAATTAAATAAAAAAAAATGCAAAATAGCTGGACCATGAATATAAAACAAAATGTTATTTCTCACACAAGGATAACACATGGCAAATTTCGCCAAAAAATCCAAAATGGTCGGCCATTTTAAGTTTTTTTTCTCATTATCTCGTAAATCTTGCGTAATAGCTGATCTATGAACTTCTGCTTGCTCATACTTCACATAGCCATCAGATAACACCAGTGGATATTTGGTGACATTTTCATTCCCATATTATCAACCCTTTGATTACTAGGGTCATTAACAAGGAAATACTTGTTAGCACATTTCAGGAAAAAGTTTCCAGCAGATTTTATTTTTATTTGGCAAATATGGAAGCAATGTCAGTCAATGACCTGATACTTTTGGGAGCAAACAATTTTAAATGGCTGTCTAGCGGCTATTTTGAATTTGAATAATTTTGTAATATTTACGCAACTCTAAATCAAAGCAAAATAGATGGACCATGCATATAGAACAAAATATAAGGACTCGCACCCATGACAGAAATAAAATCCAAAATGGCAGACTGACTGTCATTTTTAATTGTTTTTACTCATTATCTCGGAAAAGTTGCATAATAGCTAAAGCGGTAATATAATAAAATAAACCTTGAGAAAATTTGCTGATCTACATTATTTAATTTGAAATGGCCGACTTGTGATAACGGAGGGCTGCTTTTGTGTTCGTTTCCGAACAACTCTTTCTAGTTCTGTATGCCTTCTGTTTTAAGCTCTTAGATTGGCATTTTTTGCACCTTAATTAATGTGTGACCAGGCACAATATATCCTGGTATGAGTAGATTCTACACTTTCTGATGTGAATGTTACAGTAATATGATAAAAATGTGTTTTACAGTAAAATAGGTGAGGAACAGTCTCCAGAAGATGCTGAAGACGGGCCCCCGGAATTGCTGGTAAGCTAATTGTGCATCCCCCGAATGCATGTATGTGTTCAGTAGATAACCGCCGCGGCTCACCTGATCTTGTGAATGTGATATCTGCAGAACCGTTGGTCCAAAGCACTCATAGTTTTGCATCTGGGCCAAGAAAATTAGCATTTTTAGCCCGACGTTTAATTTTAAAAAGGCGGCTGTTTACTTGTGGCTGTGATAACTTCAAAAGTTTTTCATGTATCCTGCTCACATTTGTTATGCATATTACTAATGACTAAGCTCAATATACTCTGAAAAAATTCAAAATGGTCGATTTATTGTGATTTTTTGCATTTATGTCAATAATTTGTGGGCGCAATAACTATGGTATACACGGTATTATAGTATCAATATAAAGTCCAAGAAACAAATATTGATTAGCAATGTACACCTACATTTCATATTTTCTACAATATTGTAATTCGCTGATATGCATGGTCTAAAATTTCTTCTGGCCAATGAGTATTTGTTTAATCTGCGAATCACTGTTTTAACATGTTACTGTGGTTAAACATGATAGGGATGGGGACATTACCCTTATTGAAATAGTTACCAGTTGACCATAAGCTTAGGGTCCGAATTACCGCAATATTTATATTATTGCTCCAAATTTGTAGTATTGGGTCCTCCTAGTCAAATACCTATTACCAGAAAATTACTGTATTTCGTGCTTTCTGATGAAGAATTTAGGATGTTTTTGAGAAAGTATTCGGTTATATTTGTTGTTATGAACATTTTTTTTTATCATCTGTGTGTGGCAATCTGCCACTAGTAAACTAATTGACTTCCCCCTTTGTTGCATTGAATGGCACATAAAATATATCCATCATATAGCCTACGCAGAAAATAAATAATTACACAGATCAGGTATCACTGCTTGCAATGCTTGTTGTCATCTACATGGTATTGACACACTATTTCAAAATACGTAATTTTAGATGTTGAAAATTATGTTTACAAATTGTTATGCTCTTTTATTATTTATTGCTTCTTACAGTTTATCCATGGAGGACACACTGCTAAAATCTCAGACTTTTCATGGAACCCTAATGAGCCATGGGTTATTT
The DNA here is from genome assembly GCA_964017125.1 of Flabesymbios commensalis. Classification (NCBI taxonomy): domain Eukaryota; kingdom Metazoa; phylum Annelida; class Polychaeta; order Terebellida; family Flabelligeridae; genus Flabesymbios; species Flabesymbios commensalis. The sequence goes on from OZ024907.1 coordinate 40,121,383, forward strand.
GCTCCGTATCTGAGGATAACATAATGCAAGTCTGGCAAATGGTAAGTTCTTCCACTTTATCTGATATAAATTTAGCAGAGCCTATTGCAATCTGCCACTATTATGGGCATAACTTTTTCTGTGTTAACTTTAATTTTTCTATAAAAAACTTATCAGCGACACAATACGCTCATCAATATCTCTCTGAAGTTTATACTCACTGTACTTCTTTTTCACTGATAGCTCAGATATGTTTGAACAGGGGGTCTAAATCAGGCAAAGATCAGTCAATTGCGGCTATTTTCTGTGGTGGAGTTGAATTAGCCACCGCCTATGTTTGTTACCTAATTTTATTTTCCACATGTGAGCATCATAGCCACACAAAAAATAATTGGCAGACTTATCTGGAAGAACAGCAGTTACAAGTGGGCCTGTTAAGAAATCAATCAATTTAATACAGATGCATACATATTATATCATTGCCTGTGTCTATGGGCTAATCGTATAAGAAAATTGGATCTTGATTATCTTTTGCCATGCCTGTAAAATTGCGATTTACTTTTCCCGATTGATTTCTGCTTCCAAGGACACACATGAACACCAACGTTAAGCCAACTTTGATGAGAAAAATGTTTTAAATTATAATATTAAATTGATAATTCAATTTTTAGTAGAGCTTCAGCTCTACTCTTCTGATGTGAGTCTGAGTGGTTTTCTGTATGATTAATTTCACGACGATAACTTTAAATTTGTCGAATTGAGAACATATCTAACTCCATGTGTGTGTTAAGAATAACTTTCTTTGTTGCACCACGAAGCCGCATTTTGAGATTTGGGCTTGAATGGTCCGATGAACACTGATATAAATGATCAATTCCTATATCTAATAAAATGTCAGCCATGTACAGGCATACAGTGCACGGCTCTGTTAGGTGACGTCACGCGTGACACGTGACCTTAGCAATACACTTCAACATGCCTTAGCTAGCACTGCAATTTCAACCAGTACTGTATGCGACACGTGACCTACTATGATCCAATGGTGTTTAAATGTTGGCCCGTTGTCTCCGACGTCGGCCCGACATTAAAACAACATTGCGTCAACGTCTCGTGTTTGCTGGGAACAGCACTTGGCATTAATAGTAGGCCTAATACGGCAACGCTGACCAAATGTTGGGCCAGCGTCGTAGACGGTGTGCCAGCATTGAAACAACACTGGCTCCATGTGATTGTCCAGCGGTATGCGTGTTTGCTAGGTCAATCTGTCCCAGAGGCATACGCAACAACACTCAGCTGACACAGGAGACGTTGAATCAATGTTGGTTCAATGTTTATCTACGACCTTGGACCAACGTTAAGCCAACTTTGATTCAACGTCTTGTCTCTACTGGCCTGCCAATACACATGTATAGGACCTATATAATATGCCTATTGGCCAAACAAACATTCACCCGATGTGGCATTAATGTTGAGCGAGCTTCATGGACGATGCTCTAACATTAAACCAGCAACAAAAAAAAACAATTCATGTGTTGTAAAAACTTAGGCCTAGGGCTTACCGGTGCCTACAGTCTGAATACGTTCAGAAATTTTTAAAAACACCCCGCAGGCAATGCATAGCCTAATCCTGCTATGCTCAATAAATCTCATGGCCATATGCGAAGCCCCAGAAGTGACATTTAAATTAGGCTATTATTGTTTTAAACTCAATATCAAGTTATTAACTCACTAATTATATCGATAACTTTGCAATCTCAATATATCTAGGCTTATCGAGTTTTGAGTTCTATAGTGAGTTGTGATAGGCCTATTGAGTTTAAAAAAATAAAAATGCAAATGTTTCCTTCACACATTAAACATAATTAAAACTGAGTAGAGAATGGCTCGTTTCGCCGGGAATTCACAACATTACACGTACAACGCATGACCACCAGCCACCCACCCTCCCTCCCCGACTAAACATTGAAAACAACATTGAGCTGACGACAGTCAGACACGATATACAGCATAGCTACCGTCGGATTCAACACCTCATTTAGACAAATATATTTGTTGCTTAATTGTGAAACAGCTGCATCTTAGCTTTCCTTAAAACAATGATCCTGAAGCCCGGCACAAGCTCTACTTCAGTGCCGTCAGGCTCTAGTTAATTGTTTCACTTCCTGTGTGTAGAATTTAAAATGCTGCAAAAATGTTTCTACCCCAGATGCCACCATTTGCTATCTTATATTTTTAATTTTTTTCTCTGAGAGATCACAGGGCAGACAAGAAAAATCTAACCCACAGTCAGAAAAGCTACTATGCTTGTGGTATTTCAGGTCAATCATACCTATGTTTTAGGGGTGCATTCCGATATTGACTTGACACAACAATTTCTCATTGCTGCTTACCTTAATTGCTTTCAGATACTGCCTAGTTAGTATTGTAAACTCAATAATGCTCATGATTTTTATTCAAGCTGGTCTTTATTTTACAGGCAGAGAATATATACAATGATGAAGAACCAGATACACCAGCACAAGAGTTGGAACAACAAAGCTGAGAAATGTATTGCCATTATACATTTGAAAAACTTTATAGCGCGATAAAATTGTGCCAGGCTGTTCATGAGCAGATCACAGCATTTATACGATTTACATACATGTATGTTCAATTGCTTACGGTGCCATATCTGTGGCATCTTGTAAATTATCTATGTTTTCACATAAGTGTCATGCCTGTACATAAACATTGCTATGAGATGGTAAGGTAAACTTAGTCATAGCCTTTATATGTTTTCACATCACCCTTTTCCTGCTATCTGACATATGTGATCCGATCTGGCAAAATGAGTAATAAGTCTGTGATTTAAATATTACAAATCTACACAAAATTACCTTTAAAACGGTATATCGTGTTTATTGCCAAAATTTGTTCTTCAAGTATGAAATTGCATGATTTTGAGAAAATGGCTCTTCAAAAAAGCAATTTGTACATTCTACGGGGAAAACACTATTAAATTAAAATTAAATAAACAAATAACTAAATTTTCATTTTAGACCTCAATTTTTAATAATAAACGTATGATTCTAACATTTTGTGAGCTTTAAACAGTATATGCATGGTGTTTTGATAATCAGAATGTTCACATTGCATGAATATTCCTTATTCTTTTAGCGAATGTTAGCATGGTTATAACATGTGAATAGAAACAAATAGCACCGATTCAAGTAAAAATAGAACTAAAAGTGAAATAACACGAGACCTAAAATAATTTTGCACATCATATTCGCATATTTCTATGCCACGACATTTTAGAATTTAAAAGTACTTGTATGAAAAACGTATGTAAGAATTAGGTCATATCAAGATCATTTAGCTTTTCAGGGTCCGTAGCATCGTTTGTCAAACCGAGACTAAACTCCTTTTGCCAGATCGGGTCACATATTTTGAATGACTTAATTCAATACAAAAAAAACACTTTAAAACCATTCAAATCTGGACACTCTCAAAACACAATATTTTGCTCCTGGGCAAAAATGTGTGCATTTACTGTGACCTGTAAATCACTGTTGCAATTTCCACCTTGCAGTGAATGAGAATACAATGAAATTTCTGGGCAGGTAAAGGGAAAATAGTCTTTACATATTTTTGTATGATAATGTTAATAAATTATATACGAGCCATATTGCTGATTTGTGTGTACTTTTTGTCCCCTGCGCAATAAAGTTAGTGGGTCTATATTTTCCTGGCACATATCAAGTAGCTGCTTACTGTATTCCATATGTTCAACCACTGCAGTTATTAGCTCCAGCCTTTACAGATGGTGCAACGGGGGGAGCTATGTAATCAGGGGGTCTTGTTATGTTTTTTGGGGTATATGAACATTGACCTACTTTTGGTTCAGTACTGTGAGCTATTAAGATGTTTTGCGAAGCAGATCTCGAAAACTACTGGGTGGATTAGTCATATTGCACATACATGATAAGGTCTCTAGTTATGTCTTTTCGAACCTTGATGTTGAGCCAGCACTTTCACTTTGACCCAATTTATAACATTAGTATATCCAATTATTTTTATATTATTGGAACTCATTCCAATAATTTTTAATATGGTTCACAAAACGGATTCTGGGCACTGTTTTTGTGTGTCTATTTTCCGTGTGTCCCAAATGACTAGCACTCGCATCTTCTCAAATACGGCAACACGCATAGGTTCAGTTTTCTGTCATTCCATAGCCTATAGTAGGCCCACCAAACGTTGTTTCTGAATAAGCATAAATATTTGGATTATTATTAGGATTCCCGTTGTCAATTTTACGCCAGTCAGCGTCTCCAGTTTTTGAGCTGTGTTGAGAGTTTGAAACTGAGGAAAGCTAGCAGACGTTTTACTCTCAGACCAAATCTATCATGATATCGATATTACATTTTGCAATAATATATATTGCCTTTGCAAATCTAACCCTTGGTTTACAATTGTGATAAAAGAACATTCGGAGATAGGCTGACCTAAATCCTAATGAGATCATAGGACGAGATGGTCTCCTGACCAATCACTTGCACAATATCTGGGTCACTGATAATGCTCGACCGCTGGTAGTATACTAACGTCTTACCAGTAAACATGTGACTTTGATCCATTGTTGTATCAATGCTGGGGGTATGGCAGCGTATTCGCCTGTTGCGCTCCACAAAAATGTGTATATACTAGTATATACTCTCTGATATAGATATTTTCCCAGTGACATATCTGGAGCAGGTAATTTTCTAATAATTAAAAGGTTCAGCAAAAATTACCAACAAACAATGTTTCATAATTATGGCTTTGAGATGTGGAGCCTTACCCATGACTGCCTCTGTGAACAAGCATAAAAATAGTCCAGCAATAGAAAAATATGGTTTCAAATACATTTTTGTTGGCAGCATTTATGTGTATATATTCAATGTATTTACAGCATGCTAGTGATAAAAACTGGGGACTGACAGCTGGAGCATTTTTGTAATAAATATTTTCGAATAGATTTTTGTGAAATAAATAATTGTCTGATGGACATGTTGTAAGTAAATATTTAATTTGAGCATCGCTTCGCTCGGCATCATTAAATGACTCTTAAATTTGTGAGGACCTCCAAATAAATACTGAGCGTAGTTGACATAATTTGTCTAAAATTGTAAACGTTCTGTTGTCCCTTGAAAAGTTTTGCACTTTTATCACTTAACTTAAATGGGTCTTGATGTACAAATGTAAGCTATTAAAAGGATGAAACCATTTAGGCCTACATGTATGCATATTCAAATTTTAGTAAATAAATGGTATTTAATAATAAGATTTATGATCAAATTAATCAGGGAATTTTCATCGGGGAGAAATCGGGGAAAAATCAGGGAATTTCATTTCACATTCGGAATGGGAACCCTGTTTACAAGTGAGCAGATACTGCCTTCGCAGAGCAGATATTAACTACTATAGCACGTTGGGGGAGGGGGAGGGTGAGGCCTAACACATAGCACATAACATCTTTTTGCGTTTTTTTAAGGCCACGAGGGGGTCATGGAAGAAAAAAAAGGTGGATTTTCATCTTTATGGCTAATAAACTTCTATTTTTACCATCTGTGCGCCCCATGAGGAAGCGTAGAGCAGGCAAACAAAACTTCACCCTGGGCAAACTATTGCACTAAGTGCAGCCTTCTCCGGGTATCTTAGAGATTCCCACATTGTTCTGTCCAAAGAGCCTAAATGATGGCCTCCAGAACTTCCTCATAGGGCAGTGGGCATAGTCTTATTTTCATTTTTTGCATTTTTTTTTAAAATAAAAAAAATGGCACCTGTGTAAAAAATATGAAGTGGCTAATCGTACGGCAAAGTTATAAAGGGAGTCCATGGGAGCCAGTCATTTCGTAAGCGAGATGCTGGCACCATTTTTCGTAATTGCGAGAAATCTAATGATGGGAACCACCAGAAAAGGTGATAAAAGTACTATTCAAAACAATTAATGCTTTGAATTCTACAATGATGGCTTCATTTCTACCAGTAATAGTGAGCAAAAAGAACCAACAAGCCAAGAAAAATATGTCTTTTATTGCAGTTGCTCACAAATTGACATAAATCATGAAAAACCCCTATCAAAATGACTTTTTGTGATATACAGGTAAAACAGGTATTGAGCGACTATTTGCACCCTGGATTGGATGTTTACTTACCAGATCATTATTATGCTTGAAACATCAACTTTGCTGACGGTGGACGAAAATGAGCAAACGTTGGTTGAACGTCTAAATAAATTATTTACAGGATATTACCACGCTGACTGTACAGCACATCATAATTATGTTCCTGAAATATGTTTGTTTTATATTTACCGCTATGACGGTCTGCAATAAGCAGTGACTGAGCGACCAACCACATAGCCTCAAGACATGGGTCGACGTTTTTCATATCTAGTGGTCGCTCATTGTACTAAATATTCAATTTAATCACAAAGAATCATGTCTTTTTATATTTTAATTTGAAATAGAATCATTTTCATATATACAGATATACTAGTAGCAATAATTAAAAAAAAACTAACGTTACTGTTTTTTTTTTTGCTTTATTAGCTCATCCAGCCTTTATTGGGCCTAGATGAGCTAAATGCCATCGTGTTGCGTCTGTCGTCAGTCCACAATTCACAAGAAATGCTTCTCCTCCCTCAGTTCTCATCCGATTTCAATTTCGTTTGGTTTGTTTGAAAGAGCTTGTGCATTGAGACAACATTGGGTAAACATCTCGTGTGGGTCTGCAGTGAGGCACTATGTATTGGCGCTGGTTATATTTTCATGTAGTCTGGTGTTTGATGATTGCAGAACAATTGTAAAATACAAGGATTAAGTTGCTGTGTTTATTGGAGCTTGTGAAACCCTGCCTATAGAGGCTTGGTAGTTACCCTATGAATAATATAATATCAGTGATAACATCTTCTCATACAATTTATTTAAAGAAACATCATATTAATTTGTGTTATAATATTCATTACACAATTTTAAAACAAGTCACTACATCCGTTTGGGAGTGCTTGCACGGTATTTTAATATACTGCTATCTTGTGAACTAACATCTTGCACTTTTGCATCTAATTATTTTTAAGCGAGTTTTTACATTATTGGAACTCATTCCAATAATGTTTTAATATGGTTCGCAAAACGGATTCTGGGCACTGTTTTTTTGTGTCCATATAATGTGTGTCCCAAATGACTATCACTCACATCTTCTCAAATACGGTTCAGTTTTCTGTCATTCCATAGCCTATAGTAGGCACACGAAACGTTGTTTCTGAATAAGCATAAATATCTGTATTTGCTTAGTTATTAGGATTTCCGTCGTCAATTTTACGACAGTTAGGGGTCTCGAAATTTTGAGCTGTGTGTTGTGCTATTGATTTATACCCTGTAGATAACCAGTAGATTTCACTGAGAACAATGCCTACCTTAGGATGAAACTAGGCCAATATCATCTGAAGAAACCACCACAATGAGAGTTTAAAACTAGGGAAAGCTAGCAGATGTTCTACTTTCCAAAGCAAATATATTATGATATCGATACAATATTTTGCAATGATATATATTGCCTTTTAAAATCTAACCATGGGTCTCAATGGCATCTGACACCACAACCACAAGCATGGTGAAAAAATTCTTAATGAGGCTGACCTACATCTATGGCAAACCATTGGACGATATAGCCTTCCTTGACCAATCACGCACACGTTATCTGGGTCAATCACATCGCTAGAGAGATAGACCAATAAACAACTCGCATTGATCCAGTGGTGTGTTTCAATGCTGGGCCAACGACGCGTCAGTGTCCTATTTCTGATAGGGTCCGCTTCTGGCAACCACGTGATAACGAAATGCCGTGTGGAAAAATGCAGTATCTGCTGACTTTACAAGTAAGTAAATACTGCCTTTGCAGAGGAGATAACGTTGGGATAGTGAACCTTCCGGCGTACATATCTGCATACAGACAGGTCTGTGGTAGGCCTATCATCCTGTACACACTGTCATGCCTCCTGTCACAGCACAGAGCCGCATCTCCTGCATGTTGGTGTACCCACCTGTGCTTATGTAATAGGCTACACTCTGACATGACTAAGCTACTGACTGTGGAGTAAATCTTTTTATTTCTAAATATTTAAGGAATAAAAATGACATATTTGTTCTTTTCAGCCTAAACTATCCGAGATTGATACATTATATAATTCTCTAGCTAGAAAATTGAGCAAATGACAATTTATTTCGCAGCAAGCATAAATCAATCACTGTATGTTGTTATATGGTAATTATGTTATTGCTTATTCTGAGTGATGGCGATGATCCAATGCTGGCTTAATGTTGTAACAGCGTTGTTGACTGTGGTTCAGCATTGAACCTGCATTGGGTCATTGTCTCGTGGTCGCTGTGTGGTGTATACACATTGAAGGATTTAAAGCCGACCTGAGACCGGTAATTTGGATCCAGGGTCGGTAATTGACACCCTAGCAACGGTCCGGCCGGGACGATGATCGTCCAGAACTGAAAAGAAGCCTAAACTGTAAACTTGCAGCAGACCAATCTCAAGTGCCTCAGAATACACTGATACTAACTACGCCAATTTTTTCAAAATTTTCTGGGGGTAGGCCTGTACCCAGGGGTAGAAATACACTCTGACCCGTGGCGATTATTTTTACATTTGTTTTAAATCACAGATCGCCCGCTCATTACCAGTCAGTGTTTTTAGAGTTTCTTAAAGAAAAGTCTATATTTCCAAGCCGACAAAATATCACAGTAAAAGATTATTCAGCGCTGCCACTATATCAATATTGAACCGCCTGGCATGCGTTTAGTAATACCCTGATGACTCCACGCAATGTGAGTAGCCTGGTTCAGCAGGGTAGCGTCTAGTGCCGGTATAGCCTAAATAGTGCCGCCAGTAGGCCTATGTGAACATTACGGACCACGCTGTCAAATTGTGAGATGTTTATCGCTGGATTTAATAGTTTCACAGGAGTATTCAGCGCTGTTAGAAGAGTAGGAAGTTTCAGCATTCAATGATCCAAAACATGCCAACAACATTTAATTGCAGTAGGCCTATGACAGAAAACGATTTGCTGATTCCAAAATGTATGAAATGCTGCTAATAATTTTATTAAACCAAATATTGGACTCCTAAACGTTGGATTATCCGATTGAGTACCATCGCCATTATATTTTGTTAGGGTATTTCAGTCATATTAGCTGCTACACGCCACAGTCACAGGGTCGGCGCGGGCATGGGAAAATGCGCGCATTCTCAGTGAACACGTGATGCTGGCTGTCAACCAATGCCCAAGTTAGCCGTCGCTTACCACGCTTATGCGAACCACATGGATTGATTGCTGATATATACGGTGGCCCATAGAGGCCAGGAATGGCCAGGAATAAAATAAATATAAAAATGAATAATGCGTGCCCACGCAATACTAATGCGTACCCACGCAATAATAATGCGTGCCCACGCAATAATAATGCATGCCCACGCAATAGTCAGCACATGGCCAGCTGCTTGTGAAACCCCTCTTGAATCTTGACTTGTGAGACTTCATAGACTGGGTTTACATAGTTAATTATTAATTTAATAGCCTACGCCTACTATCTATCTATCTATATATTATTGCGTGGCCACGTATTATTATTACGTGCCCACGCATTATTATTGCGTGGGCACGCATTATTATTTATGCGTGGCCACGCATTGGTCATTGCGTGGGCACGCACTAATCATTGCGTCGGCAGGCATTAGTCAACTGATCATTGCGTGGGCACGCATTAGTCATTGCGTGGGCACGCATTATTATTGCGCGGGCACGCATTAATCAATTTAATTTATTTTATTCCTGGCCATTCCTGGCCTCTATGGGCCACCGTAGTACGATAACCAAATAAGTATTTAAAAAAATATGTATATTCAATAATTTACTCTCGGACTGCGTGTTTCTGAAAGTAGATGATCATCAAATCCTACAAGTCGAATGTAGGCCATTAACTTGTTGTAACGTTATAGTGTTAATAGTTTGGGAACTGAGGAATGTTTTCACATCAGACGGGTCTGTGGAGTTGATTATTTATGCAACAAACACATGTGTTATTCAATGCTGGTTTCATGCTGGTCTACCTTTACGACGTTGTCCCAGTGGTAAAACAACATATACAACAAAGTGGTCTGTGAAACTCAATCAGGCTAAAATAGGTATAAAAAATGTGATTTTATTTTCGCTTCTTAATTAACCATATGATGTACACATGTCCATAGACTACAACTGCAAAAGGCCCTAGGGTAGTGGTTAGCACCGCTGCCTTTCACGCCAGAGTTCGGGGTTCGGTTCCCGGTCACGGCGGTTTCAAAGAAACACAAATGTTTCTTCCCCATCCATGTGTGAAAGTCAGTATTGTGGGGAGCCTCCGTGACCGAGAGGTAGCGTGCTCGGCCTCAGACCGCCAGGGCTCGAATTTCGAATCCTGTGTCTGGAAGACAGTGTCATCTCAATCATCTCACCATCCTCAGGAGGTTCTCCTGGCCCGGTTTAGCCTATATGTGCACAAAAGTGGCCTAAAGCCCGAATCATTTTACAACTGCAAAAGTTTTTAAATTTTTGTGCTGCGGTCCGCGATAAGCAGTGAAGACATATGGATCAGATTGATGGACCAACCGCGTATCTCAGACATGGGGACGACGTTTTTCATAATTAGTGGTAATAATATATGCCGAGCCACGTACATGTATAAACTGAGTTGAGTTTATAAGCATAGGTTTTTACAGAAGGCTTTTTTTTGTATTGTTCAGCTTATTTTGATGTCCATTAGCCCCCCCCTCCCCCAGTGGAAATCTAGCCATGAATGAAAGTCGGAATAGTTTATTGGAGCATGTTTAACCATTTCAGACATACAGGCTTGGTAGTTATCCTATTGATAATATAGTATCATAATATTTATTACACGAATCATATTCGTATTGCTGACACAAATCATTGTCATATGAATAGTTCAACGACAGGGCTGATTGACTGGCGTGCTCAAACTCTGATTGGTCAACATCTCCCACCCATCTCATTGGTCTCATATATGACCTCATGCTGACAGTATTATTTTACGGGATATAGACAAGAACACTGTTATCATGTGAACTAACAAAGAAAACACATCGCACTTGTGCATCTAATTTTTTTTAGCAATTTTGTTTTTAAATCAAAAATAGTTATGGTTGGAAATATATAGTTGTTTTGATTTTAATTTTACATGGCCCATTGCTTGAATATCAACTTTAGTCTGATGCAAAAAAATAACTCTCATTAATGTTCAGAACCGCAGGGTTCTTGTTGCAATCCAATGTAGTTATTGGCGGAAATATATATTTGTTCTCATGTTTTGCATGGCACATTGCTTCAGTCTGATGCAATAAATAACTCTCACTATTGTTCAGAACCGCAGGGTTCTTGTTTGTTTTTTTGCGGAATATGAAAACCGCTCACGATAGCTAGACTATTACTACAACCTGGGTGAACGAGCAAGCTAGTGTAGGGGCGTGTGTACAGTGCCGTGGGATTTTCTTGGTAATTTATGACACCATACATCAAATTTTTCAGAAGATTGCGTAGAATCAGAAAAAACAGGGTGTCAATTTTTCTTTTTAGTTTTAGTGACACTTTCAGTCCCATGGAAAAAGGGGTGAAACACAGCATTTTTATACTAGCGTAACAGCCAAAATTTTATTTGATGCACATCAGATATCAAGGTAATAATCCAAATTATAGATGATATTACACACAATGTTCAGAAGAGGACGCAGATACAAAAAAATATGCTGAAGTGAAACTATATACTCAATAAATAAAAAATAAAAAAATGATTTTCACACCACCATAATACCCTTAATACTGCATATTTTTTCAAGCGAAATACAAAACAAATTGTTTGTAAGAATGGGTGGCGATTATTCATGTAAAAAAATCAGTTTCAGTGACACTTTAAGTCCGATGGAAAAAAGAGAAAACATCATTTTTATACCAACGTAAAATGCACATCATGTTATCATGTAATGTAGAACATTTAAGATAATGCTACACACAATGTTCAGAAAAGCACGCATAATTAGTAAAAAAATTAGATTTAGTGACACTTTAAGATCAATAATTGAAAATAAAAACACATGATTTTCATACCACCGTGACACCCTTGATACCATCTATTTTCAAGTGAAATATAAACCATAATATAGAACATTAAAAATAATACTATCTATTTTCAAGTGAAATATAAAATATAGAACATTAAAATAATGTTACACAAACTGTTCAGAAGAGCACGCATAATAAAAAAATATTCTTTCTAGATCTAATTACACTTGAGGCTCAATAAATAAAAAATAATAAAACACATGATTTTCACACCACCGTAACACACTTAATATTATCCATTTTTCAAGGGAAATATAAAACCAATAGTTTATCAATTGGCGAGTATTCATTTCTGTTCTAGTGACACTTTGAATTCAATAAGTTACAAATTAAAATCCAATCATTTTTACAGCAACCAACGCCATTAATTTTACTTTATTCACATCCAGCAGGCATGTATGTTGTAACATACCATATTAAAGGGAAATTAAAGGTTGTAATGCACTGTATCTGAAGACAATGTTAATTCTTCACAGTATTGAGCCAAGATAACTCTGATGATTGATGACCATATACATCATGCCATAATATTAGATGGATAGATGAAATTACAGTAGTAGTGTACATGAGTTAACAGGCCATCTTATAGAAACAATGACAATCTTGGCGAAGAAGATGAACTAGTCATGCTGTAGTTATGGCATGAAATATTCAACTAATTTGAAAGTGTATTAGAAAACATTTCCGGGAGAATAGATAAGTTGATATTACTTCTTACTCATAAATGTTTTGACACAATTAAACCAAAACATTCGTCTTTCTATCATGGAAGGTGCTAAATCTAACGGCATAGATGCGAGTCTGTTATGTAGTAATCAAGAGGAAGCAGATACACTCCTAATCTCCCATGCCTTACGTGTTTTTTTTCAAATTGCTGGTAAAATCGCCATCATGCCATTGTTTAATTATTGCACAAATATACATTGTTGAGACTTCCTAAGATTAGGCACAAGAAACAATAGGGGGGATGTTTATCTTGAGCAAATATACATAATCCTGTCATGGAGGACGGCCTAATTGGTTACCATGTTTTACAGGATAACATTTGATTAAAGGTGTGGTCAACTGTCAAAATTCGCAGGACAAGGGTCCCCCAGAAGGCAATAGTGCCCGTGTGTAGGCCCAGGCCCTATTCCATAATAATACTTAATATGCGTTTCATACCCAAAGCCTCATTAAGAGCAAGTTCTCAAATCACAGCAACTTCATATATACTTGAGCGACATCTATGAGGTAATAATTCAAAGCTCTTAACCCTGGCCCCTACTTGGTCGCTGGGTTGCAAACAAACTGACTGTATTACTGCGGGGATGACAAAACTGGTTGACCTCAAGCTTGTATTGACATCCCAGTGAACACAAAACATTTGTATGACTTTATACAATGTTGGACCAACGTCGAAGACGTTGGGCCGACGTTGTATAAATGTTATACAAATGTGTTGTGTTTGCTGGGCAGGTGGACATTCTTTTAAACAGTACATTTGTCCAATGTTGGTTCAATGTTGGACCAGCGTCATTGTGTGAAAAGCTGCTTCCAAATAGAATCGTTCTAATAACATATGTTAAAAGCACACTACCAGACGATGGTGTCACTAAAGGCATATTTCGCACATCATCCACTGGCTCCAAAAAGCAATAATAGAGTATAAGTGTAAGCAGGTACACTGGTGGCACATGTTCATGCAGGTGACAGGGCTTATCGTCCACTGAGATGTGTAATAATGTGATGTTGACACAGACAATTGTGTTAACTTTCTTAATTAATCTGATACACTCTTAATGCCCTGGCAATATTGACTCTACGGAAACGACAGAAGAAGCGTAGTTATCTATTAGCTTGTTCACTATAATGTTCTTAGACCTAATAACATCAATATGTTAATTACTACAGTAAAAAACTGGTCACCAGGTCAGTTGTTGCATTTTTCATTCCATAAAAGTAATAATTGTTCATATTTTCTTAAATGATGTAATATACCGCGTGACTACTGATGTGCATTGAATCTAATAACTGGTGTTTTAATTAATTTATTTCTTGAGTTTGAAGTGTCACTCAAAATGAAAAACGACACACATTTTTATGATTATGTGTGACCTTTTCGTGAAATTTGTGTTACCTTTATATAGAAATAATGGTATTTTAATTTAATACTTCTTGAGTTGAAAGTGTCACTGAAACTGGAAACAAAATCACCTATTTTTTTATTATATTGTGGACTTTTACATGTACATCTTTTTAATCTGTATTAAAAAGATGTACATGTAAAACGACACTAAAAATAACAACCATCACATTTTTCGTGTTATGAAATGTAATTATTGTGCTACTTTGATGTAGAAATGATTGTCTTTTCATTTTATATTTTATTGAACGTGAAGTCTCAATAAAAGTGAATAATAACTGACACGTTATTTTCATGATTATGTGTAGACCTACTCTCTTCCGAACACTTCTAGTTGTATTCCTTTGTATAGTATCTTATATCATAAGATCATAGTTCTACTTTGTGAACAAAGTAGAACTAACAATGTCACTAAATGTACGTTGCTGTAAAAAAAATACAGTATTTTAATTTGTCAGTCATTGAAAATAAAGTGTCACTAAGACTAAAATAAATAATCGCCAACAAATCTTTTAGACAACGTGTTTCATATATCACTTGAAATCAATATTATTAAGGGTGGTAGGGTGTTAGGGTATTGTGGAAATCATGTGTTTTTATTTTTTTGATTATTGATCTTAAAGTGTCACTAAAGCTAATAATATTTTGTGTATTTTATTATTTTTTACTTATTGCGCCTAAAGTGTCACTGAATCTAAAAAGATTATTGTTTTATTCTGCGTGCTCTTCTGAACAGTCTGTGTAACATTATCTTTAATGTTCTATATTATATGAGTATCTGATGTGAATGGAATTATAATTAGGTCTATGTATGTTACGCTGGTGTAAAACGATGTTTTTTTCTATTGGTGAGTATCTGATGTGAATGGAATTATAATTAGGCCTATGTATGTTACGTTGGTGTAAAACGATGTTTTTTTCTATTGGTGAGTATCTGATGTGAATGGAATTATAATTAGGCCTATGTATATTACGTTGGTGTAAAACGATGTTTTTTTCTATTGGTGAGTATCTGATGTGAATGGAATTATAATTAGGCCTATGTATATTACGTTGGTGTAAAACGATGTTTTTTTTCTATTGGACTTAAAGTGTCACTAAAACTAAAAAAAATTAACAAGAATAATTGCCACCTGATCTTCCAAACATTTTGTTTTGTATCTCATTAAACAAACTACTATAAGGGTGTTACAGTAGTGTGAAAATCGTGTGTTTATTTATTTATTATTGAGCTTAAAGTGTCACTATATCTGTTTTTTTAGTGGTCTTCTGAGCACTGTGTGTAATATCATATTTAATGTTCTATATTACCATGATTACATGACTATCTGATGTGCAGAAATATAATTATTTGGGCTAAACTGATATAAAATGATGTTTTTTTTCTATAGGACTTAAAGTCGCACTAAAACTGAAAAGAAAAATTGACACCCTAATTTTTCTAATTCATATTTTTCTACTGAGCATTTTGGTATATCGCATGATAAATTAACATTAAAATCCCACGGACTTCTGTTTAGCTACATATGCCCCTACACTAAGCATTCCGGGTGTAGAAGTGGAGAACTGTAAAAAAAATGTGTAAGTGGTGCCGCTTCGACAACAAATTTCACGTTTCCAAGATGAATTACTCAGTCAATAATGCAGCGATTGCTAAGCGGTTTTTCCCATAAGGTGCGGAATTTTCTTAGAAATATTACAGTGTACACTCAGATTTTTAACCTTAGTCCTATTGCCACTAGCTGGTCCACAAACTGGCCTAGTGGACGATATTTTGTCAAAACTGCCGGTCTGCCGTCAAAAAAAAATTTTTAGGCTTTCATTTTAACCCAGATCACTGCCATTAAATCCATTTTGATGTTAAGTAAATGCGGTATATTTGTGCGTCCAACGACAGTATATTATTTCTATATAGTGCCAAAACATGCGCTGTACGCACACCTAATGTACAGTTGTAACACCAACAACGTCATGTGGTGCAATAAGTGCATATCTTATATATGTTACTATTCTGTTACTATACAACATATTGTACGGAAGCACTAGTCTACAGCATTCATCCAAGGGCAGCTGCAGCCTCCTCGTATCTGGCCATAATCTTCGGGCAGATTGCCAGTGGCATACCCTGGCTCCTCCGCTCAACAGCGGAGCTAATGCAGCACCCGCATCAGTGCTGGTGCTGGTGTAGGCTGTGGTAGCCTTAAATAACCAGCAATAGCTTGTTTGACATTAGGTTTCTCACGTGGGATGAATGGAGTTACCCAGAGGGAGTTATCCTTCCTATTGTTACTCTGGGGACTATCCGACCCGAGGATAGCGGAGCTGCGCGAAATGCCACGGTGTTTCAGCTTTAAATTGTACAGCCAAACCCAAGTCTTTGGCCGTCTGGGGGTAGATCCCCCAGACATGCCCAGAACCCCTTATCGGGCGAGCGAAGGAAAACGCTCTCAATAACCCACCATGCCCTCTCACCCCCACCCTCACATCATCATATGTACATCGTGCATCTCATCAATTGACTACAACGTTTTGATCATATTACAATGTCACTTAAAATACTTATTGTCACAAAAAGTGACGTAAAGCAATGATCCACTACTACTACTAAACAACATATGAAAATGTGATACTAGGAATTGTCATTTAAATGGCTATACTGGCCGAAAAATGACGTAAAAAGACATTCTACTTACTTACCTGTCTTATATATGTGGTAAGGCCAATATTAAGGGAAATATTTAGGTATCTTAGTCCTTTTCCATATAAGTAGTCTCGGGTCTTTTTGTAAAGAATTATCTGGAAGACACCTGTTCATTACCACACAAATATGATGTGTTGGGCCAGTGTTGGCTCATAAATAGGCCAGTGTCGCCGACGGTGGACCAGCATTGACACAGCATTGGTTTAGCTTCACCTGTTAACTTGCTAAAGACACACTGTCAACCAATTCAATGCACCCGCATCTTTATCGCAAAAAGGAGAACAAGGTAAAAAGGTCAGCGACACGTGTAGATGGGATGGTTACTGGTCATTGTGAACACCCTCCCTCCCCTCTTTGAGTGAATCGTGGGGAGTCCCTTTTGCAACCACCCCATGTTTTAGCCATTCTATAAAAGACTTTTATATAATAAACGAAACCAAAAGTCAATTCACTATCACCTTGCAGTTTGCTCTGACCAAACAGTTTAATATGTTTGGATGATATTGTTATTGTCGTCATCATTAAGGACAGTTGAATAGGTATGCCTCACATGCACTGTTTTAAAGGGACCCTTGGGATGAGACATTTTCAATGTTGTCAATTTTGAAAATTAAATTTATATGAAGCTATATAGCCTGCTAATCTTAACTAAAAATACGAAAAAGTCAAAAAGCGATTTTAAAGCTCCGAAAAAGAGCGAAATAGTTGTATTTCCAGGTCATATATTGCCATGTGAACAAAACAAGTCAGCAATATTAAGCACTTTACATCACATATTCCCACGTATCAGATGGTAAGATCAGAGCAGTCGCCGCTAATTGCTGTCTTATAATCAGGACACGGGAGGACACACCTCCAGCACTGATTGTCTACCCAACGCTGGGCCGATGCCATCAGCATGTGGCCCAATGCTGTGAAAACATTCAATCGTCCTTCAGGTATACAAATAGTTTGTTTGGGCTACTTCTGGTTTCATAGAAATGTTGATTAAAAATATTTGTAAAAATACGAAAATTCTGAAAAAAATAAAAAAATTGATCCGTGGGATACACTACTTCAGTGCGGAATAAAAAACGAAAATTGATGTCATCCCAAGAGGCTGCTTTAAATTGTTCAAATGCTTGGTTATAACATGCATATTATCTTAAATCCTTATTATTGGGATATAATAGATAATCGTTCAGGCGTCATGTTATTAACGTTACTAAATAATTATTATGTATATTATGTCCAGGTGGTAAAGCGTTAAATCCCAATAAATTACTATATCCAGACCTCTCCACATACCCATCTTTGGTATTATCACTCCGCCTTTTACTCAGGTAGTAATAAAGCATACTTATTTTAAAATCACGCTCAAATGTCTGTCGCCCTGCATACACGTGAGGGAATTTAGCCAGTCACCTGTGGATGAAGAAAACGATATTTTATTTAAACATATTATTTACCAAAGCTTTTAAATTGGAATTAACATATCACCCACATAATATTAATTATACACATCATGTATTTCTATTATATGAATGTATATATCACTTTTTAGTTGAAAATAATCGTTTATAAACTTTCTAAGCCTTTGGTCGTGCACGATGTATTT
This sequence comes from Flabesymbios commensalis, assembly GCA_964017125.1. NCBI lineage: Eukaryota > Metazoa > Annelida > Polychaeta > Terebellida > Flabelligeridae > Flabesymbios > Flabesymbios commensalis. Next base: position 40,139,987 of record OZ024907.1, read on the forward strand.
GTGATTTACAATGATTATGTCACATTTCAACAAACAGTTGTTCCGTCTACGCAGTTTGGGCAGGTGCCTAGAGCTGCTGTCAAAAGCGCATGGGCTTCACTCACTGTTACTACTTAACTGCTAGCCTACTTCAATAACTCAAGCTTCTTGTTTAACAATACCTTGTGCTCTTATCCTGACCCTGTCTGACGTGCAGTCTAACGATATTGATAGTTATTAAACTCCATCTGAATGTAAATGCGCCTAGAGTGTCGACATTACGTTATAGTCCAGGGCATTTAAGCCAAAAAGTAGTGAACATAGGAACAAGCTGCAACAGAAGCTTTTTCGCTTTTTTTGAGTTCATTAACATATGTGCAATGATCAAAAAAAAGTCCCAAGCCAGAAAAATTCGGAAACTTTTTTTACGGGCCTTTTTGGGAGGGTACCCTAAAATGGCTAAATTATTGTTATTACTACCCCAAATCGTAAGATGCTTTGAAAAAGGAATTGTTTGTTACCCATAATTATTTGAAATACTTCTGAATAAATCTGGAAGATAATAGAAGTAAGGCTCGAATAAAAAAATAACTCTTTTGCGCAATATTTGAAAAATTTGGATATATCGTTCAAAGTAAAAAAAAAACATATTTCGAAACAACACCTACAATTATTGGGAAACAAAAAAGAAGAAAGACATAATGCAGTCTCGTGTTCAGTAGACCTAATTTTTTTTTAAATTTATTCGTGGATCAGCTGATATGTCGGTCATGATCTGTATTTAATGATGATCAACCATTCGCCATGCCCAATCCACTGACCGTATAGTAGAGTTACTCATCCCCATTTCTGGACTCTTGAGACACTCATATTAGGATAGAAATACGTAGCTGTTCTTTTTGTCAAAGGTATTTATTACAATAATCTGTTCCTGATTTTCTTGGCTGACTTCTCATTTTTGTACATCCATGAATTTAAATTGTCAACGTCTTTTCACCATATAAGACCACCAAGGCCTAAATTTTTCCCGCTTCCACAAATTTAGTTTATATATGGCTATTTTGTTGTTCTTTTCAAAGTTTATAATACTTCATTTAATGAGCGAGTATTGCTCAGTGATTTTTCTTTATATATGAAATATGAAATGAGAAACTTCTAATTTGACTAAATACTCGGGGTTCCGAGCTCAGAGGCGCAAATAAACTGATTTAATATTTTATAAAACTGTTCACAGTGTATTTTACCTTCAACATGTTTCTATAAATAATTGATGCCTCACTGGAAATAAGAAGAATAAATGCAATTAATAATAATATTAAATAATAATAATAATAATACAAAACATTTCAAAATGTAATTTTGCTATAATTTTCAGTCGAAGACTGATAAATGATGAATCATGATATATGGAAGTAAATTTGTAACCTAAAACTGGTCTGGTAATCAGATGTTATAGTACATAATTTATATTTTGCTGAACCTATTGCTGCACACAGACCAGCTGAAGATATGAATTGATCTCAGACAGTGCTCAGAAAATACAAGAAAATAAATCGGTCAATTCCAACTCTATGTTGGCTTCAGTAAATTTTTATAATTCTACAGGATGAGATCATGCAGCTTCAGTTGATTTTTGATCATGAATACATGGATATTTGAGCAATATATTTGCAGCATTGGGACAGTGTTGTCCGTGTTTTTATAATGGAATCATTTGCACAGAAGGTAAAAAACATATAATTGTGCTCGAAGTATCCTACAGTTCTGGAACAAAAAGCAGTCTTGTTTGTAGAATGTTGCAAATAAAGTCATATTTAGCTGTTCTATTAAGTTGTTTTAATCACTGTTCGTATAGCAATATTTATTAGTTTTTATCCAGGGCCTAAAATTGTATATTCTTCTATATTGTATGCTAGTATCCAATTATACACACACTGTATTTCAGAGATGACCGTCGCTATGTTTGTTTTTAAATATCATCATTTTCGTTGTTATATTTTACATGATGTTCACAAGTTTATCTGTACATTATTGTGCTCGAAATATCCGACGGATTTTCAGAGCAAAATGTAATAAAGAAGACATTATGTTGTCGACTCTGATGAAACAGTCACTCATGATGCATAAAAATGTCAATTTATATAAATAAAAATTATCAAGTAATAGTCATCAAAAATACTCATTTATAATTTTAATTTTTATGAATTATTTTTTGTCCAGATTACAACCTTATTTTGACAATATCTTTATCATAATCTAATAATTAAAACGTGAAATCTCAATTACCTGTACATCATGTACACGTTGAAGTTGATAAATATACAGCGTACAATTTTGTGAAAAAAAACGTCGTGGTTTGACAATTATAAATTAAAATTCAATTTTTACCATCATTATAATTAATCTTATATCACTTTTAGTTGTACTTGACAACAATAAAACACATTTAGATGAAAGAAATACAAAAGAAATACCAAATCAGTGTCGCTTGCGACTTAAGATGTTTATTTCTAAATGACATATTAAGGGCAATTACACCATAATTAGTCAGTTTTATTATGCTGGTGTTATTTTCTTACCCTCATATTACTATAGGGAGCTTTTTAAATGTAATGTGATGTATAAAGTAGTATTGTAGATATTGGAAAATTAAGATTTGGTTTATTAAAAATGATGATATGCAAGTTAAAAACTTAAAATATAAAAATATAAAAATATATTTACTTTAAAAGGCAATATATTGAGTTTACAAATCGATATATTGACCTTAAAAGTCAATATATTGACTTTGAAAGTCGATATATTTAGTTCACAACTCAATATATTGAGTTTACAACTCCATATATTGACTTTGAAAGTCAATATATTGAGTTCTCAACTCAATCTATTAAGTTTACAACTCGATTTATTGATTTTAAAAGTCAATATATTGACTTTGAAAATCGATATATCGAGTTTACAACTCAATATATTGAGTTTACAACTCGATATATTCACTTTGAAAGTTAACATATTGAGTTCACAACTCAATATATTGAGTTTACAACTCAATATATTGAGTTTGAAAGTCAACATATTGCGCTCTTACCTCAATATATCGAGTATATTGAGTTATAAACTCGATATATCGACTTTTAAAGTCAATATATTGACTTTTAAATTCAATATATCGACTTTTAAAGTCAATATATTGAGCTATGAACTTAATATATCGACTTTTAAAGTCAATATATCGAGTTGTAAACTCAATATATTAAGTTATGAACTCAATAAATCGACTTTTAAACTCAATATATCGAGTTATGAACTCAATTTATTGAGTAATGAACTCAATATATCGCATTTTAAAGTCAATATATAGAGTTTGAAACTCAATGACTTCAATATATTGAGTTATGAACTTTTAAAGTCAATATATCGACTTTTTAAGTCAATATATCGACTTTTTAAGTCAATATATCGAGTTATGAACTCAATATATCGAGTTATGAACTCAATATATTGAGCTATGAACTCGATATATTGACTTTTAAAAGCAAGAAATCGAGTTGTAAGCTCAATATATCGAGTTGTAAAGTCACTATATTGAATTCTTAACTCAATATATTGATTTAAAAAAATGATAGTGCAAATGTCGCTTCTAGGGCTTCGTAAAATTGTTTATTTTCTATATCATTTTTTACTTATACTTGACAAAATAAAAACAAATTTTGCTAAATTATAGATATACAGTAGACTCCCGCCAATGCGGTCAAGTGCGGGCCAGAATTTTTTGACGGTAATGGCGGTCCGACCGCATTAGTGATCGGGCAATAAATACCACGTGGTGTCCTGCTATATGATATCAAAGCAAGTAGGCCCTATGCGTATATGCTCCAAATAATAAAATGAATAATAACAATAACGGGTAGTAAAATGTGTTCAAAGTTCATTGCAGCTGTTTAGAAAATCAGTGTTTTTATTTAGTGCAAAGTTAAAATTGATTATACAATTATGCACAATTAAATAAAATAAACAAAATAATAAAACATATTCTTTCAATGAATGTCACAAAACAGCTTACTGCAGTTTGAAAAAGGAATTGATTGAGGATTGTTGACCGGCGGATTTTATTTTCACATGAGAATCTTGTAATTTATCCTCAATATTGAACATAGAATGCAGAATGTCATCTAGGCCACGGTCTGCTGTAAAGTTTTTAGGAACAGAAACCGCTGCCATAGCCTCATGAAATGAGTAATTTTTATTCGCTAGCAGACTGCCACTTGTAGCCTCATCATCATCCGACATCTGAGGGCATATCCTTACTCAGCGCACATCACAGTCTTATATGGAGTAGGCCCAGCTACGCCAAGTTGAGATGTCATGTTCGTGGAGTTAAAAATTTACTCCAGGTTATGGAGCTAATCATGAACGGTAACTGGTAATGCAAGTTCAAAGAAGTGTTCCGATAAGAAACTAACAGCCCTACGATTGGCTACTTAGACGCATTGTTTTAAGTGTTTGTACTAGAGTTATGTGTCCTCTCACCGTCGACGTCGCGACAAGTGCGAGCGCAGACTTACCGGGTCATTAACCCTCTGCGTCCCGATATAAAAAAAAATCCACGTCTATTATTTGTATTAAAACTTATCATGTAATGATAATTACTTAAAATTTGATTAGGGTAAAATTGTAAAATCTTTATAGACACTATCTCAAATGCAAAGTTTTGCGTTGTATAAATACGACTTTAATTTTTATTTAAGACGACATTTATTATCCTGGGCGGTTGAACCAACGCTGGTTTAATGTTGGCCAACCGTCTGCGATGACGGTCCATCATTACCTCAGCACTGCATGAACACTGTTTGCTGTAGCGAGACGCTTTATCAAGAAATAATCTGCTATACACCTAACACAGTCAGCTTCTTAAAATAACATAATTTTAAAAATAGTCACTATTGCATTATTTGTCGGTTAACCCTTTAACCGCCGGTGCCGCATATATTCGGGTTTTCATTTTTTATTAGCACATTAAGTACCACATTTTAAACATGTTAAAGATAAAATGTAACTTCAATCAGCAATATTTGAAAACAGTTGACCTCCATTTTATCAAATCTGAATAATTTTCACTCACTTGAAGTTGTGGATCGCGTCAGCGAGACACAAATTCAGGTGGGTGAAAATTCAGTCTGAATAATTTGGCGGTTAAAGGGTTAATAACACCTTGTCACATATTCTTTTGAATATGCATTGTTTGCATTATTTAACATGTTTAATTATGCTTATTGACAATACCAGATAATTGACGCTTGAAATAAAATAGTTACTTCAGCACGCATACGGTGTATTGTCAGTAGTAGCGGGACGCTTTATCAGCAAACAATTAACCCTTAAACTTCCATATAACTAACGCAGACAATTTCTCAAAATAAAAAATAATTAAAAAAATAATCATCCCTTATTTGACCATGTTTGTAATGTACGCATTGTACATGTGTGGAAAACTTTTTTTTAAATAGAAAAATCCTCTCTCGAAACAAAATGGTCATAACGATATATTGAAAATATATCATTTGCCCGCAATGACGAGACTGAACTTGCCATTTTGCCACAAAAAATTGACCGTAGTCCGGAATGGCGGTCTGACCGCATTGTTGATCGCCTTTGATATGGCTTTGACCGAGAACGAATTCGGGCCGAAAAAAATCGCCCGTAATGACGATCTGACCGCATTGGTGATCTGACCGAAAGGCGGGAGTCTACTGTATATGTAAATATTATGTATACAATCTAGTGTATACATATATATCTCTCAACTCACTGTTACGTATGTCGCTCGCTGACTATTTCTAAAAAGGGGGATGGGGTAATTACTTCATACTCAATCGATTTTTTTTATTGATATAACTATTTTGTTGTTATATTCTTACTCCCATATAATGTAGGAGTTTGTAAGGTGTATATATATATTAGTTGATGTGCATAGTAGGTTACAGACGATTTTTGTATGTTCAAGTTTGAAAAAAATATGGAATTTTGTTCATAAAAATAATGATTAAGTTTACTTTGTGTGGCTTTAGCCCTATCAATATACTTGCAATGGTTTATGTTATGTATTTCATTCTCTTTTAGTGTATTAGAATGATTGAAAGTGAAAAAAATTCTTTGTTTTTGATGATTTTTTGTAAAATTGTGAATTTCACTTTTTTGGCTTGAAAACCTAAAAAAAAGACAATTTTTTAAATCTGTACTTCAAATAAATAGACTTCCTAAAAAGCAACCATTTGCTGAGTTGAAATCACATATCAAACCGTTGGCACTTGCTCGGCTGAGTGCGGTAGCTCTCCTAATAAAATGAAACATGAAAGTCAACTAGGGTAAACTGATATTTTAGTGTTGTTTGTTTTTCTATAAAGAGCTCATTTTGGGTTAACAAATGGGTAACACCAGAATTGTAATATATTTTTAGAATATATGTGATAATAAATAGCATATTTAATTTAATTTAAGTAAAAAATATTATTCAATAAAATATATATATATCTATTCTGGGCGCCATTTTGAAAAATGGCTATAAACGGTCATCTGAATTTTTACGTCTTGGGACTTTTTTTGGTCATTCTCGATACAATACTAAATTCAAAAATGCAAAATCCCTTCTGTTGCAATTTGTTCCACCTCAAATCATAAATGCCCTGGACTATTACTCATGATTATATTTCATATCTCACTAATATTAGTTGGTATGATTTTTTACTGACTTACATAAATAAAGGAACATAGGCCTGTCGGTAATGGTTTAATATTCTGTGTTAGACTGCACGTGCTCCAACGAGATTGGACAAAAACAACGTTTCTGACGTGTGTCGTGCGACAATAATTTGTATGATGATCGTGGATAAATTATTTGTAACACGGCGCGCGGTAAAGATTAAGATGGGAGGATAAGATCATGTTAATGAAACGGTCAGACAGAAAAATCTTCAGAACACGTAGTGATATTTAACTTAAGGGTATTCTTGCATAAATATCAGTGAGTGTTACTATAGTTGTATTCACATTAAAAAGCGCATTTTAGGGGGATCATATGGTGTTACTGATTCACTATTTACGTGGAAAGTACTCATAATGTCGACCTAAAACTTTGAGTCAGTATAAAACATATGTTCTACCTTAACACTAACTTATTTTAATTTGATTAGCTGGAATAATGCCACAGATTGAACGGGTTAAAATATTACTTGATATAGTTACGGTCCGCCACTTAACCTAATAAACAAGTTATGTCCGCTGCACGTGTACACGTGGACAAGTCAATTAAGTCTGACGGGTTGAGCAGGTTGTTTTAATTGTTAGGTATGCAGGTGCGTTGTATATCAGTCAGGCTCTGTGATCCACTTAGCTTATTGTGTATGCAGGTACCCGCATGAGCTGATTAGCAGGCCTTGCAGGTGAGGGGTGGCTGAGGCTCCTGATGGGTGGGAAACATTGCCACCATGTGCAATTTGATTGCGCAATTTCTTTTCAATTATCAGTTTCAACAGGTGAATGTTGTTGTAAAATAACATTTACCTATTTAGCGTCAATCACAGATGTATTATTACGCAATGTAAACACGGAACATAGTCATTGATTTTATTTCACTTCCTTTCAAACAATAATTTCATGCCAATATAATGTAAGGTGCCTTACTTTTATGTATTTTTAATATCACTCATTACGTTGATATGTTTGTATTTTGTTTGAATAAACTATATTGATTTGATTAGATTTAATAAAGCCTAGTAAGCAACAATACTGGTAAGCAACAATAAGAAAAATATTGAATAAGATAAGTGAATAGAATAAAATAGAATTTTCTACAACGGTGCAATATACGCTACTGCCACTGGTAATGAAGAATTTCAGCAGTAGACCTATTCAGGCCTACATCATAAACATAGCAAAATAGCTCTAAACCAATTGAATTAAGATATATATCTAACCTACTTATAAATGTTAAATTCAATAGCTTTTATAGAAATATAAAAAACACGCCTATTTGGTGATGACGCATGGGCCCTATCCCAGCAAACATGAGACGTTGCCCAACGTTGGTTTACTGTTTGCAACGCTGGTCCAACGGTAAACCAGCGTTGCAAATTGGTCCAACGTCTCATAAATTTGCTGGGCATATATCGCTAGAAATTCACTTAATAAGTGACCGACATAGCCTATATAGGCCTAATATGGGTGATTGATTGATGTTGACAATAAAAATTATTCACATATTGTGGCGCCAGATTGGCTCATTGGCTATGGGGTATCGGGCTCGAGTCCCACGACGGCCGATATTTTTCCTTAGTACACACATATGCAGTGACCCAAACTGTTCAAATTCGTGGGATAATTACGACAGAAACATAGTTATAACCGATTTGCGCCGCATCGAAAAACATAATTATAAAATAATGAAGAAAACAAAATGACCAATATGTCAAAGTTTACATGTAGCCTGAACGGTCAATAATAATAAAAAAATATATGTAATGTCTTTGATTATTGATGACCAAGCATACATGTATATATACGCCATTATAATCATACTGAGCATTATAATCGCACCTCACATGGTTTACATCCTCTTTACTGCAGATAAAGAGTGTGATAATTCGGCGACGCAATTTTTTTCAGTCACAAAGGGCTGGAAAGCGGAAAAGATAGTGAAGAAATACAAGAGAGCCAAGAAAAGCAGCAATTATGAAAAGCGAGAGAGACAATAAATACCAGAGAGCCTAGCCCTAAAACATTAGAAATAAAATGTTTAATATTAATCACAATGAAGAAGGCCAGTGCAATCATAGTCATAAGGTACCATATACTATAGCCGTGTCGTCCTCTACGAGGCCGTTGATAGATGTATTTGCTTTAGCCGAAGATTCAACATGGCGGTGACTGAGAGCGATCTCGACCCCAAAGTCCGAAAAATGTCCATTATAACTTTTTAATGGTTACCCTCATAACCCCCATGACCCCCTCAAACCCTCACCCACAACCCTTGATCCACAAGCCCCTCGACGTACAAGCCCCTCGACCAACAACCCCTCGACCCACAACCCCCTCATATCAGCCCACAACAACAAAATATTTTTTATCCCATCAGATTGTAACCAAATAGCGATCACAGCCCGAAAATGGAAACGAAATGTCAAGCAGGCATCCCGTCTAGTATAAACCAAATATTTCTACTTCAAGTAGGCCTAATATATATCGGGATGCTACAAGTTTCCGAAGTTCCCACATTCAAAATTAGTTCCCACGTGCCAGGAACTTCAAGTCACCATGCATATGGGACCCACTGCAGGCTTTTAACTCAATTATATAATTATTATATATAATTAGGCCTATTCCGTGAAACACAGGAATAACTTTAATGGTTACTCGGTGAAAACAGTGCTACATAGACACCCCTCTCCCATACTTCATTGTATCAGCTAGCTCGGTGAGCGTGTGCTATTTATAGATGACCCCAGTTTCCGGAACATGGGCCCTGTAGCCGGCATCAAAGCAAACATAAGCGGTGACACGGGGAATTCTCAATACTGGGCCAGCATCTCTACAGCTTCCTTGATAATTCCATCTCGCTTGTCAGTCATTGTGTCTCTTATTTTTCGTCATCTGGGTTTCTGGAGTCTCTCTTGCAGGTCTACAGTGTCGCATCTTCAAGTGTCTCTCGCTTTCCAACAAGTACAGTGGTATTTTTAGTCAATTTGATATGATTTTAGATGAAGGGAGTCACATGTGTTAGTGTATGAGATTACATTAATGTACAGTCATGAATTTGTTAGTGATTTTTGAGAGGTTAGTTATACCGTATTCAATCGAATAATGCCCATAATCAAATAAACGCCTACAACCCTGATTTGAAAATAAAACCCACGATATAGGGGCCTAGCATGTACACTATATATGATAATTAAATAATAGCCTACTCTAATACTCCCCCCCCCCCGCCTCTGATCACAGGGAGTGTTCTAATTAATATGATAAATGACAATGGAAATTGTTTTATACATGTATAGGGCCTCATACCTGTAATATTGTTATTCGTGTGGACTAAAACAGTCTCTGATAGTTTCAATTATATTTACAAAAATATGAATTAAAGAATCATTCAGCTTCAAAACGCGCATGCCTGGGACGGTCAAGTGTAGGCCAACAGTAGCCTATTGAGTACAGATTGACGGCATTAATATAGCCACTGAACTGATTACAAGATACTACTCAAACGAGACATTGATCCAATGCTGTTTTAATGTTAGGCCAATGTTTGCGACGCTGGCCCAACATTGAACCAACATTAGATAAATGTACAATGTTTGAGAGAAAGTCCTCCTGCCCAGCAAACGCAAGACATTTGTATGACATTTATGCAATGTCGGCCCAACGTCTTCGACGTTGGTCCAACATTGCATAAAGTCATACAAATGTTTTGTGTTTACTGGGTGACAATACAAACTTGGGGGTCAAGCAGTTTTCAAATCCCCGCAGTAATACAGTCAGTTTGTTTGCAAGTAGGCGACCAAGTAGGGGCAAAAGACAAGGGCTTTGAATTATAACCTCATAGATGTCGCACAAGTATATATGAACTTGCTGTGATTTGAGAACTTGCTCTTAATGAGGCTTTGGGTATGAAACGCATATTTAGTATTATTATGGAATAGGGCCTTGGCTTACCCACAGCCACTATTGCCTTCTGGGGGACCCTTGTCCCGCGAATTTTGACAGTTGACTACACCTTTAAAGTCTGCTACTTTTCTCATCATCATAAAATGAACTACATAAAAAGCAACAAACTCATATAAAGGCACATAGCTGATACCGGATAGGCTCTAGTCCCAAAATGTGCCTGAAAGTTTACAACGGGAACATTCACATAATTTTGGAGAGTGCATCACAGCAAATATGAAAGATGCCTTTATCTGATAAATCTCTAGATCTACATGTGCTACCATAGAATATATATAGGCCTATATATTATATTCTGTGTGTGCTACCATGCGTGCCAAACATGCATTGATTGTCAAAGTCATCTACTTTACATTAAATATTTCTCCAAACTATTTCCATTTAGCTGCTAGCGTATCATGAACATGGCCCGTTTGTTTAATACGCCAATGGTATAGGAATTGAGAATGTAGACCCCCGCGCCACCCAGCCGGGAGATAACCCCCATCACCTTTTCCAATGAGCCAAAGTACCAGGCTGAGCCAAAGTACCAGAATGACAGACAATGTACACAAGAGGAAAGATCAACAAACATGCTCGGAGTCACCTCACTCAATTCAATAATCGTCTGAAAATAAAATCGCCCCATCATACAAAGTAAGTCAATATGTAAGAAAAATAGACCATAAACGGTAAATATCGATATGAGAGCGAAAAAGCATCCACCACGGTGAAAGGTGAATCCGGGTTTTTTTTTATAAAATGGGCCTGTTTCTTATATCCTGTCAATTTGATAAACTTGTTGTTTTTTGGCGAATAATTGGGGGTGCGACAAAACCCCATAGGAACCCGGAATAACCCATAATAACCCGGAATAACCCACAATAACCACATAATAACCTATAATAACCTCATACTAACTTACAATAACCCTGTAGTCGTTAAGAAATAGCCATGGCGAGCCCAAATAATTGCACAAATCAATGTTTGAGAGCAAATTCGAGCTGATATTAGGTATTTCAGCAGACAATCGCAAGATGGTGCACAAGCTGAAATCAAGAAATAGTAGGGCCTACCCCAGAAAAACCTTTTAAACAAAAAAAACTTACAATAACCTTATAATTACCCTGTAATCTGTTTTTTGTTAACAATTGCCAAAAACAACATAAATAATTGAACATAACCAATAAAATGTTAGACCTGTCAGCTGCCTTCGATACCATTGACCAGAACCAACTTCTAGATGTCATGGAGGCCGACTTTGGCATCACAGAGAAGGCGCTGACATGGTTTAAAACCTACCTCAAAGGTCGAACACAGCAAGTAAAAATTAACTCTGCAAAATCAAGCCGTGTTCCCCTTCAGTGTGGAGTACCACAGGGGTCGGTGCTGGGACCAGTGATGTTTGTGTTGCTGACCACACCACTTCAGAAAATATTTAAAAAGCATGGCGTATACTACCATAAATATGCTGACGATATTCAATTGTATGTCATCTTCGACCCAGCCATCCCTGGAGACAGAGAGAGAGCTATCGCCCGCATGGAGGCATGTGTCAAGGATATCAGGGAGTGGATGGCTCGGTGGTGGCTGAAGTTGAATGATGACAAAACCGAAATGCTCATCTTTATGTCAAAACATCACTTCAGACAGTACGGTGTATGTCCCATTACTAACGGTGACAGTGTCATCCCAGCCGTAGAAGATGTGCGTAACTTAGGTGTGAAGATGGATCAGCATCTGTCCATGGCACAGCAGGTGACAGCAGTATGTGCGGCTTGTAATTACCACCTTTACAGACTGTCGTCCATTCGTCGGTACCTGACTACTAACGCTATCAGGAACGCAGTCCAGGCTTTAATAACATCACGCCTGGACTACTGTAACTCACTACTGGCGGCCCTCCCTCCCACGCAGATTGCTCAGCTCCAGCGTGTGCAGAACAAAGCTGCTCGTTTGGTGACACGGACGTTTCTACGTGACCACATAACACCAGTGCTACGTGACCTGCACTGGCTACCAGTTGAATGCCGCATAAAATATAAAACATTAATAACAGTTTTTAAATGCATTCATGATATGGCTCCTTTATACCTCAAAGAACTCCTGCATATCCATTCTCGTGATAGCAGATTGCGCCAGTCTGGTAGACTTATTTTACGCCAGCCTATAGCTCGGAAGTGTGTTGGGGAACAGTCTTTTAAAGTTGTGGCACCCAAACTCTGGAATACATTACCAGAGGAGCTGCGGGCAGCTCAGTCACTGAATGTTTTTAAGCGTCAGTTAAAGACACATTTATTTAACATGTATTTTAATTAATTAGAATAATATTATTCCTTTTACATATATATATTTTTAGTTGTACAGCGCCTTGATCCACTGAGTGGGAGTAGGCGCTTTTAAAAGAACTGTTAATAAATAAATAAATAAACCAGGAGAATATCAGGACGATAAGCGTCATCACAACTCGCTATTTTAACATGGTTAGCCAGTCACGCTATAGGCCTACCGTAAGGTGTGAATTACATTGACACGTACTGAGGTGTATCCAATCACATGTTTTGTTTTGTTCTTCTCGGATTACGTGTTGTCGCCAAATATATATATATATTTATTTATTTATTTGACTTTCCAGTTAATAACATGCAAAAGTGGTATGATATCGTGAAACATGCCATTATATGTACATGTATTGCCGTGTCCGTATTTGGTTGCTGAGAAAGCGATAGGCCCTACTAAATATAAAAAATAATAAGACTGCACATAATTATATAGATCTACTTAGAACAAGTCTGCTTTCTATTCTATTTTGAAGACGGTGGTGATTAACACAAAAATAATTTATGGATCGACTTCGAAAACGCTATTGAATCTTTCGGAAAAACCAACACTAAAATAAAGTAGAAAATTAATTTAATCATAGGCTGCTAGGCTGATAGGGTTAACGAGCCACTTAGGCATAACAAGGGGAATAGCGTGAATGATCTGATTATGTTACGTCATGATGATAGTGATTACAAATCGGACAATGACATTTAGGTGACTTAGTCATACCACTAGGCCAGGAAGCGAGCTAAATGTGTTTTCGAATGAAATTGATATCTATATAAAAAATAAATCTAATCGTATTCTACTAATTATATGTCTGAGAAGTACGGCAACATAATAATTACGTTTCTGATGATACAATGACACATCAATTATTGCTGTTCAAGGTCATCGATGACACAAGTTGAGTTGTGATGGAAGTCACAGTAAGCTGATGACAACAGGTGAGTTTTGAAGTCAGGAGTTACACTGGAGCACTCGATTGGTAAGCTGTGATCTCACGATAAACTGAATATAAGACAGTTATTTGGTTCATTTATATGGCTGTATTTCTTAACGACTACAGGGTTATTATAAGTTGTTAGGAGTTTTTATAGGTTTTTATTGTATATTATAGGCTATTGCTATGGGGGTTACCCCTTATTGATAGTTTCAGACAACAAATATGCACCATCCTGTAAGTGTGATAGACCTGCCCATTGATTGTCTGCATCAGCGCGAATTTGTTATTAAAACATCGATTTGTTCCATTATGTGCGCTATTCTGAGCAAATACAATGCTGTAATGAGTTATTATGAGGTTATTATAGGTTAATATGAGGTTATTATGGGTTATTCCGGGTTATTATGGGGTTTTGTCGTACCGATAATTGGACCCGAATTTCCTATTTTTGTGTAGCCTGATTATCAACATATAGTCTCTGAAATGTCACTCCTTATTACAGATTATTGAGGCGAAAATCAAGCCCTTTTTACACCTAGACCACTTTGTAATGCTACCAATAATTGCAGAAATCAATATATAGTTACCATGACACGTGACGACCAAAGTTAAAACTTTGGACAAGCAGACCGTAACAGTCGTTGGAGCGTTTCTCTGTACACTATATTCACAATGCCGGACAATTCAAATATACCAATAATATTATTGTACATTATCTTCAATGAATAGGCCTACACATGCATGTCTGGGCTTCTTCACTACAAATTCAGTCATATTATTAATACCCACGCACAATAAATAAAATATCTTAGTCTAGACCATTAATGCGGTCACCAATTGTGATTATTCACTCAAGTCGCAATGTACAGCTAGTTATTAAGGCTACATAGATATGAAGTAGATAGGTCTAAATCAAGCTGGGCAGCCTGGGCATACATGTATTTCTCACTAGAGTATATATACTTTTCCATGATACGTAGCCGTAAGAAAAATATGGAATTCTGAAATTTGTAGAGCACTTAAAAATAATTTATTCTCAGCGAATTTTACCCATTTTTCACAATTTTCACTGATAAGTATATGCATCCAGTGCAGGGTTCTGGTGTAGTAATTAGTTCAGCAGTTTGGGTCTCTCCTACTGCTATGGTATTCATTTTTTCAGGACCAAAATATTTCTCCTCTCTCCGTGCAGGCTTAAAATCCTGTGTTATGACCCTCTGCGAATGGCAGGCAGCGTACTCGGATTTCATACCGCCAGTAATTGCCATTCTTTTGTCTGGGGTAGTATCATCTGAATCTCCTCCTGATTCAGTTTAGCTATATGAAATGTATGTGACCTGAACCCAACTTCTTCATTACCCTTGCTTACTATGTCACTATTGTACTTTTTTAACCCTTGCCCTCTCAGGTCCGCTTTATACCTATATATAATAAAGTGCTCAACTGACTGGGAAACACAATGTGACGATTCGTGAATGCCCCAGCGCTTATAAGAGTCCTGGTCACCAAATGGCGTCAACAGACTAAACACTGAATGAAAAGACATATGACCATAAATGAAAGCAGACGGCTAGCATTGCACCACATGACCTTGTTGGTGATACAACTGTACATTAGGTGTGCGTAGGCCTACAGTGCATGTTTTGGCACTTTATAGAAATAATACTGTCGTTGGACACTCAAATTTACAAGCAATTGCTTACCATCAAAATGGATTGAATTGCAGTGATCTGGGTTAAAATAAAAGCCTAAACAATTTGTTTTGACGCTCCAGACCGGCAGTTTAGACAAAATATCGTTCACTTGGCCGGTTTGTGGACCGGCTAGCAAAACGACGAAGGTTAAAAATGTGAGTATACACAGTAATATTTCTAAGAAAATTCCGCACCTTATGGAAAAAAACGCTTAGAAATCGCTGCATTATTGATCGAGTAATTCATCTTAGAAACGTGAAGGGCGGGGGCCCTAGGGTAGTGGTTAGCACCGCTGCCTTTCACGCCAGAGTTCGGTTCCCGGTCTCGGCGGTTTGAAAGAAACAAAAATGTTTCTTCCACATCCACGTGTGAAAGTCAGTATTGTGGGGAGCCTCCGTGACCGAGAGGTAGCGTGCTCGGCCTCAGACCGCCAGGGCTCGAATTTCGAATCCTGCGTCTGGAGGACAGTGTCATCTCAATCATCTCACCACCCTCGGGAGGTTCTCCTGGCCCAGTTTAGCCCATATGTTCACAAAGGTGGCCTAAAGCCTGATTCATTCCATTTCATTTCATTTAGAAACGTGAAATTTGTTGTCGAAGCAGCACTACTTCTACATTTTTTTCTTACAGTTTTCCACTTCTACACTCGGAATGCCGGGTTGTACTATAAAACAATATGCCAGATTTCAGGGAGGAAGCACCCTGAAGAATAGGTGGCAAGATGTCGTCACATGTGGCGACAGAAGCAGAATCTCTAATGTAATGATGAAACTCATGGTGACTTTCGGCATGTTTGGCAGAGAATAAGTCATGAAACTTGGTAAACAGTCACAATACAGTAACCAGTTACTACCCTAAGCCCTCTCAGAAGCACTATTGATTCAGGGAAGTCAAAAGAAGGTATCGCGATGACTGCTTTCATCTCCTCAGTAGTAGTCATAACATTATTATTGAAATAAATATTGGCACGATGCCGGTCCATCATCTAAGATGATGGCCCAATCGTCTAACCATCTGCACTTGGCCTGCTTTTCACCGCACATTGACCGACCTCTGCGGCTATCCTGCAATAAGAACAAGGCGTTGGCCCAACACTGGGTCAACGTTTACCAACCCGCCTTTTATTTGTATATTATATGCATTTAAACACACATCCGACTGATGTTTCACACTCATTAACTATCTATTCTGTAAAATGTTTAAAAGAAAAACAAGTAATTTGTGTTGACATCTGCACTGCCTTGTACACATTTATTAGCATTTTGATGCCAATATAAAATAATTTTCTTTGTACACGGTACACATGTTTATGACTAGTTTATACCTTTCTGCCATGCACATAACCTTGTCTAATTTTAACAGTAAATAGATGCTTAAATCCAGAGATCAAAACGAAAGGTGTTGGTGTCCATGCCAGAACCCTAAAGAATACATTTGCAAATGTCGTTTCTCATATATTATTAAATTAAAAAGTGTCACAGCAAAAATATATTTACTTGATTCTAGTAGGTGATGGGGGTGAGAACACGCAGATTTGCATAACATTATATGATAATTTAATTTTCTGTGTCTAACGTGTTGGTAATTTAAGAAAGAATAAATTAATATAAAAAGGTTCACAATCTTCCACGAATTTGTATTTATTCTGTGTTCAAAAAATACCAGCAAAATTCCTCTTACAGAAAATCTTATTTGAAGAACTCTAAAAATCATATCTTATAGTAATCTTAACCAATTTGATGCTTGAATTGCTATATTCTAACTGCTAATATTCAAGATTTGAAAATACTACTCTACAATTATATTTGGAACATTATCCTCAGGCGATATACATAGGGGCGTCACAAAGATTGACCACTAGTACTGTTAAACGTGTAGGCTATGGCAAGGCAGAACAGGCTTCAACAGTAGAAATTTTACTTTCATAATGAAATACACAGCATGTTTCTCTAAAAAGCATGTCCACTAATCATATATCTATTAAACAAGAGAACATTTTTCATAACAGCTTTTTTCTATATATTCTATTAATAGCAGCATGAATAAATAGCATGAACAAAGAAATGGTACATGTACAAGAATATTATTTTCCATGGTATCAGCAATCATATATGGGGAGAAACGATAGATATATCTTACTGCATTACACAAATGCTCAACAACCTGCTATTTGTCAATGTGTATATGGTCTACATACATGTACATGTACACCCATTCAATTTTAAGTAAATCGAACTACTATCTTGCGTTAATATTAACTAATAGCACTATCTTAACACAGCTCATTGTTGTATCATTAGTCAATTTTAAAGTGTTTTTCAAGGTAACAAACTTGACTTTTCTCAAATTCAATATAATGGATATTTAATAAAACGTGTTCAATATAAACATTTCAGTTCCACGAAGCAGTGTGTCACACAAGAAGACCAGCACAATTGTAAAAGGACATATTTTTTTAAATGGCCTTTCTAAATCAAATAACCAAAAATATGTTTAACAAATTTGCTTTCGTATACCTTTCGTATACATCTAACAAAAATTCAGTGAAGTTCAATAAAGGATATTTTATATTGTACAGTATTAAGACAAGTGCTAGTTATAATTGATACATGATAATGTTAACATAATAATTTTGTTGACACATCTCAAAGCATCTATAAACACATGTGATTGGATAATCATAGTAAATTATGTATCTAGTTTCCAATCATTTTGTTTGTTTGTTGTCAAATTTCTTAGTTTTTTTCTGAAAATTGCAGAAGTTTATGAAACAGTTGAAAAATATAAACCTACCGAAATGTCTAATTTGTTCCATCTATACTTGTTGTTTAATCACTAATACTGAAGTAGATAATGTTATTTACATAACTGTTGTTGTTTTTTAAAACATATAAACAGCTTCAAAGAAAGTAGCAATTCGGTAAAATTTAGACCGATCAAATGATTTTGTGACAATAAGTAATATTCAAACTTCTATAACATATATTTCACTAGCCGGTACTTGTAGTATCCATATGTATTACTTAACGGCTCAATTAGCAAGCTAACCCTTAAAGCACTGAGCTATGGAATTGAAATTTCATCCCACTTGAAGTTGTACTCGTATTTGTTCAATTTTAATTTATAACAAGAGTTCTGAAGTCCTATATCATCCCCCGCCATAAATTAGGTGACAGTTTTTGCGGTCACAAATATTTAAAAAGTCAATTTGTGGTGGCCATTTTAAATTTGAGTAAAACCACGAAAAAGGCACCTGCACATCTCCATATCGTGGGGAATGTGATAGTAAAATTTTAATAATTTTTTACTTAAGTTTTAGACTTTTTGCACCCACAAAAAAATTTGAATTTGATCTCTGGCGGCCATTTTAAATTTTGGTAACATCTTTAAAAAATCACTTACACATCCCCATGTTGCTAGGAATGTCATGTTAAAATTTCAAAATAAACTGACCAGTAGATTTTGTGCCCACAAGAAAACGTGACGCCTGACGGAATAGTGGTGCGACTAAAATCCCCCTTCCCCTACGGGTGGGAGGTAAAAACGATTAATAGTTGTGGGTAGTGGTAAACGGGTTAAAGGCTGATTGTACGTCACAGGCATTCAACATAACCAGATATATTAAAACTTTGAACTCACATATGTCACATATGTACCATAAGGTATATTTTACCCACTAGCTCAATTTAAATTTCTTGATTTTAAGTTGTCTGTTGCGGTGTCAAGTGACTGGAAATTTTGTAAAATTTGAGTCCAAGCATATATATAGTGTTTCAAGATTTTAAGACATATTTTTTTAAACAACTGGCTACATTACATAAGTGAGAATAAAACACGGAATGACTGCTGTATTTGAAATCATCCCAAAAGAAAATGGCATAATCAAAGAAAATATGGTCATTCACACGTTTATAAATTTAATTGCTCAGTGTGGGTGCCACTATTAATGAATTATTGGTGTGATTCCTTGGATGAAAGTCGGATACAGTACACTAACCTCAATTTTGGCTGATATTCGTCTGTTTTTTGGCCACCAGGGGGTGTAAATCTAATCAGGTCTGGCCCTAACCCCCATGATTGCTAGTGCCAGGTTAGAAGTTGATTGGTCGAGAAACTTTGCCTATATTGGCCGGAAAGGAAGTGTTACAGACGACGGACGACAGACAATGGCGTATATAGAGCTGCTAGGTTACAGCTAAAACACAGAGATAGGCACTAAATTTCCGGGAATCCGTCTATATCTGACAAATATGCTTACATCTGACCTGACTAGTTACAAAGACTGCTTACTATTTAAGATTATGAACAGATTTTTTATCTCAGATTCTGATGTCCAAATACTATAATGTATCACTAAATTGAGTTTTTTCTCTGTGCAGGCTATACTTTTTAAAGGGTAATATATATGAAGCTGATACAATGCCACATAACATTTCTGCATGACAACAGTTATCTTCAAGAGCCAATGAAGATTTGGTTATAGAAGATTTGTGTTGACATTTCTATAAACAAGAGCCAATTAGCACCATAATACATTACGCCATCTTTGTTTACGACGATTTGGCATAGGTGATAAGTAATTAATCATATAAACACTGATAAACGGCCATTAAATAAATGCTTTGAAGCAAAGCATCAATTTGATAACAAGAATTATCCCAGATAAATATCATTGGGACATTCATCTTCAAAATTTAACTTCAACTATTGGATGCTAATATTTTAATGCGAATTAAAAAAAAAATTACACCAGTAATTAAAAGGTGAAACGGTTAAAATACTAAATGTAATCCTGTTGTCCGACTACAGCACTTTAGCCTTGAAGCAGAACTCATTTTCTACTCAATCTACACATTGCTAGCAGCACTTTCAATCTTGTTATCAATACACCAGGAATAACTCTTTCTATTCATACAGTTTGATATTGCGTACCTTATTTGAAAACAAGCTTTTTTCAGTCATTAAATTTAATTGATCACTGAAAGAATCTCATCAAATCTAAAATTGTAATTATGATTGGAAATTTCAACGGTTAACTGTCAAAAGATATTGAAAACTTGTGACAATCACACAACAAATGTAAAATTTTACCTGTACACATGTAATCTCTAAATAAATCAACAACACACTTGCATAAGGATGGTATTAACTACTATACAAGGCAAGATAATTTTAACAAGAGCTTCAACCCTTACAGCGCGGGGACAGACTTTAGTCGTCAGAATCTGACGTCTGTAGACGTCAGATTCTGCCGTCTAAAGTTGATCCCCGCACTGTAAGAGTAGAAATATTTCTAATGGCCGTATACCCATCACATAGGTATTCAAATGAATCGGAAAGAGATAACTAAGACAGTTCTGATGATTTTAAATTAGAAAAAACACTTTGGTCTCCAAGGTTCTCTATAAAAAAATTCAGTGCTTCAAGGGTTAAAGCCAAATGCCTCTATGATCCGCGCCCTTGTGATAGGAACACACAAAGGCACACCTAGGCCAACCAGTACACCCTCTGGGTGATGTGAGTGTAAAATATGAAAGGAATCTCAAAGAGATTTCAGAGATATGCTCTGTAAATACTGTTGCTCAGTTAGTTTGTTTTTATTTATTATGGCTCAGAGGTGTAGTCAAAACCTCAAAAGGCACATACTACAATAGTGGGTGGAGTATGGGAGCAATATGAAACAGATGCCCCAAGGGGGTTTCAGATATGTGCTCTGGAAACGAAATTGTTAACTGTTTTGACTCGGAGATATAGGACAAAAGTATCCACAAAAAGGTATCCGGAAAAGAGCTGTTCAGGTCAGATTTGGGCAACAGATTCTCCAACCATTTTATCTCAGAGAAGTGGGTAAGAAAGTAGGTCAGAAGTCAGAACCCACAAAAGGCATATTCACACCACCTAAGGGATGTTTGGTGTGCAGTATGAAAAAACACCCAAGGAAATATTCTCCGGAAACGAGATGGCTAGTCTCTAAGCTCTTTTGGCCCATCTACACCCCCACGTGATGTGTGTGTGCAATAAGAAAGAAATCCCTCAAATGGATATCCAAGATATGCTCCAGGATAGAGATTGTTAGTCTCTAACAATCTGTTTTGGCTTAGAGATGTAGATCAAAAGTAGGTCAAAGGTTGTAACTTCCAAAGGCACATATATACCCTCTAAGGAATAAGGGGGTGCAGTATGAAAAAAATCCCTAAGGTTCTTTAATGCTGTGGAAATGAGATAGTTAGTCTGTAAGCTGTGGACAGACAGACGGCTGACCAGCCAGACAACCGGGGTGACACTATAACCGGGACATCGAAATTGGGCGGGGATAAAATGATATTTTAAATGCCTTCCTCTCATCCAATATTTCACTTCATTTTATCGCTCCACATTTGCACTTTATTAGATAAAAAAACATGTGGTTAGGTCAAGTCCTATATCACTATTTCATTTATTTAATGCATCAAGAAGCATATTATATCAAGAAGTATATTATCAGATCAAAGGGTTATTTTTATGCTAATCTCAAACGCATATCCTGAAAGAATCATTTGTTCAAAATTGATATAAATTTTTCTCAAAGTTATACAAAATGTTACATTGGCCACACAACACATTCAATGCTGGACTCTAACCTTCCTCTTCTGGATGGCAGTAGATTAGGCCCTTATTATTAAATATTTGATGCATGCAGTACATTATATACAATACATTACTGCGTATCAAACAATCAATCAGCAACAATTTCTGGCAAAGTTATTTCTAATACTGTAATATGTAAAGTAAGTGATAAATGATTAAATCACTTAGCTAGCAATACTCATTCAATTTGTTATGTCATATCACATACGAAACATGTTTTGCACATATTGCTTTGCAAATGGGAGCGCAAAATAACAATATAAATTAAAGCAACACAATCAGGCTACAATCATCAGAAACTCAGTATTTTTGTTTTGGCTGCTTAATATGGCCATAAGATGTGAACATGTCCATAGAATAATTGCGAAAGTCTTATTTTGGTCTGCTGTGGCAACGTAGCATGTGTAGCACAAGATTTTGCATACTGCAAAATTTTTAAATTCACCTTTGTTTCCACTGCACAATTTTTGTTCTACTGTAACCTCCTGCTTTCTTTTTGGGTTACAGCTAGCAGTTTAACACGAGTATTCCGACACATAATTTGTGCACACCACGGCGTGTAATGCTCCAAGAGAGAAGCGAACGCTGTTTACATGAAGAGGGAAAGCTCCATTTATCAGTTATTGTGTATTTCTTATTTTGGACATGCATGCCCGAAATCAAATTTTATCCTTATTTCTCGCCAAATGCGCAACACAAAATTTTAAAAAATTACTTAATTCTAGTCTATGAACACATTGACATATCATAGACAAATCAAGAAGCTAAATTAAAATATTCCTTTTTTGCCTGATTGTGTCGCTTTAACTACAAAATTCATTGGTGAAATACAAATTTGTGTTATTTTAAAAATGGTCTGATTTGGTAAACTGACAAGATATTATTTTTTGTGAATGATTTTGATCCCGCTTAATTACCTATAGAAATAAGTGTGACATTTAGCAATAAAGCAGCAGTGGCCATGACACCTTAGAGACTGTATATATTCAGGGAGGCGCTTAAGGGGCATAGCAGGAAACATTTTATGCTTTTAACCTCAGATATATGATATATTGGAACATTTCTAAATAAGATGTTAATTGTGAGCGTAATCAAGTTATCATAATATGGTGTTCTTACCTTGATGCTGTTTCTAAATTTGTGATCTGTATTATAACAATTAATCTTGCTAATTTTACTTTTCCCAAAAGGCCTAACTATAAAACCTACAATATCATAATTATTACATTAAGCTGAAATAGGCAATTTTCACCACCAGATGGGGATAACAGTGACTGCAGGGGAAATGGGCACAAAAGGAAAAAATACTTGGGGGATTTCACCAACCTAATAGTTGACAAGGAATCATAATGATATTTTATTTTTTAGCATTGTACACAATGTGTGTGTCAGTAAGACGGGCATTGCAACTTCGTAATATTTTTAAATTTGTAATTATAGTTACAGTAGAATATTTTATGTTTCAGCTCATCTGCGGGAAAATAAGTGGTGTGAATAAGAACACTTCTACATTACCCTTCAAGCTAATTAACCCCTTAACCGCCGGTGCCGCATATATTCGAGTTTTTTTTTATTAGCACATTATGTACCACCTTTTGAACATGTTAAAGATAAAATGTGACATCAATAAGCAATATTTGAAAACAGTTGACCTCCATTTTGTCAAATCTGAATAATTTCCACTCACTTGAAGTTGTGGATCGCGTCAGCAAGACACAACTTCAAGTGGGTGAAAATTCAGGTTGAATAATTTGGCGGTTAAAGGGTTAAATTATATTTTAACATAATTAGCGTCCCTACTCACTCTCAACACTGGAGTGAATAGGTAAACTTTCATATCAATTAACAAAAATATATTTCAAAAACCTTTTTCAAACCCATTGATACACATAATGTATGGCCACAAAGTTAATCCACTAACACATTTTTTTTCTTAATATTTATAGGTTAACTTAAAGATCATCTCTATTCACACCGATTGTCCAGTATATCACCTTTTTCGAGAATTTGATGGTGGACATAAAAATACTTTTTAGAGTGATTTTTAATGACAAAAGAACCAATAATTCAGTATTACTGCACAAATTAACTGGTTCTGGTAAATCAAACAATCAACTATAGTTTGGGAGCACGACGCTTCAGCTATTTTAAATAAGGTATGATATAACTTTCAATTACTTGAAACACAGTAAACAAAGTGTTGCATTTTACATCACTTTGTAGGATACGGAAATAAAAATGCTTGTCTTTAACATGAGATATTAAAATATGCTATATAAAATAGAACCTGCTATTAGCAGTCAGTCTTATGGGCAGTCAATGACCTCCTATAGGGAGGTCATTTGGCCATTCCTCAAAATGACATTTCTATGGGTAGCTACCAGCATTCCAAAGGCTGCTTCTCATAGCAGGTTCTACTGTTGTGTGTCAACAGCCTTAACAAGTCGACCATATCAATGGTTGCCTGCAACAATGGGGCAAGTACCTCATATGGCTTATAATTGAAACAATGTGACAACTAGACTTTGAATTGAAATACTATTGCAAACAACATGACAAGCGGGAATATTTTTTAAATATACAAAAAGGCACAAACGTCACAAACAAGGTACAAATGGCACAAGTTACAAGTCACTGTCTAGAGCTACATCCCTAATATAGAACTGTTGCAAACAACAAAGGGACAAGTCCAATTGACTACAAATAAATCCATAATATAGTCAAATTGTAGCAAACAACACAGGACAAGTCCAATTGGCCACAAGTAAATCCCTAATATAAACAAATTTGTCACAAACAACAACGGGACAAGTCACCTTGTTTTTTGTGACAAACAGGACATGTGATATATAGAGGAGGGCGTCTATGATCCCTTGTTGTAGGCAACCATTGATATATGTGATTGTTAGTCTTACACACTCTTTACCAGTTGCGTGTTACAATTATCCCAGCAGACATGACACCTAGCCCAATTTTAGTCAGAGTGAATTATTCAACACTCACCAAAATTAAGATAGTGTTGCAGCAAAATCCCTTGTTGTTTGGGACATAATAATTAATACAATTTGTACTGCAGTGAGACATGATGTGTCTCGAACGACATAATAACTTTTTAGTATTCACTTAAAGAAAGCTCTTTAATTACTCAAATAATAAGAGTAGAGAGTGCATGTAACTTGCATCAATTGAAAAATTAAATGCTTATAAAGATAACATACACCCATTTAAGGTGATGCAGCACAAAACAAACTATTAGAATTTATGAAGAAAGTGGCTTCCACGGCTGGTCAAACGTTGGGTAAATGTTGAGCTAACAACAACTTTGGCACAGCATTGAGCTAACTTTATACAGCATCAGGTGAGATAGGGCCTAATCCACTGTTGATTGAATGCTGGTCCAGCGTCACAGACGCTGGACCAGCATTCAATCAACAGTGGATCAACTGCTATATAAAATATTGACAATAAGAAACAGGTTTAATAATAAGGCCTCATAAGTGTTCAAGTGTCAAACAGGTACATTGTTCATCAATTTATCTGATGAAGCCAATTACATATGCAATAATACATTTTGTGAAGATGATCCAGAAGGCAACAGACAACATGCTTAACTAGTTCATCCATAGGTTCATCATCGTATAATATAATGTTTGCATACTGACATTTTATCAGTACATTGGCACGTGTTTCTGCTATCTGGTTCTATCTGTAAAAAAAATAAAAAGTAGTTTCTTTATTCAAATATATAGGCCATATGTGTGCAATGGATTAAATTGGGTGTTTTTGTTAATTAAGATACAAAGTAAGATGTGACTCTTTTTAGCACAAAACCATTCCAAGCATTCTCATAATCAATCTTTCCACTTTCATTCAACGTGTCAAGTCATTTTAAGAATTTTTGTGAAAAAAATTAATCACTTCATTAGTCATAGAAATAATCCAAACACCATAACCATTCTGACTGTATCAGGAATCTGTAATAATAAAAAGCCACCCCTCTACTTATCAGGCTATTTTTGAGTGAGAGCTAAAATATTTGTCAGCAGTAGAAAAATGACTAAACCTGTAAGTATCCATACTCAACATCACTTAAACAAAACTTTCAGACCACACCATGTTTTAACTTTTTCTGCATACCATTTCACACCCCCTATTTGAATGAATTTGTTGTAGATAATGCAATGCAATTTTCTTTGCCACCATTAAAGGGGTATGTTTTACAAAACATGTATAAAAGAATTTGAGTCAATTTCACATGTCTCATGTCGAAAAAATACAATATGGAGAGAGTACCATTGGATAGCACATAGCTGGAGTTTTAATATGACACCAAGAACATGAAATTATGTTGATCCGGAGCTGATCATTTTAGTGACGCAAATGGTTCAATATTTAAAAAATAAAAATGGAGAAATTTTTGCTTTAAAGTCATGGCAAAAATTTGATCCTAAGTTCTATATAGTATAAAAAAATAGTTCCTTATGGCCAAACAGGAATTTTCGGCCAAACCTGGAAATTTTCTAGCTGTAGTTTTTAACGATTGATTTTAAAGCCCATGATGTTTACTTTCAAAATCTTCTGGGTGGGTTTTGGTTAACTTCAAACATTTTTAAAAAAATGGGTAAAATCCAAGATGGCCGCCAGTGACCATTTTGAAAACAAATTAACAACAAATCTGATAATCAAATTAATCATGTGATATGTCATCTCTGACTAATATTGGGGCGTAGAGCCCATCTGTGGCCTTAAAATGATCATTCTAGGCTTTAAAGCAACAAAATTTGACCAAAAACAAAGTTCGCTATTATTGGCCCATATCATGCTTATTGCCCATTTTCTAAACTTGTACGCAGCCGACATGCGACTCATTTCATGCAGTTGGGTCACAAAGTACGAAAAAAAACATTTTCTAAAGTGAGTTATTTGACTAACTGAGCATCTATAAGAGATGAAATTTGTTCTGTGCGAGAAAATTATCCAATTTGCTTCAAGCTTATTCTGACTTACTTAACATGGGTGGAACACGTGGCATTTCACATTGTTCACACTTATCTAGTAGCGGATGGTTGAGAAAAGTACATGCCACACACGACCATTGTACGTTATCATCGTCTTGAGGTGGTAGACGAGGGGGAGGTGGTCTTACAGGAGGAGTACCTGGAATAAAAGCATAATTGTATTTATAATAGTTTAGTATTATAGTGAAGTGCAATAATTGGAAAAATTATTTTTTTACATCAAGACTTGCCACAACAATGTAATTCTTTGATACTGGCCATGAACTGCTGAATACATCTGCATGATTTTGCGAAAGAAAACATTACTTTTAAAGTGTGATTGTACGTAAACCTGTGACACGGTATGTAAACATCTTCAGGTTATAATTAAATAAAAATATAACCATTTAGCAATATTGTATTCATGCATAAGATATTGAAAATAATATTGTGAAGAATAGTCAAACTAACGTGAACTGGACACAGACGCTGGTGAGGAAGATAAACCAGGCATTTCCAAAGATGAAGTAGTGTGCACAGAACCTTGCTGTCCAGGCTGAAGTGTACCATAAAAAGAAGTTTGTTCCTGAGGATTTGCAACAGCTGAAATAGTTAATTTGTAATTGAATAATTATGGCATTTACAATTTTCTACAAATTTTTATCAGCAAAATGGTCATAACTAGAGTTGCATTTGAGAAAGCATTCCTCTGTAGAAATGATGAGAGGTGAAAAAATACACTAGATTGAACACTTGATGTTCATATATAATATTTTCATGATATAAACCTTTAACTGTGAGTGAACTTGCTTAACCCTTCATGGTCACATCAAATGTAATGGGTTTTCTAATCAGAAAAAGATGGAGAGTGACAGTCATCGATGATAAAATGTTTCATCTAAGATTCATAAGGGACATGGTGCCACCTATAATTGGGGCATCAAATGACAAAGTGTATCAAAGTACATTAAATGAGGGTAAACCTGAATACAGTAACTTGAAAAAACAAGTATATTTCAAAAGAGTATAATCTCACGTTTGACATTGTCTAGGATATCCATTTGACGTGTCATTAGCTGTATGTCAACCTGCAACTTGCAGGCAACTTCTCGGAGCTGCTGCACGTCTTCTACCTACAGGTATAAATATATATTATAATAATTAAGTGACCCATCTGCACGAAAGCAGTTGCATTGCATATTTTTTTAGAAAATGACATGATGCTATATACTGAACGAGAACACAATGTACATGGTCGAATCCCCGAAGCTATGAATTTTTTTGCATTTTGAAACAAACATTTCTATTATTAAATAATTACAAAAAAATTCAAAGTTTAAAAAATAACATCCCCAAAGAAATATTTTATCAATAATATACATTATATACCTTTCACGCTTTATTATTGTAAACTGATTACAAAAAGATAGAATAAACCACACAAAAGGTAGATATTAACAAAAATTATTTATGTTATTTATATATACATGTTATATATACATGTACAAGTACATAACAATATAATAAATCAGACCACATGTTTTTTCCTCTTTTTTAAAACAAATGTGTTTTTCTGCCTGGCGCATGCATTGGATGATTGCTGATTTCCAAAAAAACACAGTTAATTTCAGGAGATAAAAAAATCATTCCGAAAAAACCCTACCCTAGTTTATTTCAGTCTCATTTATCCAGCATGTTTTTTTGCTTTTTCATTCCGTCGACCTTATTAACTTTTCCAGAAATTTGCCAAATGCTTTTTTTTGGTTGCCCTCATTAACTTTTGCAGCAATAGGTTTAACGATTTTTTCTTATTTGTTTTTTCCCCCCCTCCCTCCATTAGATTTTGTATTTTTTCTCATCTAAGAAGAGAAAAATGAAAATATGATTCATTGGGTATCTTGTATTTTTTTGGCATTTCTGCACTTCAGAAAAAAGGGCTATGCGAAACTGCCACTTTACAAAGTGGCAGTTTAGCACCTTCTCCCAAGGAGACGATATGATATGCAAACGGTGTTCATTTGCGTACGATATGGCAAAATACAGCACTCGTTCCACGAATAAGGTGTGAGCCATTAGGCGAACACTTTATTCATGGAACATGTGCTGTATTTCCCCATATCACACAAAAAATGAACAACATTTGTATTTTCTCACACGATGAGGTCACACATGACAATAATTGCAGTACCTTTCATTTCAAACTACAGCTAGAGTGCGATATGGGCTGATACCGATATACGTCTCATAGTGAAAACCACTGCACAGAGTGTGAGAATTGGTGTGAATGGAATGGTGAATATGCAAAATGCAATTCATACAACAGAAGGATAAAATAAATTATGATCAGGAAGGAAAGAGTAATACCAATTATTATCATATCTAATTCTACATAATATCAAAATCACATGTCCCAAAAAGTAGTTAGGGATACAGGTTATTCAATTGCTTTTAATACACGTAATATGATTCAAAATCTTGACTGTAACTCACATTTGAAATTATTAAATTAATTGGATCATTAAAATTTTTAAACAAATGTGTGATTGATGATAAATGCAAACAGTGAATTAATAATTAAATCATAATTATGGCTAGAGTTTAATAGTAACTGCTGGCATTGCTGGCATCCTACCTTGGGAAAACTGTTCGATCTTACAAGGCGGCGATGATTAGCGGTTTTTTCAAGCTGCTTCACTTCAGTCTGCATGCCATTCAACATTTTTCTAGCTTCTTCTAAATCCTTCACCAACTTATCCATCCGAGCACGTTGGTGAAGAACAAGTGCTGAATAAAGAGACACAGTTGAACATAAATTAACAAATCTTGCCAAATTGGGCCTTGTTTCCATTCACCCAGAAATTTCACAATATTTTACTCACTTTGAGAAGTGCTGCAATTCCTACCTCGCATTAAATAATCAACAAATTATAATATAAAATCAAATTGAAGCTACATCAAGCTACGTCAGAAATCCGCAGTAAATTTAATCCCTGCTAAATTTACTATGAAAAAAGTTGGAAAGTGTCACGTTAACCCAGTTTGGGGAGTGATGGATAATACATAGGTTTGTTCACATCATAGTTTTATTATTAAACAGCTGAAATCAATATTGTGGATGAAATTATGAAAATATGCTGTGAATTTCCATGGTACATGTATGTGTCTATGTGTTACTAGTTATGTTACCTACATGTGTTACAGTTGCTCATACTTTATAGGGTTATATGCATCCCCTTGAAATATTGACCATTAAATATTGACCTTCAAATAAATTGCCCACAAAATATAACAAGATCACATTCAACAATAAGATCACCAATATTACTGAACTGGTCAAATTAAAGTAAATTGTGATAAATTGTGATAAATCGACCATTTTGATATCATTTCAGCCAATGACCTTGTCCGAAAACTGGTTATTGACAACAAGCAGAACAAATTTCGACAAAGCACATGAATAAC
The DNA here is from genome assembly GCA_964017125.1 of Flabesymbios commensalis. NCBI lineage: Eukaryota > Metazoa > Annelida > Polychaeta > Terebellida > Flabelligeridae > Flabesymbios > Flabesymbios commensalis. Next base: position 40,170,712 of record OZ024907.1, read on the forward strand.
TTTGCAAACTAGTTATTTTGCCCACAAGGAAATGTTAACGTCAGGAACACCAGGAATGAGTTATATTGGTGAAAAATAAACAAAATTCGTCAGTGAATTTTCTGAGAGCTAAATCCATTTGCACATAAGCCTGTGACAGCAAGGGTGCAAGTGGAAAACTACCATCCTATCAAATATGACTGCAATCCAACCAACGGTTATTAAGTTATTGTGCCCACAAGCTTTTTGGTGTCCATTTTGGAAAATGGCCGCTTATGTTCCCCCAAAAATATAATTGAAGAATAGCGCAGTCACATAGGTCATATACATGATACATACAAAATAAATGTGTAAAAAATTATTTTGCTAAAAAATTTGAACCCCCCCCCCAAAAAAAAAAGAAGTGCCCCCAAAAAACTTTGCTAAACTTGGAGAGACTACTCCAATATTAAAATAAATACAATTTTGAAAAATTAGAAAAAATGACAACCACCACACCCCCACTATGTCAATTTTTTTTTTAATGGCATTGGCAGCTATTTTGTTTTTAATGGATACATCCAAAAAGTTAATCAGAAATATCTAGAGAACGTACTAAAGTTGAAAGCAATCCGTCCAACAGTTCTCGTGCCCACAAGCTTTCTGGGCGGCCATCTTGAAAAATGGAGGTTTTTAGATTGATGCCCTAAAAATATATATGGGAGAATTGCCCTGTGACATAGGTCATATAATGAAAAATTAAAAAAATTAATAGTAATTTTTTTTAGGTTAAATTGAGGATACGTTTGCGGCGGCGGAGACGGCGGCAGCAGAGATGGAAAAATGCTAAACACTATAAGCATTCAGATCTTCATCAAGGATGCCTAAATATTACTATAACTAGTATAAGCAATAAGGAATGCTTAATGACAATAATAGTCAGCACTTGTATTGTTTAGCATTTTCCCGCCAGCTGCGGTGGACAAATACTAAACACCATAAGCATCTCGATAGCATAGGGGATGCATAACCACATGTAAAGTGTATATTTACATACTTACATTTGGTATAGTGCTGATCATCACTGTTAATACTGCCTGAACGACTAGTTTTTAAGTCGTTTGGAGGAGTACCAGCAATCAAATCAGGAGCTGGTTGGTTCCACTCTACCTGCAAACCATGCTCAGGTAGCTGCAGTGGCAGAATAGGTGCAGTTCCTTGTGGCATAACAGCTACAGGAGTGTCCATTAGGCTGGCTGGCTGACACTGTTGATGAACTGTATGCTGGTTGCTGCGTTGATGTTGCCATGACTCTAGTGGCACAGCCTGTTGTGGAGGATGGTATGCCAGGTTATTTTGAAATTGTCCAACGCGTGAAGAAGGCATTGACACTGGACCAACAGTTTGATGTTCACTTGTAAATGTAGAGCTAGGGGGGAAATTGCTGCTGGGTGGTTGGTGTACAGGGTTCGTTGGTTTGTAAAGTTCATCATACTGATCACCACTTGTGCTTAAGTCTATATCGGCTGTTGTGATATATTTACTTCTTGCTTGCTGATCAGATGGAAATGGCTGCTGCATTGCATATGAATGTCCTTGGTATGACTCAGTGGGCAACGGTGTAGGAATCATTGCGAGTGATGTAGGGGATGTAGTGAAACTACTGTGAGCTGAAGATAGTTGTGGTGGATTGGAAGGGGAGACTGGGTGTTGTTTGCGAGGCGTCACTTGAGGATATCCCTGCCAGCTCGGAGGACTATTTGGTGAATACCCTGTATTGTTTATCCTCCTGCCTTGTTGAAGGGCTTTATCAAAGCCTACTGGTCTCTCAGCATTTCCGACAGAAGCTCTGGCAAGATTATCTGTCTGTTCTTGCCACATTTGCTGTGGCACACCTCGCATGTCATAGCCAAGGCTAGGCAGATAAACATGGCTTTTCTGGGGTGTCTGCATGGATGTGGGGGGGATTTGGTAAGGAGGTTGGTAATAGCCCTGCGGTGAATGTTGTGGCTGTGGAACATAACCTCCTGTGTGATTAACATTCAAACGAACTTGCGTATGAGGATGATAAATATTGGTGAGCTTATCAGAGTTTGGTGGTCCCTGTGTCGCACTTGGGCTGTAAGGCATTCCTGTAAATGTTCTCACCCTTGCTTGAGCAGGAATTGAATAGTCTAATGGCCTTGATGTGCTTGGCATGCCAGAATGTCCTGACAAATCATGCTGCACAGTGGAGGTGTAGTGAAGTGGGTACTGGCCATGAGCTGTTCCAGTACTTGTCACACTACCACGGCTGTCTGTGGAATCACTTCTGGGTCGAAAATCTTCAGGAGTGGTAGCGTGGGAAGTTTCATTCTGACGTGACCTTCCACTTGATGGCGTTGTGATATGCAAGTTTCCTGCTGCAACCGACAGCTGGCTGGGGCCATAAATATCATCTGTTTCCATCTTCATGTATAGTAAATAGATTCTGTAATATACAAAACAATAACTTTTAATAGCTTGCCATTAAGAGGGTATATATCTATCTTTACCCTAAAAAGTGAGCCATTTTTCGCGCGTGGCTGCACTAAAACTATATTCTCGGGGTTTTGAAAGGGGCACAGCCCCTTCGCGGTAAACGGTGATGGCACATGGTTGAGACAATGACTCACTTTGCTTCTCCTGTGCACGTTTGTGTTTTTTGTGGGCCATCTTGAATTTATGCAAATATGGACCGAATGTCTGGTACTAAAAAAGTTGAAATCATATTATTTTTCGGATCAGAAAAGTAAAAGAAGTGTACAAATGATATTCCAAATTATGCCAATTTTGTAGGTTAGAGCATCTGACTATCTCGTACGTTTTTTTTTTAAATAGCTCTCTCGCAGGGAATCATGCTGTACAAACTGTTTTTATACATACAAATGTATTCGATGATGCCTCGGAATATTTCTCTCAGTATCGACTGAAGCCCGTCTGCTAAATAAGATGGCCACACTGACAAAAGGATGAGTTCAAAATATTCAATGAAAATTGCTTTCAAAAAGGATATTACATCGTCATTCAGCTGCTAAGACATGTTGATGAGAGAACTACAAGTGACCTACAGCAGGTACCACACACATGCATATATGAAAATGATAATTTAATTTTATGCTGTTTCCAATGAGAATGTATTGATGCTTATTGAAAGTAAATTCATAATTAAAGTACATATATAAATATATGTATAAACAAATATGTATATTAATGTTTTGTTTGTTGTTTGACAATTTCAGTATCCCTGTGAAAAACCTAATAATAAAAACAAAACTATACCCAGAGTCACATTAAAAGTGATCAACCAGGATCGCATGTTTTTCGCTGATTTCTCGGTCAAATGTCAACCGATTTGCATGAAATTTCGTAACAATCATATTTCAACAGAATCTTAATATCCCTGAAATTTTCGTAAAATTATATAACATATTTCAAAAGTTAGACCATTTGACATGTAGTAAATTGAAATTACGACGTCCCTCTATAAACCCATTGAACTAATTCTAGAATTTTATTACATGTCAAATAGTCTAACTTTTGAAATATTAAATATAATTTTGCGAAATTTTTACCGCTGTTAGGATTTGAATAGAAAATGGCCTTTGCAAAATTTCAAGAAAATTGGTTCAGACTTGACGGAAAAATCGCCGAAAATCATGCGATCCTGGTTAATTTGACGGCGAGTATAAGCAAAAATTAGGAGGATCTCTTTCACAACATAATAAATAACCATAAATTCCCTAAAAAATTGCAACAAAAAAATAATTTACGCCTTGCATGAAAAAAAATCATTTCAAATGGGACTCTTTAGAATTGGACCGGACTCTCTGGTTTTTAAAGGAGAGAGTCCTTCTGCCACACTGGAAATTTGGCCTAAAAGTGTGCACTGCTATAGTCTGTCCGACGGTGGAGGATGGTCCAAAATGAAAGTTAGCTTTTTGGTATCCAGTCAGTCAATTCTCAAGCGATTGTCACGAAATTTTGCAACCATTACCGTATATCCCCGTGTATAATGCGATGTTTTTTCTTAGCTATTCATGTCGCAAAAAGGCACCTCGTATTATACATAGATGTAGAATTTAAACAAATTTTTAGCTCTCTTGCGGTAAGTTCAGCGGTTAGTTCTCTAGCGGTAGAACGTATAGGCCAGTCAGCGTGTTTGGTAAGCAGGCCTATACACACGATACAACAAGACTGTGCCTTTCCAACTATTAGCAAACAAGAGACGTTCACCCAATGCTGGTACATTGTTGGGCCACCGTCGTCGACGCTGACACAACAATGTTCCAACATTGGGTGAATGTGTCGTGTTTGCTGGGTACTTACATTATTGCCGACGCGCGTGGCACCTTTGACACGGGCAGAAAAATGACGCCGTTAGTCTGCAACCAATTCACACTCCTGACCTGCTCATTTATATTAATAATGATTAAATCTAAGATCGCCTTTCATATGGGAGTGTTCTATTGTGTACGACAAATCTGAACATGATATTTTCATATTGGAATGAGAGAATGCGTTGACGAAATATAACAAGATATCACTGATTATATCTCCTATCGCAAATTCTATACATGTAGGCCTCAGAATGTCCATATTGCTGGGATAACATTAACGCCTACCGCTGTTGCCGCGGCTGATGCGGTATTGAGCAAATGGTGGTATCTGTTAGCTGTAGTTCATGGAGCGCTGCTGTGTTATTGCACCCTGACACCTTATACAACCAAACACCTATTGTGTCTAGCATGGTCTAGACAGTGCGGCTAGTCTTACAATCACATTCCATTATGGAATGTTCTTATTTGAGCACGACGATATTTAAATATGGTCTTAGTAATAGATAAATTAAAATAATATAAATTTGTCGGCGAAAGATAAATACGGGTATTTTAAAATCTGTGTGTATATATATGTAGCCTATTCAGGCCTCAGAATGTCTGCCGATCGAGACAGTCCCGATGACATCCACTCTGCCGTGGAAAATGAAAATACAGCATCTGCTTACTTTATAAGTAAGCAGATATTGCCCTTTGGTTTTGCAGAGCTGTACTGTTGCCGTTGTTCCCGTCATTGAGCATCGTCTATACAGGTGTCACGGCGCTATTTAGTAGAATAAGATAATATCCATGCCTCACATTTAGATGGCCCGGAACGCTGCCGACCGGGACGCTGCCGACATCCAAAATTTGAGGTCGTATTATACAGAGGGGTAGACGTTTTTCAGGTCATCCGAGGCCTCAAATCTCAACTCGTATTATACATGGCGTCGCACTATACGCGGGAATATACGGTAGGCCTATTAGGCTATTATCTAGTCATTTGGCAACAACACTGAAAATTTTGCAGAATTCCATTTAGTATTTCAAAAGTTAGACCATTTGACATGCAACGCAATTCTGAGAATAAACCGGAATGAAGTTAATGGGTTTATACATGTTATAGAGGAGCGTCATAAATGGACATTTAAACTACATGTCAAATGCCTGCAATGGTCTAACTTTTGAGACTATCCAATATTTTTTTACGAAATTTTCAGGATAGATGCTAAATGAGTAGAAAATAGGGTTTACAAAATTTCATGAAAATCGCTTGAGAATTGACTGACTGGATACCGAAAAGCTAACTTTCATTTTCGACCATTCGCCACCGTCGGACGGACTGTAGTCTGTAGACCTATTAAAATGTCAAATTCTCCCTCTTTCACATCGAGTAGTTACTATTAGGCTAATGTTAATAGGCCTACGCTGTTCTGTTTACTTCACAGTTAAATGTGTCACTGTCAGTGTCAGAAAAATAAATGAGAAAAGTGAAAACCAAATCGAATCATGTTGACAGGTGGGCCTAGATCTAAGCCTAGTTAACAGACTATTTTGCCTACCACTTTTTATCCTTTTTGAAACAAGACCACTGATTTAACTAAAAATACTTTCATATTTTTGCAAATCTTTTCAAAACATATATAATATTTCACTCGTAGTAAATTTCTTTATTAAAATTCTATCCCAACATTTTCTTCTATCATGGATTCCCACAGCACGCAGGTGCGTGAGATCAATTGCTTCCGTTTTGTGATTGCTGATGATAGATTGGTTGCTGTACAATAAACAGCTTTCGAAATTTACAATTCAACAAGCCTATATTTTATTCTAGAATCCGGTTTAAGGTACCCTTATTTTGAGAAGTATATTTTCCACAAAGACGACACTGATTGATGTTACAGTCGGAGCCGTAAAGCTAGACCAAAAAAAAAAACATTTTAGTTCAGCAGATTAGATTTAATTATAATCGATCAAGGTAGATCTAGGCCTATTGTGCATTTTGGGATAAAAGCATGAAATTTGGTACAGTCATACATTGGTATCTAGTTTCAGCTATGAGGCCAAGCCAAAATACAATTATTTTTATATTTATGACCAATATAAAAAACGTTATATTTCTACCATTTGAAAAATGTGACTGGCGAATTATTTACACTATAAATCTATAAAATGTGCAACAATTACACAAAATCTGTCAGAATAATGCAATCTTATTTTTGAAATTCTAATAACGGATATAAGGGATTTTTTCAAAATGGCCGCCATTTGACTGGCATATGATTTACACTTTGAATCTATAAAATTTCCTACAAGAACACAAAATGTTTTGCAGTTTTGTTTTCCAAAGCTGTCAGTCGGCACTGAATCTTGGCTTGACAAGGATACCACTACCAGTGAAATTTTCCCTCCTGAATACCAAGTTTTGCGTAAAGATCGAAATTCGAAAGCCCGAGGAGGAGGAGTCTTTATTGCTGTCAGAAAACATTATGACATGACCCTCCTCCCTGATTTAGAAACCAATTGTGAAATTTTATGGGCTAAAGTTCAGATATCGGCATCAAAATCTTTAACCCTCGGGTGTTTTTATAGACCTCCTGACTCCAAAATTAGTAGCCTACTTCAGAAGAACTTGTGAAATCTTTAGACCTCATACCAAAAAATTCAAATCAGACCATTGTCCTGGGAGGTGATTTTAACCTGCCTGGTATTGACTGGGACAATGGAGTAGTAAATCCTAAAGCAGCAAACAAATCACAATACGAGCTGCTTTTGTCAAGCCTAGATACACATGCCTTGGCCCAAATTCATAAAGAACCAACTAAAAAAGAAAATATTTTGGACCTCCTGATCACAAATAAACCTGGTTTGATAAAATCTTCTCATAGTGTACCTGAAATCTCGGATCACTGTGCTGTTGTGACCGAACTGGATATTGACCCACCCTACCGTCGTACAAAACCCCGCCCAGTGCGTCAGTTCAAAAAGGCTAATTGGGAAGCTATCAGGCAACAAATTAGGAGCTGCTGGACCCCTTTTTCAGAAAACAGTCCCAGCCGTTCTGTTAATGAAAATTGGTTGAAACTTAAATCCATCCTAAATCAATGCCTGAACAAATTTATACCAACTAAAATGACGTCCCCTCGGGAAAATCTACCTTGGCTATCCAAATCACTCCTTGCATCTATTCGGAAAAAAACATTTTTATATAGCAATGCCAAGCGAACGAATAAAGCTGACCTTTGGGCAAAATATAAATTATGTAAACAGCAGACCCAGCGTGCCATCAAAACAAACTTTCTGAATCTTTAGAACAAAAAAAATCAAAACCACTCTGGCGGTATATTAAATCTAAACGTCAGGATGGAAATGGTGTCTTTCCCTTGAAGGAAAACGGCCAGCTGCATTCAGATAGCAGACGTAAGGCCGAAATACTAAACAACCAATTTTGCTCAGTTTTTACCTCGGAAGACACCACGAATATACCTAAATTAACAGGACCACCGAATACTGAAATGCCTAAATTCGAAATTACCGTTCAAGGTGTAACTAAGTTACTTGAGGGTTTAAACGGCGGAAAGGCATCTGGACCGGACGAACTCCCGAACCTAATTCTGAAGAATGCTGCCAACGAAATATCTCCCTTTCTTAAAATTATTTTCGACCAATCTCTACAGACGGGCAAATTACCAGATGACTGGGTAGAGGCTAATGTTGCCCCAGTCTTCAAAAAAGGGGATCGGCACTCTCCGGCAAACTACAGGCCGATATCCCTCACATGTGTTTGTGCCAAATTACTCGAACACATCATTTGTAAACAAATTATGTCCCATTTTTCGGAAAACAAAATTTTAACACCTGTACAGCATGGCTTTCGATCAAAACACTCTTGAAGGAAAACGGCCAGCTGCATTCAGATAGTAGACGTAAAGCCGATTCGAAATACTGACCAACCAGTTTCGCTGAGTCTTTACCTCGGAAGACACCACGAATATACCTAAATTACCAAGACCACCAAATACTGAAATGCCTAAATACCGAAACTACTGTTCAAGGTGTAACTAAATAACTTGAGGGTTTAAACGGCGGAAAGGCATCCGGACCAGACGAGCTCCCGAACTTAATTGATTCTGAAAAATGCTGCCAACGAAATATCTCCCTTTCTTAAAATTATTTTTGACCATTCAGACGGGCAAATTACCAAATGACTGGGTAGAGGCTAATGTTGCCCCAGCCTTCAAAAAAGAGGATCGGCACTCTCCGGCAAACTACAGGCCGATATCCCTGTAACACCTGTACAGCATGGCTTTCGTTCAAAATACTCATGCGAAAGCCAGCTTTTGATTACAACTGATGAATTTATTCAAAATTTTGAAAGCAAGACACAAACAGATGTTGTTGTCTAGGATTTTAGTAAGGCCTTTGATGTTGTCCCCCACCAACGCCTCTTGCACAAACTTGACCACTATGGAATTCAGGGAACAACTCCTAATTGGATTCAAAATTTTCTGACCAATAGAACCCAAAAAGTAGTAGTTGATGGCAGCTCTTCAGAATCAGCTCGCGTGAGGTTAGGTGTGCCCCAGGGTACTGTTCTCGGACCCCTACTCTTTTTGACTTATATTAATGATCTCCCTTCCACGGTCTCCTCGCAGGTTCGTCTCTTTGCAGATGACTGCCTCCTGTATCGCCGGATAAAATGTCGAGCAGATTAGGAGCAGCTGCAGAGAGACCTATTTGCGTTACAGGACTGGGCAGATCGATGGGGGATGTGTTTCAACCCCTCGAAATGCTCGGTCCTGAGGGTGTCCAGGCCGAAATAAAAAAACCTGGAATTTGAGTACACCCGTAAAGGCGAAACACTAGCGAGCGTTTCATCAACACCATATCTTGGTGTTTGCCTTAGTGAGACCCTGGAATGGGAGGCCCACATTAACAAAATTACAAGTAAAGCAAATTCCACTCTGGGCTTCCTTCGGAGGAACCTGAAGGCATGTCCCCCTACACTAAGGGAGACTGCCTATTTCTGCCTGGTCAGATCGTCTTTAGAATACTCTTCAGCAGTTTGGGACCCCTTTAGACAAAAAGATATTGATAAATTAGAAAAAATTCAAAGATCAGCAGCAAGATTTGTCACCCAAAATTATAGACAAACAGCCAGTGTGACACCTCTCATTCAGAACCCGGGCTGGACCGACTTGAAAACAAGACGTAAAAATTCTAGACTTGTAAGCATGTTCAAAATTTAAAATGAGCTAGTCGAAATTCCTATCAATGACCGTTTAATCCCAGCGGACAGAAGAACACGTGGTAGGCACAATCAGGTCTATAAACATCTGGGACAAAATTTGGCATCGAACTATCCCTGATTGGAATTCTCTTCCGGCAGCTGCCATAGAATCAAAAACTGTGGCAGCGTTCAAGGGTCAACTGGTTGACTAAATCCACCAGCCCTTTCCCCCCTCCAGCCTGATACTCCAAATAGGAGGTGCTGCTGGATAACATTTCAAAGTTCAAAGTATAAAACTATCCTATTTTTTTCAAAAATCTATTAGTAGATATTGTGACGCCTGCGGTGAGACACCACTGTATCTGTTCATGTCTTTTTCCTCATTAAAAGTACAAAATTCGTGACTGCAGTTCTAATTATAATTGCTGCATTTTTAGAGTTTTATTTTTCTGATATTTTAATTATCTATTAACAAGTGTCTTATTTCATGTGTTATGTGTGTGATAATGATTAAGTAGGACGTATTCCGGTAATTTACATATGTTGACGATGTTTTTTTATGCTGTAGTAATTGGAAGTTTGTATTATTTATCTGGTCTCTTTGAACCAACATTGCGGCAGTGAGCGATAATAGAAGGAGTTACGATTAGTCACGTTTTATACTTCATAAGTGTTGTAAACGAAGTGATTTATATTGTGAAAGGTACAGCGTTATTTTGATTATTAGATTATTTTGGGTATATATTTTAGCATGTTTTAGTGATTTATACAGCGAGGGTAGACTTGAGAATAATTGAACTTCCTTCACTGATATTTGAGACTTGGCCATTGTTGGCCCAGGCAGGTCACGATTTTCCGGAGTTTTGACATTGTTTACATTATTTCCGAGGGCTGTATCTTTAGTTTTAGTTGAGATATTCGGATGAGCTTTGTGGTAGGATAATCTATGTTTATTCTGCCGTTTTATGATATAGGTGATGTAATTTAACTGTTTGAGATTGTTTCATATTTTGATGTGATAGGTGGGTAGGTCGGGTCAGAAATGTCCATTGTGCTAGATCTAGGCATTGCAGAATGTGGAGTTATTTTGATAACGAAGTGTTATTTATCGGTTGTGAATACGTTTTTTGGGTGTTTTATATGATATCAAACGATACTAGATTAGTGGATATTATTAGTTATCAGTTTGTAGCAGGTTAAGGTGAATATTTTGGTGATGACGTCGTCACGTCCCGTGACCCTGTGTATTAATGAGCGAGCCAGGCTTGTTGTGGGCACAAAACAAAACAACAAAACGATAAGAACAAAACAATAAGAGAATGATGAATTAGAACGAAGAGAAGAAAGAAGAGTGAAGAGAAATCAGAAGAACACAGGGAAGATAAAGAGACCGAGCTCAGACAAGAGTTAAGACGTATTATGTCACGCTCTACTTACACCTCTGAGCTCGGTCAGAAGAGAAGAGAAGAATGAAGGAAAGAGGAAGTGGAAAATAACAATTAATAACAAAACAAAGCAACAAGTAGAACCGGGGTGAAGGTCTTCTATACCAAACCCTGGGGCCTGACGCCTCTGAGCTCGAGCCTCCTTGATCCCCTTGCTGCCTCCTGCTTGCCACGGTGACAGAACACTACAATGAATATGAACACATAGTTGGCTGAATGTTATCCCCTCATTGCGAGCGGGACTACCCAGTCATAAAATACTCTCAGCGCCTACGGCGCTAGGGTCCCACACACATTGTTCTGGGCAGTTAGCTCCCACAGCTCTGCCATTGAAGATCTCTCTACCTCTCTCAATATGAAGACGCCAGCTGTTAGGTTGGACAATGATGACCTCTCTCAATATGAAGAAGCCAGCTATTAGGTTGGACAATGATGACCTCTCTCCAAGTGAAGACGCCAGCTAGGGTTGGCAATGATGAAATAAGAGAAGTGAGGAATTGAAGAGCATGAAGAGATAGTATGAAGTTGTGATGTTCCAAAGTGATGTTCAATACTATATTCTCCTATGAAGTTGAAGATACAAGTGCACTAACTGCTTGTTTATGAAGTCGAAGATACAAGTGTACTGCTTGTTTATGAAGTCGAAGATACAAGTGTACTGCTTGTCTATGATGTTACCTACCTTATATTTCCTAGTCAGTGGCCAGTTGTGAGCCTTTTATGTCCCCTTTGTTGACCTTGGGAAATTTGTTGGGCCATGGCTATTTACTATGCAAGTAATTAAGTGGACCCGAACTGGTACACTCTAAACATTAAACTAATTAAGAGGGTGTAGAAATACCTATGGTTTAGCCCTTGGTTGGACTGGGTTTAACCCTCAAATTTAGGTCAACAAATTGTGTTGGGTTGTGAAGTTAGGGTACAGGGTATTGAAACCCTGGGACAGACAGATTAATTTTACCCTGTAGTACTTTTAAGTTTGGTATGTGATGCTATTCCCTGCAGTGTGTGATGCCATTCCTGTGATGTCAGCGATGTTTTTATTTGTATTTTCTGTTCTTTTGAGATCTCCACTACTAAATTGATAAGAGTAAATCAAATTAGCAGCTTTACGTGAGGTGGTATTAAATATTAGGCATATTTGATATCGCGTTTCACATTGTTTTATATAAGTAGTTCAGTGGGACTGGGCGTGGTTGTCAGCCGTGTATTAGTCAGTAAAGTCTCTCTGCTTTAGGAATAGCCATTAAATGGAATCTAGCCCTTTGCTAAGCAAATAATATTTTGTTTGACAGCAGGATTCGCCAGGTTGCGAGTGGGTTGGGAGGATCAGGGATAGAGCTTCCTCCAGGCTAGATCGGGTTATTTCCTAGATCGGGTGAAGCCACAGTTTACAGACTCGTACCTTTAGTTGATATTTACCATAACATTATTATATTTGGTGGGCAATAATTAAAGTGGTAATTGAGTTTACAAAGTTATTCTGTTTTAAAGTTGAGAGTATTTGATCACTGGCAGTGTGCTATATTGTGTAGTTTTATATGAAGCCACTTCAGTTGTAATATTGTACACAGAATGTATGATAAGTAAATAATGAGAGTTTATTTCTCCTGTGAGAGAATTCTGTGATTATAGTTGTAGCATGTTCTTTTTGTGTATATAATAAAGTATTAACTGAGAAGTAGTTTTTATTCTTGTATACATACTTTTAATAATTTTGGATTAATTTCGCTGATTAGTTTTAAAGCGTTTTCTGAGCCGTTTTGAAGCGTTTTCTGTTTAATTATTTGGCGTATTTTGGACATATTTTAAGTTGCGTATTTTTAATTGATGTCAAATGACATCTGGTGTCAGAACCTGATTTTCCCTCTCAGTAAACTTTTCTTTGTTTATCTGAGAGTGATTTCTACTTATTTTATTTGGATCAGAGTATAGAAGAGAGTAGTTGACCGAGGGTCATTTAAATTTAATTATGTGACCGTTCGCGCACCAATCCTTTTGACCGCTCGGGCAGTGTGCGAACGGGTTAATCGGCACCCGGTAGATAGAGTAGAGTGGGTGAGTGCCGTCACATTATAAGGTGTTTTTTTTTAAATGGCCGCCATGTGACGGGCTAATTATTAACACTTTGAATCTATAAAAAGTGCAACAATTATACAAAAGATTCATCGGCTTGTTTATCAAACGCTGTCAGAATAAAACAATCTCATTAAAAAAAAATCCCGCTGACAAATATAAAGGATTTTTTTACTAGCCGCAATGTCAATAATAGTGCGGGTCTTATTGTAGACCCTATGTTGTAACAACTTATAAAATATACAAGATAAAAATAAATAAAAATCGTTTTATTTTAATATTGGTTCACCAAGTAGCCTATGTACGTATTCATGTGTCAACTTGCATAGACACTGAAAGGTTGACATAATAAAATTACTCTCACAAGCTATAGGCGGCAATGAATACGCATTGACAAGCGATACATCTGTATCTGTATCTTGTACGTGGCAGGGGCCTGGATAGGTCATCAACGCCACGGGAGGGGTGCGGGCATGTGGATTTAGTGGGCGAAGCATGTACTCAGACACCTCTTAAAAGCAGAGATCCGGGCTGACGCTTAAGCACGGTTGACGGATAACGCTTGAGCTCCTGTTCCCACAGAGAACAGGGTCTTTGTGTGACATACCAAAAGGAGTGAGCTCTCTATCCACCACTGCATGAGACAAAAACACGGTTGACGGTTGACGGATATCGGTTGAACTCTTGAACTCCTGTTCCCATAGAGAACATGGGCTCTGAAAGGAGCCGTTTTGTGTGACACATAAGGCAGTGAGCTCTCTATAAAAAAGCTTTTGATTTTATAAACAGAGATTGTCTATGGTATAAACTCCTTAAGAGTGGAATCCGGGGGAACATGTATAATATTATAAATAGTATGTATTCAAATAATTTTTCAACAGTAAAACATCAAGGATGTATAAGTGAACCTTTCGAATGTCGAATTGGAGTCAGGCAGGGTGAGTCATTGTCACCATTTTTATTCAGCATATTTTTAAATGATTTGGAAACCTTTTTACAGACTGGCAATTTTCAAGGTATAGACATGGAAGGTACACCTTTAAAATTATTATTATACGCCGATGATCTTCTTTTGTTGTCTAGCACAAGAGAAGATTTACAACTCGGACTTGATTTGTTATATGATTACTGTACACGTTGGCGACTCTATGTTAACACTGATAAAACAACCGTTGTGATTTTTAGGAAAGGTGGTAACTTATCCTTCCATGACCACTTTTTTTACGGACATGATCTTTTAAAAGTTTCCGAATCAGTTTCATATCTTGGTCTGACTTTAAGCAGCCGTGGGAAATTTTTACTGACTCAAAGGAATTTGGCAGATAGAGGATTAAAAGCTGTTTATAAATTGTTGAAAGACACACACGATTTGTACGATCCAGACCTCAAGTTTATGTGTTCATTATATGATAAATTGATTTTGCCTGTCGTTCATTACAATTGTGAAATATGGGGTTTCCATGCAGCTCGGGAAGTTGAGAGGACACACTTGTTGTTTTGTAAAAAGATATTAAAACTGAACTCTAGAACAGCTGATTATTTTATTTATGGTGAATTAGGTAGGTATCCGTTAAAATTAAACAGACACTATTGTATTATAAAATACTGGTTGAATATTGTAAACGGTAAATGTAACAGATTAGTCAGTAAGGCTTACAATATGTTGTATAAAAGGTGTGAAAGTGAAAATCCGTGTAAAAACTGGGCATTTTCTGTTAAAAGGCTTTTATGTCAACTTGGCTTTAATTATATATGGCTAAGTCAGGGTTGTGATAATGTTGGGCCATTTCTAAGGCTACTTAAACAGAGATTAAACGACGTGTATATAACACAATGGAATGAAAAAATACACAGCAGTACTGATGGTATTATGTATAGGTCATTTAAATTGACGCCACATTACAGTTCCTATTTCAATGTCATCAAAGTTTCTAAATATAGACAAGCCATGGTTAAATTCATTACAAAAAACAATAACATACCTGTAGTTTCTGGTAAATGGCAACGGCCACGCCCCTATCACCAGCGTCTATGTGAAGAATGTGAACTATTAGGTGACGAATATCATTTTTTGTTTCTGTGTAAACGTTTAAAAGCTTTGAGATCAAAATACATTTCACGTTATTTCTGGACCAAACCATCTATGAATAAATTTATTGACCTATTATCCTCAGAACACAGTAAAACTATTAATAATCTAGCTATATTTGTTTATTCTGGACTTGAAGTGTTTGCAAATCTTTGAAAAAAAACTGTCATTATTTGCAGATGTTTCTTTTTATTGTATCGAAATATCATCCTGTCTCCTCGCTCATACACCGCACATATTGTATATATTTCACTATATTATGTATTTGCACACAGGCCGATGGGCCTATGCTGAGATGAAATAAACGATCTATATCTATATCTATAATAGCACTGCAGGAGTCTCGTCTTAAGCAATGAGCTCTTTGTCATTACATTGCTATCTTGGGTGATGGCACAGCGGACACGGATGGTTAGCTAACGATGACGGTTCATGATGGTGGTTTTAAACACACTGCTCAGAAAGCAGAGCACATCTCAAAAGGGTCAGTCCTTGCCCTTTACTCTGGTGGCTGGTCGCTCAAACGGCTGTTTCTTTATGGTTCAGCAGCCCTGCCCTGGTTCCTTGTCTTCCGGACTTGCCAATGCTTTGTACAATCACCTACCTCACCAGGTGAAAAGAGAGAGGCACTATAAGGTTTATACCAGAACTAGTGCATAATCTCGCGTCAGCCCTCGCGCTGCGCGCTCCTCTACTACTACTCGATCGCAGTGACGAGCGTGTCGACAGCGTGATACTGTGCAGGCTGCTGTTCATCTCACACACACCGTGCATGTCTAGTGTGCCGCTCACCACGGACAGCACATTTTCCAAAACTGACAGCACTGACAACTGTTCGCCGGTATTGGTACATGTATAACGTAACCGAATGGCATCCTGACAGAGGCAGACTTACACTGTAGTTGTTTCCACACTAGAGTGCCGAATGGTGACGAAATACCTTGATATAAAGACCCTTTTGATATTCTTCATGTAAATTCTTTTTTATTCCATTTCGAACAAAATTTATAACAGATCAGGTGCGGATTACGAAAAAGCGGTACGAAGTGGTAGGAGGTGGTACGAACTGGTAGGTAGAGGTGGTACGAACTGATAGGTCTATTATGATTTGTGGTACGAAGTGGTAGGTTACGAAGTGGACATGGTACGAAGTGACCTGCTACCCGGATTAGCATTAAAATATAGTAATAAAATTATCATGTCATGAAGGTAATCATTATATTATGTGCTTTATGTAGGACAAGTCGCTAATGCTTTCAAGTATAGGCAGCTGAATCAGTGTTTCATATAAGGTCGCATGAATTACGAAATTAACGTTACGCATCATTATTTAGAAATACGAAGTGATACATTATTTGGGGAGTAGGCTACAAGTACGCGCAGTTTATATATGTATAGGACTTACAAATTATTCTATCTGTCTATTGTTCACCCATAACCCCCATAACCGAGAGCTAGTGCTATACTCTGTAGCAGAACTCAAGATTCAAAGTGCCATCCGATTTTCAACTCGGGAGGTTTCCTTTTTTAGTTTAGTTTATGTGCTCACAACAGTGGGCTGAAGCGCAGGTAATTCAATAATTATCTTATCTATTTATTTTTGTCATTTTCTCTTCTTCTAAATAAGAAATGTACATTATTTATAATACCGGTATTATGATCTGGACTGAATATTGAGCACATAGCCTAATACAGAATGATAAGACGCAGACATCATCATATATTCTTAGGGGCCTAATACCTCCACTGTATATATAGTACAGTTTATACACATGGTATAAAGGGGGCCACCATTCAATCTTCAGGGGGGGGGGGAGAGCTGGATTATTTTTGAAATAAATAATTTCGGACTGACCCTGCGTGAAATAAATAATTTACTTCAAGAACTGTTCTATATAAACAAGTAATAAAATTTAAAAATTTTTCCACGCGCTGCTGAGCCTGGTTGAAATAAATAATATGTTCACGACAAAAACTGCAGCCCCTGACCCCCCCCCCCCCCCCCTGGTGATTGAATGGTGGCCCATTGAGCACGGACAAACAGGCAACTGCACCACAGATTTGGCATAACTTTTACAAAACTACTTATATAAAAATTTCGTCTTTATTCATGTACACGTCAGATGTAAGCACTACAATAATATGAACCTACACAATTCATGGACATGTAATATTGCGGGATGTAGGCTACCATGACATGACGAATAGAACAACAATATGGTAGTGGTAGATTACCCAGCAAACCCAAAACAGTGTCGCAAAGTTGGGTTAATGTTTGCCCATCGTCTTCGACGCTATCTGAACATTAAACCAGCATTTGTTTAACGTTTTATATATGCAGGGTACGAACCTTTATAATTAGTTCGTACCATGCAAACAAATATTATAATAAGCATTCCAGAGTGGGACAGAGATATATTTTAATGTTCTTGTCGTTTATTTTTCTATTCAAGCATTTTCCAGGCATTTTCTAATATAAGCTAAATCATATTGAATCAAACTGATATGTTTGGAATTGTTTGTTATTTTCCTATTCTAAGCAGGGCCGTTTTATTATTTCTTCACCCCAACCCCCCCCCCCCCCCCCCCAACCCCTGCATGCCTCCGGAACGTGTTGTAGACTACTGCAGGCTAGACCAACAAAATAAGCCAGATAGCTGAGTTGAAGCAGAAGGTGGCAGCAATGGAGGAGCGACTGGCGGTGCAGGATTCTATAATCGATGATCAGGAACAGTACAGTCGCCGAGAGTGTGTGAGAATCTGGTCGACAACTGCAGAAAACAAAGAAGAGGACACAGACAAGCTGATTCTGGGAATCGCAGAAAAGATGTCGGTGAACCTAGATGTAGAGGAAGTGAGCCGTTCACATCGAGTTGGACGACCCGGAGGAAACAAACCACGAGCCATCATCTGTAGATTTGTAAGCTGGAGGGTCAAACAGCGATTCATGAAAGGACGCCGCGAGCTCAGAGACACTGATATCTATGTATCTGATGACCTGACACGCCGCCGCTCTAACCTGTTCTTTTTAGCGAGACAGAAGAAAAAGTTGAAGCGATGTGCACAGACATGGACCTTTGATGGAAAGATTTTTGTGCGGGTGACAGACGATAGTCCAGCGGTTGTCATCACCGACCCAGACCACCTGGAGAGAGTCTGCAAGGCGTAAATATATAAAGACTGGTCAGTAGACAACACCACCCTCATCCCGTCCAGTTACATTTGTAATTATTGTAATGTCTTAATTATTTTGATGCTTCGAGGCTGACTACCATAGCTCGTATTAACCACTTAAACACTCGCCAGCTTACCTGTTTCACTATGTTAATACTATGCGCCATTCTCTGCATTACTTTCACTGTTTAATTAACTGCATGTCATTATCTTCATTAGTTCACACTGATTATTTTACTTATATATTTAAATGCCAAGTTCTTACTCCCGTATGGCTAATATCCACGATACTTTTATACTTTATTATGATTTATTTCATATTCATATTGTGTAGTTTAATCTACCGCCCACGCCACCAGGTGACCTCGCAAATTGTCATTTGGACTACCCGCGTGATTGATTTAAGTGTTTTGTTAATTTTTATACTCATTCTTTTTTTCGTGACAATGTCTATACGTATTTATTGTTTCTATCATAAGCACTTTTCTTCAGCAATCAGGTTACTATTTTACTGTCTTAGATACCAGATACGATCTGATACAATATTTGCAACCAGTAGTCTCCAATTCATTATTTTCAGTGTTTACTCTTCGGGTGTGACATAGGTCAATATAGAGCAGCAGTGGGGACCTTCCAGGCACGGTGTATCTGCCGCATGGGAAAATTGTTTTCCCAGTGGAATCACAATAATATTAACTTTACTTTTTGTGCTGACGCTTTTTTTCAGATGATCGTTAAATACATGTACTTATCTAAATTTTATCGCTCTTTCCATATATTCATTGTTCTGTTACTGTTATTAATTATGTGCGGCGACATAGAGGTTAATCCGGGTCCTGACAATAATAAAAATCTGGTCTTTTCATTGAGTAACATGCAGAGCTTATATGCTAACAAATCTGACTTAAAACTATCTGAATTACAAATCATGGCAAATGACTGGCACATAGACGTGCTAGCCGTAACTGAAACCTGGCTGGATAGTAACATTCCCGACGCTCTTGTTTCTATCACTGGTTACCAGAAACCATTTAGACGGGACAGAAACAAGCGCGGCGGTGGTACTGCTATATACTGCGCCGACCATTTACCTGTACGCCGTAGAAACGATCTAGAAGATGCTAATTCAGAATGTATTTGGATTGAATGTTTGTTAAACAACTATAAACTTTTATTCGCTGTTTATTATCGTCCTCCCGGACAATTAGCCGCCGATAGAGATATATTCCTATCATCTCTAACATCTTCAATAGAATTAGCGCAAGACAGCGGCGCCGACAGTATTGTAGTAACAGGTGATCTTAACGATCGATGCAAGTTATGGGGAGACAATCATGAATCTAGTGAGCTGCGCTGCCTGTTACGTGACCTTGTTAAGGACAAGGGCCTCACACAAATTATAAATCAACCCACTCGGCTCGCATATGACGGCTCTCCCCAAAACTTGCTAGACCTGGTTATTACTGACAGTCCTAATAAATTTATGGAATGTAATGTAATCCCACCTCTGGTCAAAATTGATCATTGCAATATTATTTGTAAAATGTATTTATCTACAAGACGTAATAACGTTTTTAAGCGTACTGTGTGGAACTATAAAAAATGTAACATAGATGGTTTAGTTGAAGCATTGTCTTCTGCACCTTGGGATGCTGGTTTTAATGTTTTTAAGGATATTGATGATATTGTTACTTATTGGTCGTCATTACTAATGCAGACCGCAGCTGAGTTCATCCCAAACACCACTGTGACAGTTTGCGCTAGAGAGAAACCATGGGTAAACGGTGACCTTAAAAGGCTGATTAGGAGACGCAATGCTCTGTGGAGGCGTTACAGACGGTCACGATCTGATGCACACCTCAATACCTTCAAAATTGTTCGTAATCAGGTGGTTGCCCTCAACAGAACACTGCGTCTCAACTACTATACAAGCCTGGGGGAGGAGTTGAGCAGCTCTGACATGCCTAATCGTAAGTGGTGGAAAACTGTCCGTCAGGTAACTGGTGACAAAGTGTGCACCTCTATACCACCATTGATTGAAAACGGCGTCTCTCTTACTGACCCATGTGTGAAAGCTGCCATTTTTAACCAATACTTTACCAGTCAGTGTACACAACCACCCGGAGCAGAAAACCACCCTTTACCACCCTTTGAATACGAGACGCAGGCAAGATTATCTGATATGTCCTTCTCAATACCAGAAGTTAAGAAGATTTTAAAATCACCTCATGTAAATAAGGCTACTGGTCCTGATGGCATTATTAATTTTTTGGTAAAAAATACCGCAGATGTTTTGGCTAAGCCACTTTGTAAACCTTTTAATTATTCTTTAGAAGCTGGCGTGTTTCCCAGCGATTGGAAAACTAGCAATGTCGTCCCTGTGCACAAGAAAAATGATGCCCAAAATAAATGTAATTATAGACCGGTATCCCTTCTTTGTAATGTTTCTAAAATTTTCGAAAGGCTTGTTTACAATAAAATGTATTCTTTCCTGATGGAAAATAAGTTATTAAACCCACACAATTCTGGTTTCCACTCTGGGGACGGCACTGTTTCTCAACTATTATCCAATACGCATAAGTTAACCGAGGCCTTAGATGATGGTAAAGATGTGAGAATTGTTTTCCTAGATTTATCAAAGGCATTTGATAAGGTATGGCATAAAGGTGCTCTATTTAAACTGAAGCGGATAGGAATTTCTGGAAATTTACTCACGTGGATCTCATCATATCTTCATCAGCGAGTACAATGCGTTGTACTTGATGGTCAACATTCGGAGACCCTCCCTGTGGACGCTGGTGTACCACAGGGATCTATTTTAGGACCCTTACTCTTCCTTGTGCACTTGGACGACATGGTTATAAACTTAGCATGTGCTATTAAATTATATGCTGACGATGCTTGCCTCATAGAAATTGTAGACTCAAGTCCGGCTGTGTCAGCGACTAAGATAAATTCTGATCTCCAATCCTTACTTAACTGGTCTATCCAATGGCTTATGATATTCAATGCTTTAAAAAGCTTAGCATTGACACTGACTAGAAAGCGTAAACTATTAAATCACCCACATCTAACTATTAATGGAGTTATACTCGAAGAAGTAAACCAGCACTGTCATCTCGGATTAGTAATAAATAAATCTTTAACATGGGAAAACCACATAAATTACATACTTGGTAAGGCAGGGAAAATTGTAAACATAATGAGATGCCTGAAATATACTTTACCCCGGAAAGCACTTGAACGAATATTTATTAACCGTATTAGACCCATAATAGAATATGCAGACGTAATATATGACAACTGTCCTAAATATTTAGCAGACAGACTTGAGGGTGTGCAGATGGAGGCTGCTCGGATATGTACTGGTGGGATGAGGCAAACCAACTCCGAAAAACTCTTATTAGAACTTGGCTGGGAACCCCTTTTTAAAAGAAGGAAGTGGCATAAACTAATTTATATGTTTAAGATCGTTCATGGGCTATCACCATTGTATTTGTCCCAAATTTGTCAACCAACAGCTAGCTCAACTAGATATGCTACACGAAGCGCTAATAACATCAGGGTGCCACGTTGTAGAACTTCCTATTTTAAAAATTCTTTTCTTCCTTCATCTATTAGGTACTGGAACAGTTTGGATTACAGTATTCGAAACTTAGATTCGTTATCTCTCTTTAAGTGACGCATAAAAGACAAATATGGTTATAAACGCCCACCATCTCATTATTATTCAGGTTTACGAGCAGCTTCCATCTGGCACACTCGTCTGCGTCTCGGACAGTCACAGTTATCTGCTCATCTCTTTCCCTTCGGCTTTGTTGAGTCTCCTAGATGCTCTTGTGGCGTAACACGTGAGACTGTTCCTCATTATTTCCTGGACTGCCCCCTCTATGCTGCTAAACGAGAGAGACTACTGGTTGCAATTAGAAATATCATCGCTCCTACTCTACATCCGGCTACATTACCAATTTTAGACAAAGATGCATATATTAAAATTTTACTTTTTGGATCCAAAGATTTATCTTCGGAAGAAAATATTCTTCTTTTCAGAGCCACACAAAATTTCATTTTAAACTCTGATAGATTTAGTCAACATAATAACATATTATAATTTACCTTATCCATAACCGAGTAAAATTGAGCTACGATGTTTTTTCGATCTGTGTTTGCTGCTTTAAATGAAACAGTTTTTTACGTGACATTTTGCTGAATAATAAATTAATGTTTTGTATTGTATTGTATTTTAAGGTATTGTATTGTATTGTACTGTATTGTATTGTATTGTTCGTATTGTATTGTATTGTTCGTATTGTACATAAATGTTATGTATATGTGGAGAACCCCTCGTCTAGTGCTTAATGCGCTATTTGGGCAATCCACCTGAAATAAATATGTTTATATATAAGCGAAGCCCGGAAGCAAGTTCGTACTGAATTAAACTGATAAAACGATTTAAAATGACACATTTATTTCAGACAAACATTATATACATTGGTCATCATTACCCTACATTCGTGTTTTACATTGTTAACATTAATACTACAGTAACTGTATCTTCATAATGACGGATGCTCGGCATGGCTGCAGGCTGCAGGAAGAATTCTGTTCATACGGATCATGTCACTATCGGATGTCGTTATCCAGCATGTGAGTAAAAAGGATGATCTGATATCCTCCCCTGAGTATTTTTGTAGACCATATTTTTTTCAACATTACTATGTACCAAGTCACTTTCAGGTGGTCTGCAGATTTTCTATTCATGGACAAGGTCACCAGAGGTCATCGAAGTATAGTACCCTTGACCCTTAGGGTTGTATAAGAATGTGTCATATAACTAGGTCGAAACCCAAGCCAAGTACACATGCTGACATGGGTTGGTGGTGTGATTTATACGGGAGTTATCCCAAGGTCATGGTAAGGTCATCTCCAGGTCACAGCAACGTCAAATCAGCTTAAAACGGTTGAAAATAGATTATTGGACCAGCACTTCCTTGGCTTGAAGCATACCTAGATCTCAACACAGACCTACAGCAAAACACCCCCGGGAAGTTACAGGGATAACATAAGGGTTGGAGATTATTTTTACACCCCTTTCAAATCCCCCTTATGTCAACACTGTCTGGTATGGCATAGATAGATCAAATAGCACACTGAAGTTATATTTTGACATTGCCATGACCTTGGAATATCCCAAGGTCATGGCAAGGTCATCTAAAGGTCACGGCAAGGTTAAATCAACTGAAAAAAACTAAAAATATCTTGTTTTTGCTGTTTTTCTACAATTCTGTTCACCTTAGATGATAAGGTCATCTCAAGGTCACAGCAAGGTCAAATGATCTATAAAAGGATGATAATATCCTATTTTCACTGCTTTTGCTACAATTATGTTCACTTCAGACAGAAAAAACCTCGGGATGACTCCTCTATGAAGCCCAACCCCAACCCATGTCACAATGCGTTGGTGTCGATGGGGTATAGCCCCTCCAGCCCTTTTATTATTATCCTGTAATCTCTTGAGGTGTTTTGGTACAAATCCGCGTTAGGGTTCAGGAATGTTTCAAGCCATCATAGACATCTAAAGTGAGCATAATTGTAGAAAAATCAGCAAAAACAAGATATTTTCAGCTGTTTCGAGCAGCTTTGACCTTGCCGTGACCTTGATATGACCTTGCAATGACATTGGGGTAACAACCCTGTAAAATACATCCCCGTATCAACATGTTTAACTTGGTTGGGCCTTATCAGCTATAATCAATGTTTATTGGCCATTGGTCGAAATATAACATCTGATCAGTATGTTATTTGGACCATTTCTTCCATATCAGACAGTATTGACACAAGGATGAAGGAAGGGAGGAGGTGAAAAACCCTCCAACCCTTATGTTATCCCTGAGGACCCCAAGAGAAGGACTTTTTCAGTACATGTCTATTTAACTGGTAAAAGTAAGAATGACTACCCTTCAGAGTACTAATAACGTAACATTTTTTCTTATCGACTGCATGCCCCAGTCTCTGGCCTATTGGCCAATGCTGCATAGAAGCTTGTTGCATGGCAATAGAGTCAGCTAATGAGTAAATATGTCTATAAATCAGACAATCCTCTGCAAATAGCCTAATTTCTGACTTGACATGGTCGAGCAAGTCATTTATGAAAAGGAGAAACAGAGTGGGCCCTAATACTGAACCCTGTGGGACGCTTGAAGTAACTGGTACTTTAGTCGAACACTCTCCATCAATCACTACTTGTTGGTTCCTATTAGTAAGAAAACTGGTAATCCTATGTCTTCTTCGCCACTTGCTCATACTCGATGCAATTGAATAATTGCTGGCTTAATGTCTATCCATTACGGTAACAGGTAACCTCGCCACAAGGTAAACTCGCCACAGGTAAACTCGCCACAGATTTGGTAACCTCGCAACAGGGGGCTGAGTAACCTCGTCACAACCTCGCCACACCTGTTATATCCGCATTGTTCAATGTATTTTTAAAGTTCAATCTCTACTTTAAACCCGTTGACTTCTAATATTATTATTTATTAATGGAAAATTTATTAATGTGGTTTTAGCGCTGTAGATATCTATATATATATATAGACTTTTGTGAATGAACGAATGTAAAATTATGACGAAAAAAAAGAGTTGTAAATATTAGGCCTACAAATTTAGACTACAGCAAGTTAATATTTCAGAAACAAAATGCAAGTTGTCTAATATTAACCTTTAAAACGCTGAATCGAATAATTTAAATTTAAACACGCCTAAAATTGTGTTTCACTACCTCACTCAACCCACAACGTTTTCAAGCGGGAGAAAACTACTCATATTTGTTGAATTTGTAATTTGAGACTGAGCGATTTACAAATGTTGATGTTTAAATGGCTAATGAAACTTATTAAAGCGCCTGTAGCGGTTAGCCAATCAAGGTGGTAAATAAATTAGGTGTAGCGGGAACAACTCAGGAAGGTGATGAAACTGCTCAAGAAGAGCTCAGACAAGTGCGAAAAGACCTGCGAGATCAAAGACAATGAGTAGCCTAACACTCAAGCTAAGTGAACAACTCCGATGACAGTCATTGTGAAATTAACTCAAGAGCAATGAGAAGTCGATTGGGCCCGATCGCAAACGCTGTTAACCATTTCAGCGCTAAAAGGTGTGTTTCAGAGTGTGACGTTTTAATAATAGCATAACCGTTCAGAATATTATTTTCTGGGCTGTACTGACTTTAAAACACGACGTAAAAATTCTGGACTTTTATGTATGTCTAAATTTATAGAGTGATCTACGAAGACATATTTGTAATCAAACTGCATTATTTAATTATTCTATATATTTTACAATGAAGAATAATTACCTTAGTTAGACATAAGCCTAATTTGTATTTATTTGAGGCATGCATTCTAATATTAAAAAGGCTGGGGCGGCATATGTATATAAATAGACCTTTGAAGACGAAACTGGGTACTGTTTGAAAAGCTATACTTAAGCACTATGCGGTTTATTTATTTACTGATGCTGTCCACGCCTAACTGTTAGATCTACTGATAGACATGTGTTTGATATTTTAGAAATTAAAGACTATTCATCATATTATAGATAATTAATGTTTAAAGGGGCTCACAACTCGCCGCTGTTAATCAAAGCAAAAGCAAATGAGTCTCTATCACGTTACTCCTAAAAAATAATCGGTCAGATAATTGTGAAAGTTATCATTCCCTTTAAACCGACTTACTACCTTTTAGATAGATAGATGTTTTTACAGGTATGCCTAGGACTAACAGCATGCAGTAGCAGACGACAGGGTGCATGCTATACGCTGGTAATAAGATAGCACACATTAGCTACGAAAAATGATGTAGGCTTTTTAGGCCTACTTTTAAGCGGGATAAAACTATTCGTATTTGTTTAATTTGTAATTAGAAACTAATGAATTCACAAATATTATTGATTAAAGCGACTGTAGTCGCGCGGTTAGCGGATTAAGGTGGTAAATAAATTAGGTGTAGCGGCAACAACTCAGGAAAGTGATGATACTGCTCAAGAAGAGCTCAGACAAGAGCAAAAAGACCTGTGAGATCGAAGACAATGAGTAACACCCACGCTACGTGAACAACTCCGATGACACTCATTGTGAAATTAACTAGCGCGCGAGTGATGACGCGAAGTCGATTGAGCCCACTCGCAAAATTCACGCTGTTGACCATTACAGCGCTAAATGTGTGTTTTAATAATAGCATAACCGTTCAGAATATTATTTCCTGAGAAGATAACTGTTTCGATTACAAATGCCATAAAAATAGATCATCAATTGCGTAGGCCTACCATGAATATATAGAGTATACTGGCCGAATGATTCTTTAGATTACTGCTCGTTAAACATATTAAAGTTGTATTATGCCTCAATATAACAGCATGCTAATTGTAATTTGTCTGTGTAGTAGATAAACACGAACTGTAATTACGATACATGCATGTTTGTATTTGTTATTTTATATTTATTTCCGGCTGATACAGTACATAATATATATATTAAGATATATTTATATTCACAAAAGTTATTATATACCGGTAGATCCCTACTTATAATGTATTATATTGTATTGTTTTACTTGTATGTCACCTTGACATTTTGTTCACAGTCAAAAAACTATTACTGGTATTATTAAAAAGCGCTCACGGCTTTAAAAGGGTTTACAGCGCTCACGGGTAGGTTGCTAATTGATCTCTGCTCGTCTCATCATGTTCATGTCATCACTCATTGAGTTGATCTCACGTGTTGTGCTCAACACCCTGAATGCGTTCTCAATATAGCTGAGTGTTAATTGGATCTTGCGGGTCTACTTTCGAATTATTCTTTTTTTTTAATTTTAATCAAAATTATTCTGATCCTCTGTTATGTTAAGCCTAGACCTAGTAGGCTACAATTTAACAGGTCAAAATTTTGTTCAAGGTGTCTATAACAGGTATAACTATATAACGTCAAACACAATTATCAAACACATCTAATTATCAATCAAAGATTATCTCTTTAGACTTTTTCTTTTAAGTCAACAGATTTAAGTTAGGCCTATATATAAGGCCTATATAGACTAGCCTAGATAATAAATTGATTTGAATTATCTGATAAGGCTAATAAATGTGGGTATAACAGATGTGTCGAAGTTGTGGCGAGGTTACTCAGCCGCCTGTGCGAGGTTACCAAAGCTAATATTTTATCTACTTATTTAATCAATTGTTTAACGATAAATTTCTTTACTATATTTTAAAAAGAATGTATAAATACTTGAATGTGTGTTATTGTTTTAATATTGTTGATTTTTGCATTACAAATTGGGAGAATAGCCTTCGGCTAATGTTTGTATTTTTCACAAAAAAACGATTTACAATAAATATCTTTGAATCTTTGAATTTGCTACTCCAGCAGCACCTCCTATGTGGAGTATCAGGCTGGAGGGGGGAAGAGGCTGATGGACTTAGTCAACCAGCTGACTCTTGAACGCTGCCACAGTTTTTTATTCTGCCGGAGTAGAATTCCAATCAGGGATAACTCGATGCCAAAAAGAATTTTGTCCCAGTGTGGTGTTAGCTCTAAGATGTTTATAGGCCTGATTGTGCCCACCACGTGTTCTTCTGTCTGCTGGGATTAAACGGTCATTGATAGGAGTTTCGACTAGCTCATTTAAAATTTTGAACATGTCTAGAATTTTTACGTCTTGTTTTCAAGTCCAGCCCAGGTTCTGAATGAGAGATGTCACACTGGCTGTTTTTCTATAATTTTGGGTGACAAATCTTGCTGCTGATCTTTGAATTTTTTCTAATTTATCACTATCTTTTTGCCTAAAGGGGTCCCAAACTGCTGAAGAGTATTCTAAGGATGATCTGACCAGGGAGTAATAGGCAGTCTCCCTTACTTTAGGGCGACATGCCTTCAGGTTCCTCCCAAGAAAGCCCAGAGTGGAATTTGCTTTACTTGTAATTTTGTTAATACGGGCCTCCCATTCCAGGGTCTCGCTAAGGCAAACACCAAGATATGGTGTTGATGTGACGTTCGCTAGTGTTTCGCCTTTAAGGGTGTTGTAGCGGTGTGGAGCCTCTCATACTAAGCCTGGAGATACACAGTTCTGGCCTGGTGGCTGTACACTCGTGTGATACAATACACCCGCATAAAAAGAATCTGTAAGTGGAAATAAATTTATTCGACATGTGATTCTTGTTGTTGTATGTTGGTCCGCCACATATGGTGACCCCGACGTGATACGAACACCCAACCTTCTGATCTGCAGTCAGAAACGACAAAACTCTAGCCGACAGATATCCTGTTCCCCACATACAGGATTTCTCTGCACACCTGGCTGGTAATCACGTTTTTTCTAAAGTCGATTTAATTCGTGGTTACCACCAAATTCCAATTGCTGCCAACGACATTGCTAAAACAGCCTTCATAACACCTTTCGGACTTTTCGAATTCGTAAGAATGCCTTTCGGCTTATGTAATTCAGCTCAAAGTTTTCAAAGGTTGATGGATAGGGTGTGCAAGGGTCTTGATTTCGTGTTTGTATACCTGGACGATATACTCATAGGAAGTCGCAATGAAGCAGAACACCTTAGTCACTCACGACAGCTATTTGATAGGCTTAGAATGTATGGATTAATCCTAAACCCCCAGAAATGTAAGTTAGGTCAACCCAAAATTGAATTTCTTGGCCATTTGATTAATAAAAATGGCGCTAGCCCTTTGCCTAGCAAAGTTGAGGCAATTAAACAATTTCCTCAGCCCTGCTCTGTAAAAGGTCTACAGGAATTCCTTGGGATGGTTAATTTTTACCATCGTTTCATACCTTCAGCGGCCAAGATAATGAAACCATTATATTCAGCAGTTTTGAATAGCAAACGTGACAAAACCCCCACTTGGACACCTGAAATGACCGGTGCATTTCATAGTGCTAAGGACACTCTCGCTAATGCGACCATGCTATCTCATCCCGTAGTAGACTCTCCTATTTCCCTAACCACCGATGCTTCAAATATCGCTATTGGAGCCGTACTAGAACAACGTGTGGGTCAGGTCTGGAAACCTCACGCGTTTTTCAGCAAACAGCTCCGCACTCCTGAGCTAAAGTACAGCACATTTGACCGTGAGTTATTAGCCTTATATCCAAGTATAAAACATTTCAGGTTTATACTGGAGGGTCGCACTTTCATTGCATTTACCGATCATAAACCTCTCACTTTCGCGCTTGCTAAAGCTTCGGAACCATGGTCGGCAAGACAGCAGCGCCATCTGGCAACCATATCAGAGTTCACGATAGACATCAGACATATCTCTAGAAAAACTAATGTCGTAGCCGACGCACTATCACGTGCGATAATCAGTGCCATATGTGATGGTATTGATTACAAGGAGATGGCAAGAGCACAAATTAAAGACCCAGAGATGAAGGATTATCGCACAGCTATTTCGGGTTTGCATCTGGAAGACGTTACGCTTGATGTCGCCAGTTGCACAACTGTACTCTGTGACATTACAACAGGTAAACCGCGACCAGCTGTGCCTAAGACTCTACGTCGTAGAGTTTTTGACGTCATCCACGGGCTTTCACATCCTGGTGCCAAGACTACTCGCAAACTGGTGGCACAAAAATTTGTGTGGCATGGCCTCAACAAACAAGTCAATACATGGTCTCGGGCTTGTATTCAGTGCCAAGCATCGAAAATACAAACACATATCAAAGCACCATTGAAAACATTTTCTGTGCCAACTCGTAGATTTGAACATATTAATGTCGATCTGGTTGGTCCTCTACCGCCTTCGCAGGGTTTCACATACCTCCTAACAATCATAGATCGATTTACACGATGGTCGGAGGCGATACCACTCAAGGACTGTACCACTGTAACTTGTGCTTGAGCGCTAATAGCCAACTGGATTACGCGTTTCGGTGTAGCAGCTGAAATCACGTCTGACCGAGGGATTCAGTTTACCTCTCAACTTTGAGCCTCGATTGCTGAGTTGTTTGGCACAAGGCTCCATCATACTACAGCATACCACCCGCAGTCCAATGGCCTTGTAGAAAGGTTTCATAGACACCTCAAGTCCTCTTTGAGAGCCCGTTTAAACTCGCCTAACTGGATAGATGAACTCCCGTGGGTAATATTAGGTATTCGCACAGCTCCCAAAGAGGATTTGTCTGCATTCATCGGCGCACCTCAAGATCCTGGCTGTACAAGGTCACACCTCCAACAGTTGAGAGACAGAGTTAAAACGTTAGCTTCAGTGCCAACACAGATGCATGGCTCTCAATCTCATAACGTACCTAGAGACATATTACAGAGCAAGTTTGTGCTTATTAGAAAAGACTCTCACAAAAATCCACTGCAAAGACCTTATGACGGGCCATATCGAGTTCTTTCTAGAGGCCAAAAAACGTTTTTAGTCGACCTAGGTGGTCGCCCAGAGGTAATTTCACTGGACCGTCTTAAAGCGGTATATACAGACTCGGACTTTCCAGTTCCTGTGGCACAACCAAAACGCAGAGGAAGGCCTCCCAAAAAGTTCACAAAAGACAATTAAATTCATTTAAAGTACATTTTGTGCACATTTGGTCCATCTGTGTATCGCCAGTCTTGGGGGAGCTGTGTAGCGGTGTGGAGCCTCTCATACTAAGCCTGGAGATACACAGTTCTGGCCTGGTGGCTGTACACTCGTGTGATACAATACACCCGCATAAAAAGACTCTGTAAGTGGAAATATATTCATTCGACATGTGATTCTTGTTGTTGTATGTTGGTCCGCCACAGTGTACTCAAATTCCAGGGTTTTTTATTTCGGCCTGGACACCCTCAGGACCGAGCAGTTCGAGGGGTTGAAACACATCCTCATCGATCTGCCCAGTCCTGTAACGCAGATAGGTCTATCCGCAGCTGCTTCTGATCTGCTCGACATTTTATCGGGCGATACAGGAGGCAGTCATCTGCAAAGAGACGAACCTGCGAGGAGATCGTGGAAGGGAGGTCATTAATAGAGGTCAAAAAGAGTAGGGGTCCCTGTGGAACAGTACCCTGGGGCACACCAGACCTCACGCGAGCTAATTCTGAAGAGCTGCCATCGAATACTACTTTTTGGGTTATATTGGTCAGAAAATTTTGAATCCAATTAAGAATTGTTCCCCGAATTCCGTAGTGGTCAAGTTTGTGCAAGAGGCATTGGTGGGGGACAACGTCAAAGGCCTTACTAAAATCCAAGACAACAACATCTGTTTGTGTCTTGCTTTCAAAATTTTGAATAAATTGATCAGTTGTAATCAAAAGCTGGCTTTTGCATGAGTATTTTGATCGAAAGCCATGCTGTACAGGTGTTACAGGGATATCGGCCTGTAGTTTGCCGGAGAGTGCCGATCCTCTTTTTTGAAGGCTGGGGCAACATTAGCCTCTACCCAGTCATTTGGTAATTTGCCCGTCTGATTGGTCAAAAATAATTTTAAGAAAGGGAGATATTTCGTTGGCAGCATTTTTCAGAATCAATCAAGTTCGGGAGCTCGTCTGGTCCGGATGCCTTTCCGCCGTTTAAACCCGCAAGTTATTTAGTTACACCTTGAACAGTAATTTCGGTATTTAGGCATTTCAGTATTTGGTGGTCCTGGTAATTTAGGTATATTCGTGGTGTCCTCCGAGGTAAAGACTCAGCAAAATTGGTTGTTTAGTATTTCGAATCGGCTTTACGTCTACTATCTGAATGCAGCTGGCCATTTTCCTTCAAGGGAGAGACACCAGCTCCATCCTGACGTTTAGTTTTAATATAACGCCAAAGTGGTTTTGATTTTTTTTGTTCTAAAGATTCAGAAAGTTTGTTTTTCAAAAAAGACCACCTGGCAGACCTGATGGCACGCTGGGTCTGCCGTTTACATAATTTATATTTTGCCCAAAGGTCAGCTTTATTCGTACACATGGCTTTGCTATATAAAGATGTTTTTTTTCTGAATAAATGCAAGGAGTGATTTTGATAGCCAAGGTAGATTATCCCGAGGGGAAGTCATTTTAGTCGGTATAAGTTTGACCAGGCATCGATTTAGGATGGATTTAAGTTTCAACCAATTTTCATTAACAGAACGGCTGGGTCTGTTTTCTGAAAAGGAGGTCCAGCAGCTCCTAATTTGTTGTCTGATAGCTTCCCAATAAGCCTTTTTGAACTGGGCGGGGTTTCGTACGACGGTAGGGTACGTGGCTCAATATCCAGTTCGGTCACAACAGCACAGTGATCCGAGATTCCAGGTACACTCTGAGAAGATTTTATCAAACCGTGTTTATTTATGATCAGGAGGTCCAAAATATTTTCTTCTCTAGATGGTTCTTTATGAATTTGGGCAAAGTCATGTGTATCTAGGCTTGACAAAAGCAGCTCGCATTGTGATTTGTAATTGCTGCTTTAGGATTTACTATATATGGTTTGATTTGTGGCGAGATTACTCTGGCAGTTTGTGGCGAGGTTACCAAATCTGTGGCGAGATGACCTGCGGCAAGGTTACTTTGGGTTACTAGCTAGCATAGAATTAGTCTACTCTGTTTCCCAGAGCCACACTACGCGGCGTGGCCGAGCTTCATGTAGCCTCTGGTATGCCCCAGTGGGGAATGTTTGTGACTTAATCTAATTCAGACATTTTTGAAAGGTCACTTCCCCGGATGAAGAGTTGTTCACAGTATTGTATTTCCCCTCTGACGCATTTCCTATGACTTGACCCAGAAAATTATTCACAGTGACTTGGTCTATACCCGGCCATAAATGAAATTTGCCGGGCTCGCCAGGCAAAGAATTAGTCCAGCCTAGATAGGACAGCCTCATTACTCCGACAATCATTGCTCCGACGATCGTTGCTCCGACAATCAATGCTCTGACAATCATTGCTCCGAAAATCATTGCTCCGACAATCATTGCTCCGACAATCATTGCTCCGACAATTAAATCGATTTTTCACTGATTTGTGAGAGATAGCAGTAGACTACTCATTCTACGGTTTCCCTTCAGATCTACTCCCGTAAGTTTCAACTTCACACCCATTTCAATTAAATTAGGATTGTAACACCCGCTAACGCATTTACCAGCTTCAAAGGAAAATAAAATAACTAGTCTACTTCATGAATTCCAGCTTTACGTAATCGCGAGTCGAACACATTTTTTTCAATTTCAACTCACACTGCGTGAATGCATTACTATATGTATTTGTTTATTTAGCCTACACGTAAAACAACATATGACATTTTTCAACAATGCCACAGCATGCATCAACCAGTTTAATTTCCCATAAAGGAGTAACCACCTCTGAGATTCAAGTTACGTTATCACATGGAAATGGAAGCGTATAAATATGTTGTATTTTATAGATTAAAAAACAGCTGAAACATGAAAGAAACTAAGAACCTCATAAGTACTATAATCTATTGTAGAATGCGAAGAGCACTATTTTTAACAAAATTGCTCACTAACAAAGACCTTATGATCCTATATAAATAATATAAATAACAGCGTTTCGCAAACACATTTCTGTGAGTTACGTAATCATTAATGGTGTTAAGCTCAATTCATTTTGTTTCTCCATACAATGTAATAACCGTACAGTAGGCCCTCACATTCTGAATAACCTGAGTTGATGTGTTTTTAATGCAAATGTTCTAGTAAAATGTAATTCTGGAGAAAATATAATAATTGTAAGAATTTAAGCGAGACAGTCAATGACACATAAGCTCATCCTTAATTAGGGCAAGCTGATTATGAATTAAAAATTCTGAAATCCGTGGGGCAGTTCTATACACAGGCACAAGCTCCTTCAAGTAAATTAAACAAAATTGAAATCGGATAAGAATTGAGGGAGAAGCATTTCTTGTGAATTGTGCCAATGTGTCTTAATTAGGTCTTAATTAGGTCATAAGGTAATAATTAATTAAAATTTCTGAAATCCGTGACGATGTTTTATGCACAGGCACGAGCTCTTTCAAACAAACCAAACAGAATTGAAATCGGATAAGAACTGAGGGAGGAGAAGCATTTCTTGTGTATTGTGGACAGACAACAGACGACAGATGACAGAAGGAACACGATGGTATGATATATAAGCTTATCTTAGGCCTAAAGGCCGAATGAGCTACAAATGGACAAATCCAATATGGCCGCCATTACACTGTAGATAAAAAATGTTATTTTGATTGGACTCATGTGTTCTGAAACTCAAATAATAACATATAATTCAATATTTTGGGCTTATTTAGTATAATTTATTTCGAACTATTTTAAAAAATCGAAAATTTAGGATGGTCGCTTCGACCTAAATTTTAGATATAAATTCGATTAAATGATTTTACCGTCTCACAAGTGATAAAAACAAACGTAATATCTGACCCCCGTATGTAAACGTATTTTTCTACACAGTAATTTAATTTTATATTAAAATTACACAACCTCTGTTTGATATAATGTGACCTATTTGTCATGTATGTGATCACATAAAGGTGCCTTTTGTGATTTCGTAATGACCACTACTCTGTCTGATTCGAAACAATGTACATAAGGTAATATAGGTATAAATATATGCACAGCATTCATATTTCACCTCATGCAGCTCCTTATGTGTACTATGGCAACACAGAACGAAAAAAATCAAAAATGTATGATAATTACATATGTAGTCCTTTTTTTACGTGACGGTGAATTTGGTGATTACGTAGCGGTATTCACGCTGTTCAAAATGGACATAGTAAAAAACAAATGTGATAAAAGTAATCACAACATTACTATCATAGCTCAATTAATTCAGTGCTTACACATAACTAAAAGTAACACATAGCTAATGACATGCATAATCACACAGGGTCATTTATCTTACTCCTAGAAAACATTATTTTGCTTGTTGCGATATTTTGTAGAATATATGTTTTGAGCTCCATATGATAGAATTCAGGCTGATCTAAACGTTCACGGCTACGATATAAAACATCAAACATCAAAATATCAAACAAATTACTGAGGTTGAATTAAAATAGGACACATCAGCACATCTGACTGCAAACAAAAAGGGGCACTTTTCAAAATCCCATTAGGCGGGGGGGAGCTACATATGAATGAGGTTGATTTTTTCATAAAAATAATAGACCGCTGCAGATTTTTTTTCGTTTTGCAAAGAATTGACGACTTAAGTTAAAAACAATTTATGCTTTATTTGAGATCTGCACCTGTAAATTAGATCAATTTCAGTCAATATTATTTTCTGGTGATAAAACAGTTTGAAAGTTTTTATCTCTTCAAATGCTGGATCCTCATGTATACTCATTAATCGTATGCTTGAAGTTAGCAGTGCTAACTAACGTAGTAGCCAGCTTCGTAGGCCCTATTCTAGTCTACCCCAGTCTACCCTTTGTCGATATCTGTTTATTATT
This sequence comes from Flabesymbios commensalis, assembly GCA_964017125.1. Lineage (NCBI taxonomy): Eukaryota > Metazoa > Annelida > Polychaeta > Terebellida > Flabelligeridae > Flabesymbios > Flabesymbios commensalis. The sequence continues at coordinate 40,206,439 of OZ024907.1, forward strand.
ATTTATTATTATTATTAGTATTATTAAAATTATTATTATTATTGAAGAAAAATAAGCATATCGATCTGATCATTTTGGTACTAACAGGCCTACTACCAGAGTTACAGCAAAATAATACAAAATATGTGCATTAACAATTAAAAAAAAGACTTAGGTTATGTAGTTATGTATAGGCCTACTATCGAAAAACCTAGTGAATCACCAAAGTTTCCTTTCAGAAAAGACATATAAAGCCGATATGTGCGTGCCCGTATTGATACACGCTAAACCTAATAACAAATAATCTTTTCCGGTTTTTAGGTTACACAGATCCGAAATAATAAACCTTGGAAAAATAAACTATTGTGAAAGAGATATTTTTCCCATGAAAAACATAATTTCGACGCTAAATCTTTTGAAAACCAAATGTATAACGTTCCTTAGATCATCATGACAAACCTTTTGTTCTGTTCTGTTATAAACTATGCAAACACTGACTTGAATATTGATATGGTGACGTCACTTTAAAGGTTTTTTGAAGATAATTATTTTGAGCCTCCTAGACCTACATGTATTGAATATCAAAGATGTTGTTTTCGGCGTCGAAGTAATGATTGTCAGACTAATGATCGTCGGAGCAATGATTGTCAGAGCAATGATAGTCGGAGCAATGATCGTCGGAACAATGATTGTCGGAGCAATAACTGTCGGAGCAATGAAAAGACCCCGCCTAGATAGCTACGATCTCTTTTAGATGTAGCTTATCAATGTCAATTAGTGTCGCTTATTGCTGCTTATCGTTGTTTAGTGCTGCTTATTGTAGCTTTTTGTTACTTACTACTTAGTGCTGCCCATTGACTTTTAGTGCCACCTTGGTTAAGGTTTTCAGTATGCCTATCAAATGTTTTTAAATTATGTTAAAAATTAGCCCTAAGCCCTAAGGTTCCAAAAAAATGCTTTTGTCTATGTGGGGAATGATAAGCAGGGGAACAAATCTAAATGTATACACGAGAACTTCCGCTACGCATGCGTAGACCTGTTTTTCTCACGTCCGTTTAGATGGCGGCATTTTCAAAACAATCCTTATGATCCATGCAGACAAAATAAGGCTAATATAAGCCATTATTCATATAATTTATCAACAGATCTAAGAGCTACTTGTTCATGGTTAGGCCAGATCGATTTCACATTTGGAAAGAGTTTCTTTTGTACGATAATAAAGGTTTCCGTCATTCAGTATGGGCGATAAAATGAGATGACACTACTAGTATAAGGCTAGACTACAGTCTGACTGTCTGTTTCACCAGCAGTCGTTGTTTTTCTACTCTCAACTAGGGCCCAGGGCCATCTTATAAGCTGAGAACTACTTTTGAATCGATATTTTACTACGCCATTAATTCCAAAGTGTGTGGCCTGGGGCCATCCAAATTAAGATTACTTAAGCTTTAATAAATCATGCTTAGATGGCCTCGGGCCACAGCCACACACCTGATAGGCCTACGTAGATGGCCCCAGGCCACACACTGCAAATAGATGGCCCCAGGCCACACACTTAAGTTGATGGCCCCAGCCAACACATTATCAGTTGATGCCTCCAGGCCACATACATCACATACTTCAAATATATGGCCCCAGGCCACAGACTTTAATTTGATGGCCCCAGGCCACACACTATCAGTTGATGGCCCCAGGCCACACACTTGGTGTTATCTGGGCCTACCTAAAGTATATGGCCTGAAGCCATCCATTTGAAGTGTGTGGCCTGGGGCCATCAACCTAAAGTGTGTGGCCTCGGGCCATCAACCTAAAGTGTGTGGCCTTGGGCCATCAACCTAAAGTGTGTGGCCTGGGGCCATCAACCTAAGTGTGTGGCCTGGGGCCATCAGCTAAAAATGTGTGGCCTGGGGCCATCTATTTAAAGTGTGTGATCTGGGGACATCTACTAATGTGTGTGGCCTGGGGCCATCAACCTAAGTGTGTGGCCTGGGGCCATCAACTAAAAATGTGTGGCCTGGGGCAATCTATTTAAAGTGTGTGGTCTGGGGTCATCTACGCAAGTGTGTGGCCTGGGGCCATCAACCTAGGTGTGTGGCCTGGGGCCATCAACCTAAAGTGTGTGGCCTGGGGCCATCAACCTATAGTGTGTGGCCTGTGGCCATCTATTTAAAGTGTGTGGCCTGGGGCCATCCACGTATCAAATGTGTGGCCTGGGGCCATCCACGTATCAGGTGTGTGGCCTGGGGCCATCTATTTTGAAGAATGTGATCTTATTTGAGCAACATCCCAGTAATCACAGAACATTTGTAATTACATTTTTACAACGCCACCCCAACGTTGGTCCAACATTGTATAAATGTTTTACAAATATTTAGTGTTTACTAGAATCTATGTGGCAAGAATGTCACGAGTTGGGGTGGTAACGTGATCTGTTGCAATCCGCGTGAAGACGTAGTCCCAAGCACAGAAATTAATGGCCCTGGGCGCTAGTTGAGAGTAAGTTAACAACAGCTGCGTTTCACCAGGACCTGGGAGTAGCCTTTTTCCAATATGCTCGGTCGCTCTTACAAAAATTTTAACAAAATTTTTCTCAGATTATTTTTTCACCTTCCCCCAACATCCCTGAAAATTTGGTAGATTTTTCTTGTGTATTAGCGAAGTTAGACCATTTGGCATGTAATAATTTTTCAAAATGACAGCTCTCTTTAACACCATTGCCGTGAAACAAGAATCCTATTACATGTCAAATGGTCTAACTTTCAAAATATACAACAAAATTGCACCAAATTTTCAGGGATGTTAGGGGAACACGAAAAAATGATCCGAGAAAAATTTTGTTAACAAATTTTAAAGAACGACCGAGCAAATTAGAAAAATGCCACTCCCAGGTTCTGGTGAAACAGACTGTAGGCCTAGGCCCCTAACAGTAACACTAACAGAATTGACGGAATCAATGGACAATGACTAAATGAGTGATGACGGATCCTCGGACGGAGGGGTAGCCTACAGTTATAACAATAGAATTAGAAACTCTTTCCTCACACTGTCACTGCAAAAGCTAAAAATATTGGATTTGCCTAATAGTAATATTAATCTAGTATGACAACTGAACTATGTCATGATGATATGTCATATGACGTTTGCCCGGTCTGCGGTTGGTCCCACCGGCACCGGCTCTAAAGTCTGTCCGACGTTGGGGAATTGTCCAAAATGAAAGTTAGATTTTTCCCCCTTATTTAGTCTACTCAATATTGCATTATAAATTACAAAAATGGTATTTGTGTAATAAAAATCCCATTTGCCATGATTTGGCATTTATTTTTATAAAAAAACTGCCAATAATTGCGCACTTAATTTATTAATCAGCCTTTTTAATCTCCCCTCTTTAACGCCATAAGCGCCGATGGTAAACTACGCATCTGGTCGAGCTCACTTCAGAAAACCGGCGGGAGTGTTCAGTGTAGTCGCAATTAGCCCCAATGGTCGGCTGTTTTTGTGGCTTATTTTCGTCCATATTAATAGCGCTATACCGGCCTCGGCGCTCGCAAAGAACGTGCCTAGCTTGTAGGCCTACTGCAGGAGTCAAGTGCGCAAGAGTCATGTCAGCTAGTGCTTGGTGAATTGAAAGCACTCCCCCAAAAAAATTAGAATGATCTGTTCAGGAAGGTTGCTATAGACGCGCTTCCATGGTTCAAGGTATCACATTTATAATGGCAGCCGTGACAGTTGAAAGCTGTCGGCAAAAAGTTTAAAAGGAGGATTAAAAGGTAGTATGTTGGATAACATTAATTTAATGGATAATTTAAATGCCAAATGGAATAAAGAACAGGTAAATATCATTTTTGATAGGTTTCATGTGGTATTTTTGAACTGGATACCAAAAAGCTGACTTTCATTTCGGACCATTCTCCACCGTCGGACAGACTTTAGTCTAGTAGGCCCTATAAAGTAAAAGTCACTGTAAATTTGTCACTTTTGCATTGCATGCTTTTCGCTAATAACTCACGCAATTTTCATCCGATTGTCATGAAATTTGGCAAGCATTATTTTCTAGTCTTAAGGCAACTTCCCTGGAAATTTCAAGAAAAAATATTATGTAGTTTAAAAGTTAAACCAATTTACATGTAGTAATATTGAATTATGACGCTCCTCTATAAACCCAATAATTTCATTCAGCTTTAATCTCGAAATTTTACTACATGTCAAATGGTCTAACTTTTGAAATATGTACTAAAATTTCATTAAATTTTCTGGGTAGGCGCCGGAATAGTTGAAAAGAGTTTCATGTAAATTGTTCAAGAATTGAGTGAGAAATCGGCGAAAAACACCCAACGCTGGTGGAAGTTGACTGCAACTATAGTACTATAGACTATAGTAAGCCTATAGACTAATAGTATACTATATGTATATAGATCGAGTCTGTCCGATGGTGGAGGATGGTCCAAAATGAAAGTTAGCTTTTCAGTATCCAATCAGTCAAGTCAATTTTCAAGCGATTTTTATGAAATTTTGTAAGTCCTATTTTTCAGTCATTTGGGTTTATAGTAGGGATGTCAAACGTTTCCCCAATTCAACCGCAAAAGACTGTCAAATTTGGGGTAGGCCTATTTCCTTTTGTAAAAGATAATTTTTTGGTTTTGCAAATAAGTGACGGAGAAAGAAAGTGACGGAGAAAGAGGTACAGGTTTATGTAAAATTTATTGTAGATTTCAAAAAAGTCACTTTATTTTCTTCTGAAGTGGGGCGCAAAGGAGCGCAAATAGGCTGAACACAGCTACAGCCTGTCCGCAAAAAATGACTTTTTACAATGAGATTTTCCTTCATAACTTTAAAAAAAAAGGTATTGCAAAATAAAATTCTAATTTGTTTTATGCATTTTTTTTCCAAATTTCCATAATAATTTTTTTTAAAGATTCAAAAAAATAGTCTTACCCCACTACTTATATAGAGGAGCGTCATAATTAAAAATTTACTACACATCAAATGGTCTAACTTTTAAACTGTAGACATAATATATTTTCTTGAACTTTTCAGGGAAGTTGCCGTAAAACTAGAAAATAATGCTTGCCAAATTTCATGACAATGTCAATCAGATGAAAATTGCATGAGTAATTAGCAAAAAGCATGCACGGCAAAAGTGACAGATTAAAAGAGACTTTTACTTTAGTCTATAGATACTATACTAATTACTATAGGTCTAGTAGTCTAAGGCTAAGCCTAAGTAGGTACATTCAAACCAGTCATTTTGATAGTTTTTTCATGTTTTTTCAGGATTATGTGAATTTGTGATATGATGCAATAAAAGACATATTTTTCTCTGTTTGTTTCTTCTTTTTGCTCACTAGACTCTATTACTGGTAGATATAAAGCCGTCATTGTAGAGTTATTTGTTTCGAAAGGCACTTTTTATCTTCTTTTCCGGAGGTTCCCATCTTTAAATTTCTTGCAATTACGAAAAATGGTGCCAGCTCTCGCCTTTAATTCAGTAATTGTTGCACAGAGTGCTTGATGAGGTAAGTGGAACAGGCATGCTGTGGCCCCTTCTGATTATTTTTTTATGCAGGTGCCATTTTTTTAATTTTTGTAAAAAAATGCAAAAAATGAAAATAGATAGATGTCCACTGCACTATGAGGAAGTTCTGGAAGACATCATTAAGACTGTTTGGACAGAACATTGTCGGAATCTCCAAGAATTGAGATACCTGGGGAAGGCTGCACTAGTTTGCCCAGGGTAAAACCTGGGTGAAATTTTGTTTGCCTGCCCTGCACTTCCTCATGGGGCGCACTGAGGGTAAAAATGGAAGTTTCATAGCTATAAGGATGAGAATCCATCAAAATTTTTCTTCCATGAAACTGGGGCCAGAGGCTATGCCTAGATTTCTAATTCTTATGTGGTATATTTGCTCTGTTACAGTATTGCGGGACAATTGTTGGTTGCCCTGATGCTTCTTAAAACCTGATATCTACAGATTTTCACATTTCAGTAGTTTTATTCAGCTGCTTCAAAAAATTCAAGTGTCTGGGTGATGTTTTGGCTTCTGTACCCCTGCCGGAATTTGCTAAATTCAGGTCACAGCTTTTGGATGTTTTTATAATTGCCTCAGATTTTGATCTGGCACAGCATTTTTCTTGCTCAGTGGAATGTGGTCAAATATTTCTTTTAGCATGTCGGCAGTTACGAAAAAAGGCTCAGCATAATTTTATTGGACAATTTTAAAATTTATCGAATCTACCTAACTATAGGCCTTAGCCGACTATGGCTAGCCTCGTAGGCCCAGCCTACTCACTGTATCAGTGTATGTAGACTATAACACTGACACTGTCCACTGGCACTGTCTGTATACAATAATGTCATTATTACATACTATCTACATAGTAACTAGGCTGGCCAACGAAATTTTCAAAGTTCTCTGAAGACTGATCAAGTCACAAATAAGCTCAAAATAGGCCTATGTGTCTTGTGCCCCTGATGGCTCTGCTTTTTATTCTTATATTATTTTGAGTTATCATCAATTTTATAGCGTAAAATGCCTTAAAGTTTAAATGGGGGTGTTTTATCATTTATCTGTTTATTTATAGCAGTCAGGATCCAAGGGCAAGCCCTATACATTCATCATATAGCAGCCCTGCTGTCACCCCCATTTTTTTTATTTCACACTAGGCCAGGTGTATCTATCTTTAAATGATCACTATTTTATTAGTATTTATGGGTACAGTCTATTGATCAGACAGTCCACTGGTCCGACAGTCCACTGGTCCGACAGTCCATTCGTCCGACAGTCCATTCGTCCGACAGTCCATTCGTCCGACAGATCTACTGAATAGCAACAGGATGAATGGCAGCAGAGACAAACTTTAAAGAGCCAAACAGTCTGGACATTCATTTCAGTGTTTCTGATCTGCCGTCAGAATTGACGACAAACTTTCCCCTCTGACGAAAAAACTTTCGATTCTGACGACAATGATCATCTACCAAGAAAAACAGGCCAAAACAATTTCTAGTTGATTAATAAAATTTTCAGAAACCATTTCCAAAGATATTACTCAGTGTTTTATTGCAGAAAGATTGTTCCAAAGCTTGGAATGTACCTTTAGATATCAATAAAAGCCACCTAAAGCCTCCTCTGCAAAAAAAAATCCGGGGGCATAACCCCTCTAGAGTCGCAATCGTGTTCACTGGAAGCCCCGCCTGCATGCTGACAACACAAGGCTTGGAGTCAGAATCTTCATATTGCCTGACTCCAACTTTTTTCAGAGCTAGAAACACTGCCATTGGTCTAACAGATCTACTGTCTGAATAGTAATAATTGACCTCAAATACGCCCTAAGAAAGCCTGAGCAGATTTCCCTTTCCCGTCCATGTTTCTGACTAAGTTTTGATAGTTTGAGACGCTATTTAAACTTACAGTGTTGCAATAGTCTACGCTTTACTCATTTACTCATTTTGTCCAGGATTCCCTAGCTGTCTGCATGACTGTTTGCCTTTATAGGTATATGTATCTCAGAGGGAATTTCACTGGATCTGTCTTTGCCATTAGAAATATCACTAAGTACTAAGTAAATAAAATGTCTATTATTATCAATGCAGCAGGAAATAACTTGATTGAGGTGGTTTGATTTTGCTGTGTGGGCTTCTGAGGTCGATCACCATTCGTAGTATGTGTGTACTTCCGCAAATAATTCTGGGTTCCAGTGGAAAAAAACAAGCTTCTAACCTACTATATACGGTACTATATACGGTATTTATAAATTGCAATCCTCAATGTTCAGACCATAAAAACAGGTCATTGTCTGTAATTTTTTACTTGCCCCTACCTAAAATCGGTTGCCCTGGGCAATCGGGCAACCGATAGTGTTGAGCCCTGAGTAAAGAAGCTGTCACTTGGATGTTTTGTTATTAACTATATTTATAATCGGACGGTTTGTGGTTATTCTGGGTGGGCGCTATAGTGGAAATGAAATTAGCCACAATCTCTGGCTGTGGCTAAAGGGACATAATTTCATGTCTTTGATCTCTGTTTTCCAATTGGCGGTGGCGAAAGAGGTCCAAATAAGTTTAGCCACAAGGGAAATATTTTAGCATTTGGCGGAGTAGCGATTGCTAGCGCTCACCCAGTTATTATAGGCCTACATGTCATTGAACATGTTATAGGGTAAACCTTTTGTCATAGTATGTCACTAGTTCAATCGACACAGAAGTCAGGGCCAGCGGAGCCGCTCCGGCTGGTCTGGTTTGGGCCGGACCAGTTTTTAACCCAAACCATTTTTTTCAATAAAAAATGGATAAAACCTTGACTTCAATTAATTTGTACAGATAGTTGTACCTTCCGAGCGGCCTATTGTATGTATAAAACCAGTATCTACTTCATAAGTTGTCCAAAATTCTTCAAAAGGCGAAACTAAGGCTTATAGGACATGCTGTCGGGGCCATTTCCAAAATCATAATTCTGTGTCTTTTAATTTTTTATTATTATTGTCTATAAAATGTTGTGGCTTAATGTTGTTGTTTAACCTTTGAGCTATATTTCTACTTTCATGCAAAGGCAGTATCTGCTCACTTACAAGTAAGCAGATACTGCCTTTTGGCAGTGTTCGAAATAATGCCTTTCCGGGTGTCCGAGACAACTAGAATTTGTGGCGGACAATCAATAGTTACCAGGAGGTTGTCCGAGGGGACAACCAACTTTTGAGAAGGATATTTTCACATTACATTATTATTTATAGGCACTTATAAGTCAAGTGACTGTCAGGGTTGGAAAATTTTGATTACAGTGGTGAGCTTCCACTTCGTTGGGTTGCGGTAACTAATATTTTTATATTTTTTTGTGGGAGCAGGCTGGCACCAGGTCGAAGATATATATTACTTACAGACAATCTGAAATTTCAGTGGACAACCTGAAAACCTGACCTGGCAGAATATTGTTGTCCAGACCTCCTTTTTAAAAATTGAAGAGGGTGGGGAGGTGTCACCAATAGGCAATTTAATTTCACGTTTTTCAAAATGGCCACTATTAGCCCCAGTGAAAATGCAGAGTTTTCACTTTTTGCTCTAGAAATATGTAAAATACCACTTTTCCAATAATTAAATACAAAAAACTTATTTCCGGCGTTATTTTTCTTCAGAAGCTTTATTCGTGTATAAAACCATGATGGCTATACAGTAGTCCCTCCAGATGGGACCCCCTTCAGATCCGACTTCTCCTAATATGCGACTTTTTTTCTGAGCACCGACGTGCTTTACACTGTTAAGCACCCCTTAAATGCGACATCCCCTCTCCCACGTCATGCGACCTTCAAATCATGGCACTACCTAGCGACCTCCCTCTAAAAATACAACTTTTTGAAATTAGCTGCGTAGTGGCACTGTCAGCCCGGCATGAGCTGCCGGTCTGGTGATGTTGTGTGTACAAATACAGCCCAGTAGATACGTATGCTAAGCCACTGACGGCTTAAGGCTGGTACAGCATCGTATGAAGTGAGCCAGCGTTGACACAATCTTAGTCAATACATTGTGCAGATGTGTACTGGTAGCTTCGAATCACCGTATCCAGGTAGCGATATCCCATTAAAGATACGACTTTTTGAAATTAGCTGCTCACAGACTGTGTCACGTCTGCAGATGTCTGTCGACCCTGCGCTGACAAGAGACAACTTTTTAAAGTTTCCAGCTGACTAAATGTATAACGACTTTAATATTCTAGTCACATCGTTTAAGACACATTTCAGATTATAGTGGCTGCTTTCCGGTGATATAACTATTTTTACTGTATCCTAAATACTTTTTCTGTTATTAATTTAAAACCATGTTTAAATGGGATTTCATTGTAAACACTGGTAAATATTTATTTACATGCGGTGCAGTTAGCATCCAGCGCACCCTTGGCTTTACAAGGTGCATCACACCACTAATTAGCAGGGTACGTCAACGGTGTCAGTGTGTCGGCTAGTTGTGATAAACATCCCACTTCAAATAGCTAACTTTCTCAATTATGGTCACAAGGACATGTAATAAATCATTCTGACCTCAGAGATTATATCTCTGATACCACACGCTCATTTCGCCGTATGCACGCATGGCGATTGACCAGATTTATCAGCCGTTAGTGAGCGTTACCACGTGATTTTATAACCATTCCTATAACCACGGAACTATTTTGGTGTTCACTTCAACTCATTACTTATCATTTTTTCAATATTTAATTTGATTTTAGAGTTTGTTACAGGTAAGGGCTATTCATTCTGTTTAGTAGTGGATAAATTGAACCAGCACAATTCGCATGTCATTCAGTGATTTATATTTGCCAGTGTTTTGAAGCCGATTGTAAATTCTGTCAGAAAAACGTAAACATGGACCTTCTCACAGCAGCGCGTAGGCAGAAAAAGTAATCCATTGAATGTTTTCTATTTCTATGTGAATATAAACTCATATGTGGCGGAGTAGTGGTGTTTTATATTTGCCATATATATTCAGGACACTCAAGCGTGTTTATAAGCCTACAGTTGTTATATCAACAAAACTGCTCAAAATGAGCAGTTTTTGTCGAAACATGGCGTGTGGTTACAGAGAGAGAGCGGGGTTGACCTGAGCGACATCTATGTGTGGAGAATGGTAATAAATATCACCGGAAACCTTATTCAATGCTGAAAATAATGATATAAATTAGATAATGATAGCTCCTAAACTCGCGAAGTTACTGATTTGGAAAATGAGGTAGGGTATAACAGTCTATCAATCATCATGGGGAATAGACTTAAACAGGGTACGCCGCCACGAGACGCCAAACAGATGCCGCCATTGACGACGGTGGCCCAGCATTAGAACAACACTGCACTATCCTCTCGTGCCGACCATATTCACAGACACGTGCATTACAGTGAAGATAATATATGTGCTAGTCTTGTCGGTATTGTCTGTTTAACTTCAATCTTGGTCAACATAGAAGATGCCTGCCTCGCCTGTTTGCCCTTGAATATTTCAATGAGAATACAGTGTACATCCATAACATTTGTTTTTAATTTTTAATAAAACAAGCCACTTCCAGTACTTCTAAATTACGTGCTACCTTCAGAACATGCGATTAACATGCTGTCAACTGCGCTGATGGTGTCACAACTGTGACAAAATGGAGGTGTTTAAAGGGTGCTGTTTTAAACATCAAATTTGGCTCATTTTACTTTTTTTTCTGGAGTTTTTTTCACCCCTCCCAGATATGACTACCCCTTGGATGCGACTTTGGTTCTCTGGCAGTATGAAAGTCGTATCAGAGGGGGACTACTGTATTGGAAATACCCATTTTGTTTCATTCGAATGTATGTTCACAAAAATGAAGTAGATAAGGTTGATCCCCATATCATTGGCCTATCCTTTTTGGTTCAGAGCACCGAGTCACTGTGTTTGGAAAGGTTTGAGGCGGAGGCCCTGGTGCAGTGGTTAAAGCTGCCTGTTTGGAAAGTCAGAGATCGCAGGTTCGTCCCCTATTCTGGCATTCCAGTTTCAAAGAAACAAAATGTTTCTTCCCCACTCACTCGTAGAGATTCAGTATTGTGGAGAACCACCGTGACTGAGAGGTAGCGTGCAAGGCCTCAGTCCGCCAGGGCTCAAATTTGGTATCCTGTGTCTGGTTTCCCAGTCCACTTTAGCCAAAGGAAGAGTTTTGAGCTTGGATGTAACCTCATGTGCATTGTTCATTTTTAATAAAGTTTTGTGTTGAACACATTTTACAGGGATAAAGAGATTGCTGCTAAAATGATTAGTGCCTAATACAAATACTACACCATAGAATTATATAGAGGCACATTGTAGAGATTAAATAACTGCTTACTTTGCGGCAGAGTGATGCTTGATATTATCTCACTAATCTTCAGGGTTTCCCCCAGAAAAATGAGAAAGCATCATGGTACTTGGCGGTTCGGTTTCAGCGCGGCACACAATTTGCGCGTGGCGTACAATTTGCGCGCAGCGCGCAATTTGCGGCGCGCACAGTCTGGGGGGTATGCTTCCTTTTGAAATTTTAATCAGAAAACCTCTTTATATGCATTTTGGTGGCTTATAGAAGTAATTTGTATCCACTGTTCGTGCTGGTAAAAAGTTAAACACTGATTCTGCATGTAGACTGATATATAGAAACTGAGTGCCAGTTTGACATTTAAAACCCTTGTGATATAGACCACCAATTTTCTCATATGGACACAGCAAATTATTTTTAAATAGGACGAGAGGCCTATGAATTAGTGACGAATAAAATATGTTGTGTCTAGGCCTACTTTGTCTAGTTATGCCCCTGTATCAAACTATGATAACATAGAAATACCATGAGATGGGGGTCTGAGATCTATGATTCTTGTCTGACAAGACTATTGGATTAAATCGCATTGTAAAAAATTAAAAACAATAGACTAGCCTACACTTTTTATTCGCAAAAATGAATTCGAAAAAATCTTTAGACCATTAGACACTAGGCATAACGTAATGATTCAAAATTGGTCAATACAAATCTGTTCAATAGCATGCTGTTTGTTTGTTGTTGAGAAATAAATTCATTAGGCCAAGTTAATAGATCAGTGCCACGCCGATGGATTATCATCAGAACTTGCTAATACCAGAAAACAAGTTGGTTTAAATACAAGCATCTGGTGACATTGGCCCAGCCTTTAATGAACACAAACAAGGTCGGCATCATTTGTTTTGCTTTCTGAGAATATCATAAGTTACACTCCAACTGATCTCAGCCAGCACGCTTCATTGCCTAAACAACACTGTGTTGACGTTGGGTTCGTGTAGACATGGTAGAGGATTGTGACACACCAGGCTATGCTTTGTTATCGCGGCAAACACGTCAGATGGAACAACGCGCTTTAATGTTGAGCCAGCGTTGCGGACGATTTACCAAGTCAATATTATATCAACGTACTACACGTACTATACTGTAACTATCGTGTTTGCTGGGCGAATGCAGCCAGCTACACGCTGATAGTGATAGACCCGCCAACAGTGCCTGACCACGTGACATCATATGACCACTGGAATTTTCTGAAGCGTCACGGCACTCATTGAAGCGTCACGGCACTTACTGAAGCGTCAGGGTAAAAAATTGAAGCGTCATGGTGCCGTGACGCTTGGACGCTTTGGGGGAAACCCTGATCTTTATCTTACACAATTTATCCTTTTTTGCATTCAATGGCTAATCCAGAGGGGGTCTGGATCCCCCTTTCAAATTTATTTTTTATTAGTCCTGCTTCATTTCATTGATGATCATGATAACAAAATATATCTGAAGAGCTGAATTAAGTCTACAGCAGGAATCTCAAGTGCTCCCAGAAGCAACCCAAACCAATTTTTTTTAGGTGGACTCACATCACCTCCCGGAATTTCCAGCTGATTTTTTTCTGCTCGCTGCACTCGCCTCAGATCATCAATAATGTATTACCGTACTATAATTGATTAATTAACTGCACCCACCCCTTCGCTGGGCCGGACCACTTTATTATTGCTTCCGCCGTCTCTGGAAGTTCACATACACATGTATATATTTAAGCAGCCTTGCCGAGGCGGGCTGCTTACTGTATTTCACACGGTCCGCCGCCACCGCCGCAGTTATTTGTTTTCAAAATAGCTACTAATCTATCAACTTCTGCTTCCTCATACTTCACATATCCATCACATACCACTGGGGAATTTTTTTTGTGACATTTTGATTCCCATATCATCAACCCTTTAATTACTATGGCCACTAACGAAGAAATGCTTGTTAGCGCATTTCAGGAAAAAGTTGCCATCTGACCTTCTTTTAATTTGGCAAATATGTTCAGCTATGACCTGATTATTTTTTGGGATCAAACAATTTAAAAATGGCCGTTTAGTGGCCATTTTGAACTTTGTAATCTTTACTTAACTCAAGAAAGGCAAAATGACTGGACCATGAATATAAAACAAAATGTAATGTCTCACACAAGGATAACCCAGACAAATTTCACACTAAAAAATGGCTGCCAGTAGGCCTTTTTTTTATTTCATTTTTTTTGTATTATCTCGGAAATCTTGCATGATAGCAGATCTATGAATTTCTGCTTCCTCATACTTCACATAGCCATCATATACCACAATTTTAAAATAGTGGTCGAGCGATAACGAAGGGCTGCTTTCGTGTTTGTTTCCGAACAACTCTTTCTAGCTCTTTGTCTAATTATAGTCACTTGACAATGGGCTCCTGGAAATTGACTAACCAGTTGCATAAATACACCATAATTATGTGAAAAAATAGGACTGATGACAGTGGGCTAGTTTTACCTAGTAATCAATGAATACGTGCTTTAGCAATTATTTTAGTCTCCATTTCTTCCTGTGGTGTCTGTCTGCACCTCCCACTAAGAAATGGGAGATGGTTTAGATCTCCTCCCTTTTTATTTAGCAAATCCTCAATAGTAAAGCATCTATAGACCAGAACCAGACACCCTGTGTAATTTATCTAGTAAGCCTAGTCTATTTCACAGTCAGAGATAGAGCCCTGAACTGCATCTGATATAAATCCAATAGATCACAACACTTTGAAGGTTGTGTGACTTTTGTAGCTCGAGTATAAATTGCTCTGTTTATGAAAGTTTCTAGGCTGTGCACAGAAAAATTCTGTGAAATCTATTATAAGTTTAATATTGTGAATTGAAACAAAGTGGTAATTGTTTCTCCATTTGTGAGGCAGAAACTTTTGATCCATTCGTTTAAATTAAACATACATGCATCTGACCCCGGTGATGATGACTGTCAAAACAACCTGGGTTTCACTGATATCAAACATATTGGCAAGTTGTCTGTGTAAAACGATGAGAGTTTGAGACCAAAGAAAATTTTCCTTGCTGCGACGAAGTAATGTTAATATCAGGTCATTCTTTCATGCTATTGTATGTTTAGGACCACGTCTCTTTGAAGGGGTGTCTTTATAATGTTTTCTCTCTCAGTAGATCAGGTTATCAACATCAGATCCTTATGAATCATCTTTCTTAAATTCATCTAAAGAAATTCCCCTCTATGATCACTTTGGAAAAGGCAGAGAGGATACTCCCCTCATGTGGTCTGTATGTGCGTAGCGTGAATCGCTTTTACACGTTCCATAGCAACAATGTTTGGTGCAAACCATATCCAAGATTATAGATTAATCAGATTATGTTACAAAATTTATTATTAAGTGTAAAAACTAATAATAATACCGGCTATGTGTGTTAAAATAGGTATAGTGTATAGTGTTCCTAGCATAGAACGACGGGACAGTGAGTACAGTTTGTCCGACCGACCGCACGCTGGGATGATGGAATCTATTTATAGCATATTGGGGCAATTCCAGACTCACGCTATTGGAGGTGCATTGGCACTAGGTGTGAAGGCATAGATTAAGACGCAAAATAATAGCACCTCAAAAAAACACAAAACATGACTTCTTCAAAGGCTTGTAACTTCGTAAATATTTTTTTTGTCCCAAATTTCGGATTTAGATCATTAAGATGTTGTCTAGTAAACATGCAAAAATTCAGTAGTATATGACATAATGTGGAATGCCAGGGGAGTCCAGACAAAACAGCCAAAAACACACATTTTAGGGCCTTATCAAGTTTGAGTTGCTGACCTTATGGGCACCCTAATCATAATGCCTAACTGTCTGAACTGTGTAGTAGGGTGGCCAACGAAATTTTCAAAGTTGTCTGATCAAGTCACAAATAAGCTCAAAAGATGCATCTTGTGTCTCTGATCCAATACTTTTTACCCCTTAGCCATTAAGGCTGTGGGGTATAGTGATCACCAGAGGCAGGCGGGCGGGTGGTCAGAAATTCAGCTCTTACTAAAAAGTTAACTGATGAATTTCGTTTATTTTTTACAGACATGACCTATGTCCCTGGGCAATTCATCCCATATATTTTTTTTGGGCGCCAAGCCATAAGCGGCCATTTTCCAAGATGGCTGCCTAAAAAGCTTTTGGGCACCATAACTTGTGAACCGTTGGTTGGATTGCATTAAAATTTGGTATGGTTGTTCTCTAGGTATTTCTGATGATTTGATTACCTTTTGGGATCAATCCATTGAAAACAAAATGGCTGCCGCAGTCATTTAAAAAAAGATGGCTGCCTAAAAAGCTTGTGGGCACGATAACTTATGAACGGTTGGATTGCATTCAAATTTGGTATGGTTGTTCTCTAGGTATTTCTGATGATCTGATTAACTTTTGGGATGAATCCATTAAAAACAAAATGGCCACCGCAGCCATTTAAAAAAAATGACATTGTGTTAATTTATGTCTTTTGCTTTGGAGTACTGCTCACCTTCTCTGAGGTGTGACTTCCTTCACAACTCAGTTTATGTCATCTGCTGTGGAGTACTGCATGCTCACCTTCTCCGAGGTGTGACTTCCTTCACAACTCAGTTTATGTCATTTTACTTTGTAAAAAGAAACATGAGTGGGCTTTAAACTACTCAGTTCACTACCATGGATATAAACACAAAATATAATAAGATAAACTTACTAATCAGTTAATAATATATATTATAAGCCCTTCCGAATAAACATTATAATTTTCGGAAAGCTTTATTATGTTCACATTTACTTATTTCATGTATGTCTACTAATACAACAATAGAATTAATAGGTTTTTGTTAATTTGGTATGCAATCATCCACTTTCCAAAATAACTATAAACAACTTTGATAGGAAAGTAAGGCTCTTTACCCAATATACCTTTTAATGTTGTTTATTTTGGTGCAACAATAAATTTTGGAGCAAGTGTTGTTTGAAACTTATGACGTTTTCGACTGGCTATGGCTAGCCTTGATCACATACCGGTACTGATGTCTTGGAGGTCAAGTGGCTCAGACATCAGTGGAATGATCTCTTGTCGTAGAAGGGTGGTAGCTCTGGTGGTATCCTTGTTCCCTGTTCATGGTCGGGCGCCTTTGGAGTATGTGGGTGGCCTCCTAGACTTTGCGTGCATGCAAATCTAGTTCTTTTTCTCAGACGATGTTTCTATGTCACCGCCAGGACATCAGTATATGATCAAGGCTTGGTGTCGCAAGTCAAGACGTCATAAGTTTCAAAAAACACTTTTTCCAAAGTTAGTACAATTTACTGCTATCTTATTAATTCTCGGAACCATGAATAACATATTTTCTAGTCATTGAGCTAACCAAAGATTTTTGTTCTACTAAATTTCGAAACCACATGATTCTTGTTATGTTTGAAGAGCCATATTTATCATGGTTCTTGGAGACAGCCCTATAAGGTTAAAATCCTCTCAATTATACGCATAGATCTGTCACGTTATCCGTATGATAATGTGACACAATTAACTTTATCCTTCAAGTTAATTACCATTCATCTGGGTGCTGGAAATGATGTCACCATTTAACTTATTTTTCTTAGATGAATCGTCCCTCATTTGGCAGCTCAGGTCGCACCTCCCTCCTTCCACAACGAGTGAAAAGAGATAGCAGCGGAGTCAGTAAATCAGGACGTCCTTCTACATCAAGTAAGTCAAAACTGTCATTCTATTGCTTTTAAACCCCGCCCAATGAATGGCGTCAAAATGTCGTGCCTGTCTGTCTTTGTTCTTGTTCCGGAGCATATTAATTCTGAAACCCCTTTTTGGTGGATTGATCATATTGTACACACATATGATCTCTCAGGTGGTGTAAATGTGCCTTTTGGTGGTTATTACTGATCTACTTTTTGGCCTGCATTTCTGAGCCAAAATAACTTTATGGATAACAACAATCTAGTTCCCAGAGCATATTGCTGGCAAAACCCCTTATCGAATTCTTTCATATATTGAATACACACATCCTTTATCATGTTTAGGAGGCGTAGAGGTATTATGGTCTTTGACCTACATTTATGATCCAATATAGCTTGGGCCCCCAAAAAGGTCTGACCGACCTTATTTAAACATGTGCGACCTAAACTTATTTGATGGTTTTGCTAGGGGTTGTCCAGGATATGGTCAATATATTTTTCGAGCTCTTAAGATTCCAGGGATTGATTGGAAATGGCTGCGGGCGACACAGAGATGCAAACAAAATACTGTATATTGTGCAGACAAGTTCTACATGGAAGTGAATTTGTCCTGAATTTCCTACCTACATGTACCCAGCACTTTGTTAAAATGAAAACAAATCGGAAACAGACATGTTTTTTGGTCTTTGTCCAAATTGTGCTATTTATAAATGAAACATGTTATACAGGAAAGAATCGATCATATAATAATATAAAATTATCATTATGGTCAGATTTGTATGTTTCTAAAACTTTTTACACTTAAAATAATTATTTATTTATACTAATTACTATTCCTTTACTAAAATCCCAGTAATAAAAATAACTGATATTAAAACAAAAAGGGAACTGTTATTCATTACTTAAAATCAGACAATGTGTCACCGTGTGTGTCTATAATAGTAACAGATGTGTTACTAGGTTGTTCGCTTCATCCACGCCTGAATAAATAAAGCAAGGTAAGTAAGGGACCAGAGGGTTAGTTATGTCTGAGTGATCACGAGGTCTGATTGGATAAACTGGCTCAATGCTGGGATAATATATGCAACATCAGTCCACCAGTCACCCTGCATTAGACTGGCACTTCTGTGTCATTGTAAGCCGTAGCACCCCCAGCAAACTCAAGACCCTGACACAATGTTGTTCTAATCATAATGTTGGTCTTTTGTCTGCAATGCTGGCCCAAAATTAAGGCAACACTGAGCAGAGAGGGTTTGATCACCTTGAGCGGCAAATGTAAGACATTTAAACATGTGCTGGGCCGATGATGAAGATAGTGGTCCAATATTGAGCCAGTCATATCATACAAACTTTAGGGATTTCCCGGGTAGGTTGTAGTCTCTATATTATATTAAACTGCACCTAGGGTTTGAAAGGCTTAAAAAATATGACATTTGAGTAATTATGTTTCTGATCATTAACCATGGTAACTGGCAATAAGACACTAGTACAGTACTATACAAGAAATGTTGATGACATAAAATGTATTTTATTACAATAAATGCTTGAGTAGTGTGGATTTTAAAATGTTGATTTTTGCCATGTATGTTTAAAATAGCTATACTATTAAAATATATTATACTATTACTATTGTAATTGATTTTAGATGGGCGCTTTTCTGGTGGCAGCAGGCAATCCCTGGCAATAGGGGCAAGACAATCGATCAGTACACCAAAAAATCGCCTTTCCTTCAACACACCTGGACAAGGAGGGAAAAAACCTCTAGGTTTAGCAAATTCCTCATCCAAAGTACAGCGGTAAGTAAGTTGTCTTTTAAAATTTATGTATATTTATTTATTTATCAGTTTTTACCAAACATAGACAAACAGGTTTTTACCAGCTTTCATATAACTTTGTAAGTTGTGGTCACAATCCATATGTATGTGCATTACCAAGAAATTTGAGATGGTAACTTGTTTAGCACACATGTGTTTGATATTTTGTGCCATTTTAAGCATTATACCTTCACTTAGTTATAAATAATCCAATCAGGGCTTGCCAAATTTCTTTCTATTTATGGCTGTAAATGCAGCAGTCCTCCCATCTCAAATCCCCTGTATTTGAGTCATGCCAATGTGATCCACTAGACAAGTAGTGTAATAAGATTGTGATTTGTCTATATACATGGCAGACGAAGATGACAAGAGCACACGTACAATTTGAATTTATATCAGGGTTTCCTGGAATTTAGATTCACCTTAGAAAATCATGGAATTTGACTCATCATGGAAAGTTTTGGAAATGGACAAATTTGCTTTAACCAGATCAACGTGATGAAGATTTTATATTGATTTTATATTGCAATAATTTGTATGATTGTGATTGTATGATTTTCATTACAAATGCATGTATTTTGAGTTCACCCATGCATGTTCCACAGCCAAATGACAGCTGTGAATATGAAAATATTTTTCTCAGACACTGACTTTGCGGACATTTCTGACCCCAGAATATGGTTAATTATAATAGATTTATCGAGTGGGCCCGAATGTACACATTGTGAAAACTTCTGCAGGCGACATGGAAAATCAATAGGGCCTACTGTGTACACAACATTAACAGACATGTTTAATACATGTACTACATAAAGTGAATTTAATGCAAAATAAAAAAGTGGAGAAAATACATTTCTTACCTACCCTGGGGTTAAAATGACAACAAGCGGAAACAAGCAGATTAATTTTGAATCCTTACCTGGGGTCAAACTCGCATTTAGCTGAGACAAGTTTGAAGATGAGGTCATGATAATTTGTCTCACCTCAGCTGTTTTCAAGTTATATATGTATTGTCTAGCATTATACGCTTGCCGCGAGTTGCTAAAAAACTCTTTGACAAGTTTGTATACGAGGGCTGCTTTTTTGGGGGAAATGGTTGATTTTTTTTGCACTTCAAAATATGGCAGTAACCACACTGACTTTTCAAAAAAAAATGATAACTTTTTAAAGTGATAGATGTCATATTCAGTGATTGCTGCTTGTAAATGTTTTCTTCACATTATTTATTTAACCCTTATCCTGCTAAGTTGATTTATATAAATTTTCAACCACTTGAGTTTGAAAATTAGTCGTATTTGTTCAATTTGAGACCAAACATTTACAATTCTTGTCAATTCATTCCAAATAACAGTGATTTAGTCAGCTAATAAAACAGATTAAAAGCGACTATTGTTGTGATTAGCAGACAAAGGGTTAATATCATGCACTGAAGTCTCTTTGGTCCACATTCTGGTGATTGTAATATCTGCTGTGTGTCTTCATATTTTATCAGAGTTTCCACTGCTGGAAAATCATACAATCATGGTTCTAAAGATCCCAGGCCTATTGGAGAGAAGGGATATAGAGAAAAGTGTGTTCGACAACTTGTAGAGGTAATAGACAAGTATATAATGCCTTGTTTTGAATTCACTTTATTTAAATGAATATATTTTAACAATAAAAGACATTATAAGACAAAACATTCAAAAGATGATATATCTTTGTTCAGTTTTTGACAGCAAATGGGTATAGTCAACCTATTTCCATGAAAATACTACAGAGTCCCAGGTCAAAGGATTTCACATGCATTTTTCAGGTAAATCTCATTATATTTCACATTGTTCATTCATCTGAAAAGAATAAAAATCTACAATTCCAGATTTATACAAGTGCTTGAAAACCTTGAATTAAAAAAAAGTATTCAAAGCTTGAGAGTGCTTGAAAAATAGTGTAATCAGCAACATGTGGTCGAAAGTCATTGAATTTTAACCCTTTCAGTGCAGGGATCAACTTTAGACATAAGAATCCGAGGGGGGATGCTATCTGACTTCAAGCCTCTTGTTAATCTATGACTTTGACAGTGTTTCATCTACAATGTAACTCTTTCTAACATGGCGCAGTGCCATGTTGCCTGTTGTGAGCGCCATGTTGCCCTTCATGAGCGCCATGTTGCCGTTCATGAGTGCCATGTTGCCCTTCATGTGCGCCATGACGTTGCCCTTCTAATATTCAGAGCGTGAAATGCCTCTATGAACTGTTGTTACGTCATATTCAGCCCACTCCATTGTGACAGTGAAAAACACCCCAGTCACTGATGTCGCGCGTTTTCTCCTATGACGCAATGCCTGATAACGATCTGTGTACATAGTGGTAATAACTGGCGATGTTTACATACTTAACTGTTTCTGTTTATACCCCTTAAATGAGGAAGGTGGGTGTTGAGACCCCCACCTGGGTGCCCGGCGCGCATGATAAGGTGCCCCTAATGCTATAGGTGGTGCCATGTCCCTTCTGAATCCTAGATGAGACACTGTTTGACAACGTTAAATTCCTCTTAAAATGATATTCCTGTTAGCCAATACCAGACCTGTGCACCTTCTGTATTTTTCCGTATTAATTAGCATCTTAGGTCATATATTACAATACCCTGCCGTGTTTATACCAGTGTCAATCATAGGCTTCAATCCATCCCCACGCTTTGTGACGCGGGCTGAAATCAAGCAAAAACATAAAAAGTCTATTTTATCAGAGATGCCAACCTTTGGAAGAACACCGATTTTGTGGGCCATCTTCTGATCACCTGCAATTATATACTGAATTATTGCATCAATGTTATTTTTATCACAAACATATGTTTTTTTTTTTGTGAGTGAAAAACGCTCAAGATAGTAGGAAAATCAATCTAAAATAGAAAAAAATTTTGGGGGTGGATATCCCAAAGCCACCCTAGCTTCGGAACTGCTTGCGCACGGCTCATGTCTAAGGGCTCGCCACTGGTGCGAATTGCATAGGAAGGGGCTAGAGGGTAACCTGTAGCTCCCCATCACCGGGCAAACATGTGTGAGGCGAATTTTGTAATTTTAATAAGTATTACCTATACTTGTATAAAATGAATTATTTAGTATTTTCACTATTTATAGGTTTGTGTATATTTATATATAAACACAAAAGTGTTCAATGACCTCTCATCTGGGAGAAGAGTACCTCTCCTCTAGAACAATTAATAGTCACATTTCCATGGATACGATCTATCCTCACTTTTGATATATGTGACCCATTTGCATGTAATCTATCAATCGCATCGTACATTTTTCTAAACTGCAGAAATAAAAAAAATGATTAAAAAATACATATTTTTGATAAAGTCAATCTTTCAAGTGGTTTATTTAAAAATTATTTTTGAGCACAATCTGTTCTTTTTAGACAATGTTGTTTTAAATGTTTAAAAATCCATAATCACTGACTGTTTGAATCTCGTAAATCTAAGTCTAAGTCTGTTTTTTATCTTTTACATTATTGCATTATCTCATTTTCTTAAAAATGTGCAATGCGATTAATTTTGTGCAGATCGGTCACACATTTGTCATACTAACACCTAGAAGTTGTACAGTCATTAATTTTCAGGACAACAGAATACAAATTATAAATCTTTATAACTCTTGTCCTGCTGAATTGATTCAATTGTATTTTTCGTCATTTAAAGCTGGAATTGCTTACGCAATTTCCAGCTTCAAAAGACAAAAATATTACTATTTATGAAAAATAGACATGTCTAAAATTAAATTATTGGATAAACTAAGCATCTACTAAAAACTATTTTATCAAAACTAAGTGATATTTTTATTGATCTAAAACATCCTTAACCCCGTATATATCAGGGCATAGCAGGACAAGGGTTAAGTTTAATTCACCATTTTCCCCCAAAGCTATCCTATTTAAATTTTCACCCACTTAAAGTTGTGTCTTGATAACAACTTCACGTGAGTGAAAATACATATTTGTATAATTTGAGACATTTTCAAATCTTGATGTTTAAACAATAAGTGTGATGTGACCTGCTACTAAAGCAGATTATTAACTTCAATAACGCTTAATATTATATTATATATGTTATACATATTGATATCTTAACTATGGACATTTTTTTTACTTTTCAGTTTCTGATGAGCATGATTGAACCAGCATATAAACTTGGTACTAAGATTGAGGATGAGATCCCAACCACATTACGTATATTAGGATATCCGTTCAGTATATCAAAAAGTATGATGTATGCCATTGGTGCCCCTCACTCCTGGCCAGCTCTGTTGGGGGCCTTGATGTGGATGGTCGATGTTATTCAGGTCAGAATATTTCCAGTTGTGATTAGTCTGGCTCAATAATATATCTCATTATGCTTTAACCTGCGCATCAAAGCTGACAACGTTCTCAGTAAGCATAGCTTTAATTTTTTGGTTAGCCAAACTATGCATTTTTCTCTACATGCAGGCTAACTATGTCAAGGTCTCGCTTTTCTCTGAACATAATTTTTTTTTAAATTATTCTTATAATTAAGAATGTAAGATTAGTGTTTCCCCTCAACAGGTGAATGCTTGATTTAAACCTCTGCCTTCTGTTTTGATTATATGTGATTGTTATTATTATGTGGTTCTTATTTCCCAGGCAGAGGGTTATGGTGTCAGTCACCCCGGTAATCCGGCCTTCCGGAAATCTGTCCCCATTTTTTTTCTAGAGCATATCTTGTATACCCATGGGGTATGTTCTTTCATATTGCGCACACAAATCCCTTGGGGAAGTGTAGATGTGCCTTTTGGGGGTTATGACCTTTGTCTTACTTTTTAACATTCAGCTATCAGCCAAAATAGCTTTCTTTATTTTAATATTGCTGATATCTGGCAAACAGTGCCAGATTGCTAGACCATTACTACAGAACAAAATGTGCGGTTTCAGGGAGGGATATGCCCTGAAAATTGTCAACCTGAACCCCATAAATTTAATCCTTATCCTACTGAGACTGTACATGTATATATACGTTTGCAAACTTAATTTCATACCTGATCAAAACTCCACTGATATGGAAGAATAGTTTGTCTTAAAATCATTTACATCATTTGAAGCTGGAATTGCTGACGCAAATTACATCTTCAAATGAGAGCAGCACAAGGGTTAATGTGCGTAATATCTTGAAAACCATGCCAGATAGCTAGACCATTACTATAAAACAAAATGTGAGTCTAAATGGAAGGATGTACCTAAAAAAATTCAGCTCAATCAACAATTGAAAATAGCAGACTATCATCCATTATTTACTTTAATATGCCTCATATTTGGCAAATCCTACCAGATAGCTAGATGCACTCTGAAAAAATTCAGCTTCAAAATTCAACTTCAAAATGCCCTATTTGCGGCCATTATTGACTTTAATATGCATAATATCTGGGAAACTGCCAGATAGCTAGACCATTGCCAAGATGTGAGACTTCATGGAAGGATGCACCATGAAAAATTTCAACTCATCAATTTCAAAATGGCCGACTATCGGTCATTATTTACTTTTAATATGTGTAATATCTGGAAAACCGTGCCACAAGGCTATAGACCTTTACTATGGAACAAAATGTGCATTTTCATGGAAGGATGCACCCTGAAAATTTTTAATCAAATTCAATTTGGCTGACTTATGAGCATCATTGTCTCTAATATCTGTAATATACATGACAGACTGTCCTAGATAGCTAGACCATTACTGTAAAAAAATGTGAGAGTTCACCGAAGGATGCACCCTGAAAAATGTCTTTCACGCCATCGGAATAGGGGATTATTGTGGTTGGCTGGCCTCTTGTAACATTGTTTCATATAGTACTGATTTATTTATTTTTGTCATCTGTATGTTTTTCTATTTTAGAGTGCCATGAGGACTGCTTCTGAAGAACTTATTTTTCCAATGTGTGAAGATTCCTTTGATTCTGTTCCAGAAAGTAAAGTAAAGTACAAATTTTACTAATTTACAATTTAGACCACACAAGTTTGATCTGTATTTTTATATATTATTTTATATATATCTTGATGTAAAATTGATAAAATAGTTTGTTGTTGATGCTCAGTTTATCAAATAATTCACTTAGATTTTTTCATAAATGGAAATATTTTTTATCATCTGAATCTGGAAATTACAGTAGCAATTTCAGTTTATATGAATGAAAAATAGTAGCGTACATTTTAGAAGCACTTGGGCTAAGTTTAAATAAAAAATACTACAAATTTGATGGACTGGTCCTTGGTAAAAAAATCATATTGTAAACACCCACATATCACTTAGGGGGTGTAAATGTGCCTTTTGGGGGTTATGACTTTTGCCCTCTTTTGCCCTACATCTCTGAGCTGAAATAGCTTGGACACTAACAATCTCATTTTCGAAAGCATATCTCGTAATTCCATGAGAGGATTACTTTTATATTACAGATCTCCTACCCACTCTTTGACCTAAATCTCAGCCAAAATAGCTTATACACTTGCTTAGACACAATCTTGTTTCCATCGGGGATTTTTTTCATATGGCACACACATTGCTGAGGGGGTGTAGATGGGTCTTTTGAGGACTACAACCTTTGACCTACTTTTTTGACCCACATCTCTCATCCAAAATAGCTTTGAGACTAATATCTCATTTCTGGAGCATATTTCTGAAACCTTCTTGGGGAATTTTTTTGTACTGCACACACTCATCCCCCAGAGGGTGTAGATGTTCCTTTAAGGGGTTACAACCTTTGACCTATTTTTTGACCTACATCTCTCAGTCAAAATAGTTAAGAGACTAAAAAGCATCTGTAGGAAACCCATGGGGGGATTTTTTTCATATTGCATGCGCATATCAATTAAGGGGTGTAGATGTGTCTTTTGCGAGTTATAAATGACCTTTGATCTATTTACTATCTCTTTTCCAGGGCAGATATCTGAAACCTCTCGGGTATTCCTTTCATATTGCACACAAACACATTGCCCATGGTTGTAGTTTGTGCCTTTTGAGGTTATGACCATCGACCTATTTTTTATCTCTGGGTCAAAATAGCTTTAAGACTTTAAGAGTAGTAATACCATTTACAGAGAATATCCTTCATATTTCTCTCCGCCCAGAGTGTGTAGGCCTGGAAGTGCCTTTTGTGTGCTTCTATCATGAGGGCATGGCGGGGGATTATAATTCAGTTGTGATAAGTTTTGAGACAACTACTTCTAGCTGAAACATTTGACTATAGTTTGATTTAATTGATCTAAAGCAAACCTGTATTGACCAGGACGTATCTCTAAACTAATTTTACTATTGCAATTAAAAATATATTTTTTTTAGATTGTGTTCTCTTATTGTGAAAAATCTTTCAAAAGTTTTTTGACTGGGCTAGATGAATTTGATGACTTGGAGGAGCAGTTAGCCCGTGATATCAGTGAGTTTTATGTATTTGTACTCTTAATCATTGTCAATTAAAAATACCAATATCTCTTTTTCACTTGTATGAATTTGTGTCATGAAATCCCATTAGCCAAATCCTGATAATTCATATATAAACTGTTCCAAAATACTCTCATACCTTCTGTATCATTATTTGGTAAAAAAAAATATTTTTGTTGTTTTATTTGTGTAAGATTGTGATGTTATACATTTACATATATATATGAATAAAATATTTCAACAACAGAATTGTAAATAATGTCACATCAAGATCAACTTAATTTTTAACATTAGAATTTTTCGGCCTCAGAGTAAATTGTAAAAATCAATAATATCTTTCTGCTTTTTTTCAGAGCAAAATGGAGCCGCTGGAGAAATAGAAAATCTCAACAGCAGAAACAAAAGACTAAAAGAAGAGCTACAAATGCTACAAGAAGAACCGGTGCGGAAATAAAATTGAAAAGAGGAGCATGAGAGCTCATTTCAATTTAGAATTCTACTTTTAAGAAATATTATGACTATAATACATGTATACACAGATCCATCTATTTACAATTATAAAAATGTGCTTGCTGTGTAAAAATGTGACTGCTGTATCTTCACAAATAACATTTTTTAATATAATGATAATTAGTAAAACCTGTTTCATATATTGGAAACAATATTTTAAAATAATTTATGATCTATGAAAAGCACAAAAAAAGATTAGATTACTATTTTTTAAATGTGCTCACATGCAAACAATACTATTGTACAAAAGCGGAAACCACAAATACACACATTCAAATCGAAGTAGATGATGATTGTTAGTAGTTGCTTGGGGAATTCTCTGGCACCACCGACCATCAGTATAGATATGTGGCTCAGTGCTAACCTAATTCCTAACCTTTAAAGTGCATAGCAAGATATAAGGATTTCATCCGTTTTCTGATAAAACATGAATAGAAAATAACCAATTTTTATAGAATTTTCGAAATGTAGGAATTATGATAAGCAGACTACACTACTTCAAATACAAAATTGACATATGATATATAGCAGCTTAAACAATAGACATGATCAGCTATAATTAGCAATAATGTTAAATTTTGATAAATGTGGGGTTGAATATGATGTAGAATGAAGAATGAGCTAAAGTTTGATATGTGTGGTTTTCTAGTAGTTTATATGCAATTTCTACTTATATCAGAATAAACTGCAGCAACTACAAAGCATGATTGAGTCTTTACAAATTGACAACAGAAAATTTGCAAGCTTTCGGGAAGATCAGAATACACACTTCTGCCAACAAAATGAATTTTTAACTGCTGAAGATGAGCAATGTACTATATTGGGTGAGTGAATAGTCACTACGTTATTTAATGATCTGCTGAAAAAAAAGAAGATTATCATATCATTTTAATCAGCTGTTGTGGCATTAACCCTAACAGCGCGGGGATAGACTTTAGTCGTCAAAATCTGACATCTGTAGACGTCAGATTCTCAAGACTGAAGTCGATACCCGCACAGTAAGAGTAAAAATATTTCTATTGACCGTAGACCCATAACATAGGTATTCAAATGAATCACAAAGATCTAACTAAGATTTTTATAATGATTTCAAATTTAAAAAACCCTTTGGTCTCCATGGTTTATACAAAAATAATTCAGCTTTTTAAGGGTTAAGGTGTGTGATTACAACAGTAGGTCAGTACAGGACATAAAATTAACCCTTACACCGCTAAGCACGATTATAGTCGGTTAAAAATTGTATTAGTCGATAAAATCACCGATATTAAGTAATGCAAATGTTTGGGCCTCAAATCGAAGTGATACAATCAGGCTAAAATCATCCAAAAAATCAGTATTTTTATTTTTGTTTCTTAATATGGCCATAATATGTGAACATGTCCATAGACTATAATTGCGGAAGTCTTTTTGGGCTGCTGTGGCAACGTTGTAAGTGTGCCGAAAGCCCCATTTACCAGTTATTCCCGTATTCCTTATTTTGGACATGCATGTCCGAAATTAAATTTCGTCTTTATTTCTCGCTTAACTGGCAAATGCGCAACACAAAATTTTAAAAACGTAATTCTAGTCTATGGACATGTTGACATATTTTGGACATAATATCAAGGAGCCAAAATAAAATACCGATTTTTGCTGATTTTAGCCTGATTGTGTCGCTTTTAACAAATATGACCAATTATCACCCACTTGAAGTTGTGGATTGCGGTATCGAGACACAACTTCAGGTGGGTGAAAACTCAAATTATTTATTTTAGTGCTATTTCCCGCCACCCACTATATACCTTTGACTTTTAATTTGGGGTGTAATGAATATGGGCTATTCTCGAAAGGTGCGTTAAAAATGATGTATTTTTTTTAAATAGACACATGATATTTCTCCATGAAAAATTGGTAATATTTTAATACTTTTGAATTCTAAACAAACTAAAGAAGCTGGAAGAGCTTTTAAATCTAAATATGATCATTTAATCTAATAATTATGAGAAATTTTACTGTTTTTTGATGCATTATTTGATGCAAATAAATGGGACATTTTAAATCGTACCCAGAACAATTGTTTATCACAGAACACAAATTATTTTTTTGTATGCAATTTACGGACAAATCTGTAGAGGAAGAACTAATTTTATATAAAAAACATATGTTAGCAGCTAAATTATAATAATTAGAGCCTTTTTTATGAAATATATTAAGCTATAGTGGTCGTAACATTTTGTGTCTTATTGACAGCTACTACTAAATCATGTCATAAGTTTTAACACCTTGCCACAATCGCTTGAAAAGTAAACTGAAAAGCCAAATAATATGATGCAGATGTAGAAATAATAGTTTAAAACAAATGAAAACCAAGTAAAAGGGTTTAATTACTACTTTTACTGAACATAAATTTTTGTGTCCTACATGCATTTTCTTTTGATATTATTTTCTTGGACAGTAGTCACCATTTAGTGTTCAAATTGGTGTGTATACATCCTTGTGTACACGGGTTGTATGTGTTTGACATAATTGTATACAAAACAAAGAAAGAAAAAGGTATTTGTATAGGGGATGAAAATATGGTAACATATGCGACCGTTCGACAGCTTATATATAGTGTTTTTATTTCATAATGACTGTACAAAATAGTATAATCAATGTTGGATCTCGTCTGTATCTATATTTATATATTTTTGTGAAAATTGGAGATTAAACCTACAAACCAATGAAAAGTTATGATCACAAAAGTGGTCATAACTTGGACACAAAATGGTCGTAACATTGAAAATCAATACTAGAAAGTAAGGACACTAAAAAGATTTGTGTCCACATGGGCGAACATTTGGTCAAACATCAGACACCAATGGTCGCACACAGGACACCATTCACAGAAAATCATTCACTGCAGTCGCACATGGCATTAATGAGAAGACACAAAAAAACATTTGGTGTTTTCTGTTTGACCATTCTAAAAAACATGTATTTTTTTACATTTTTTTTACATTTTCTGCGTCCAAATTTAATTGTATGACTAATTATCATTAATTTATTCGATCTGTTAATTAAATAAAGAAATAATTTTGCTTTAAAAAAACGAAACCAAATGTCCCACTTGTCCGACGCACCTATTGAGAACCGCCCATATAAAAACTTCTTTTTTTGTGTAGTAATTTGGCTTTTATTCAATATTCATCACAATTTTCAGCTAATGTTTGTTAGAAGCACTGATACCACATGCCACTGGCATGCATGCTATGGAAATTGGCTGGAAGTATGTTTTTAAATTTGCGAACTGTAAATATGATATATATGTATATTGCTATGTCTTTCTAAAGTGTGTGCACTTATGAAACGGCTCTTAGAAGTGTTTGCACATTCATGAATTGATATTCGTAAATTTTCAAGTGGAGCCTGGGCATTTTAAATGATGTGATTGAGTGCCCAGGTGACACCCCTACCAAGTCCTTAAAATCTAGCCCTGCAGTGCAGTAAATATTGGGTTATTTTTTATGTCAACTGTTTGTTTTTCTTGGTGTAGAAAACAATAGGTGTGATCTACAGGCAGCATTAAAAAGAAAACGGCATACTGTATCTACACAAAAATTCACCCAATCTGATGTGCAGCGGACAAAGCTTGATAGACTGCAAAGACAGCAAGAGAAAGAAAAGCTTCAAAAAGAAATTGATGACCTTAATAAGCACATTTGGGAAAATGAAATCAATTTCAGTAGAATACATGAAAAGGTATATTTATTGACTTTAAAATCTCCCGATACACTAATGATTAAAATACCAGTGTCTTGTATAATGATTGTGAGACTATAACTTTTGTACTGTTATCTAGCTTATAGCACCGATATTTCCAAGGTCCACTTTAGGTACACCATTATTTCCTCTCTATTTCATTTCACAGGTATAATCTATGTTATCTCAGCCCATTGTTTAATACAGATGATTTTTTTCTATGAGATATGGACTACAATATGGGGACAACTTAGAAAAATATTGTCATGTTGTTAGCAGTGAGGTCATGGGACAGATAATGCAGCCTGTTTTGAGCACGGGCAGCCACACCGGAAATCACACATAGTTTTATGTTTTTAGCCCTCAAGTCATCGCTCCGGGATTGACTCACATATTTATTTGATTGTTCTGAAACTTGGCCCATGTGTTCATCCTGCATACTAGGCATTATGTTTTTATTTTGAATCAAGTGATTTAGTCGCTGATTTCTTTTGCAATTTAAAATAAATAAACAAATTCTTTGGCACTGAGGGCTATTCCCATCTGTGATGATGGCCTATTTATGTTATCAAGATGTCTGTCTGTAGCCTATGCATACACAAAATAGTCCTAAATCATTTATTCATTACTTCTGCTTGTTCCTTGAGCAGTTTAATAATTTTTCCATCATTTATTTATTCTTCTTTATGCTGGATTATTTCAATTCAAAACGAGTTTATCAAGAGATGTTTGTATTTTACATATACATTACATATCGTATTTACTGGTGCATATATGATTTGAAGTTAATATTCCCAAGTAATCCAACAATAACACATACATGTACAATCCTCTCTCTCAAGGATATTAAAATAAATATTATTACAATACAAAGTAAAAATATTATTATTATAATACATGTAACTAAAAAAAATTGTGATGTTTTTTTCTTGCAGATTTCTGCAAAAGTGACTTCTTATGATAATACAGCACAAATGCTCCGTTTAATACCACCAACAGCAGAAAATGCATTTGGTATTGATTATGAAATGAAGGCAACTTTTGTTTCACATGAAACAGACAAATATAGAAATGTTATCAAGGTGAGCCATCATTTTTTCCAATCTACTTTATTTCCCTTAAAGCATTGAATTTTTTTATATAAACCATGGAGACCAAAGGGTTTTTTCAATTTGAAATCTGCATAAATGTCTCGGTTAGTTCTTTCCATTCTATTTGAATACCTATGTTATGGGTCTACAGCTGTTATAAATACTTTTCTCTTACAGTGCGGGGATTGTCTTTCGTCTACACACGTCAGATTCTGACGTCCCCATGCTGTAAGGGTTAATATTAGGGCAGAACACTCTAAGCAAAATTACTTGTATGTCCCAGGCATTTAACTGCCTAGCCACGAAAGGTTTTTGTTGCAATTCTTCGATTTTGAAGAAATAGCGTGGATTATCAGTGATAAATTAGTTCAGTGGTTGAATGCTTTGACTCTGAACAAAAATGTTTTGGTGGTCGTTTTTATGTGTTATCCCAAGAACGTAAATCTGAATAAATTGTGATTTTGTATGTATGCACATACCTGCCTGGACTCAAAATGAAAAGGCTTTGGTTACTTCTTAGTAATTTACATGGAAATAGCAACCATCTAAAATTTGTGTAATCCATGTGAGGCTGAAGTGCCTTTCCCAAGTACACAACATCGAATTAATGTCTCAACATTGAGAGGATAGAAACATAATATTTTGCTGAAAACCTGCACCACGGCGAGGTTTAACCTTTTAACCACCGGACCTGATTATATTAGTTTTTCCACATTTTTCATTAGCACATTACATGTCAACTTTTAAGCAAGTTAAAGATAAAACGTGACATCAGTCAGCAAGATTTGAAAATAATTTACCTCCATTTTGTCAAATCTGAATAATTTTCACACACTTGAAGCTGTGGATCGCGTCAGCGAGACACAACTTCAAGTGGGTGAAAATTCTAATTGAATAATTTGGCGGTCAAGGGGTTAACCCACACAGCAGGCGACAGCTATTGCATAGCGCCATTTTTCGACACATTGCGTCATGTCTCTCAAAGCAATTCACACATTACTATCTCGATAACTATTTGTCTGAATCACTCACGACTTTGTATGTTGGCACTTACCTGCCTGAAATGAAAAGGTTTTGGTCACAGTTTAGTTATTTTCAAGGAAAAGGCGGCCATTTAAGTTTTTGCGTGCACTATGTTGAGAAGCTTTCATTGGTTTTTACATTTTTTATTTTTATGAATGCATTAAGTCTATGTTGTAACAGTGCATGATGTGATTGCGGAAGCATACAATTGACACCAGGGGAGGAGGGTGTTGGGCAATGAATGTGATTATGTTTGTGTATTGATATGGGGTGGAAACACTGGATGTCATGTATATTTGCCCTTATTGAAATATATTCAAGCTCATTTAGTTCTTATGTACTGGGAAAAATATCATATCAGGTGATGTGCTCAGCCTCTAAAAAATTAATCTAGTTGAGCCATTTTGATACCTTGATTGCAGCCAGCATTAACACAGATTGTGCAGGAAAGTATTAAACGAGAATCTGAAGTAGTGGAAGAGAAACTGAATCTACAGGAAAAGTTAGACCAGGTGAGTAGACTGACAGAATGGTGAGATAAAGCACAATAATTTGTTATGTGCATGTGCTTCCTTAACCCTTTCACCACTGAAGCCCGTTTTTATGTGCTGAATGCCATAGCATTCAGCACATAAAAACGGGCTTCAGTAGTGAAAGGGTTAAGTGCATTAGTTAGTGATAAGTGTGTAAAGTTTATTAACCAAGTTCAGAAAATACCATACAATGATGTGTTTGCTGAAAACATATCAGTTTGGCTCGGATCAGACACATGCACATTGAAATAAGAGATTCAAAAATGAAAGAAATAACGCACATAAATAAATCAAAGATGCTCTCTGTTTCTTGCAATGAGTATTTATTTCTACTAAGTTCATCATTAGTATTTAATAATTATGTAATATAATGGATATAATTTGTTTATGTATGTACTTCAGCTTAGAGAAGTAGCTCAAGAAAAAGAGGAAGCTTGTGAAAAACTGGCAGCTGCCACAAGAAAAGCTGACGAAGAGCTTGATGTGCAAAAACAAGTACTGTACCATAAGTTTTTGATTAGTTAAAGTCATATTGATGGTTTTCATTTTCAGCCCGCCTTTTAATTTTTGTAAGAAAAGGTGCGCTATTGCAATTGAAGTTTGGCATCTGCGTTAACATTTCCTTGTGGGCATGATAACTTGCGAAAGTTTTCATGTATCCTGCTTAAATTTGTTCTGCATGTTGCTAATAATCAGTTCTCAGACAAGTTCAATAATGGCTGAAAAAAATCAAAAAGGCTGATATGCGCAATTTATCAAATTTCCGTCATGGCGGTGGGCTATTGTCTAGAATGCTCTTTTTTTATAATACTAGCTTTACTAATATTCATCTAATTTCTCTTGAGATCATGAAACTACTATAATTCCATGACTTCATAAACTTTTGTTTCTTCCACTCAATGCTGGAACTATTTTAATCCCACATAAAACTAGGAAGAGTTTGGAGACAACCAATAAGCTGTCCTCTGTACAGCCTGTCAGTCATTTTGGATTTTATATTTGCAAAAATTTTCATGTTTATCCTTTGGAACACAGGTTGAACACAGGGCAATATTAACACTACCTATCAATCAAGGTTGATGGAAAAAATTATAGACAATCAGCCTTTTCGAATTTTGTATGATGCAATATTTGTCTTCTTGCAAGGTTTCTTATCTTCTGAGCAACACTGACTGAAACTTGCAGGCTATCGGTTATTCTTGCCATGAGACCTTACATTTTCTTTTGTATGTGCACTCCAGCAAAGGTGCATTATTTTTGACATACTCTTATAAAATTGCCATTTTGTCATTGTTTGCCTCCAAAAGTTAGTCATGTCATTGCTTGACATTGCTGGACATCTGTGCCAAATTAAATAAAGATCTGATAAAAAATATTTCCTTAAATGCGGCAACAAACATTTCTTACTAAGTCACCCTAATACAATAGGGTTCTTTTAATAGGATTGTATTTGTAGAGACATCGCTGGCCACGTCCACGAGAGGCAATAGTCTACCATAGCGAGGTCATCACCATATCACACAAGAAGCTATGTATACAGTATGCAATTTCCAACTGAACTGTTCCCAGGTACATTAAGCCCTACTGTAACCAGGGCGTCTCAAACTAGGTTATTTCAAAAAATGAAATTTCCTAAGAATGTGTATCAGTATAATCAGACATTTTCAATCACCGTTATTCAAATTGTATGCCTTGGCTGCAGGTAGTTATGAAATCTGGTGTAGTGGTAGGCATGCTTGAAGAGTTGGAAGTTGCCTCTCTGCCTGCATTTTCCATCATTTTACGACTGGTGTTTCAAATTCCGAATGAAAGCCAGTTGTTGTCGTCCATACTGAACAAAGGGTAAATGCCAGTCATGTAATCACTTTGTAATGAGTTTTGCTTGATTGCTGTATTATTAACTGGTAATGGTTTTCCATAGCATGAAAGGTGCCATCTTGCTAATGGCACAGCATTGCTGTCTCAAGATCTGCAACTCTATGTCTCTCATGGCTGCGGCCTGCCATTCACATGATTTATATATCTTTCTTTTGCTGATTACAAAAGAACCTGCTATGAGCAGCCACTCTTATGAGCAGCCAACCCCCTATGGGAGGCCACTTGGCCATTCCCCAGAATAGCATTTTGTATACAAATGAACCTCCTATGAGCAGCCACCTGCCTTGAAAGGCCTCTTTTCTTGTGTCACAAGGGTGGCCTCTCATAGCAGGTTCCACTGTATTACTATATGTTTAGTTTGTTTAATTATGTTGATTTGATAGGCACTATCACTGGAGTATCAACAGAAACAGCAAGCACTGGAAGCTTCACAGAAAGAGCTGGCAATGCTTCGAAAGAACACAGTAGATACACGAGAACTTTATAAACAGCTTGAACAAGAAAGAACTCGGTAAACATATTTTATTCTCATTGGATGTGTTATTTCGCTAGAGTGGAATGTTTCGAAAAGTAATATTAAAAAATTATGGTTCTTGTGCCATCCTAAAAGTGTATATTGTTAAGCATCTGCCTACTGGTGTAGGTTTGTAGTCTTCGCTTTTTTCCCGCCCCCACCGCCACCTTTTCTCTATACTCTTGTGTTGTTTGGACAATTTTGTTCATGTTTACAACATATGTAAACATGAACAAAAAAAGAAAAAAAATCATCTGGTCGTTATCTCAAAAATCTTAACTTAGCGCTTGCGAGCAGCATAATGAAGTGTTTACTGTTGCGCACGCGCGATTAAAAAATCAAAGATTTATTTCTTAATTAAGACAACAAAGTACAGTAGTCCCCCTCTTATGCCTCTCATGGACCCGTCATGCCATCTCCGAAAGCATGCATAAGAGAGGTGCATGCATAAATGGGGGATGCAAAATGTATGAGAACAAAATGGTTTGATGTTTGTATTTTTATGTTTTATTAATGTATCATAAATATTTTCATGGTATATTAAGGCATCATAATTCATACTTTTTATTCTAATTTTCTGTTGTTTATCCTCTATTTTGGCTTGTGAATTATTTTCAATCACATGATAGGAATGCTAATGATTTACCTTCAGCTGTTTTGATATTTTGTTTTGCAAATAGTTGTTGAAACATTGTATGAGCAATGAGCAACCAGCTGTGAGGCTATATTTAACAGCAAGCTTAACCATAGCGCTCACTGGGAAAGATCAAAGGATGTGGGGAGGCATTGCCAAAACTATGCTTATTACACTATCTGGGCATATCGATCTAGTTGTATT
Source organism: Flabesymbios commensalis (assembly GCA_964017125.1). Lineage (NCBI taxonomy): Eukaryota > Metazoa > Annelida > Polychaeta > Terebellida > Flabelligeridae > Flabesymbios > Flabesymbios commensalis. The sequence continues at coordinate 40,243,248 of OZ024907.1, forward strand.
AACACTGAGATAATGTTAGACCAGGGTTCTGTGTGATTTTGTGGGGCTAACCATGTAGGCCTACACAGTGAGGATCTATAATGTATAAGATGTTCATTATCACGGCATTGTCAAAACTATGTCTAAGGCAGGGATAATCCAGTAGGCTAAACATGACCAATATCGGCTTAATGTAATTGTTGGACATTAGTCCAACGCTGGCCAACATTAAATGAACATTGTTTCAGGGTCCGTGTATCTAGGGCACAATGGATGAGGGGGGAGGGGGTCATACACAGTTAGTTGAGGGTTGTTTGATTGCTGGAGTGGTCACCAGACTGGCGTGTATATGTGTAGGCATACACCAGCAGTGTTTGACCAGGGCTGGTTGGAGTTTGGCCCAGCGTCGCAGATGTGTGAACGCTACCTCGCCAGCGTCTCAACTGCTCACTGTGTACATGTAGCCTCTAGAGCACACTGTTTATCGCAAGTATACATGTATGCATACACCCAATCTCCTCAGCGCCGCCAGATGACGTAACAAATGACAACAAGAAGCAGATAAGGAGGGTGGTGCGCTCTCTCCCGTTTGGGTGGGGGCGAACTGCAATACCAACACAGAGTGACAGGTGGCACGACTATTGGCAAATCCACCATCTAGATCCCATCAAGCCTTTGGTCAGCCATTTTCTGAGATGGCAGCTGAATATATTGTGGATGCATTAACTTGGAAACCATTGTTGTAATCAACCTGATATTTGTTGGAATGTTTTTATGTACATAGGCAGCGGCTCCATCAACTTTAGGGAAAATTCCCTTTCAAAATGCCATTAAAAAATGTATGGCTCTATATCTTGAAAACTAAGCCAGGTTTGGCTATAGTTTATATTAACCACCTACAGGAAACCTATTATGATGGACACCCATTAGCACCTTTAAATTTGATCTCTGGTGGTCAAACACAGGTTCATCACACCTAAATAGCTTATACCTTGAAAAATATGTGAGATAGGGCTGTTTTTTCATTACTCCCCTATTTAGTTTCTTATAAGTCTCAGAACAACTATTTTGGGCTTCAAATGTGTTATTATGTTTTGTAAAAGCACACTATCTGTAGTGAGATCCATATTGATATGTCTCATCTGGGTTTTATTGTTGCTTTTCACAATTTTTTTCTAGTGATAACAATGATATGTATTTTTTTATTTTTATCAATGAAAATATAATTAATTCAGAGATAAAATATAAATAACATATATTGTGCTTATATTATATTTGAATCACCTTAATGTAGAATAAGAATATTTATGTGGCGATTTTTCTGCTTATTTCAGTGTTGATCAGCAAACGTTGGCACAAAGACTAGAGCGGGAGAAATATTGTGATTTTCTCAGCAAAGCTGTAGATATAGTTATCAAACACAAGGAAGCTATTCAGGTAAATGTTTCTGTTTATCTGATCATAAGTGGATTTATATGGCATCCAGTGGTGTTATGCTGACAATTGTAGAAAAATTGATCTGTTGTATTTGACATTCACTTGTCCTGTGCTTTATCCTTCACACTGAGTTCCAAGGAGCCATTTTGAATATTTTCGAATCCATCTCCAGTGAATCATTAACCTTTCCAACACACTTTTTGACGTCGATCCCGCACTGAAAGAATTTAAATATTTCTAATGACCGTAGACCCGTAACATAGGCATGCAAATGAAGCAGAAAAAGCTAAATAAGACATCTATAATAATTTCAAATTGAAAAAACCCTTTGGTTTCCATGGTTTATACAAAATAATTCAGCGTTGTAAGGGTCAATACAGACCACATTGACATCTATGATCAATTCATATATATGGATATGCTGAGAACCGTTGTTGGAGAAGGTTAATCCTTGTACTGAATTGTTTTCTAGTATTTCTATTATTATTTATTTTATGCTGACACAATTTCAGGCTTTAAATTACAAAAAATGGTTCTACTTATGCAGGGTAGAATATCTCCCAAATTGACAGGGTTTGTACTGGTGTTTGATAATCTCAACAGTGCTTTGAAAGGGCTTGAAAAATAGGATATTCAGCATCAGGAGCTTGATTGAAAGTCTTTAAATTTCTAATAGTTGTTATATGTATTCAATAAGAGATTACATTTTTTTCAAGAAAAGCTATTCTGAGAGCATTCAGATTGTAAGTGTGACTAAAATCAATAAGTAGGTCAACCTGTTCATATAACAAATATTTATGTGTTTCAAAACAAATGTTTGCAAATGGTTAAAAGTTTGATTTTAAAGATATTAGTCGAACTGAATAAATTATATTTTAGTTACCTTAAAAGTGTTAGAATTTAGTGTAGCATTTGCAGGAGAGTGCTGGGTCTGCTTGTTCCCGTGCAGTCTACGGCTCATTCAGTACAGTTGTGGCTCAAAACCCAGAGGTACTGGGTTCAAATCCCAGCTGTGTCGAATGTATTACACAAATACAGTGCTCCAAACTGTTCAAAGGTCTGGAATGTGTAGTAATGTCTGTGGTGCTGTGCAATATAAAAAAGTCATAGACATAGACCTGTCTTTGTGCTATTCACTAACTCACTCACCCAGCAATCTAAGAATTCTAAACATTTTGTCTCACACTGCAGACGTTCTAGTGAAACTGTACAGTACTATACTGCCCCAATTTTTTTTTGTTGCGACTGAAAATGAGGAATCACCTCAAAATCTTAGTGAAGAAATTATATATAAATAATTGTAGACCATGGAGTGGTTATGCTATTGATGCATTTATTCACCCATTTATCACAATCTGAAATAATTAGAAATTTGAATAGGATTAGCTGAGCATTAACCCTTAAAGTGCTAAGTGAAATAAAATAAATTTTCACTACTTGAAGTTGTGTCCCACTACCGCGACCTACAACTTACAACCTACAACAAGTGAGCGAAAATTACTCATATTAGTTTAATTTGAGACCAAACATTTTCCAAGGCTCAATATTTATGCATTAATTTTATTCTAAATAACAGTGATGTAATCTGCTAATAAAATGGGTTAAAAACGACTATAGCCGTGTAAGGTTTAATAGATATGGCAAGGACAAATTAATATGATTTAGAAGAAAATCGTTCATTATTTGAATAAGTTCTGATATTGTTTTTATCATATACTGGTATATATCAGCATATTGGTAATTATTTTTAAATGTTTATGTATTGATGTTGTATATATTATAAACTGACAATATTTATTTGCTTTGTTTTTAGAAAGGAGCCAGTGAGGTCAAAGAGAAGCTGGTACATCAAATAGAAGCGAATGTGAATTAGCTTTAAAATCTATTGTTTTAAATATTTAATTTTGATATGGCTACATGTTCTTGTGTAGATTTCTTCAATTGCCTTAAAAATGACAGGTAGCTATGTACAGTTATAGAATTATCAAAAATGTATATGTTGTTATTCATATGAATGAATATGTTTTTGTAGTTATACACAAATTCAGATGGCATTTTTTAACATTATCAATGAATCACAGACAATAACACTAAATTAGACGTAGGCTGGCATTGGGTTTGGTCAATACCTCAATGCAGCTTATTTGTGACTGCTGTAGTGCCTGTTTATTTTGTATGAATGTGATGAATGTGAACTTACATGTTGTTATAATTTATATGGATTCAAAGCCTTATGCACACACACATACACTTAGTAAAAGATAATTTCCTCTGTCAACACACAACGTTTACCCTTTGTTGGTTCAATATTTGTATACCATCTTCGACGCTTTCCCAACATTTTAACCAACATTGACTGAAAGTCCCATGTTTCCAGGGTTATTATCTGCCACATGTCTCTGAATATGTGGGTGAATATAATATTTTTCCATTTACTAATGTTTCAGTGGGTCTTACATATTCATTTGTCCAGGTCTGATCATTTTCTCAATTTAATATACAATTGTATAGAGACGGTAATTTAAAAAAGCAAAGTATTTTGTGGATTGACCTCTTTATATATCATTCCCTACCCCCACTCACTTTCATTCCCATACTCATCATATTTAATATAATAATAAGACATGTAATATTCAATTTTATTGTATCCAAATAGGTTTGCTGAATTTTTTACAGTAGTTGGAGATTATCACATTAGTAATTTCAGCCTATTTGTTTTCTGGCATCACATAATAAAGCGAAGTTACACAAGCCATATAAATTTATACAGTATTTTTGTTGTTGTACACGTACATGTATCAGTATTTGAATAGAGGTTTATTGCAATATGAGAATTGTGAAAGCAATTCATAATTAATGAAAACCTGATCAGGTTTCTGAAATGGAAAAGAGGGAAGAATAATCTGAACTGTTTAAATAAAGCTCAATGTACCATTTTTGTACTGTACCATATCTAATAAGAGGATGTATTTTATCAAGGTTTACTGTGTTAGCTACCACACAGCAGCTTATAATTGATCTTGTTTACATTCCTAGCCACCACCAGGGGATAAATACCCAACTCTTTATATATTTGGATAGATAGTAACACGAAAATTGACACACTGTTGGGGTAATGTTGGGCCAGCGTCGAAGAGACAATTTTAAATACATGTATATCATAAAATCGTACTTCGTTACATCTTTGTGATATCAAGATAGATTTACTTTTGAGAGAGATACTATTCAATAGGCACTGACAGTGTTCAATAGTATACATTTTGTTCATACATTGTATAAATTATCTTCTTATATGAGTGAGAAGCAGTAAACTGAAATGACTGAACACTAGAGAATCACAGAACTAAAACGTTGGTTACGTTGGTTGTATGCTTTTTAAGTGATTGTATTTTACTAAATACATTATTTATAAAGATCAATTTTTCATGTTGTATTTTTTTTAACATCTAGGCCTACTAAAATTGTATCTATTTATAGAGGGTAATGCATGACCATGCTACATTTGAAAGTTTTTTTAATCAGTCACAGTGAGAACTAAGCACCACTGGACACGGGAGGAAGGCCTTCAGTCTCTGTACTCCCTCCTATGTTTATAAAGGGTGCCACGAAAATCGCCTAAATAAAAGTAGTATACTGTATACCCCATTCAGTCCCACATAATGTTAGCGTCCATAAAATTTATCGAGCCCACGTCTGACAGCAGGTCATTTCAAACAGTATGTACAGGGTTCCCAGCCACCCTGGAAAACCTGGAAAAGACTTCAAGTTTCCCATTGAGGGAAAAGTGCTGCAAATCAAAGAAAAGTCAGGGAATTTTATCATGTTCACTTGCCCAAAAGAAAAAGTGTTTATGACATCAGTGTGTTGTTGTTTTTCATTACCAAATGACTTCACTGAATAATGTTGATTGGCTATGGTGGCTTTTTAGTGTTGAAATCACTCCTTTTCTGTCTCTCAGTTGGCGGATGTGGTAAATTCGACCTATACCATCTACACTAAGGAGTCAAAAGGGAATGGTGCTAATGTTCACTGCATCATGGAACTTTTAAAATTCACCAGGGGAAAATCTGGGAATTCTGTTTTCAGGAAATGATGGGAAACCTGATGTACAAGTATGTACTAACGGTTAGTGCTACTAAGCAATTAATGATCATAAATATCAGCGATATAATGCCTAAGTAATAGCGAAACTCTCATATGAAATCAGACACGAATATAATGGGGTATACACTATATTCTATTTTACACACAAAGACAAAACAATTTAACGATCACATTTATATCCACAACACTGGATATAATCTTTTTTTAACTCATCTGGCCAATTCACTCTTGTACAGTGACTCAACGCTCCGAGCAGACTGCCCACAGGCGTCACTGTTATGAGAGTGAACTGGCCAATGGCCAGATGAGTTTTTGTCATGGCATGTTGTCCGTCTGTACATCCATAATTTGCTTAAATCGCTATTTATCCTCTAGTTCTGAGTAGAAATAATTCAAACTTGTACACAATGTTCACCAGGGTGTATATAGGGTGTTTTCCAGGTGGCGCCATCTGTTAGATTTCAGTCGTTTTCAAGTGACACGTACTTTGCACCAAACGCTATTTCTCTCAAACAATTTGCATTTAAAGATTCATCCAACTGCGAAACGGGCATGTGTGGGATGGTCACGTGTAGGCCTAGAGTAGCCTATAGAGTACAGAGCTGTAGGCCTACAGTAGCCTATAGAGTACAGGGTGACGGCATTAATATCAGCAACTAAACAAATTACAAGATACTACCCAAAGGAGACATGGACCAATGCTGTTAGCCCAACGTCTGCGACGATGGCCCAACATTGGCGGAGGGTACATTGGCTGTACTGTCAATACACATTCACTGGGTCAACAGTTTCGCAATCCCCGCAGTAATAAAGTCAGTTAGCTTGCAAACCCGAAGCCCAGCTAAGAGCCAGGTCTAAGAGCTTTGAGCTTAGGTGGAATTTTTAACTCATAGATGTTGCTTAAGTATTATATGGACTTGCTATGATTTGGGAACTTGCTCTTAATGCGGCGGTGGGTATGAAACGCTTATTTTAGTATTATTACGATATAGGGCCTAGGCCTACCCTAGGGCACTATGGCATTCTGGGGGACCAATGTCCTGCAAGTTTTGACAGTTGACTAGACCTTCAACTAAAATTCATATGCAATGCTCCTATGGACCTAGTCAATGTAAGGTGTGATCCAGGTGGCACCACCAGGCCCATCTATTTATGGCTACAGAGCTGCTAGATGCAGTTTGACGAAAACACTTTCTCCTCGGAGTCATTGGTAGATTTATTTCAAACCTGTATACAATTATCACTAGGTAGGGGTCTATTAGGGTGTTTGAAGTTTGCAAGTGACACTTTCCGCCAAACGCTATGTCTCTCCAACAATTGGCAGGATTTAACTATAATTCAGATACAATGCTCCTGTCAATACATGATGTGCTCCAGGTGGCGCCACCTTTCACAGTTATGGCTACAGGGCTGCCAGATGCAATTTCACGGAAAACGCTTTTTCTTTGTATATAACTTCAAGTGGAAGGCTAGTTACTCTGGATGAAGGTGTGCGCTTGCAATTTTAGCTAAAGCTAGTTTCTTGAGATTCGGTATTGCATCTGTAGGGTAGAAAAGACGTTTCTCCTAGAATCCTGAGTCGATTTCATTTAAAGGTGTAGTCAACTGTCAAAATTCGCGGGACTAGGGTCCCCCAGAAGGCAATTGTGCCCGTGGGTAAGCCAAGGCCCTATTCCATAATAATACTAAATATGCGTTTCATACCCAAAGCCTCATTAAGAGCAAGTTCTCAAATCACAGCAAGTTCATATATACTTGAGCGACATCTATGAGTTGATAATTCAAAGCCCTTGTCTTTTGCCCCTACTTGGTCGCCTACTTGCAAACAAACTGACTGTATTACTGGGGGATTTGGAAACTGCTTGACCCCCAAGTTTGTATTGTCACCCAGTAAGCACAAAACATTTGTATGACTTTATGCAATGTTGGACCAACGTCGAAGACGTTGGACCGACATTGCATAAATGTCATACAAATGTCTTGCGTTTGCTGGGCAGGAGGACTTTCTCTCAAACATTGTACATTTATCTAATGTTGGTTCCAACATTAAAACAGCATTGGATCAATGTCTCGTTTGAGTAGTATCTTGTAATCAGTTCAGTGGCTATATTAATGCCGTCAATCTGTACTCAATAGGCTACTGTTGGCCTACACTTGACCGTCCCAGGCATGCGCGTTTTGAAGCTGAATGATTCTTTAAATTGGAAACAATGCTTACCAAGTAGGGATGTAGCCTATATAGGGTGGCTCTTGTCAGGTGGCGCCACCTGTCATATTTCATGGCCTGTCCGTGTCAACTCAACTGTCACACATTTCATTATCACTGACATTGACAAGCAATGTCATATTTCACAGCCGTTTCAGGTTTTTCATATAGAGATTACAGTGAAACTTGGTCCCAGCGGTCACTACTATTATATGGCAAGCGAACCTCAATTAACGGTCACAAAACCTATTTTGAGCCAGAAGTGGTATTATGTTGACCTTGCATCGCATACTCTGGGACAAAGCTAAGCCAGGTCTGATTTAATACAGGGGGGGGGGGGAGGGGTAGCAGAAGACACTCATACACAGTACCACTAATCCAATGTTTTTTAATGCTGGTATGGAACACCATCCGCTTGATCGACCCAACATTTATATTATATATTTATAATATATTCCAGAATTATTGAATTAAGCTTCTCACTCATCTAAACAGATTATTGTGGGGTACTAATCCGCGAAGAGAAAATAATGCATAAGTGGGCGACAGTAGTTTCAAAGGGTGGGAGAGTGGGGAGGCGCCATGTCAGTGGGGAAAGACTCCATGGCTGGACAAGTCTTTAATCTCGTTGTTTTTTTATAACAATGATCACGTCTTGAGCCCCCCTAGACAGGTGTGGATGCCACTGTTGACGATAGCTGTGACAATGCAAACATACACTATATGGAATGATGGCTGGCTGTTGAAACAGTGAAGATTTTGTTGCGCCTGGCAACCAGACTTATATTTATATAGTAAATGCAAATATTTTGTCGTTTTCTTGAAATAAAGTTATATAGTGCACATCTCGATGCTGAGATGGTTTATTAATAGGGTTATACGTACTATAAATGTCGTTACAAAACAACAAATATGCATTTTTATGTCAAAATGTTAATCATTTGTTTATTACCAAGGCCATTTAATGTTCGAATATAAGTGCATGTATTTTTTTTAATATATTATAATTGTTGTAATATAAGTACATGCACGTGTTTTCGAAAACTAAGTGCATCTTCAAATATCAATGCGTGCGCGTTTATGCGCGGGGCTACGGTAGGTCTTACTTAAAAAATGACCATGATGATTGTGCATTGGCCTGCATTCTAGATTCCAGCTTGGATTCCGCTCTATCTTATGCCCTATTCCGACGACAGAGATCGCCACTGCAGCTAAATATTTTACGGCAAGAGGCTTAGCCCTGGTCGCCTTCCATACAATATGGTATGGATATTGCGCAGAAATTTATAGTTTCCCTGGATTTTTAGAGCCTCAACGAAACCAGGCAAAACGCCGTAACTGCAACGAGATTCAGGACGTAATACGGTATCTGCAATAATTTACAACAAAATTTCGTTTTAAACAATAAGGTATTTTAAAAATGGAAATTAAAGTTTAATATTTAAAAATACTGCTGGATTTTAAAATAATCTACTCTTATGTCTAATAAACTGAGCACGCGTGAAGAAGCTGAAAAAAATTATGGACCACAAATATAAAAACTCAATTTTCTCAATTTGTGTTGATGGAATCAAACAATATTCCACGTTCAATATTCAAAGTAGTGCAGTGATGAACAAGATGTATTTATCTTCAATCTCATTCAATTCATATCTTGTGCATAATCTATGATGTATTGGGGTTATTGTGTTAGTGTATATTAGTCTGACGTATAGTCTTAAAATAAAATTATAAATATGTTTGTTTTAGTCTGTTTTATGAATACTATAACGCAGTACTTACATAATGGTACCATCTTCTTCATAGTGCGTGACATTTTATTTATGGCCTTCTGCTGACAAACAGAATCATTAGGAGTTCAAAATACGGCACTAACATAAAACGTGGCGAAAAATATAAAGGATGCCCTAGCCCGTCTTGTTTGATCTCAGGACCAGCACTCTGCTCCTTTTACATGTATAGTAGTTACTAAAGTGTAATTGGTATGATTTTGCTTTGACGTAGGGCCTAACTTTTTTTCTTTTTTTAACCTGAATCTTGTGCTGTATTACGTTATTAAGGCTGATATGATAATTTTGAGATAATTTCGGATATTTCTTGCTGAAAATGAAATGTGATGGCACTGAAAAAATACACTCCGTCCCATAGCAACCAAAGTGTTCTTTTTATGTATACATACAACACGTTGACTGTTAGGCCTATATAGAGGACGATACCATGTAGGCTACTGTTCTGGATAACATATCTTGTAGGCCAGCGACTTAAATGACATACGATGTGAGATCCCAATGACACATAATACAATGTCATTGTCACGGATAAAACCACGTGTGTAACCCATACACACTCGGTAATCATGTGCAATGATCCAGGATTATGATTAATCTTTTGTCATCACTCAGGTGTGTCGACGAGTGGCAGTTTGGGCAATTGGTTTACCTGTACCTGTGGCTGAGAATTACCCACTGGGTACACGACGTTGTTGCGACGTTGAATCAACGTTAATGGCGTTAATTCAACGTCGTATGACCAGTGGGAAACTCTTTTTTTGGCTGTGCACACACACAGGGGATTTAGGCACTGGCACCCTGCCTGCGGAGGCGGGGACCCTGGTGCAGTGGTTGAAGCTGCCTGCTTGGGAAGTCGGAGATCGCGGGTTTGAACCCCACTCTGGCCTTCAAGTTTCAAAGAAACAAAATGTTTCTTCCTTGCTCACTCGTAAAGATTCAATATTGTGGCTCGAATTTCGAATCCTGTGTCTGGAGCGCAGTGTCATCTCATCCTCAGGAGGTTCTCCTGTCCCAGTTTAGCCTATTTTTGCACACATGTGGCCTATAACCCCATTCATTTCATTATACCCTTCTTGTGCCGACAGCACACGATATAGTGAGTGAAGCTACCCAGATAACGTTCACCCTGTGCTGGTTTAGCATTGGGCCACCGTCAGCCTTAAAACAACACCGGACCTACAATGCTCGCTCAATTAGACAGCAAAACGTAGGGCGTTGGTTAAACTGGCTAGCGTTGTCCGACGTAGAGCTAATACCTGATTAATTTCTTAAATGTGTAAGCCCAATCAGAAAATCTTTGACGAGGTATATTTTTCATCTGAAGACACCCACACATTCAGGACTAGTCCTGGCAATAAAAATACATGTATTCGGATATATATTTTTTATACATAATATTTGTTAATGAAATCAAAATGGATGAATCAGAAGAAACGGAAAGAAAACTACCCGTGAGCTAAATAAAGTGGTCATCTTTCATTTCGCCGGCATGGTGTTTTCTCGTTTAATGCCTTCATTGCCAGAATGATAAATTGTTAATGTGGTCCGGTCCGGCTGGCTCTTGCTGCTTGGCACGGCTCGCACTGTGCAGCATTATTATGCGCACACGCTGCGAACTGGTGCTCAGTTGTCGAGCCTTGTAAACACGGATTCGTGTGGATCCATAGGCGAACAGGAGTCTGATCCAGGTATGTTAAACTGCCATATGAGCGATATTGTGAACATATATGCAGCTATGATAAATAGATGTGAATCTTTGGCTGACCGCTGGCCCGGCGTCGTAGACGCCGGGCCAGCGGTCAGCCAACGATTCACCAGATTCTGGTGTTTGCTGAGATTTGGGTTGTGATTTTACCCATTATAATGTCATCGCTGGTTCCACCTGACATGCTTGACGGGACAGTTGGCGCCGTGGGGACATAAGTTGTTTTAAGGTAGCGGTAGCGGGCAGGGCGAGGTGGTGGGGCGCCGCCATTTAGGTAGGCCCTACGTAGGGCTAATCCAGTGATCCCTGTGACTCCTGTCATAACATCGTCCACGGCGATAACTCGGCGACAAGTACCACTTCAGTCCTGAGAGACATGTACATGTACGCAGCAAATCCATTCTCTTTACACACACCACGCTGCAGGTAGAAAATCTCTAAAGAAAACATTTGTTTAAACGATCGTGGAATATATAGACTGAAAATTCGAGGTGAGCGTGAATTTTATCATTATTATTATTTTGTAAGATTGTTAAAGGCAACATCGGTTGTATTTTCAGAGGTTTTGTTGATCTTTGACTGTGCAACCAAAGCCCCATTCACCATTCTGTGACCAATCAAGTCGTCATATATACTTTATGGGATCTGGGGTGCAGGTCTACGTTATAAGGTACTTGATAAAATTGACAGCACCATCATCATAAATTGTGGTGCTGTATAGGCCAACTCTCAATAGAGCTGTCAGCTCGCCATTTTATGTGATTCCTCAGTCAAGTCTCAACCAATTTCCTGAAATGTTGCATGCATTGTCTCCTAGTCCACCGGCATTCAACAATATCGAATAGCTTTAAAACTTAGTCTCCATAATAATTTACTAGACCTAATTGCGAGTTAAGAAGTTCAATAAATGGTGTTGATTCTTTTTTTTTGTTTTCGGAAGTCTAGAAAAGAGGACTTACAACATTTAACCAAAAGTGGGTGAGAATTGACTAAATAATCAGCTAAAACATAGCTCGATGGTCAATATAATTCCTACTGTATTACGCTATTCATATCATAACTTACCCTATTTGTACAAAAGAAAAAAGTTTATACTTTCAATAACACATAACTTTTATTCTTTTTTGTGCGTTTAATCGAAACTGTTTATTATTAATTTGATCATTAGTAAAATTTCAAAAGGTAAACATGTTTATTTTAATACCTAATGCAATTTGTCCACAATCTACCAATTTTCACAAAACTCTATATCACTTTTTTGTCAAGTTCCGCGTCGCATTTTTGAATATTTTAGACCACATAAATTTACGCTAAGCGCTATTAGTTTAGCATGTTGAGAACGGATTAGGCCTAGATTATGTAACATAAACCTAATCAAAACATATTGTTCAGGATTATCATCATCATATTATGACAACTGAATATTGCCTTTTTAATACAACACGACATATTGATTGGGATATTGATAGAGGGATATTGTCAAACGCCTGCGGATTAGGGCAAGTAGGGTTAATCCCTCTGCTAAGTCCAGAGTGGGCCGTGGATCATTGTGGATCAAGATGATCCCTTATTAGCTCTATACATAGTCATTGTACTTGTGAATACCATACGGATACACATAGGCCTATGTATGGATCAGTACTGTGTGGACAAGAAACCCAAAGCAAACGCTGACTCAACCCTGGAACAATGTCTATGACGTTGGTCCAGCATTGACTCAACGTTAATCTGATATCCAAATCTGTTGTACAAATGACTGACAAAGCTTGGCCACGAAGTTCAAGTGGGCCACTCTACCCTCGGCCCTAGTGACAACCGCCCGGCTGAGCCAGCCATAGATATACACGCAAACAACAAGGATTATCCATAATATTACGAAGTTATCCGCGTGTTGCCACGAAAAAAGTCTCTGTCGATGCGATATAGGCCTACGAGCGATGCAGTGATGTTTTCAAGGTGAGTGAGCTATACTTGCTACAGACGGGGCAGACGAGGCGCGTATAATACCACTGTGTTACCGATCTTTATTGGTGTCCACTGTCTAGTCGTACATTGTTATTATAATAATACATACATGTACATTTCACGCCCCATTGAACTGTTCATCAATGTGAGAAACATGTGGATTAATAATTAACGTATTTATGGTCTGCGGAGCCCAATTAATATATACTATATATACATATATTCAAGCTCAGCTTGTTAAAGACAAAATGTGTTAGATTTAAGTATGTTACGATAATATTATTCTGTGATACTTTCAGGCCTATGTATACTGCTATGATTATAATTACCATCAGGGATAAATTCAAAAATAACATTATTGTACACTTCAAAAATCACACAACTCGCTATGTTTTTTTAATAGCATATTTTTAAAACCTTTTAACATTTATTTTACATTCCATTTTTATTTCATTATACCTGGTAAAATATAAAGCACGTTTTCATGCATCCCCTATTTTATCTCAGTAACCTTAGTCTCGTTCTCCACACGTTCATTCCAGTCATTATACAACATCAGAAGAACAATATACGCCTAAATCTAGACGATTAAGATATAGATATGTCATCATTAGATCTTTGCATAACGTTATGGTTACTAAATAAACGCATGTTACAACATAAAATCATTCAAAATTATTCAGATTTGACAAAATGGAGGTCAACTGTTTTCAAATATTCCTGATTGATGTCACATTTTATCTTTAACATGTTGATTAGGTGGTACTTAATGTGCTACTAAAAAATGCAAACTCAAATATATGCGGCACCGGCGGTTAAAGGGTTAATACTGATAATAATCATATGGTTGTTATGACTGTAGGCCTATTAGTGTAACTTAGTGACTTTCGGTAATACATACGTACCACAACCTGATTAATATACCCTTCCAAATATGGATTGTAACCTTTGAAGCTCCGAAATGTTTTTTTGTATAAACCACGGAGACCAAAGTTTTTTCAATTTGAAATCATCATAAATGTCTTATGTGGCTCTTGCCGCTTCATTTGGATACCTATGTTATGGTTCTACAACTATTATTAATATTTCACTCTTACAGCGCGGGCACTGCGGGGATCGATTTTACACGCCAGAACCTGACGTCTACAGGCGTCAGGTTCTGACGCCTAAAGTCGATCCCCGCGCTGTAAGGGTTAAACTTATCAACCAACCATAACCAGTGATAACAACAAAATAAAAAGTTACATGATTTTACTTGTGAACAATCCACGTGTGTCCACAATACACTTGTGAGAGAAAGCCACAATAAAAAGTTCCATTTAATAAAAATGTACGTCCTAGATTTATCAAGAAATCGAACCAACGTCTCCGGTTTTGGTCATGTTGGTCTAGTGTTGGTCCAGCGCTGGGTTATTGTTTCGTGTTTAGTTGGCTATTGGTGACGTAGGCCTTTTTATAGATGTTGATCATTAATCCAATCACAGACCAAAATGAAATGAAATAAATAGGGTTTTAGGCCACCTTTGTGCACATATATAGGTTAAACTGGACCAGGAGAACCTTCTGGGGATTGTGAGATGAATGAGATACTGCCCTCCAGACATAGGATTCAAAATTCGAGCCCTGGCGGTCTGAGGCCGAGCAAGCTTACTCTCGGTCACAGAGGCTCCACACAATTCTGAATTTTTACGAGTGAGCGGGAAAGAAACATTTTGTTTCTTTGAAACTTGAACGCCAGAGCGGGGGACGAACCCGCGATCTCCGACTTTCCCAGCAGGCAGCTTTAACCACTACACCAGTACCCCCGCTATCGCAGACCAGTAATTTGGGAATGTAGGATTATGTTTTGAGAGACGAACACAGCTCCCACGAAGAAGACATATCTGCATGATATGCAAACATTATAATATATAGAATAGTAGTACCTGCAACTCCAGGTAGTAGCTCATAATACACATGTCACATAACACAGATATACTAGTAGGCCTATTATAATATAATCAGGTGAATACATCTGGTACATAGGCCTGACAACCATTCTCGCACTTTTTCAGTAGCTCACACTATGATACCATATCCCCAATATTTTTGGACATTTTCGGATTAGATAAAGGTATAAATGCGTGACACTGTGTTTCTCTCGCGTGATATGAAGACATGTAGCACGTGCTTTAAAGTATATTAAATCAGATCAAATTTATTACCATATTATATCCGTACATGATTCAGAGTATAGGCCTATACATTAATAGTCCAGTGGCAGGACCCCATATAAACTAAGTACATAATTATAATACAAATTACATGCTTATGTATGCAAAATTTGTTTACATTTAAAATACATTATCTATAGCGTATAGACAAATATATACATATAAATACAAATATAATAGTCAATAAAAAATCTAGCATGTTGATTTTCTTAAAATAACAACAGTAGGACCTAGTTCCCCCCCCCCCACCTATATACAAATCTAGTGACAAGTACAGCCCGTGTGGATTAAACAATATAATCATTAAAGTGCTCGCCAAAGCTTTTATCTTATTCATTGGTAGCATGTTGTATTTTCAATAATATATCTTTGCATAAATACCATACTTCATTATATGAAGATTCAGTCAATAAAATTATCGGCACGACGGATACACCTGGCGCCCCGTACGGATTTAGGGGATACGAAGCATGGGAGGACTCGTGTTCCCCGATCCCTTTACTAGGGGTTTTTTGAACTGTTTTTATTTACATAAAAACATGGCACATATACAGTACATGATGATGGTGACGGATGTACATGCCGATTATAGGAAACAACATTGGAAACAACAGACACATCTGCGCACACTAGACTCCGAGTCAATGTTGATCCGAAGCTGGTCCACCGCCCTCGACGGCGGCTTTACTAGTTTCTGTAGGCCTATACGTTTAAAAAGTCAGCTTATTCTGCTCCGAAAAAAGGTGTAGTTCTGTTTTGATATTGCCATTTAAATTTTCCGTTTATCACTTTTTTTCAACCGTGGTATTTTAAATAAGGGGGGAATTATAATCAAATTTTGTTGCTGTATATAACAGCGCCCCAAAACAGACTGACTTTTCAAACACAAATCAGCCACAAAACGAAAAAAATGCAGTGCTGGTAGTCAAAAACGCATGGTGTATGCGCGTAACGCGTTCCGAATATACGTACATATGGATTCGAAAAAAACCGCATAGCGCATTACTCATTACGCATAACGCATAACGTACATATGGATTCCTAGCTTTAGGCCTGCACACAAGAGCCGACATGGTCAGATCGTGTCTGCCTGATTATACTTTATATTAGGCTATAGAAGCTAGCTAATCGAACAACTTTATAAATGGACATAGACCACCAAGATTGTGCAGATATATCATCGATAAAAAAATATTAAGAAATCTTGTGAATTGCACTTGACGAGCTACTTCATGTTCGTGCGTCACTGAGGTGGTGGAATTATTACTCACAATATTGTCCGTTTATAACGTAGGCTGTCAGGAGACTAGCTAATGCTGCTCTGATCAACCTTTTCTTAACACCTTGAATTCGGGAGTAGCTTTTCAGCCCTCACAAAGTAAATAATGACCGAAATTTATCAAATGTATAAATGGTGGTCATAAATAATACACCAATTGTGCATTATAACATAATTACATTGATTAAACAGAGGGGCATTTGGATATTTTGATTTATTTGAAGCTATGTCAGCTTAACTTGATGGGAATGGCAAAGACTAATATAACACTTGACAATTTTTATAGGGTAGAGGCATAATTTCACAATGACAACAATGAAATCAGTATCAATACTGTCATCCGCAATACTAACAATGTACCGACAAAAATAATTGCCGTGTCAATGCGTTATATTATATCTTTTGTGATGATCAACACATTTCAAAGCAATTTCGACAATTCACATGACATCAAAGTAGGCGGTCCAAGTCAGTGATTTTGCTTAAATTAAAGGTGCCAAACAAAGTAAGAACCACCTGATGAATAAACTAAAACATAAACATTTCTCTCTCTGTAACCCGTGCGGTGTTTTCTGGGTATGCCCTGTCCTGATAATAGTGCACAAATGTATTTCTGAGTATTTCATATCATTGTATTTTTGATCGAGGTACGTTTTGAGTAGAAATAAACTTCTGTTGCATTTATTTTTTATCACCGACAGTGTATTGAAGTCAAATTCAGGGCCGTATTCAGACCATGACAAGGGGGGGGGGTTACAGAATGACCACCCGGTAATGGGGGGGGGGGCAGGACATTTTGAGAAAAACAAGGCATTTTTGGATATGCAGGGGGGTTACAGACAACAAAAAAAACCTTGATACGGCCCTGAAATTAGAATTCAGTAATCATAAAATTATACTATTTTAATTTGAGTTCACTATTTATCTGTGAAAACTTTTTCACGCTTTCAAAGTTTTCTTAGCAAATAATACTATTTTCTCGTTAAACTAAAGTTTCTAGCTTTATGATATAAGTAGATCATAATAATATAACCAATGTAACATATTATACCCTTTTCAGATGACTGCAGACGAGCCATCAATAATGTATCTTGAGACACAAACGCAAACCATCATTTTTTGAGGAGATTTGAAATTCAGAAGTTTCGAACGTTCTTCGAAAAAAAAGAAAATGGCGGCGATTGAATCCTTTTTCGAGTTTGGAAAGGACGTGAAGAGGACGATAGTCAACCGAGAACTGATGATGTTATATGGCAGTGACGTGACTGGTGTAAGAATGTATACTCTGATAATTGATGTAACGAAATATTCGAGTATTTAATATTTAAAATGATCGTTTGTTCGCAATAATAATGATGCGATTATATATTTATAATACCTGTTAAAAAGAGAGAATATTAATAATAATTTATCCCCACTATCATACTGAATATATCACCCAAATGGCAGCAGACAGGGTACTTAGGAGGTACATATATAATTATATAGAATCTAGTTGTGCCAATCGTTAATTGTGTTTCTCAAATATCTGGTATCGAGAAAAATCGTATTAGAGACACAGATAAAGTTACCAAGGATCACGTGAAACATTGTAAATATGTATATATGCGTTAACCCTTTAACCGCCGGTGCCGCATATAGTCGGGTTTTCATTTTTTAGCAGATTAAGTACCATCTTTTATTTAAACATGTTAAAGATAAAATGTGACATCAATCATCAATATTTGAAAAAAGATGACCTCCATTTCGTCAAATCTGAATAATTTCCAATCGCTTGAAGTTGTGGGTCGCGTCAGCGAGACACAGCTTTAAGTGGGTGAAAATTCAGATTGAATAATTTGGCGGTTAAAGGGTTGACCCTTATCCTGCTGAATTTCATAATTTAAATTTTCACCCATTTGAAGTTGTGTCTCATTGCCGAGACCCACAACTTCAAGTGGCTGAAAATTACTGATATGTGTGTAATTTGACACCAAACATTTGCAAATCTTGATGTTTAAACACTCATTTCATTCCCAATAACCGCGATTTAATCGACTAAAAAAACGGATTTAATGGTAAAGAGTTAATTGTTTGTCTAAGGACTGTTGTTTGTCTTTCAGTATCTGCCACCATTATCAAGTCAAGAGCCATCAAAATCGTCATCATCACCTCTACAAGCCCCTGGTAAGCTCAATTAAAAATCAAACATTTATCACCGGCAACCTGGCCGATAAATCAGACGCATTTTAAACAACAGATTTTTTTTTTAAAACGTGTCCAACTCTGATTACTCGAGTGAAATTGTATATTTTGAAGCTATTTCTGAAAAACAATAATAGTAATATTAAACTGATTACTAACAATATAAAAATTACAAAAATCTAAAGGCTTCTTACCCAGCAAACACAAAACATTTGTATAACATTTATAAAACGACGGCCCAACTTCTTCGACCTTGGTCCAACATTGTATAAATGTTATACAAATGGGTATGGTTATGCGGGTTGTAATCATTGATGTGGCCCCCTGAACCAGCACAACGCCCTCTTAAATCTCTTATTATCTCCAAACGAAGACATTAATAACAAAAACATGTCTAAAATAAACACCCAAATTGGGGATTCCTCAAATTTCTTTTTCATAGCAAAACTCTTGACGGAAATGTGAAATGTGTAATAAATGCGCCAGTGAAGATCTAATAAGACATCAAGAATCATTAATTTTATAAAATATCTAGTTTGTTAAACATTTGAATAAAATGCTATAAGAGGAATATAAACAGGCTGTGCATTTGCCATTATATTGAGTGTTGCGTACTAGCATACAGATTCGAGTTTACATCTGACAAAAATATAACATATTTTTGTAAGTGCGTTTACTGCAGTGTTATTGACTCTGAGTATTTTTTTTTCAGCTAATGCATGGTCATGTTCCAATCCAGCCATGAGACAGCTCGCAAATGTAAGTAAATCAATACAATCAACATGTCTATGTGATGTACAATATCAATATTGACCCTTTACGGTCACTAGTCATAATTGCACGTGCCGTACAGAAGGCTTGACCTCCTATCTCAATACCATCTCCCCACCCCCACCATACTCAATAACGGAACACGAATGTTATTCAATAATCGCTACTGTTATTATGTGGCGAACTTCTGCTGGGACGGAATAACAGTCAAACAATGACAGTGCTGTTGTTGTTGTTGGTTGGCGACAGTGTAACGAAAATCGGGCTTCAAAAATACTGTTATCATTTTCTGTGTTTTTCCAATCCGAGAAAAAAATGGAGAGTCGCCTACATTTGAAGAATATATGTATTGCGTTTGTCTTGTGCATAAACATCCTGGCTATACGTAACAGAATGAATATTTACAAACGAAGAAAATAGCATTGACGTTTAATATCCCATCCCAGACCCGAAGACCACACAGCTTGACAAACAGTCTATTTGACCAGCTATCTTTCAATGTTGTGGCAACATAGGAGGCGTTGTCACAACATTGAAACAAAGTTGGTCCAATTTATTTAGTTATTTTTTTGCGAGATGCTTTACGAAAAAATTTCGAAAAAGCATCTCACAAACTGTTTTCATACCTCACTTGGCTCACACCAGAAAAAAATATATTTCACATTTTAGCTTCTGTAAATTATTTACAGAAGCTAAAATGTGAAATATATTTTTTTCAGGTGTGAGCCAAGTGAGGTATGAAAACAGTTTGCGAAAAGTAGAGTTGTATTAGAGTTGTATTCCTAAAGCATTTTCCCGTCAATTGGAGCTCGTCCTTCTACATGTTCTACAACACGAGTAAACCTCATACAACTTTCCCACACACACAAACTATCAATGAGTGCTTTCACTACAAATGTGCCAAAATTTAGTACAGTAGAAGTAAACAAGAATTATTAAATATTTACGACACCATCCTTGATTTTCAAATGAAGAAAGTTTTGTTTGATTCTTGGTTTCTTTCCATATGCACTAGGAAGGTCTCAGAAAACATTCTCCAAATATCGATACAACGATTTTACTTTGAATAACTGACATCATCCTCAACCATGCTTGTGGCATTGTCTGTATACCCAAAAATGTCGTCTAATAAATGTGGTGTGTATATTATTCCTTAGACTTTGTATTTGACATTCATTTTAATATAAAGTTTGAATGGTTAAAATGGATGAAAAATATTTTAAAAGGCAGGTCCCTTTAATTGCATTGTTTGACTTGATCAACGTGTTCCAGCAACACATTCGATCCATTTAAAATGTCTTTGTATTATGTTAAAGTCCAGGTGAAGTGGTTTCAGTTTAGCGAAATAATTTAAGTATATGTCACAATGACCAGTTCTGTGAATTCTCATATAATTTTAGTCCACTGATTATTGGTTATTAGCAAAAAATTAAGACTGGAAATGTCCACTTTCTCTGGGCTGGGTGGACTTTCAATAGATGACATCACACACAAGTTCTCGTATAGATGTCTGTGGCGCTGACCCAACATTGAAGCGGTACAGGGTTAGCGTCTTGCGCTTGCATGGCTGTACACGAATTATTTTAATATGCCCGCATAGAAACCGAGCCAATGTGTGACTTTTGCCATGAGCTGGAGCAATAAAGGGCCAGAAATAGTGGTGTTGTTCCGGCATGCAACCAGTGCTTGCTCTACGTTCGTGTTGACTGGGATCGACATTTTGAAGATTTCAACATCTTCATACATGTGCATATAACCAATCAGACAAAATACCCCACCTGACGTCAAAATCAAGCTTCGCCCCTTACTTTCGAATCCCAGTTGGCTAAACTTGATCTTTAATACATGTGCGAAAGCGTATCCTCATCACCTAATGAGAAAAAAAACACCCCAGGGACAAACGGGCTCCATTCCGATTTTTTAATTCAAAGTTTTGTTCCAATTCCTTTGTATCGTGTCTGCTGGGATCATCCCCGGGCCGAGATTTGCGCCAATGTTCTCTTGATATTGGGCCAGTGTCGAAGACGATACACCAACCATTGAGGTAGAAAATCTCTTCCACTTCAATGAGACAAATTTCAAACCAATGATTGAATGGCCCATGTTTGCTTCATCCCTGAAGTTGTGAACATCCCCACTTCAACATCAGTAATCTCACATTATAAAGAAACCCGTAACATCATTTGTAAACTCGTTTCATAACACACTTCTGATTTAGTTGACAACGTCTTCCATCCACCGTTACATATGGTGTGGGTGGAAGCATTTTGTTGGGGCGGTTCAGGACACGATGAATAATTGACCAGCTGCTCATCATAACAGTACGCTGGTAATCATACCATTCCACGCAGGGCCGTCGACCGAGCCCTAATCTCAGAGCTTCTCTCCTGACCACGGCTCATGCTCCTGCCATCCTACCATCCAACTGTTCTATGGTCTCATTAACACTTCAGGTGTTAAAGAATTCAATCTCTTACAAGTCGTGGCTTGCGGTACAAGTGCGATATATTCAATTAAAAATTGACGCCACATTTCACTACTTGGACACGGTCACCTATGTAAACCGTAAAACATCATGTATTCGTGAAGTTTGAAAACTTGTTTGTCAATAATCGAAGCTGTCATTTTCACTGCACGCGGTAACAAGTCGATGTCACTCGATGTGGCGACACAAACCCGTTGCCATGGCCTTGGAGTATTGCAGATTGATATGGTTGTTCGGTTATTCATTGCATTTTGCGGACATTTCTATGTAGGCCTACATACTTATGAGCTCCTTTTCAAATTATTGTATTTTACAAACATTTTTTTAAATTGTGAATATGCGGAAAAAAGCAGATATTAACCTATAGCCCAATCCCCAGCCGACTTAGGGTCCACCGCACCCACTCAGTCTGGTCATCCAAAAACAACCAGCCAGCGCATCATTCTCCTCGTGCCAGACATCGATCTACATATCACAGCTCACCTAAAACTCGGAGGAGCGTTAATTACATGATGGGCCAATATCTACAACGGTGGCTCACTATTTAACCGGCGTTTGTCCAACGACGCAGTTCGGGTGGCATGTGATTAAGTGAATGAGTGAGTTGCAATGGGAGAAACAACATTGCATGTCAAATCTTCACAAGAAATGGAGACTACCAAATGATGTTCCACCTAATGTAATTGTTGGCAGCATCAGTTGTCGTGGTGAGTGACACAACAACTGCCCACGTAATTCCCAGCAAACACGGGCCAATCACCCAACGCTGTTTCAATATTGGGCCAGCGTCGAAGACGCTGGACCAGCATTGAAACAGCATTGGGTGATTGGTCCGTGTTTTCTATAATGTACACAGCGACCAGCGTGGAGCATTGTTCCCAGCAAAAACGACACATCTACACAATGTTTGACCAATGGTGGGTCAACGTCGTAGACGGTGGGCCAGCATTGGTCAAACAATAAGTGGATGGGTCGTATTTGCTGGGTTGTCACAACAAACCTACAAATCTGCCATATTTAGTTATCTTTATAATAAAATCGGTGTTAGTCATATAATAATAACAGCTTATTCAATAACAGCCAACGAAAATAAACATGACACAAGTCAAGTTGATCCTCCAAATCCTAATAAAATACATGCAAATTTAAACTAAAATTAATACATCATAATACTTAGAATGTTATGAATTTATTTGGCCTATCACTATTATGTAAATATTAAAGATATTATCTCAAAAGAAGATAATGAAGATGATGCACCCATTATTATATCACTGTAGTTTCACACAGAGTTGGCCTATTGTTCATCTCTTTATTTCTTTAAAATCTTTCACAATGGTTTCGATACATTTATCCAAATTTATTTTTAATTATACTTCCGACATAACTACAACCTTCTTCTGATCAATAAGACCAAATAAAAAAATGGCTAGAATTTCTTGAAAACTATTATTAGAAATTATGTTGTGCTCAATACTCGCATATCAAACGATTAAATAGTTTGGCAAAATAATCGAATTAATCTCAGCAAAAAATCTACAAGCAAATAATTTCTACATTTTTTAAATTTATTTAAAAATAATAAAATAATCGAATTAATCTCAGCAAAAAAGCTACAAGCAAATAATTTCTACATGTTTTTGTTCGCGTTATAAGCTGGTGGTTATGTAGCCGTAACATACATGATGATTTATGTTATCAGCCTAAGAGACGAGGGATGAGGCAGTCCGGCGTGATCCCGGGAGGAAGCCGTCGCCAGAGGATCAGCGTGGAGGATCCCAGGCGTCCTCACACCGCCTACTGTGATCACGTCAAATCCGTGCTCAACACACACCTGGATCACGTGGAACGACCCTACACAACAGCCGGCAAAATAGAAAGGTGAGAAACGGAATGTAGGCCTATGTCACAGGCTGCGAAATTACGCCCAGCAAACACAAGACGTTAAATCAATGTTGGTTTAACGTTCGTCCAACGTCGTAGACGGTGGACCAACGGTAATCCAACATTGATTCAACGTCTTGTTTCTGCTGGGCGGTGCTTGCCCAACGGAAACGCAAAAAAATTGCTCTAACGTTGGGGTTTTATCTCGGATTATATGTTTCACGTACATATTTTATGATAAGTCCGTAATAACAGACTATGTGTGCGATTCATGTGTTTGCGTCAGACTAAAAACTGATATGATCACGGTCACATATGGACTTGATTTAATCAACATATAAAGAGCCATCTGTTGAATAACTATGCATAACCATATGTCTCGATGTCTGTGATTGGTCGCAGTGAAATGTAGTTGATAGTTGCCTCAGCTAGTCAACAGCGGATTAAGTTCTCAAAGCAACATTTTTTGTGATAACAATCTGATTTCACATTGAGCTTGCGAAATTATAAAAGCCACCGCTTGATTGATAAAATAATATCGGTCTATTGATCTGATTGGTGATCCTTGTGAGCGCGATATCTCACTAAACGCTAATCAGAATACCTCTAAATATAGGTATTTACCTGTCTGGTCGCTCAAAAAGAAGGTTTTGTCGCAGTTTGATTTTTTTCGAGAAAAATTGGGTGCACTTAAAATACGGTCTATCAATTTTCTTTCAAATGGTAGTACTTCGCCGGGTATTGAAGGGCTATTTTGTCATTTTTGAAGGTTATTTTTAATTTTAATAAAAAAAACTCAGGTCCAAGGGAGGTGGGGCGTTGCCTAGTGCCCCCCTTTAAATACGCCCCTGGTTGAATGCATAATTTTGCATATGCTTGTATTTCTCAGTGCAGTGTTGCATCAATCAACGCATCCGTTTTTCCCACACATTCTTAGTTCCCAACGAACATTGTCGGAATAGATTTAAATATAATAACATTTTTTTAAAAACTTTTTCAGCTTGTCGGATAGCGAATGTTACAGGTAATAATAACATGATTATGGTTGCATGCAATAGAGTGGCACCAATGTTATAAAACACGTTTAACAGTTTGTCATTACTTAGATAACACATTGCATGTGTATTAGTAGATACTTCTATTAACTGACTATTATGTTATTTTATTATGATATAGCATTATTTACAATGAACTATTTCTATTACAAAATATATTCTCAGAATAAAAACAAATCATTTTTCACCATAGAATTGTAGAATATGTTTTAGACACGGCAATATTTGTATACATAATAGCAGGAATACATAATTCTCTCTTATATATTTCTGATCATGGTATATTCATATTTTTAATATATACGGGTTGCAATTTCATAGACTAATAAAGATGACGCACAAGCAACAAAAAATTAAATAGTATTTTTCTGTCAGCAAATACCAATATAACAAGGTATTTTGGTTTTAATTTTGATAATTATGCTTCTGTCATGTAATCTCTGTTTAATTTTTTTTTGGCAAAAATATCATTTTAAACTATCATTGTAGTCATAAGAATACATCACTAATATATTTATATATCACTAATGCATTT
This sequence comes from Flabesymbios commensalis, assembly GCA_964017125.1. Classification (NCBI taxonomy): domain Eukaryota; kingdom Metazoa; phylum Annelida; class Polychaeta; order Terebellida; family Flabelligeridae; genus Flabesymbios; species Flabesymbios commensalis. The sequence goes on from OZ024907.1 coordinate 40,268,840, forward strand.
GTATATCATCACATTGGAATTAAAGGGTCAAAGCTCTATTTGTGAAAAAATATTCTCAAGACCTATTAGTCCCAAGGTATTGATATTCTATTATAAATATATATTGTAGTGTCCGTTTCACCAGCAGTTTCTCACGTAGGTTAGATATTGCATATAGATACAGATTTCTCAGACCAATTTCTGTGCTTTTGAGGCAATCTCTATTTTCAAATCACTCTGTTCTATTATTATGTTAGTTATTGTATGTTCGTGGAAGGCATGATTTTTTAAATAGTTATTTTTTATCTATACTCTTGATGAGGATTAGAAACTTTACAATACCGGTATATTTCTTTACACTATTAATAAACTAAAAATATTCTTTGAACTAGCATCATTATATTACATTTTTGATTAAGTGAATTCGTTTTTTATACTGTTTCTATTGAGACGTGGATAATTATTTTATTCGTTTACCTTTTATTCACGATACATTTCAGAGTATAATTTCATACTGTTTGTTTGCAGCGCACCATACAGAGTACTGAGAGAGTCCAGAGATGCGGATTGTCTGATAGTACCAAGTAAGTCATATATCATAGCAACCCATTAAATATCCCCGCATTTACGTCAGCATGAATTCATTCATTCATTCATTCATTCATTCATTCATTCATTCATTCATTCATTCATTCATTCATTCATTCATTCATTCATTCATTCATTCATTCATTTATTCATTCATTCATTCATGGGAATTCAGGCTACTTTTGTGCACATATAGGTTTAACAGGGCTAAGATAACCATATCAATTGGCACGCAGATTGGTACTTGTGTCTTTTTTCCGAACATGAACAGATTATGGGGATATGTTTTACACTTACTTATCGCCTATATGTATCTGCCTTTTTGTATATGCGTAAAACACACCAGCACGATTGCCCGCGCTACGTCGCGTCGGTTTTTCAAGCACACTATTTGATCATTTCCAGAACATACCAGCGCGACGAAGTACGCGAGCACGATAGGCAACGCAATCATTTTCAAAACCGTTACATTTTCGTCGTCGTCGCGCCGGTTGTCGCGCCTTATATGTCGCGTTGGACGTCGCGTTGTTGTGTGGACAGTCACGTATTTGTCGTCGCGTCCCTTCTCGCGTACCTAATCGCGCTCGCGTTTGCGTTGGTGTGTTTTGTACTTTACACCCTACCGTGCCGCAAACTAAATTATAAAAGGCCTCCCATCAGTATATGTGTATTCATATAATTTAGCTTAAATCAATTGGGATTACAATTCAAAATCAATTACTAGCTATTAGACGTATACAGGGAATAATTTGTCCCAGCAAAATTGTGTAGCAGTTTAGGAGCCGCGAATGTGCAAAACACTATTCTCCATGACAAAAACTGCTACACCAACATAATTATTGTGTAGCTTATTCCCAAAATTGAGTAGCAAACTGCTCCGCTACACCAGGGAATAATTTGTCTGGTGTAAATTATTCCCTGGACGTAACGATGAGGGTTATGTTTGACCTCTATATTTGGTGCAAGCGTCAATTATTCCCTTTCCATTCATTTTGCGGATACAAGTCTCCATTATTTGAAGATGACATCTCGGGTCATAGCAATTTATCTAATATGTCAATGTGTGTCAAACAAGTTCTAAATTGGTAATGGGCGATGAACAAAATTACCAACAGTTATGTACAAAGGCAAACCAGCTCGACTGAAGCTTCAATGCTGGGCTAATGTCGTCGACGTTGGCACAGCATTGAAGTAATATTTCCAGTGTTGTGCGTTTGGTTCATCTTTACATATTAGTATGTATGTTTGAGCAGATGGAAACGATACGGGCCAAATTAACTCCTGAGCTACGTGACACTAGCTGTTCTCATTTATTTATTCATACATATCCTACATACACAGGATACATGACACTGTTGTTTCATGTTAATCTGACAGCTATCATTATTTCCCGAACGTCTCATGCCATGCTGTGTGTACGAATTTTATAACTGACAGGACGCACATGGTGGTTAAAATGAACCGTAAGTAAATAAAACCTCGCTTACTGTACATTAAACTGGTGAGATGAAAAACCATAAGTAAACAGTAGTTCTAGCTAAGGAGGAGATAGTGATGTAATATGTAGGCCTACACAGTTAAATGATGTGTGCGCCCGTATTCTCGTACAAGCTACATTTAATTATCTTAGGATTCGGATTGGTCGAGATGGTCATCTCGACCAATGGTCATCTCGACCAATCCGAAGCCCATGATATATCGTAACTTGTACGAGAATACGGGCCTACGCACAAGCTATGTAAATAAAACACCACACATTTTAGACACCGCAGTTCACAGGGATAAACACAAATATCAACGGAATTAAGGTGGAAAAATGTCATGTCTTAAAGCGTTCTTATACATTAACTTATAATGGAGATATCGACGACATTATTCAAAAGTAAATATTTGCCGCTACTAAACCAGCCGCTGATTGGTCCAGTTTAAAAAAAAAAGTTTTTAATTCTGCATGGGCCCGTACGTATTCAACAAAACTTAAATTTTACATCAGTTTTATGTTCAAGGTAATGTTAATCCATCAATGTGAATGCTAATAAAACGATAAAAAATCCCAGCTTAACACATTGAAAGAAAAATCGAAATTCCGTACTGTTTTCATAGCAATTATTTTCATTTTATGTTGCTCATAAAGTTGACATAGGTGCTGAAGTGTTAAGTTCACGCTAATACCTTTGTTTTCTCTTATTTATTAGTAAAACCAGAATTCGAAAAATCTAAGTAGGCCTGAAGCGCAGAGCACAAGAACTCGGTTTTGCGCGTGACGCCGCGCTGGTTATCAAACACACTATTTTGATAATTGCCAAAACATACCAGCGCGACGACGTAACCGAGCGCGACCGGCAACGCGATAATTTTCAAAACTGTTACATTTTAGTCGTGCGTCGCGCCGGTTTTCGTGCTTCACATGTCGCGTTGGTCGTCGCGTTTGTGTGTGGACAGTCACGCGATTTTCGTGTCTGTCGTCGCGTCACTCGTCGCGTACCTAATTGCGCTCGTGTTCGCGTTGGTGTGTTTTGCAATTAAGGCTTATTGTAGTCTATCCAGTCGGTCTAAAACAATATTGTTAATTGACATTTAAAAATTCCTATAAAGAATTCCTATATTATGTGAAGCTCACTTAATATATCAATATGTTATCCACGAATAATAAATATGGACACAGTCTTGAGTAAAATGGCCACTCGCCTAACGCCTTAAAGGTTGGTTTAAACGTGAACTATACCACACATTCCGAATTCTAAGAATTTAGCAATACATTTTTTTGGCTCGATAATTTGTTTTTGAAAATGTGTAAATACAGTGATATATTACTAAACACTACTAAACGAAAATCATCGTTATGTCTTTTCGTCAGAATTAACCTTACAGCGAGATAGGCCTGATTCTGGACAGTCTGATTTTCTACAGCTAGACAATGGCTCCACCTACAGTAGGTCAGGCTCTCCCGTACCCACCCCTTCAGGACTGAGGCGTCCGCGGTTTGGAACCAGCAGGATTAACGCCAAGAAGAAACAATCAAAAGGTAGTGGTTTAATTTTAAATCAAGACAGTCTTTCGAGATACTATCCATAGACAAAGTATACAACACAACTTCTTTCCTTTCTAGTTTAATATTGATGTACATCAATACATTACTGATGTTAGTCTGGATACCTCATTAATATGCCTCAACTAATGTGCTTAAACAGCGGTGGCTGTCAGCCCAGTAAACACGAGACGTTGGCCCAATGTTGGTTTAATGTTGGGCCAGCTCAGGATGGTGAAGACAATTTACCGTTAAAGGGTTTAAAGTCAAATTTCTAATTTAAAGGTAGTGTACCTGATATCTGGTTATTGAAGGCGCAATTCTGGATACCAAGAATACTTATCTGTCTGTCATATTCGATTTCGTGACTGGTTTATCACATAACAACTACACATGCGAATGTTACAGACGAAAGGGAAGAACAGTCACCTAACAGTTATCTGCAATGGAACGAGAAGATAACGAGAGTTCTGCAGGGTGACGTCACAGGCGAGAAGGACAGAGATTTACCTAAAGCCGTCTATATTTACATCTGCGCCCCAACACAAGGTGAACTGTCTAATTTTTTAACTTGTCCTTATCAACTTATGTGCCCTATAAACATATACATTGCATACTATGTATGTGTAATTTTGTTGTAAATATCGGTAGTGCTATAATTATATTAATGTATGTGTCACATTAGGTTACCAGGTTAATGGATGTGAAATGTATCTCGTTGACTGAATTTGTTCTATATTGAATCAAAATTTAAAAAACTTAGTATAGCTAACCCAGTAAACACAAAACATTTGTATAACATTTATACAACGTCGGCCCAACGTCCTCGACGTTGGTCCAACATTGTGCAAATGTTATACAAATGTTTTGTGGTTGCTGGGAAGCTGCTTAATTTGGTGGGATAAATGTCAGTAGCTTTGTGTCAGACGTATTCCTTTATGCCCTAGTGGAACAACTGCACGCACAACAAGATTGAGTTGCAAACCTGACCAATTTGGTAATGATCCAGTCCTGTTGCTGATCTTCTCATTTAGAATATCTAGCTATGTGTCAGTAACAATGGTTTGCTTTCCCCATGGACAGACTTTTCTGCTGAGCGCACGGTTCTTGTAGAACAGGCGTTTCCATCATTACGTCATTATTGTAGTCAACAAGGTGTGGAGCTGAAGATAGTGGACCCTCGACGTGGAGCAATACACACAGACAATTATGATCTTCACCTTCGTGAGCTACAAAAATGCAACTACAATTCTCTGGGCCCATTTTTCATGGTACAATTATTTTTGATAGATTCTTCAAAAAATTTTGCATTAGTACGAAGAGCTCAATATTTTTTTCAATAACGATAGGGTCTATATTTACACTGCTCTGATAACGTCGCTATGCATTTGATAATAATTATTAGATTTCTTTGAATTTTAATATACGATTTTTAAATAAATCCAACTTAATAATTTTAAAAAAAATTCACCGTCTAGCAAATATGTTACTGTCGTCTATGAAATGAATTTTAATCAACAATCTACATTATTTTATTCTGTTTCATAATAACGGTATGTAGGCATGAATTGAATGTTTTTATGAATTAAAATCACGTTGATCAAACACGTTATTTTATTTGAAAATGCATGCGCAATTAGTTTGAAATAATATTATTTTCGCCCCTCCCCAGCTGTTCCTAGGAAACAGGTATGGTCTTTACACTCCTCCTGCGAATATAGCCTCCAGCGAGTTTGAGTTGATTCGCAAGATAGCTGTGGACAGTAAACTCCCAATGGCTGAACTGCTGGACAAAGTATACACGGAAAATACTAACTGTCTGCCAGCCTGCTTCGTGCTTCAGGTAACCTCACCCTCATGATGATTGGTCTCGTGTTAACCCTTTATATTCCGCTTCGTTATTTAATTTATTTTTTATATATTTGAACCTGGAGAATTGCTCACTCAATTTCCAGCTTCAAATATATGAAAATAAATCTTCTTATAAAAAGTCTATGTTTAAACAATCCTAACTGATTATCTTATGGGCATATATCAAACGTTATTTTTCCGCTTTGATATATCGGTAATTTGTCACTTATTCTAAAAGACATTTATTTTTCATGTTGTGTTAATAGTATTTTTAATTCTTTTTGTGTTTCATTTTTTAATATCTTGGTTATTTCTTTGCATAATGGAGTTGTGGAGTTGGTCTCCCAATAATAGTCTGTACAATCCTAACGTTACTACTACTGGTCACGTATCAACTATAACGTGTCAAATGTCGAATCACAGGAGGTCATATCGGTATTATTGTTTTTTTCAAATATTTTATTTTTAGCGGAAAAAGGATAAGGGAGCGTGTAAAATGGTGAAACCAACTTAATATTTAAAATATATATTAATTATGTTAACTTTTTTTCACATATTATAACGCTTACATATTATTGCTTTGTTTTATTTAGTGGACTGATAATGTATCAGCGGACGACCTCCATGAGCTGGCCAAGACAATATCAACGTCAACTAAATTGCTGGTACAATTAGATAAAATGGGCGTGGAACGATTGCCCTTCTACAACGCTAAATCAGGTGAGGAAACACAAAACCCACACTCATACAGCAAAGAATATTATTATTAATATTAATAGTGTACTTATAAAGCTCATTATTATATACATTTCTATGCGCTGACAATTATTAAATTTATATGATATTAATGCTGGAAAAAGTTGATGCTCTGAAAAGGAGATTGAAAAGGTGAGTTTTAAGATTTATTTTATAAGTTGTTTGTGACTGGGTTTCCCTGAGTAAACGAAGGAGATCGTTCCACAGCCGAGGGCCATGCACGCTGGAAGCATTGTCGCCAGCTGCAAGGCACCGGTGAGTAGATGGTATAAATAAAAGCATACCATCAGTGGCAGATCGCAGAGCTTTCGGAGGTGCATAGCAAACGACTAGTTCCTGTAAATATTCCTCTCTTCTTGTAAATTCTTTGTATGATTTTACACACACGAGACTCATACTTTACGTTCACTATATTATATGCATAACATAACCCAAGCCGCTTTTGATTAAGAAAGACCTTGTAGATTATCACGTAAAATTTACAATCTAAAAAATAGTTATGGTCGTTCAAGACTTCCCTAATTTGGATGGCATCATGCACAAGTGGGCTAACCCCACATTTGTGACGATTTTGAGAAAAAATCGCACAGCAGCATGAAGTACAGGATAAAACTAATAAATACAAATTAACACAAGAAGGTAACACAATCAGTGACCAAATGGTCTAACCCTCAATGGAGAAACTCGTATATTGATCAAGTTGTTGCTATCAATGACATATATTTTCATTGTTTTTTCAATGTGCGTTAGCCCACTTGTGCATGATGCCATCCATTTAGCAACGCTGAACCAACGCTATGTGGATAATTTGTGTGGGCTAGATATAGTAGAATAATTGTTCACCATACCTCTTTATTCCACAGATGTAGCAGAGGAGGCAAGACAAGCCTTGGAGATGATCAGGTCTTCAGGTCATTCTGCATCTGGCAGGGCAATGTGTGTCTTCAGAAACATTGTCGGTATGGGTGAGGAACATAGTGGAGACGTCAGCCAATACACAGACACCTTAGAAGCTGCTTCTGAGCTTCAGGATAAACTGGATATGCTGAAAACAGACTTTGAGAAAGCGGTTGGAGGACATAGAATCAAGAAGTACGATGTCAACTGGCGTCCTGGAGGTATCAACGTCAAAGATGACCTTCACAGGGAATACTTAGATAAAATGGCCTTGGAGTTTGTAGCCGACGTCAAGAAGGTGATACAGGTTAATATCCAGCAATCTGAAGTGTCCCACAGACATCATACTTTGTACAGTGAGGTCGTACAGCACACACAAACATGTACCAGACACGTGTCAACTTTCTGTGGTAGAAAGGAGCTTTTATCATGTGTACAGGATTATATCTTGGATAAAAACCGCTGCACAAAACCTCTAGTTATTCACGGGCCACCTGACTCCGGTAAATCGGCACTGCTGTCGATGGTTATTAGCTTACTTCCACATTGGCTGAAGGGAGATTGTGTCTCTATATTCCGGTACCTTGGCAGTACAACAGAGAGCAATGATCTAGTGAAACTTCTCTGTAGTATTTGTTTACAGATATCAGCGGTATACAGTCTGGAACCCCCACCTCCTCCTCACAGAACCAGTCCGAACCTTCTTCTCCATTATCTACTACATCACCTGGATCAAGTTTCCAAACATAATCAAGAGAAACGCCCACTAGTCATACTGCTTGACGGCCTGGATGCCATGAATTTATCTTATCGAGCAGAAAGTCTATTCTGGCTACCAAATACTTGTCCACCGGGGGTGTCCATCATTGTTACAGTGAATACAGAATGTACTTTTATTATGGATAGGTTGTACAAATATGTAGGTAGGATGGACAACTTCATCTCTGTTGGTAGCATGTCGGTAGAGGAAACACATAACATAGCCACCAAATGTCTACAAGTTTCAAACCGTTCGCTGACCACAGACCAGAGAGGATCTTTGTTTGATATTCTTACTCAATGTCCAGGACCTATGTTTGGTCAATTAATGGCCACACTGGCAATACAGTGGGATAGCTGGACTGAAGTATCACGAGAAACCCTGCCCGGTGACGAGAATGATGCAATCTCACGTTTATTGTACTCCTTAGAAGACAAATTTGGTCCCCATTTAGTAAAACGTACACTCTCAGCATTAAGTCTGCTAGAGCATGGTTTGTCTGAGACAGAATTACAGGACGTTGTTGCTGTAGATGTAACATCAGTGAGGGAGGTTATTAGAGTGTATGGCTTGAGTACTATTGACACTATGGGATTACTCTCAACTTTCATCAGCCTGATTGTGTATAAACTTGAACCCTTGCTCGAAAGAAAATTTATAGATGGACGTATTTTACTAAAATGGCGCAGCAAAAATTTGAGGATGGCTTGTTTCCAAAAATACATGGGGTGTACCTTGTTGGATGAAGACGTCAATATCGTGACTGTTCAACATCTTGCAAACGACATGCTGGAACTTTTCTCACAAGATGCTGGCATGTGCAAAACAACTCAAATCAGCAAAACAGCGAGCATGCTTCAGTATGATTGTGAAGCTCTACCACAACCCCTTATTCCATCCAACCTCCACAAGCTTGACATCATGCCAACCTTAGTGAAACACAGTAGGCATTGTGAAGATATAGTTGAACATCTCAAACAACGATGCTTAACTAATTTTGATTGGCTGCTAGCCAAACTTGCTGGACTTTCGGTTGAGCAAACATTAGATGATTTTCGATTACTTCCACAAAAGGACTGTGATACTCGCATTATCTATGACGTATTGGTGCTAACTCGCCCTGCCCTGCGACTTGATGCTTCTAGTTTACCTGTTCAAATAGTCGGATGCATACCACCTGTAGAATCAGAATCAGAGGAAAACCCAGCCATGAAGCTAATACAAGATGCTGAACGCTGGATACAACAGGCGACTGCCCCACTATTGCAACCAATATTTTGTTGCTTCCCATCGCCAATAAATCCATGTAAAAATGACATTATGGGCTGTGCTGGTGTGATGACCCTTGACCCTTCCGGACAGTTAGCAGTTGTTAAAAATAAGGATGGTTATATTGAGTTATGGGATATGGATTATGGTGAGAAATCTGTTAGTTTGGATGTGCGCTATGATAAAGTGACTCCGAATGTGATTGTATCAGACCAGAAGATCCTTTCCATTGTTGATATGAAAATCCAAATTTGGGAAATAGAGAGCGGTATGGTCGAAGCTGAATTGGCACCCGGACCATTTGTCAAGGAAAATACAACAGCATATAACTTTTTCTGTAACACAAAACATTTTGAGCATGTTGGTGTGATGACATCTGATGACGAGTTCAACCAAAATATAACTATCCTCGATCCTCAAAATAAAAAACTCATTTACAAAATAACTGGGTTCAATGTCAAAGATGAATTCTTCCCTCAATCTGCAGTGATAACCTCAGACAAAAACGTGCTAGCGTTTGTGAACGCACGTAGTCAAGTGATAGATGACAAGTCAGTTGACATTGTGAAGCTAAATGTGCATGATCTAGCAGTGGGCCAAAAACGCTCCATTATAACTTGTGGTGAGAAAATTTTTTACAAATTATTGCTGAAAGGTAACGATCAAGTGGTAATCAGCTGGAGTGATAGTAGCTTTGATGTGTACGACGTGATAAACTGTACGCACTTCTGGCATTTACCAGCACCACGTCCTGCACTACTTATATGTGACTGTCACTTCACCCAAGATGGATACATGGTGTACATGACCAATAGTCAAGAACGTGATAGAAATGACTCTACTCTCACATATGCACTGTGGTTCTGGAATACAGAGGACAATACGTGTGGCCAGCTACTTGAACACAAGTACAGGCATAGAGAACGCAGCCCAGATAAGCTGGTGATTATTGAAGAGCTGCATGTGGCTCTTGTGGCTGCGTCTGGTCCAGCAACTGTTGTTATATGGGACCTGCCCACGGCCACCTGTATCCACACCCTGCAATGCCATACAGACACAATGGACACTTTGATTAAAAGTAATACTGATTACAATCAGTTTTACACCAGTTCGAGTGGGGAAGTTGTTACGAAACTGTGGGATATCTACCACATTCTGGCAAATTTCAAACAGCCTGCAGATGTAAACAATACCGATTCCAGTCAAGTACAAAAACGTATACCTCTCCCGGAAATAAGTGCTTCAGAAAGCATTCTGAAAAGACCAGGATCCAGAAGCAAAAGTGCAAAAAAGAGTCGAGTGCGTTTTTCAGAAGATATCAGTGTACACAATCCAAAAGATGAATTAGAACTAGAGGATGAGAAAATATCGCCAACGGAGGCGTCTGAAGGTATGACGGAGCTGGTGCTTAGTAAGGACAGTCGATGGATGGTATGTGGTGGACAGAAGAAATTACCTGTTGTCTGGGATCTTGAAACCGGTCGGCCCAAAAGATGGGTGCGACCTCATCTGCGGCGTCTAGTGGGTGTAAGCTGGCTGGGATTGGCTCATCATGATACTATTATACTGGCCATGTGCGAACACGAAGAATTAGCATCTGCAGCAACAAACCAACGAGCATATCTTTATCAAGTAGGTAGCCGCTATTTATATTCATTAAGCTATTTATAAATATACACCTCTTTATATCTATTTATATGTGTGAATTTATCTATCTATTAATAGGAAGTCCACCATGGCATGATATTATGCAGATTATATCATAGTTAGTATGTCTTTGAAAGCACCCAGAAATGTTTATTTTGTTCCAAACTGGTCCTATGTTTTTAAAACTATTAATTGTGCTAGAGCTACCAGCTGGTAACGACCCAAAAAAGATTGATTAACAATATCTATAGTATGACTAGCCAGGGTGGGTGATTTTCTCTGATTGATCAATCAAATTATCAACCAGTTTTCGTGAAATTTCGCAAGCATTATTTTCTAATCCTCGGAAGACTACCCTAGAAATTTGACACGCAATGTGATTCTGCGATTAAAGGTTAATAATTTTTATGATATTTCTAGAGTAGTCGGCTGATGACTAAAAAATAATGCTTTTAAAATATCATGAAAATTGGTTGCGAATTGATCAGTGAAACCACCCGCCACGGCAAATGTGAACCTAACTATTATACCCCCTAATTGTCATACGTTCTATGGACAAAAAGTGTGCAAACAATAAATATGTCGCGAAACATTGTAACATAACATCATGTTTTGTAATGGTTTTAGGTGTGGGACTTTGCTAGTGGAGAGCCGTTATTTGTGGAGGATGACGAGCAGAGAACAGGTGCCGTGTGCTCGGTGGTGTCAGATACAGAGCGGGCAGTACTGGCTACTGTCAAGATGACTGGACAAAAAGACTCGTCTAATACAGGTTAGTAATACAATAATGATGTAGGCTTCAATCTTTCAATAATTCAATAATTGTCTGTTTTTTCAGTTTGAGATATACGGATATTTTTTATTATAAACTTCCCTGGGATAAATGAGTGAAAATGAAAGGGCGATTTATAATTAGAATCATGCTGTATGTCAAAAGAATAAAATAGGATATTTTATCATTTATTCTACAGAGTTGATATTCAGAGTTATCCACGTGAGAACACATGTGATACAGTGTGAGGTGAGTTATACACCCGGTGTACTGCCCACTTCTATTACACTGACTGAGGACTGTATGTACGCCATCACAGCCAGTGAGAAACCCAACAGCAGATGGAGCACTTGTACAGTGTTCTGTTTGGATCCGAAAGCTGATCCACGTCCGGTACCACACGTCTACCAGTTCCAGCAGGGTACCAAGTACCACGAGTACCAGGCCACGATGAACGTGCTGATGGGACGTGGATTGGCCGTGGCTGCCGGTTTACACGGAGATCTTCAGCTGTGGGATCTTCTTTCTGGGGAATACGAAGGAAATCTCTGTCAGGATCCTAGTGTAGGCGATACCAGAAATCCTAATTTACACAATCACGGAGGCAAGAAGATCGTGCACATGGCCACGACACGTGGAGGTGATGGCAGGTACTTATTGTGTGGTTCTATGGACTGTACAACCTCACTCTGGGATGTGGAAAACGAATGCCGTCTTCACCTCTACGGTGGACACATTGAAGAGGTAAGTGATTGAAATATCAATGGTATAAAAATCTACGTGAATGTGAACTATTACATTGAAAATGAAATATGAACTAAGTTGTACCAATTAATTACCATTGCCTGCTTTCAAGAGTGTATTAGGTTGTCTTATCTACTTAAATAATATCAGTAATGTATCATTTTACATGTCTTTTTTTGTCATCATTTTGATTGGCAAATTATATCGAGGAAACAAATAGAGGGGTACACACTGCGTAAAATGTAATTACACAGTATTGTTGTAAAAAAAACCTTTGGAAATTAAAAAGAGAAAGTAGAAAGTAATTCAAAGACTCCTAATATTAGTAGATAACCCGACAAAAAAATTGTATAACATTTGTACAACGTTATACAAATATATGTTTTGTGTTTACTGGTATAGTTCATGCAGTTTACAGTGGTTTTGTTTTCATTTTCAGATCAGCCAGGTGCTGCTATCCGCAGACAACAATCTGCTGGTGACTGCCGCCGCTGATCGCACGGTGTGTGTCTGGCACTTTGGCGTCACTGACAAGCCATTGTACCGTCTGTACATACACGCCACGGCGTCCAAACTAGTTCTCAGTGACGACAATTCTATCCTGGCCGTGGTGGGTGGCAATAAAAACCAACCAAACAGACTAATGACCTTTCGTTTGAGAAACATGCCCGTGAATGAAGCCTCACAGCCTGGAGGCATTGCCAAGTCCAATGGACATTCGTGACAATAATATTCTCTAAATTAATCTGTAATTTTATCACGTAATGTAAATAATTTATTATGAATTATTTGATCACTCATTTTGCAGCAATAAATTTACTCAAAGCAGTAAAATGTGTGGCTGTTAGGAAACGAAATTTACAGTATTATTTCAACTTTTTCCAGCAAATAACTATTCTAGTAGAAGCACATTGCATAATGATATGGTCTCTTTAGACCCAAACTATCATATATTCCACTTTTTGACACGGACTATAACTGTACACAATATATTTATGGTAAATATATCGTTATGGCATATGATCTTTGTTATTATTTTAACCCACTATTCGATGATCATGATCATAAACTGTACTTTTTAATCACTTATTTCATAAATAAATTGTGTTTGATTTTGCGTGTGGAAATCAAGATGGAAAAGCCCACGGTAGTGATGTTTTCCATCTTATTTATAGTTGGGTTTCCACCTTCATTTCAAGACACAAAACCATGGAAATGTTGCATATTTGTATTTTTTTATAATGTCTGTGATTGCAAGATTGTTAACAAGAAAAGTGTATCTTTGAAACATAGTGTAGGAACGACATACTCCTAATGTGAAACGAAAATGTAAATAAGGCGAGAATATTTCGCGTTGTAAAATGAAATGTAACACTAAACCCAGTTTAATCTTGGATCTCATGCTTCATGAAAAACTGGATATAACCCTGTGTGTAATCATAGACGTAATCATGGGCGTAACCATGGGCGTAATCCTAGACATAATCTGAGATGCAATCCTGAACTTAATCCTACAATCCTGCACATTCTCTTCTAAACAAATGAAAACATGGAAAACCCTATCATCATCTAAAATCGCACATTACAAACTTAATTACAATTGCGTTATTTTGCTGTGATATTTTGACTCAAATATAACATTCAACTTAAACAGCTTTTCTCAAAGTCCACAACGATATATGTTTAAATGCAGATCCTTCTATATCATAGTCCATGGGCAAGGATTGGTCACCTTGCACCTCCCCCCCCCCCTCCACTACTCACGCACACTTTTTTAAGCTTTGATATGTCCAAAACATGTATTGAGATGTTACCAGAAAAAAATAGGGACGAAATATATATTTTGACCGCAAACGTCTGTCATTGATTTTCAAATTAACCAATCAGCACATGTGATATAACTGATAATTGAATTTCCGTTCTAATCATACATCACCTATTGCAGTAGAGTAAATAGTCTTTCCACGTACGCTCAAACATGTTTTTTTATTATAAAATAATCAAAATTAACAGCAAAAGAAACTAGTCAACATGATCAAAGAAGACGACATAATAAATCGTAGTTGTTGGTCATATCCATATTTGGCCTATGTTACCTGAAACCAGATATGTATGCTTCAAAATGTGTGTTATTTATATTTATAGATGTCATTCATATTTTTTATGAAAAGATATCGCAGCCTTTCATGAAAATGTGTATATTTAGCCCAGGCTAAAATCTAAAATATACTTTGCTCGAGATTTTAGTGTATACTTTTTTATCCACTTGTTTTTCCATAATTTGTGTGTGCTGAATTCGAATCTGTCGGTTAACATTCTATATTTGATGACCTTCACCTACAAATTAGCAAAACACAAAATGGCCACCAAAATGTTAAGAAAACCCTATGTTTTTTATAGTCTGTCGCACAATAAAGCACAATTTATGGTTTCTGAAAGATTTTTAATTGATATTTTTGTTTGTTTCTTCGGAAAGGAATGACCTATATTTGACCTTTAAATACAAGACATCCGCCGTTTTTTATGTATTTAGTGTTATTGTAAGTATACTGCTAAACATGTTGACGATAATATGACGTATTTGTGGTAACATAGTGGATTAGGAATAAACGTTACTGACGAGTAAATTTGAAAGAAAAAATCCAAAATGGCCGCGAAATTCCTGGTAACTGATAGTCCATGGGCCAGAATTGTTCACCGTCACCCCCCCCCCCCCCCCCCACTACTCACCCACACCAACGTTTTTAAGGCTCTGATATATCCACAACATGAAATGAGATGTTACCAGAAAAAAATAGGAATGAAATATATATTTTGACCGCTTATATGGGGGTACCTCCAAACCTGTCTAAAATTAGGGGTAGGTTACGCGAACGTCTGTCATTATTTTCAAAAAAAACAATCAGCACATGCGATATACCATGTAACTGATAATTGAATTTTCGCCCTAATATTACATCACCCATTGCAGTAGAGTAAATAGTAGTCTCTCCACGTACGCTCAAACATGTTTTTCATTATAAAATAATCAAAATTAACAGCAAAACAAACTGGTCAACGTGGTTAAAGAAAACGACATAATAAATTGTAGTTGTTGGACATATCCATATTTGGCCTATGTTACCTGAAACCAGATATGTGTATGCTTCAAAATGTGTGTTATTTATATTTATAAATGTCATACATATTTATTTATGAAAGAATATCGCAGCTTTTCATGAAAATATGTATATTTAGCCTGGACTGAAATCTGAAACATGAAACTTTGCTCGAGATTTTAGTGTATACTTTTTTATCCACTTGTTTTTACATAATTTGTGTGTGCTGAATTCGAATGTGTCGGTTAGCAGTCTATATTTGATGACCTCCACCTTCAAATTAGCAAAACACAAAATGGCCACCAAAATGTTAAGAAAACCCTATATTTTTATAGTTTGTCGCACATTAAAGCACAATTTATGGTTTCTGAAAGATTTTTAATTGATAATTTTTTTCTTGTGTCTTTGAGAAGGAATGACCTTCTTTTGACCTTTAAATCCAACCCATCCGCCGTTTTTGATGTATTTACTGTTACTATAAGTATACTGCTAAACTTGTGACGATAATATGACGTTTTTGTGGTAACATAGTGGGTTAGGAATAAACGTTACTGACGAGTAAATTTGAAAGATAAAATACAAAATGGCCGCGAAATTCACCTTCATATGAACAAGAAACAAAATGGCTATCGAAATGTAAGACCTCTTTTTGTTATTTTTGTCGCACGGAATTGCTCAATTTATTGATTTTGTAAGACTTTGGGGCCGAAAAGAACATTTCTGATGTTTACTGTTCATCGTCTGACCTATAGCTTATCGTAAAATCCAAGATGGACGTCATTTTACATAATATTTACTATTAAAATAATGACGTCATTCTTAATACTAAGCTCATCAAAGCATGCTAGAATATACTTTGCTAAAACACAGTTTAGAATGCCTTAAATTGCCTTTTAACCTAATCTGCCGTATTACGTAGTCTATTTTTTAGATTTTCATCAAATAGATGTTGTTTATGATAATATAGTTCACGTGCATAAAAAACGTTTTATTTGTGTGTTGGCGGTAACCATTCTGAATCTGAAGGTCGAATATAGGTCTTTTTTTTCGAAACATAAGACATAAATTTATCAACTCCAAATCATGCAGAAACCAGAAATCGTGCAATAATTTGTAACACAAATGTGGAAAAGATGTGGTTTGGGCGGCCATTTTTTGTTTTGCTTATTTAGAGGTGAAGGACACCAAATATAGAATTTTATCCGACAGATTCGAATTCAGCACACACAAATTATGTAAAAACAAGCGGGAGAAAAAATAGACTCAAATGCAGAGCAAAGTTAAATGTTTCATATTTCAACCCAGGATAAATACACACATTTTCAAAAAAGTCTGCCATATTCTTTCATTTAAAAATACATATGCTATGTACAAATCTAAATGCCACTCAGTGTTAAGGATATAAACCTCTGGGTTTAGAAAACATAGGTCAGATATATATATGGCCAATAATAATGTATTTTTATGTAGTTTTCATTGATCATGTTCACTTGTTTGTTTTGTTGTTGATTTTGATTATTTCGAATAAAAAAAATGTTAAAAAATATGTGTGGAGATATAACGGTTCAATCCACGGCATCATGCAATACATCAGTAGAACGGAAATTTATTAGCTTTATATGGTATATTGCATGTGTATATTGGTAAGCTAGAACTGCAACGACAGACGTTTGCGTAACCCTACCCCCTAATTTTTGACAAATTTAGGGGTACCCCCATATAAGCGGTCAAAATATATATGCCGTCCTTATTTTTTCTGGTAACATCTCATTCCATGTTGTGGATATATCAGAGCCTTAAAAACAGTTGTTAAGGGTGAGTAGTGAGGGGGGGGGGGGGGGGTTGGTGCACGTTGACCAATTCTGGCCCATGGACTGTCACTATCAGTTAACAGGAACAATCATGTGTCTACTACTTTTGGTATCCCACAGGGCAGATCTATATCTTACTCTGTCACGTGATATCATCGCTCAGCTATGTCGCCTACAAGACTTCCTTCATGATGTTCGTGATATTCATGATACCAAATATCACATTTCTCAAATATGTAAAAACATCATTTTATCACATCAGATAGTTAAAACGAATCCGTCGTACGCCGTTTTCCAGAAAATATTATGTTTTCCCCATGGGTATTAGAGAAGGCGGATTTTCAGAAAACTGTACACCGTGATGCATTTTTAGTAGAAGCAATTGCAAAAAGGTTGTAGCATAATTAGGGTGTGCTGAAAACATAGTCCTACATGGTCCAATTTAGCCTATTTCCCAGATGGTCGCCGCCAGCATATTTATCATGGGTAATTTAATCACTATCGACTGTTTTTTTTATATTGCAAAATTCACTACGAAAGACTCAAATTTCAGCTTGGTAACAGTCATTTTCAGATTCAGCACACCCTAATTATGCTAGAACCGTTTTGCAATTGCTTCTACTAAAAATTATTTCCAATATTTCTTCTAGGCCTTGTTTTGAAATATCCAACTATTCTATATCTTCTGTCAACGTAAACAAGATCAAAATACGTCGTTATATATGTGTGATCACCGAACGTAACGGTAATGTAATAATCAATTTTCTAGAGTGTTATTGATCTGCCTATAACACTATTATGTATCAGTAGCAGCTAATCAATGGAAAATTGTACTTTGTACAAGGTGGCAACATTGATGCTCATGTAACAATCATATGTCAGGGGTGGAAGACAAGAGATTAGGTAAGCGGGTGTGCTGTCAACGTGTCAAACGTGTCAACGTGTCAAAACAGCACAACTGGGCAGAGAAAATACGTTAAGGTAATATTTTGCAATAGATACGTGTCGACGCCACGCGCATTTATATTTATATTAAAAAAGGTGATTGTCCATTCTATCGATTTCCTCATTTTAAATCGATTTTTTCATGTCATAAAATCTTCGGACGCATTAAAAAAAATAATAATATTAATTTTGTAAACTGCAGTGTTTCTCTTCCGTGACAAATATACTTAAAATTAATATTAAAGATTTTTAAACTTATTGATGAAATAATGCTTAATTTTGAACATTATGTCATTAAAATACACAATTTTAATATCTGCTTTCTGGAACTAGACCCTGCAGTAATTCTTAACACCAATAGTAGATTAGTTTATGTAAACATGTTAACATCGCGCCCTCTCGTAGCCATGGTACCGGTCATGAAGTACTGGGAGAGAAGCTAAACAGGATCCATTGGAGCCTTTGCTAGTAGTTCCCACCCAACATGTTTTAATTTCCACCAGCTCATTATAATATGATCATGATAAGCGGCAATTACAACACAAACACTAAAAAACCATGAACAATAATCCTTAGAGACAAAAATGGTATTCATTTTTTCAAACATAAGGCTTTTAAATGGGATATAAAAAAGAGTAATTAGTAATATGACGTACATGTACATTAGATGGTAAAGAGTTCCACATATGAACTATTATATTTGAAAAAACTACGTTTGAAGCAGTCATTACGACACAAGGGCGGTACCATCAGAAATCCATAATCATTCGAGTTACGAGTGGAGCATCCAACATTAGAGAAAAACTATCAAAATCATTTACATCATGACTGTTATATAAACACTTCCAAAAAAAACAATATCAGCATATTCGCGACGCATAGTTGCAAGTAGGCCTACGTACTTGCTTCGGTGATGGTTAAATTTTGTTTTCAGAAATGTGTTGATAACTTATAAAAAATGTTTTGTGTTTGATGGGCAGTCTAGTTCATAACATGTGGGAAAACAAACCGGGCCCCACATTTAAAACAGTTTCTGCAGAGGAGTTCTACATTCTTAGCTGTGGGCCCCGGCCTTCGGCCTCGGCCTTTTCCTCAGCAAAGAATGTAGAGCTCAACAATTTTCATAGTGAGAGCTATGAAGTGCATGATGCGATATTAAATATTTTCAGTCGGATTTCATTTAATTTCGAAATGACAGACTGAAAACAATGGGGTATTGCATCTTAAATTGTACATATCTCATGCTTAAAATGGTTCTGTAGAAAGTTAGAAACTTTTTCGTATATACACATGTATATGATGATACATCGGAAAAGAGAGCGGGGAGTGGTTAAAGCTGCCCGCTTGGAAAGTCGAAGATCGCGGGTGCGAACCCCACTCTGGCCTTCAAGTTTCAAAGAAACAAAATGTTTCTTCCCCGTTCACTCGTAAAGTTTCAATATTGTGGGGAGCCTGCGTGACCGAGAGGTAGCGTGCTTGGCCTCAGACCGCCAGGGCTCGAATTTCGAATTCTGTATCTGGAGGGCAGTGGCATCTCATTCATCTCACCATCTTCAGGAGGTTCTCCTGGCCCAGTTTAGCCTATATGTGTACAAAGGTGGCCTAAAACCCCATTCATTTCATTTTTTACCTCGGAAAATTACTCGCATGCCGCACCCACAGTGAACCACAGGGCTTAACCCTTTAACCGCCGGTGCCGCATATATTCGGGTTTTCACTTTTTATTAGCACATTAAGTACCACATTTTAAATATGTCAAAGATAAAATGTGACAACAACCAGCAAGATTTGAAAAGAGTTGACTTCCATTTTGTCAAATCTGAATAATTCTCACTCACATTAAGTTGTGGATCGCGTTAGCGAGACACAACTTCAAGTCGGTGAAAATTCAGATTGAATAATTTGGCGGTTAAAAGGTTAACACATATCGTTCGAAGCAACATCGGAGAGACATTGGTTTGACGTTGATTTAATGTCACTGACACCGTTGCATACAGGTAACAGTATTCCATCAACGTTGATTGTGACCTCATAGCCACATCTCAAGGACTTTCACAACGTGTTGCAGGTTTATGCGGGTCAGCGTATATTGTTATAAATAATCACTCGGCAAATGTTCTCTAGAGTAGTTATTGCGATCAAATGGTTATATAGAGAACAAAATCTAGCTAATCAAAACCCAAAGTCATGTAATGATAATAAACTAGGAAGTAAAGAAAATTCAACGATACAATTGAGATGGGTGGGGTGATAGGAAACTAGAAGGGATAACTTTTAACTCCGGGGGGGGGGGGGGGTAATCTAAAACTGTTGCACCAGCGAGCGGCAAGGATGGCAGATGGCAGTCTGATCTGGCGGTACCGCGCTGGAAGACATGCTCTAATCTTGCAGAGCGTGCTGTGTATATGTACCCGGCTAATCCAGGCTACTCACATTGCGCAATGTCATCAAGGTAGTGTATATGTAAGGTTACGCTAAAACCAGGGAGTAGGGAGCACTGTTCTGCAAAGTCAAGAGGCAGTATATATATGCATACTTGTAAGTAAGCAAATGCTGCCTTTTGGCTTTGCACGACAGAATAGATGTACTGTCAGAATGTGAATCCCCATAATATTTCTTGGTGAACCATCAGGCACGTGGTATCGCGTAGAAGCTGCCACTGTAGGCTATATCAGCAGCGTGATCCGAATTTGCAGCATCATTCGGGAAACTCTCTAAAAAAACAATTATAGGCCTATTCGCTCATCAAACAATATAACCGCTCATTAATATAATCACTCTCTTCCTGCTTTCCAGCAGCTACATTGTACCAAACATATCTATGGCTGTGTAATATCACAGCTACGGAGCTGCAGGTTTATTAGATGAAAAAGGTGAGAATTACTAAATTTCCACAATTATTAACAATTTTCAAGCCATTGGCTATAAAAGCGTTGTATGATTAATATAGTAGACGCACCATCGAGTATGCCTATTGGCGGTAAAATATGAAGTACATGTGAAGTACATGTAATGTATTTGTATAACTCTATCATAATCACGCTTACGGGTTGGTGTTGAGTTTCCTACCGTCGGTCAGTCTACGAGCCTTGAAATGGACATTCTTAACCCTTTGACTTCCAGGCCGGGGTGCATACCAGGATCCAGATATACTGTTGTAGGAGTTCTATTTTTCATCATTTGAAGCTGGAATTGCTAACGCAATTTCCAGCTTCAAATGACGAAAAATACATAAATGTAGTATATATTTGACGAAAATTTGGGTCATTTTATGGTTACGTTCATTGACGAATGACGACGGAAATTTCCGTCATGTATGGTAGTGAAAAGGTTAATATGAAAATAGTTTCCGATGTCCAAATTGTAGCCACATATTCCTACCTGTATGAACAGCTGCTTTATAACTTTCGCCACAGTTTCAAACTAATCTAATTCGCTCCCACAATTTACAATTCGCTCCCATGGATTTAAATCTGTGACCACAGATAGCAATCTGCTCCATTGTATCATATAAATTGACATATTCTACTTGTAGTTATTTTATAAGTTTCTACGCTTTCCAGAGTGCATTGCTTCTAAAATGTATTTCTGATATTATTAGTCTGGGGGCCAGAATATCCCCCCATGCACCCCCCTCAGGATTCACCGAGACCTATTTTTTTCTCATCTGTGTAACCCAGAGGGAAGATTTAGACATGTTCCCAAGAAAAAAGTGGCACTGAGTATGTTTTAAACATATTTAAAAGAACCGCGTCGGATTATTAAAAATACCGCTTTTGCGACCAGATAATAACAATACGTTGTAACACAACTGTTCATTTCCACTCCAAAATTACCTAAAACTGTCAAGTTATGTTACATTTCTATCAACACAAGGCAATAATTCACTACCATCAGCTATTTTATTTATTTTTAATAATAAAGCACCCTTTAGGTATCAGACGATTATCGATGAATTAATTTTAAAATGTTTTTTTTCCCTGTCATAAACGTTTTGTTTATTCATTTAAATTTTGTGTGGTAAGTTTTACTGTTTAGGGCTGTTGCGTTTGCATTTGTTTTTCAAACTAATAATCATATGCTAAGGCATTGTATATGGATTGATTTAAATAAGGTGCGTTACTGGCTGTTCTCTTATAAACATGTATTAAATACATTTGTATCACTTACAATACCATTATTAAACAACATAAAAGTGAATGTTTGCTTTTATTGCTAACAGAAAACTATAGTTATAATGACACCCTTTGGTTGATGGGATACCGAAAACAAACTTATTTGAATAAAGCTCATTACTGGTCGACATTCAGTAAAGTTGTCCTAATAAAGAATAATATAATACTGTTTTTGAAGATCTTTCAAGTAAACGTAAACTGCATGTAAAAGTAAATGTAATTTAATTATCTTAAGTTTGTCAGTATTGATAAATGACAATTAATGAAGCAGTGGCAACAAGAAATTATATCAATTCATCTAAAATTATTTCACCACTGTCACTATCATGCGGAACGTGATCTTCACCATCACCGTTGTCATGGTTATCTTCATCACTACACATGCTACTATCAATATCTAATACACCTAAAAAAATTATGGGGCAATCTTTTCAATTTTTCTCTAGGTTCGTTCACCATTTTCCAGCCGCTAGTTTAGGGGGCCAGCATAGCCCCCCTCCCCCACGCACACACTCAGGATTTACAAGACCTATTTTGTCTTATCTGTGGGGTCCAATAAAGAAGATTTGGACATGTTAAAAAAAAGTGAACACGAATTATGTTTAAAACGCTTTTAAACTAACCGCGACCACTCATAAAAAAACACTACTTTTATAACCAGACAGGGTTCGTAATAAGGGCTGAAAGTCTGGTTGTCCAACGGACAACCACATTCCTCAAATGTGGTTGTCCGCCCGATTTTCTGGTTGTCCGCATGCCTTTGGAAGGCTTTGCTTAGGACGTTTCCTGCTAAGCCTAATCCTGGAAAGAGTGATATTTTGCCATCAACAGACTACTTTTCAGTACGGATCAGTTTTAGTGCCTAGGCCTATATTGTTATCGACCTGTGACGACCAACTTTCTGTTTTTAAAAACACGTCTTACGACCTTAACAATTTAGCAGCATTAACAGACTTTGAGCTAATTTTTATTACATATTTTTTTGTTTGTGCAGTTAATTAGTGTCATTAATTAATATTATGTATGCCTATAGTTTGTAAAACAATTTCGTAACCTAATATAATTCGCTTAATGTATTCAAACTAGGCCTACATGACTGCAGTCTTGAAAAGGTGGCTTTAATTCTTAGCAGTGCTATGTTTGACGTGATAACGGCAGCACCGTTGACATAGATAGACCTACACTGTTGTAAAAAAACTGGCCCAGCGTTGGGTCAATACAGACGACGCCGGACCACTGTTGAATCAGCATTGGACTGGCACTCCTAATTGGGATAAGATCGGTTAAAGCATGGAATAGTAACTTAAACTATATCCATGAGCACTTAAAAGTAATGAAATACAATTTGCATAAACTAGTTGCGAATGACAATGCAGATCAGTATCTCACGATCTATCATAGCTACTATAAAAAAAAATATATGAATGTACCGGTACAGCAACTGCTTACCACGTGCATGGCAGTTCCTTTTTGTTGCGAGTCCCCCTATCAAACGTTGATTATCAAGACATACCTGCAAGTCTAACACACAAGTCATAATGACAGGGAAGGGGAGGGAAGACGATAAAGGAAACAGCCCCAGGAAACGGAAACCTGGGGATTCCCCACTGACTAGAGGAATGTGTGTAGACATTGCGATATCAATGGATACAAGTTTACATTTGGCTTCAGCACTGATTCATTGCAACTGTCGCATGTGAAGACTTTTTCAAGAAAACTAATTGTTCTGTTTAGTCCTAAAATTTAAATACTGCGTTTCTACCCTACGGCATTGTCAACAGTCAGACGCACATGACTGCAAACATGATTCAAGTTAACTCTGTCTCTGATATGACGCTACCTTGCCGTGTGCTGCGTGTCATCATGGTACGGCATATATGCCAGCGTGTTCAGTGGCAAAATTGTTTCTGGGATAAATGTGGTTGTCCGTACGGACAACCAAAGTGTTCCAAAGATTCATATTTGGTTGTCCGTGACGATTTTTGGTTGTCTTGGACAACCGGACAATAGTCTGGTGCGGTATGTCAGAAATATGCCTAAAATTGAAAGTTCTTGCCAAAATTGATTTTATTGTTTTTTTTGACTTTATTAGGGGTCAAATTAGCCAGAAATATTGGGGTTCAATTTTTCCCGCCCTTCAACCTCGTTTTATGACACATTCAAAATGGCCGCCATCAAGATCACATATTTGGCTATAACTTGGGCCCTAGCATAGCTAGAGTCACGATTTTGACGTCTATACCCATGTTTTTGGGTACGAGGAATCCAATAGTGCCCATAAAAAATGTGGATGTCTCTTAGATATTTTAAAATAAACGATAAAACACATTTTGATACGTTTTCAGTCATTTTTTTTCGCAAATTCGAAAAAAACTAAAATTCAAACATTGAGCGTTGTTTAGCGTGTATTATGATAAACAGGACATTGTTGATGGTTTCTGAATGATGGGTGTTCCGTTAATGGACCCCAAATAGTTGACCAAAGTGACGTAAAGCGATTGTAAAAACTTAACAATTTCAATTACGATGTTTGATGCATTAATTTCATTTAAACATTTTAAACAGTCACAGAGGATAATTGATATTGACGGTAATGTGTCTTTTACAAAACACATTTGATAACTTTGAGAAGTGGGTGGGATGGGTCAATGTTATTTGAAATAAAATAAAATTAGCACCCATTGTGCGCAAATTGTGGGTTTCAGCAATGTTTCATATTTGCTAAAAAAATGACCAGAATTAATCTTGGTGGCTAATTATGGAGCATCCCATCCATCAAATTATTGGATTTTTAGATCTTGTTTTTCTTAAATCCATAAATGATGCACAAAAACAAATAAAAGGGGAACTTTTAATTCATCACATCCTATGAGAGATATCAGCGTATAGATTCCAGTCATAATTTGACGGGCAGGGCCATTACCTTAGAGGATCACAGCAAACATTCAATAGCTTGGTTCATTTTCTTATGCGAAAGAAACAAGAAACTCACAACCACAAAGATGTTTCGCTTGGTATCAGTAAATCAGTTCCAATCTAAATACAGGAAAAGGGTAACGTGATATTTTTTCAACTGGACAACATAATCAAAGATAGTCTGTTTACATGAGACGCCTTGTAGCCTACCACAGATCATTAAATTTAGAAATATTACAAATGATGTTTCATAATAAGAGAACAAAAAATATAATAAATTTTGAAGCAACCCAGTCATGTTAACAGATACACTTGAATGTGTTTGCATATTGTATGCTCAGTAGTAGATAAATATGTTATCCGGTGAAAAAGTGATAATGCCCGCGAGACACAACATCAAGTGGTTGAAAATTTAGATAACCTGCGAGAAGTAATTCTAGAAAGGCAGAAGTCAAGATTGCTGAAAAAAACTGATCATCCAAAACCAAGTTGTTTAGAACTGGTTCCCGTTGAGTTGAGTTTTCTGCAGATTGATGCAAGTGACACAATTATCAGACCATGAGAGTAGCTCATGTAGTCAGAAGTTCGTAAGATGTCCCAATAATAGGCCTAGATCTAGGACCTATCATTTGGTGGATTCAGCACTGGGTACTATGGTTAATGATGTCTCTCTCTGGGTTACTTCTAGAGACTCATGGGAGCATACGCTAGAATGCCTTATCGTGACCAGAGGTCGTGTGTCTAAAACTCTAATAAGTTGAGCTTGTACTAATTTCCCCAGGACAAAAATGAAATGAAATGAATCGGGCTTTAGGCCACCTTTGTGCACATATAGGCTAAACTGGGCCAGGAGAACCTCCTGAGGATGGTGAGATGATTGAGATGACACTGTCCTCCAGACACAGGATTCGAAATTCGACATTTCCCCAGGACAGGTGAATTCACTTTCTTTCTGCACAGGATACAGTAACAGGAGCGTCATTCCTCAACAGGTGTGATTTGAACCAAATAATATATTCTGGTCAAATACTGACAAATTCTGAATCTAATACTGATGCATTAACTGAGTAATTGGTGATTTGAGGCATAATTAGATCAAATGTGTACTGCAACAGAGTAGGCCAAAAGTAATATTTTTTTTAATGCCACAATGCTATGCACAACAGAATATGCTTGGGTATGTCCATTCACCGTCGGTGGAAGCTTTTACTTTGTTGCAAATCAGTTTTATTATTGTTCTTTGTCAAAAATTGTGGCACATTTCTTCTTGAAATAGGTTTTTTGAAAGCTTTGTACATGGGCTTATCCCAGATGATCAAATATCTTTAC
This sequence comes from Flabesymbios commensalis, assembly GCA_964017125.1. NCBI lineage: Eukaryota > Metazoa > Annelida > Polychaeta > Terebellida > Flabelligeridae > Flabesymbios > Flabesymbios commensalis. Next base: position 40,295,405 of record OZ024907.1, read on the forward strand.
CACTTTTTGCTAGATAACATATCTATCTATTGAGCACACATATGAAAAGGCATTCAAGTGTACCTCTTGAAAATTGGTTGGTTTCTGTGAGGATGAAGCATCTTGTGTAATATATCTTAACTGGTCTGTGAAAGTAACATTAGCTTCACACGTAAACAGATTATATCCAAATATATTGTTATTTTAAATAGCTTGTAAATTAGCGTCAACACACTAGTTTCAACTTGAACTCGACGAGGCCGCAACTGTGATCACCTAGTCACATTGAAAGGGAATAGACAAGGATATTTCTCTGAAAGACCCCTGCGAGATCAGCACGGTCCAAACCCGGGATGTGTGCATGAATGACGTGGCAGTCCGATATTCTATCGATGCGCTGCCTCTCCCTTTCTAAATTTGTACATCGAAAGCCTTGGAAGCATGGACGAATTTTGTATGTCAAGTGTACTAATCCTATGGCTTAATCAGCTAATGATAATTCCAGCTTTACGGGGGCAACTATTCTTGTCTAAAAATCTAGAATGGGAGATGTTCACCTACATGAGCTAAACCTTATGAGAGCCAACCACATGTCAATGGGAAACAAGACTTGCTTTATCAGATGGCCAAACCACCCACCATTAGAACAAAATGTGTGGGAAGTGAAATATAGCATGTTCATTCCTGTCAGATGTCTTAGTTCAACTGCACCAAGGGTTGTTATTGAGCTCAACAAATATTGATGCAAATAAGACTGCCGTAGTACCAGATATAGTTAAAATGCTCAGCGTTGCAGACGACTCCTGTACAAATGCAACAGTTATATAACAAGCAAACCAGGTAGTGTGGCTTGTGTCATTGTGAACGACAGTCGGCCATTTTGAAAATTAAAAATTGTCAATATGTTAATATATAAATCAAAATCACTAAATTTGAACCTAAACCTCATTGTCTTTTCGATGAACCAAGCCATTGAATGCTTGTTGTAATCTGTTTAAATATCAGCTGTGGTAATGCCACCGAGTATGTAGGTATACGCGATACAGAGACTGTAATCATTGCGCGGACGGGCATCCTTGTTAGTTTACAGATTTCTATATTAATTGGTAATACTCGCTTTGCATCTCATTAGAATATTGCCTTGACGCGGAGATCTAACTGTCAGTATTTAAATTAATTGTTTTATGAAATTGTCGATCTCAGAGTAGCCCCTGCATCTCGGAGAATATGTCAAATTATGACTGAAATTTAAACGGGGATATCTCTCATGGGCTGTGATGAATTAAAACCCCCTATATAATTTTTTCTTGTGCATTGTTTAAGTATTTTAAAGAAACAAATCTGAAAATCAAATAATTTTGCTCATGGGATGGATCACAATCGCAATGATCATGATGATTGATTCTGATCATTTGCTTGACAGCACATGAAACATTGTTGAAACGCACAATTTGCTCACAATTTTGTATTCATTTTGAATAATTTATTAAATTTCGATCGGACCTTCATCCCTCCTATCTACTCATCAAAAAAGTGTGTACTTTTTTGCAAAAGACACACTAGTTTTATCAGCTTTCCGCTGTGACTGTTAAATGTTCATTTGCAAATTAAGGTAATGTACCAAACATCTTTATTGAAGTTGCTCGGTTTCTACGCTATTACTTGTACGCCTTATTGGTGGAATATTTAGGGTCTATCAACAAAACATCTACCATTCAGAAACCATCAGCAATGCGTTGTTTATATTATAAAACATACTAAATAACGCTTCCAAATTAATTATTTGAAAATTTGCGTTTTTTTATATTTGCGACAAAAAATGACCGAGGACGCATGAAAAATGTGTTTTATATTTAATATCGAAATATCTATAAGACATACACATTTTGTATGGACACTATTGGATTCCTTATACCCGAAAACATGGGTATAGACAACAAAATCGTGACTCTAGCTTTGCTAGAGGCCAAGTTATGGCCAAATATGTGATTTCGATGGCGGCCATTTTGAATGTGTCATAAAACGAGGTTGAGGGGCGGGAAAAATTGAACCCCAATATTTTTGACTTATTTGACCCCTAATGAAGCCATAAAAACAATAAAATCAATTTTGGCAAAAGAAATGGCCAAAATGACATACCGCACCAGACTACAACCACTATTACGAACCCTGCCAGATATTAACAATACGTTCATTTTCACTTCACAAATAGCTGCTAAATTACAAGTAAAACAAAGCCGGACTTTAAAATCATTAAAAGTTTTAAATCTTCTTATCATCCTAACCAGATGATTATTGGTCAATTAATTTTGAAAGGTTAATTTTACTTAACACTTCACGTAACAGGTTTTAAGCAATTACCCTGGGATTTTGCTTTTGCTTACAAAATTATCATTATAGGCCCTATGTAAGTGTTGTGGCAGGTTATATAGATTGATTTAAATATTGCTGGCCTTATAAATACGTGTTTAGATAGGTGTATTACATACATGCAATGTCATTAGTACACCACGAACAGGTTTATGTTTGTTTCTGCTTTTTAATAGGAAGTTACAGTATTATGACACCCTTTAAACAGTAAGATATTATTAAAATATTTATTTAAATAAAATTCATTCCTGTCTGACTTTAGGTCTGCGCCTAAACATGGTAAGGAAAATAACTATTTAAATAACACAGGAGTTGTTTGTTTAAGAAATATGCGTAACTCAACAGCAGAAAGCATTTCAATCCTTACTCTTTTTAATCGCAAAGATATGTTGTTTTAAATGCGCAAGTATAACACTGTATGATATCTATAATTAATATATAATATATATGCAACACACTCCAATCGATTCTCGAATACTAATATTTGATCCCTACACTTAAAATATATCCTAACATAAAATTATCCTCGACCAGCATTAAAATCTTATCGTATCATGTAAATATTATGACATGTTCTCAGGTAAACCCAACCCCATCTTAATATTATATTATAATATGCCATATTACACCATTAAACTATGTCAAATCATGCCATAGCAATGTCATATATACCAATATTATAATTCTTTATCCAGACGTATCTTACCAATATAATGGTTGATCTATACATTACCATGTCATATAAAGTGTCGTGTAATTATAATCTTGACATTTTAATTCCATATCTTGTATTGTGACATTAGAGTGCCATAATTGCTCACTAAAATATATAACATGTGGCTTTACAATATGCCATGTTGTAATAACCTCATTTCTTTATTTAACCTTAATTCATTACATTATTGTGTATGACGATATTTTAATGTCATATCTAACTATTATATAAGAATGCCATGCCATTATAATTCCATCTCCTGAAACTGAAATGGCATCCACACATCAAACTGGAACGTATGTGCTGATAATAATATAATATCATACCTTGACAGTTTCATTATATATCCAGACATTTAGGTCCATGATTATTCTACAATGATATTATTATAGTATGACATTGGATACCATATTTCGTCATTGTCACATAATTAAATAATATCTGGTCAATCAGGGCATCTCTCCATAATATCAACAAAGCTAGCCAATGAAGGGGTAAGGATGTCCAAGTTATCTAGACATAATGTATAAATAAATCTAACAGATATATAGACTGTATCACGATATGACATGACTATTATAGTGTTACCTTATGCCATTATAAAGACTATGGTATCAAGATGATTTTGAGACACAATTTTATAGATCCAAATATTACAATAGATTGCCACTATATCGGGACGATATATGATGGTACTGTACTTATGATACACAATTTTGTAGAATAAATGGTTATAATTATTCATAGTAGCAGTGGCCTACAATTGTGGAATTGAACACTATAAGGCAGTTTTTAATAGCTGACTTGTACAACTTTGTTGCACTATGATGTAACGATATGTCATCAGAGTGCCTGTATATGACATTACAATATGACAGAGTAATATCAACATATAGCTCTATAATTTCGGGATATGGACAAAATTCACGGATCAATTCTAACCAATGACACATTTCATAGCATTTTTTTTCATAGTATATTACAAATTAGTGATTACAGGATTTCAGATATGTTTAATTTTGGGTCCACCATCTTGGAATCCGTCGTAAAATGACTTGAAATATCTCCAATAGCTTTCATTGAACATTACATTGTAAAATCAGACACCAAAACTGCAAACCGTATTCAATTATGCATTTCAGGAGAATTCATTGATTTCACATTTAAGAAAAAGCAAGCAATAATATTATAACCTGACTTTGATTTATACCGCTCACAAAACTGTACGTGCTCTGATAAACTATTTGCAAAAAGTTGTCAAATTTTGCCCAAGAAACTAATCTTTGTCAATTTTGCAGCGGCCATCCTTCATAAATAATATTTTCTAGCTTTTAAATGGTTTTATTTGACAATAAAATGTGAGACTAGACAACAAAACAGTGTTTGTGAGATAAGGCAGCTCGTGAAACCGTATACGTTTCAATGGGCGAAATGCATTTCAGGGAAATTTATTGATTACGACTACACTGCGACCATACTGAAATCGGCGATAGTGATTAATTACTCCACTAATCAAGCATTATTCAATTGATTTTGACTCAAGGTTAATTGGTCCCGGAACCAAATGATACTGCTAATAAAGGTTGTCCTACAAGATAGACCTGTGCTCATACTATATTTGCAAATAATGTCGATATTTTGATTTTTTTCCTTTCAACTTTGCGGCGGCCATCTTGGATTCTATCGTAATATTAGATTTATTGCTTAAAAATACTTTAATGAACATTAAAATGTAAAATAAGGCACCAAAACTGTGTTTGTGAAATAATTATAAAGCAAACAATGTTGAATGGTACATTTCAGGACAAGTCATTGTTTTTATAGCGGCCATTTTAAAATTGGCCATATAATGCCTATTACTCAAAAAATCAAGCATTAATAATCTAATTTGGGCTAAGGGATGTCTCTGAACCGAATGATACATAAAATAATCTCTTGTCAATAACTATTTTCGAAAAATGTGAAATTAAAAAAAAATGAAAAAATGCAAATTTTTCGACATCTTAACACAATCCAAAATAGCTCCCCAGGGTTGGATAACATAGTAAAATTATATTAACTTTTACTATTTTGTCTCCATGAATATAGGCCTATGGCTGAATGCACAGAGTAGTTCAAATCCATCATTATTTCATTTAAATGTCACAATATTGTGATACAGTGGGCTATACGCTAAAATCCAGTTTACAGAGAAAAATATTTGAAAAATTTACCTTATTTTATATTTGCTTAGAAAAATGTGTTGGTGCCACTATTTTTTTGGGAACATCCCTAAATCATTTGACTATAAGCCTAAGATGCCGAATAAAGTAGGTTCGGTGGATCCTGAAGGGGGTGCATGGTGGGCCTATCTGCCCCCCCGCGTATATGTATATTATCTTTTACACTTTTAGTTTTACTGTGCATATAAAACAAATTTCCTGGATGTCAAACTTAGTAAGGGTGCTGGTCACCTGTATTTGACATCCTGATATACAGCATTCTATTTACAATAGCATATTTGTACGACTATTTTATATATTTGTGTATATATAGCCTAATAATGATATAAACAAATTCGAATCGGTGGCCTCACATTTAAATCTTCTTCTAAACGTTTGAATTCGTTTCGACAGATTTGAATCTATTCCCACATATTCGAATTTACAATAGCATATTTGTACGATGTGGTGTGGTGTGGTGCATATATGGTTGACGCTGTACCAACGATTCTAGGAAAATCTCGGCCAATTTCTTGCGGGCTTAGTGAGACAGCCGTAAGAAAAAACCCTTTCTTATGCTGTTCGTAAGTTCATAGAAAGGTTTTGGAAATGTCTAAGAGCTCTACGAACGCTTCAAGAAAACTCCTCGTCGTAGGGTTGACGTACACGATACTATTGCCTTAGGAACACTGTAGGAACTACATAAAAACGTTGAGAAAACTCCACAAGAACAGCTTGATGAATCATTAGTGGGCTTCGGTAGAGACAAATCTGCGAACAACGTAAGCTGTTCCTAGGGTGTTCCAAAGGCGAAAGGACGATGTTCGTAGATTTTTTCACATAGTTCGCTTTATTTCTTATAACCAGTTTCACGAAGTTGGTAAGGTTGCGTTTAATTTGCAAGATAATCTTGGGACACACTTGAGTATCATGTGATTTTATTTGTACGATGGCTGTAGAGGGCTTTATCGTGTGGATGCCACACCGATGTGTTCCTTTGTATATTAGGATTCGTCAGTAAAGTATCAAATAGCATGTTAAAATTATTTTCTTTTTTTTGTTTTTATCACGTCTTAACATAACATAATGCTCATATATCTTTCAACATATAGGGTCCGGAAGATTGGAACTTCGATTTAACTGGAGAATTGGAGATCGACCATCAATTCTCACCATGTCGGCAGGTGAATTTTTAAAGAAAGATAATGTTTGCTGTCTTATTGGTTAAGATTATCCTATATCAGGTGTATGTAACATTGTGATAACATCTCTCTTGCTACCACCAGAAACACAAAACAAAAGTATTTATTCCGTAATTTAACAATTTGGAAAACTGATTCACAACTCGCTTCTGTTCTAATGAGACCTCGTGCTATTTTGATTTTCATTTTTCAGCAAGCTGTCGCTTTGTTGACTCTGAGAAACCTACAGATTTGGGGAAAAAAGGTTTGTTTTTTGACGCATACAATCAAGTCTTCGCCTGCTTGAAAATGCATATAAAGTGGATCAAATTACTCTCATTTGTTTGATGTAAGATCAGATATTTTGTAATTCTTGCTGAAATTTGTTTACCCACTTGAAGTTGTGTCTCGCTGCCGCTACCCACAACTTAAATTGGGTAAAAACAATACTAGAAGCATCATTTGATGAGTTAAATTAAAGGATATAAAAAATAAATTTAGAGTTGCTTCAATGCCATAAGAGCAACTCTTCAGCAAGTTCAACCCAAAATTATGTCCTCGTATGCTTTAAACAGCCAACGATCTCCAATAAGAACATAATCGTTTAGGGTTTTTCTTTAGTGTTCCAGGCAAATCAGCAATGAACTGGTTGTTCTTGAACTGCAATAATTTATGTAATTAATTTCTTACTCTTTCAATTTATTTCAATGATGACCTTTATTAAACTTCTTAGCTTTTGTCCAAACTTGCTTCTTTTTTAGATGTCTCACATCAGGTTCAAACCAAGGTGGTAAATTCCTGGGGGTATATTTGATCTTCTTACATCATTCCCACTAGAGCCAACATTCCCAGACCAGATCAACGTCTATGTTATTAGTACATTCGACTGTCTGGATAATTTTACCATGCAACAAAGTTCCTTTACATGCACTACACATACACTATATCTATTACACATGCATCTAATAGAGACAAAATAATTCCATTTACAAAAAGCAGACCTGTTCACATTTAACAATAGTAATATCGATAACATAAGATTTGCATGTTGCACTTCTCAAACCGAAAAGTCAAGCGTGAACATTTACTGATCACTATCGTGCTTTGCTGTTTTTGGCGGCCATGTTGGTTTTTTCCTGTTGATATCATTGTCTTTTATAAATAATACTACATTTAACGTAACTGTCTACCCACCGCTGAAAAAATATAGGGTAAATAAGCATGTCATGACAAAATATGTCTGGTTTTGATTTTTTTTCATTACCCATTTCGGCCATCTTACATTTTGCTCTGTAAATAAAACCTCCTATGACAGTTGAGCATAAACAAGTTGTCAGAAGTTAGCTAAGACCCTATACTATGCAATGGTAAAATAATTTTTTGGTAAGGAATTTGTTTTAGGTTTTGTTAAAAAGTCGCTCAACTTTCCCTGACTATAAGTCTGAATCATATACTTCCTGCTGATACCTTGGAAAATAAAAAGAGTACGTTGGACAAATTCTTTTGCACGGTTCAGACAACCTAGACCACCATACAAATCACCTATTATTCTAAATATTGCATGTTTTAATATAGTCTTGTGGCAGATTTTAATAATCAACTTTAAGCCATCATCATCACACCTTGTTTGCAGTAGCAACTCATTATTTATCTCATTACTCATTTCATCTTTCATCTCATTTTATAAACAAATTCTAATTAATTTTTTATCAATTGAAGTTGTCAAAGCTAATGTAACTTAATTAGAGCTCTAGCTATTTAATCCAAATTCACTTGAAGTTGTATCTCGCTACCGCGATCCACCTTTAAATTACTTTTGGATTTGTGAAGCAAGTATGTAAGCATTAGTGTCGCAGATTTAACATATTATTTGAGACATATTCGACTTTGAAAACCTGGGTACACAAGTGCTTATGAAAAACATAACTACTACTATGGTGGACATGAGAGGGTTATATTCCGTATTATATGCTACATTTAATTTTGATAAGGTATTTTGACCAGTATTTCTTTGTCTTGTTTTAGATGGCACCTGGAAGCCACAGATCAGTAAAGAGGATATTTGCATGCTTGTAGCTTTATTTATGGAAAGAGCACCATTTGCTGTGAGTTTTGTAAATAATAATATACAAAAAGCTTATTCTGGAAAATATGTCACGCATATGCCATGAATATGTTGGGGTGCGCCCTACTTTCAGGATGCGGTTTTGTGCACCCCTGTCACACAGGCCTACGCACATGATCGCGCTCTTACTGCGACCTCATTCACTACTAAAAGCACAAAAGCGCAGGGCAAAGCGCAGTAAGGTCTAGGAACGACTTGGTGATGCAGTGGAACTCTGTCAAGTACGATAGACGATCACTATATGAGCGACCTTGTTTTCTGCAGTCGTAGTGACAGTGTGGGGACAAGCTACTGGTTTTGACGGCGTTCGGCAGGGTTCGGCATCTGACGAGAGGCCGCCCCCTGACGCACGTCGGCGCCGCTAACCCACGCGGCCGAACCCGCTCCACTCTTACACTTGCGATTCAGCCAGCGGGGCAGACAGACGTCTGTCTTGCCCCGCAGAGCTAGCCACGAGGCCGAAGCCGCCGCGTTCCACTCTCCATCACCATCCACAGTGCACAGCGTTATGAATCATAATTATTATCATTAAAGCATCAAGAACATCATGGAGTCAATGTCAAGTTATTTGTGTACCGTCGCCCAGACAGGGATTGAAATGAGATAGAGAACTTAGACTTAAGTTACTAGTTTGATATTGGTGACCCCAGACGTTGAAACGAACTCGCAACCTTTTGTCAGCATATTGTTTTCACAAAGCAGCCACACGACGGTGCAAAACCACTGGTTTTGTGCAAGCCAAGGATAGTTTTAAAATTAGTGGATTTTTTCAAAAAATGACACATCATTTTTTTACAAGGTACGTGATGGTTGTAGGTCATTAGTAAATAATGCCAGTAAGGTTAGTTAGAAAGGTTATCTGAAGAGAGGTACACGCGCTTTCGCTGAAAACTGCGAAAATTTCAATAAATTTGGACGTCAACCACGTGCTATCAGTCTTTTTCAAGATGGCCGACACACTGGGATGTTCAGTAAAATTGGACTAATTGGTTCATCCCTAAATAGTGAGAATTTTAAATTTTTTCTATCTATTTTCGCCGGTTTAGGCAACTAGAAAAGAAGTATTTTTAAATTCATTTTAAATCGTTTGACACCATAATTGGGTGATTCGGCCAATTCAAGAAATAACACTAATAATTTTTCTTGTCTAAACGTCAACAAAATACAATTTCTGAGCCAAAAATATCGCCTCCACTCAGAGAGCTTTTGATAGGATTAGAGCCAGTTAAAATTAAAATTGTTCGCCTAAAATACATGTGAATAAGTTGGTCTCTAAATACATTATTGTTAGGACCGTAGGTCGATATTTTGTGATTGTAATCATATTTTCATTTCAGAGAAAGCAGATATATTTTACTATGAATCGGTAAGAGCAGCCATCTTGGCAGCTGGTTCCCCCAACTTTAGCTCCATTGGCTGCCGTAGCCTCACGTGTTCCTGCCTACCCGGCAAGCACTGCGAAGATCACCTCATCGCCTCAGCTCATCATAATTAGCATAAATTAAGCCGCCATCTTGAATCAGCAGCGTGAACTGTACACGCTACTCACCCGTCAAGGCTAAATAGGCCGGCAACAGTGTCTAGACATTTCAAAAAAAAATTAAAATATCTTTTTCAGTCCTAAAAGCGAGACTGAGGTCAGAGTTCAAGGCTAAGCCATGTGCCACCATTGGCGACATACTTAGCTGCTGAATATGCTAATGAGTTAAAGGGACTGTCTCAGGCTAAAATCATAAAAAAATCGGTGATTTTATTTTGGCTTCTTAATATGACCATATCATGTAAATATGTTCATAAACTAGAAGGGCAGGGGCCCTAGGGTAGTGGTTAGCATCGCTGCCTTTCACGCCAGAGTTCGGACTTCGGTTCCCGGTCTCGGCGGTTTGAAAGAAACAAAAAATGTTTCTCCCCCATCCACGTGTGAAAGTCAGTAATATGGGGAGCCTCCGTGACCGAGAGGTAGCGTGCTAGGCCTCAGACCGCCAGGGCTCGAATTTCGAATCCTGTGTCATCTCAATCATTTCACCATCCGTAGGAGGTTCTCCTGGCCCAGTTTAGCCTATATGTGCACAAAGGTGGCCTAAAGCCCGATTCATTTCATTTCATTTTACAACTGCAATTTTTTTTTAATTTTGCTGCTCCGCATTCACCAGTTAGACTAGATATAGAGACGAAATTCCCGTATTTCTAATTTTTGACATGGTTGTCAATAATTAGAAATCAGGAATTCCGTCTCTATACATGCCTAACTGGTGAATGCGCAGCACAAAAATTAAAAAAACTTTTGCAGTTCTAGTCCATGGACATGTTTACATCATATTGTCATATTTAGAAGCCAAAATAAAATGACCGATTTTTTTATGATTTTAACCTGGGCCAGTCCCTTTAAGGTGATGCGGCAAGCTGAACAGTCATACGCACACGGTGCACGATAACCGAAGCGCCAGTAAACCAGTAAACACAAGTAACCAGTAAACACAAACATTTGTAAAACATTTGTACAATGTTGGACCAACGTCAAAGACGTTGGACCGACGTTGTACGAGTGTTAACTAATACAAATGTTTTGTGTTGCTGGGTTGATACCTGTTTTCAGAAAATGGCGCTTTTTTTTAATAACCCATTACTGGTGTACACTGTAAATGTTACTTAGAAATTGACAAGTAAGAGTATATTTAGGGAGGGCAAAAAAGACATTTGGGAACAAAAAAACATTGAGCCTATTTTGGAAAAAATTAATGAGGGGGGGGGGGCTAAAAAAAATTGGACAAATTTCTGGAAAGGTAATGAAGGCGACGAAAACAACAAGCAAAAAACATAGCTTGAAAATGTTTTTTTTATCACCTAAAATTATCTTTTTCTTGGAATGTGTTTTTATCTCCTGAAATTAACTGTTTTTTCGGAAATCGGTAACAATCCAGTACGCGCGCTGGGCAGAAAATGCGCGAAATTAATCTAAAGCGCGCGCTCATCTGAAACATAAAAAAACATAGTGGCCAAATGTATCCAGCATTAATTTCTTTTTTTTTTAAACCTGTCCAGTCTATATCTTGCCGCTCGGGTTAAAACTGGTTTCTATACCATTAATTGGAATTCTGTATATTCTATAATCTTTATGCCTTGAGGCTATTTAAAACAAAATATAATTTAGTAATCACAGTAGTGTGTCTATTATTATTATGATGTCTATTATGTGATGTCACTGTTGTAGGTTAGAGGTGAGAGTACAGGTGTGGTTATCAGACGAGCAAATCAGACTATATTAGCCTTGGATGTAACTCGTCAAGAAGATCTGCATCCCGTCATGCTACTCACCACAAAATTTTCCAGTGAGATGCAAGGAGCTGAAATATTCATGTCCAGACCTCCGTGTGCTACATGTACCAAAGTCATTGTACAATGTTAGTATAAATAGAACTCTCTGTACACAGTACTACAGGATACTTAAATATTCTTGATGTGGCCTACGTGTTCCCAGCAAACACGGGACACTGAACCAATTTTGGTTCAATGTTGGGGCGACGTCGTAGACGGCGAGCCAACTTACTTTTTGACCTACATCTCTGACCTAGGCCTACATATCTGAGCCAAATGACCGAAGAATCTGTTAACCTATATCACTGACCCTATGAGCTCTTTTTCGTGGCATATCTGCTTTTTTTAGAATTACTTTTTTCAGCTACATCTCTTTGCCAAAATAACTAACAATCATGTTTCCAACGTAGATCTCGGAAACCCCTTGGGGTATTCCTTTCATATTGCACCCACACCCCACCCACAAGTGTAGTCTGTGCCTTTTGGGGGTTGTGAACTTTGAACTATTTTTTACCTACATCTTTGAGTAAGAGTACCATTTAGAGAGCATCTATATGTAAAACCCCTCGGGGATTCCTTTCTTATTTCACACTCACAATACTAGGCCTATATGTGCAGTTCTATGTTTCTATCACAGTCTTCAACCTCTTGTTTATTATTTCAGCTGGAGTAAAAATGGTAAGAATTCTACCCAGATCGCAAGAGAAACTCATACAATTTAAACAGAAAGGTTAGTTTCTACTTTAGTGGACAATATGTTACTGTTTTGATAGAGCGATAGAGAGAAGTTTTATTGGGATCTAAATTTTACAATAAGACGTTTGTCATTGCATTGTCCTGATAGCGATACATTTGTATTCATAAATAATGGTAGCACTACTATAACTAATAATAATTATAATACTAATAGTATGCAAGTGTCATATACAAGTACTGTAATTAGAATAAACAGCTAGCCGTTGGTGTGAAACATTATCGTAGTAATTAAATCATGTTCTTTTATAATAATATAAAAATATTTATTAGTTGTATACCTAAAATCAGATGTAAACGAAAGCAAACGTACAACAAAGGAAGAGATTCTGCATCACTTCATTGTGAAAAACATTGCACTGAAAATCAATGTTCCAAATGTCCACCAAACTAGTCTTACTGATGAAAAAGTCAGCGACGAGGAGAAAGACGAAGACGATGAAGAGGCAGATCTGTACATTTTTGAGAAATGTCATTCAGAACCAGAAAACGTGAGGGATATGCACACGAAAGGTATGAAAACGGCGAAGAAATGGTTGAGTGAAAGGACCAATGAAGTGAAAGAAGACATTTGGCAGCTATATTCAGCAAAAAAGGGAGAAATAGTGACGAAGAAATCTGAGCATGACAAAGTCATATTTTTCTTTTTAAAAATTTGCCGCATCTTCTTAGAACGATCAGGTTAGCAAGAGATTTGTTACATTATTATATTTATCTGACCTCAAAATACCGCTTAATCTGTTGTATTTGTAATGATATACCACTAACATATTGCTTTATTTGTCTAAAGGTGGGTTATTAAAATTACATCTCACCACACATAATACCCCTCCCATAGACTTACATGTTTCATGACCCATCCGCTCGGCCCCCTCGGCATTCTCAAAGTGGGGAAATTTTAATAAACCTATATATATATATATTTATCATCAGATTACAGAAAAATAAACGGGTCCTTAAACATCGGGCTTTATTTTCTATTTTCACAGTTGGAATGTCTTTATCCTATCTGAGAATCCCCAATACACGGCATCATTTTACTCTATCAAATGAAACATAAATATCCTGTTACTGCCAGTGTAAGGACTACATGTTATGTATATCTTTCCTCTTACAAGGTTTTTGCAGCAAGAAATCATCACCAAAACTAAATAAATTGGTATGAAAATGATAGGACTGTAATATTTAAACCCAAACCCAAAATTGCCACTTTTTTGTTAAAAATATCGCATCTCTCATACTATATTAATCTGTCAAATGAAATGCGTGTATGAATTTGTGTGGTGAGACCTTAGAGTATTTTTTCGTCTTGTTTTTATGACATAATATTTCACTATAATATCGTTCCTTATTAATCCAGCAGTAAATTCATTGTTGTACAATACGAAGAAAGCAGAACTGACTGGTTGAATTTATTACAGTTTGTATCCATATAATTGTTGTGAATAAACATCACTATAATATTGCACAATATTTCTTGATCAACCAGATGTGTACATGCACATTGTAATTACTTCTGGTTCTAATATTGATGCTGATATTCCAAGCAACGTAACATAACCATATTTCAGATGACCTAAGTAGGGCGGTTGGAGCAGCTCTGTTAAGAAAACCGGGACCAGCCATTGATGAGACTGACGATAATGACCCATCTTGGAAGGAAATGGAAATTTTATCTTTTTCTTGGAATGGCTACCCAAGAGATAGTGCTGCATCTCAATATCCAGTTAGCAAAGAAGGCAAACTTTCCTTTATGCTACACGCGGAACAAAATGCTCTCATTTTCAGGTATTTCCAGTTATAATTTCATTAAACTAGATTTGATACAAACACAGACATACGTAGGGTGAATATACAATTTAAGGGTCATTTAGTGTCTTTTGGCTATTCTGAGCAAATTTATGCATTGTGTGGGTCCGAATTTCTTTAATATTGTCCTATGGGCAATACGATAAACTGAGAAAAAAAATAATTTAATATCTCTGACGAATATTTTTTATTCAACATGCAATGTGCTAAAATACACCAATTTGTACGCAAATGCAATGTCTCCCGATATCTAACACCTGAAACATAGACTGTTTTAACATGGAAGATCTGTTGGAAATAACTTAACCCCGAGTTATTTTGTAGCGCAATTGTTACATTCAACAGAATTTATTCATATACAGACATGAACTCAATATAAAAAGTTGCCAAGGATATATTTACTGAGGCTTTTTAGCTGTCTCATGCAAACCGGTCAACTCAGCAACGCCAGTGTTATCTAAACTCCTCAAATTGTGGTGTGATACCATTCAATTACTTTGATATATGCAGAGACAGCTGCAAAGTCCCATTATTTTGAGGTAGGTGAAATATTTGTAAACATTCAATCTGAACTGCTATTTTATAACCAAAACAATCACCCCTGAAGCGTATTCAATTTCTGTGTCAACTCAGAAACGCTCATAATTTAGCAAAAAATCATTGAAAAAATGTTAAACTGAACACAGTGCTTGATAATGATGGCCATCCCCCTACCGCATCGGTGGGCAATGATACATCTATTTTAAATACATTAAAGATCGTTTTATGTTGTCCGTATTCAACTCAGCAACATTATTATTTCGATCAACTCAGCAACGTTTATGAGTTGATCACTCAACTCAGAAACGTTGCTGAGTTGACCAAATTTAGCTTTCTGTCTTACTAATGTAATTAAGACTAAAAATGTAACTCTATAAATGTAAAATGCAATTAAAAAATATGTTTTTAATTACATTAGACTGAGAGAGTATTCGCTTATGTGGACATTTTTACAACAATGAAAAAACGTTTCTGAGTTGAAAACAAAAACGTTGCTGAGTTTACTGAATTCTGCTTTCTGTCCCCCTTTTTGTAATTAAAACTGAAATTTTAACTCCGTCAATGTGAAATGCAGTTGAAAAGAAGCTGCTTTTGATTGAATTAGAGTGAGAGAGTATTTTAGAAGTTGTTTACATAAATAAAACTACAAATAACACTTAGTTAAATTTTTAAATCAAATTTACCCTCATCATATTGGCATGTATCTATTGTACAATGACCTCCGAAATACATTTTCAAATTAGGCTTGTTATGATCCCATTTCTTTTTTGTCTTTATAATGATGAACCAATTTTTTTTTCAGAAAATGGGGCTCAAGTGTTTAGAGATCTCGTAGATGCACTTAAAACATGACTTTTACGTGCAATTATCGTGCTTTTTCAACTCAGAAACGATAAGGTCAACTCAGCAACTATATAATTTCACAATAAAATCACTGTTCTCTCTTTGCAATTTTTATTTCAAAAAGTGTTATAACTACTAACATATCACTAAACTATCATACAAAGCAATTTATGATCTTTAAAATTTGAAAATGATCAAATATATATATATAATTCGTTGCTGAGTTGACATTTTATTTTTACGGTCCTTCACAAGAACACATATTTTTTGAAATCTGTTTTAGATTAAGCTCTGATATTTTAATTGTGTATCACATAGACCCTACCCTCAATATCTGGCCCTAGTATATATAATTTGAAGCAACTTATTTTTTTTCAAAAATACAGATTGAAATAACCCTTAAATTGTATATTCACCACTGTACATATATTTGTCATAAATAGAAGTCAGTACAGATTTATTTGTCACAGAAATATATATACATGTATATATACAAGAGAGTTAGTTATGGTGAAATCACATGAACATATATATGTTATCGCATACAGAATTACATGCTAAGTGGCAATGCCATGATAAAACAGTAAATATTTTGCAAATGTAAATGATAACTACTTAAAATATAATTAAATGACATTGCCAAGATATGAAGATAGAGTGTTTCTCGCACCAAACTCAGAAATAAAATAGCTACTTTTATAATACACAAATGATATAATATATCGTGGCAAAAAAGACACTCTGAGAAACGTTGAAACCTAAAATATTGACAAATGCATAATTATGGTACTGGAATATGTATTAAAACAATGGTAAAAAATATATAGTATTTTATAAGCAAACAAAATCTCATAAAAGTACACTTAATAGAACTAATTGTGATTGTTCCTGAGAAGAATGTAACGTAATAACATTAATAATAACGGGTACTAAATATTGTATTTAAGATGATTAACAGAACATGACACTCACACAAAGACACATTGCTGGTTACTTTTATTTGGTGATTAATTCATACCATTTTTAATCACCACCTAGTTAATACCACTACTCGATGTTGCAATGGAACAAAACACATTCCCGACCTCATTGAAAAGTCAACTGACTTAGCATCTGTGAAATACTCCATAAGGCCCCACTTTGTCTGATAACAAAGGCGACGGAAACATCCCTAAAATTAATGGCCAAATAAAAAATCCGAGAGCAACAGTCCTCCTGATATGCGGTCATAATAATAATATAATAATAATAATATCTTTATTTAAAGAGGGTAAACCCAATGAGCATTTGCCCATCTTCCTTGGGGCCCTCAAACATTCAAAAATACAAAATACATAATACATAAGTAATAATGAATAAAGTAATAATATGTATACAGCATAATCAGAAAAGAGTCTTTAAAACATGTATATGTACTGCCGTGCAAAGGTAAAAAGCAGCATCTGCTTACTATACAAGTAAGCATATACTGCCTCTTGTCTCTGCAGAGCAGTGTAAGCTATGTACAAGCAATAATGATAATATATATACAAAATTGAATAAGATAGTTGTTGAACAATATATGCTACATTGTATATAGAGGGGTCTACAGAAGGTGTAGATGTGGAGATTCAAGTGTGGGTGATTACGGCTACTGTCGTGTGCCAATTAAATAACAGCTGAGATTTTCAATAACCCTTATAACGCTCAAATATTTTGTTTAACAAACCATGTAGACCAACGTTTTTTTCAATTTGAAATCATCATGAATGTCTTAGTGAGCTCATCCGATTCACTTGAATACCTATGTTATGGATCTACGGTCATTAGAAATATTTTTGCTCTTACAGCGCGGGGATTGACTCATGTAAACGTCGATCCCCTCACAGCAAGCAACAGTAGTTGACGCAATGCTGGCTCACTGTTGGGCCACCGTCTACGACGGTGACCCAACAGTGAACCAGCATTGGATCTTGTATTTGTTGGCTGTGGAGGTACTGCGCCAGATGCGCTGAAGGGTTAAATCGTCAAACAATGTGTGTTTTGAATTACAATAGGAATCCCTATAAATTAATGCTTTCATGGATGAAAAACGTTATTTTGGCACACACGACGATGTTTTTCCTATGTGGATCATCTTGGCATTTTATCAAATAATTTATTATATTCCGGAGAAAATACATTATTCATGTATATTTGTTATTATCAAAATTTCATCCTCATCATGTTAAGAATATCGAGAACAGTTGACCTATTTTTTATTTGTCATAGGAACTCGATGGATACCACAAATATGATAGCAGTTGTTACAAAAGAACCATGTAAAGAATGTAAACCAGTATTACGTCACTTGGGAACACGACGTATGTACTATCCTGATGCTGTGGAGCCAAAACCCAACGATGAAAGTAAATCATCCGATAGATCAAATGATTATTTTGTAAGTACATCGATATTTAGTTGGGGTCTGTGATTATGGCGTCACCCCGGATTTCTGTCCATAGTCTGATGTCCGCAGAATGAAGGCCACAGTCCGAAGTCTGGATCTTATGTCCAAAATCCGATGTCTAAGG
Organism: Flabesymbios commensalis; assembly: GCA_964017125.1. Taxonomy (NCBI): domain Eukaryota; kingdom Metazoa; phylum Annelida; class Polychaeta; order Terebellida; family Flabelligeridae; genus Flabesymbios; species Flabesymbios commensalis. The sequence goes on from OZ024907.1 coordinate 40,313,788, forward strand.
TCTAAAGCCTGAAGTCCAAAGTCCAAAGACCGAAGTCTGAAGTCCAAAGTCCGAAGTCCAAAGTCATAATTCTGAAGTCCGAAGTCCGATGTCCAAAGTCCGAAGTCCAAAATCCGAAATCTGAAATACAAAGTCTATCCGAAGTCTGAAGTCTAGAATTGCCACCAAAATTCAAAATGGCTGCCAAAAAATGCATAAGCAAAATTTCAATCAATGTGTGATAATACAAAATAGCGAAACAAAATTGCTTAGAAAAGTCACACACAGTCAACCTCTAGTTTTAACATGGTTTTAAAGTAGTAATAACACTTGATAAAATTTCCTTGTAGTTTTAATCATGGACATCATATATATTTTGGAAGCTGCTGCTAAGCGAAATTGTTATGATAATGTTGCAAAATTGGATTCGAATATTTCAACTTTAAAAATGTATTTTGTGGTATTGTGAATTCCTAGTCATCTCCCGTAAATAGTTCACTAGTATGCTACTCTCATTACCGCATGTATACTTTCACCTTGCCAGGCACGTAACACTGTGCGATATAGTTTCACAGCAGAGCATTTACACTGTCCTGTCAAAGAGTCTGTATTGAGAAGAACAACTACATCTGATAAGCTTCTCATGTGGAGTCACTCCTACCCCAGGGGGCAGCGTGTTTATGACCACAGTATTGTTGGTAAGCATATGTTTGCTGTCAGCGCGCACATATGTTATTTGTAGTTCTAAAATGTTTGCTACGCTATACCTTTGCGGAAAACAATCGGAAAAACTAGACACACAATGAACGCCAAACACGATCCTCAATCATTCCTACCACGTATGACAAGCATAATACTTGTATTTTTAATATCATTAACTTTTCATTACGATAATGCCCACCCTTTACACACGTATATGTACGTGTTTAGCAACGTCATAAAACGTATACGTGTTTAGCAATCTAAATGCTAAAGACCTCAAGATTACATCATAATTATTCCCATCCTATTGTGAGTTCACACTCTGGTGGACGACAACCTAATTAGCCGATTTCCACAATGCAATCTGGATATTTGCCCTTGACACATGTAGTTCAAATGCTTCGTATGGCTGGAGATATCTCAGATCAGGATCTTTGTTCAATTTTGGCTTAGCCGAAACCTTCGCACACAACAGTATAATACTTTAGTCTCACTCCAGTCTTACAGCCGTAATATGCAGCAATGAATTTGGCACATCCTGCAGTAATAATATTGTGACGGCCGTTGGCCCCAGGTTTAGTGATTCTGTCCTGTGGTATACCTGCACCAATTGAATGTCTTCAATTGACGCATGCGTACTGCTCTATTTCCGGTCAGAAATCACGCTGAATTTTAATGTCTTTTACCACGAATTTATCCTTTTTAATGTGTGGGGATGTTAATATATTTTATACTATTAACTGTGGGAACTATGGCGTGTCTTGTTACCATGTTTGGTTTAGCAAGACACGCTATAGTTTACCGGTATCAAAGCATCTTTTGAGGCCACCCCTGGATATTTTATCAACATGTGGTGTGACCTAATCACAGGCCACACGTGGTGTAAATACACATAGAACTATTTTATTTAGCTGTATGTTAGTTTGAATGCTTATTTTGCTATGAGATGTATGCTAATATTGTTTAGTTTATGTTATATGTATTTGGGCTGCATTAGGGAGCAATACTTGGTTTAGATATATAATAAAGCCTCAAAATTATTACTACGCCTCATGGGGCGCTCAGTGGGCATATAAGCGAGCGTGTATGGATCATCGTCCCGCAGTAGCTGGCTGTTACACCCTAGTGACGCCCCAGGTCCACAGTCTGACTGTCCACCTGTGATAGCTATTGCCGGCTGCCTGTACACGGCCTTGGAAGCGAGAAAGTGTGGAGAGATCCATCATCTCAACAAGGTGAGCACAGTACGTCACTGAATCCAGTGCGGAAACTTAGGCCACTGAGTCCTTTTTGGACTTAGTCCCCTACAGTCCGTACTGTTGATAAAGTGACGTAGGTGTCAGGTATATATCTGATGAGAGTTATTTTATACATGTTATTGGCTCGTACTGCTCCATAGGCCACAGAGTGTATCACTCTGTCCCCTATCAGAGAAGCAGTGACTCCAGCACATAGTATCACTTCCCATGTTATATCACTGTCAGTAGAGGCCACGGAGTCGAGCTCTGTCCCCTCGTGGAAAGCAGGAATAACTTGGTTAAGTGTAGCTATGTGTTGGAGTTAGAGGAATAATCGTGTACCAAGCTCTGGTGTTATACATTCTAGTGAACCTTGTGGCTATCCCATGTACGGATCCCCCCACTATTATTATGGTCACGGAAATAGAGGTGAAGTAGAGGTCACCCTAAAGTGTATGTGTGGGTGTCCTACGTGTAGGCCTATCTGGATATCGCCGGCTGGTATATAGCCGGCTATACCAGGGGTGGTGTATCGTCACGCGGTGACGTAACAAGCTCAGGGAGCAACCACCGGCCCAGAGATACACGTTATCACTATACCCCCGGCCGCGGGTTCGGGCTGGCTACACAGATCAGCGGGGCTGTTCTGGTTGTGTATAGTGACCATACCCACAGTGTATAGCCACGCAGTAGTGGCGGTTAAAGTGCTATGTCGACCCGATAAGGGTTATGTATAAGGCCCGGTCTGATGTACATGTATATCTTGTTATGGTACATAGAGTAGTCATAAGAGTGAGTTATAGTGTGGTTTAAGCCCCAAGGGTGGGCTAGTTCATGTTGTAGAACCGGCCAGAAGTTGGCTAAATGATGATGATGATGATGAGTGATGAATTGATTTGTGGTATTATTATGAATATGTGAGGAGAAATAAACGTAAAACCATTATCTGCTAGTTTGTCCAAATCTTTGATAGATAGACAGGAAACGCGTATAGTAGAAGTATTAGTAAAACATAAAATGATGACGGCCAGGCTGAGATAAAAGTCTCCCCAAAAATCCGCTCGACCTACCACCTAGTGGGAGAGAAATCACTTGACCGTCACATTTTTCTGGTGTCAGAAGTGGGATCGGCGATTAATAAATTCGCTGATCCAGTGTTCGAACCCCCTGCTAAAGTATATCCTATAGTGGAATAATCCCACTACGTGACACATTTTTCTGGTGTCAGAAGTGGGATTTGCCTGTGAAATTAAACATTTCACCTGCGGATCCAGTGATCGACCCCAATAGCCTTATTTTGCTATTTTTCTGTTGATAAAGTGATTGGTTGTTTTTCATTGATAGTAGGTGGACAAAGTTTGATCTTCCCGTAAAACTACATATTTTACCTGCGGGTCCAATATAACTTACTACTAGTGTGTGTTTATTGTTTACCTTGGGTGTTGGTGTGTGTTTGTTTGATGCATATCCTGGTAGAAGAAAGTCCGACCTTCCCGTAAAATTATATATTTTACCGGCGGGTTCAGCTTAGCCTACTATAGTGTGCATTGTGTGACGCGTTTGTGCGTGTGTAATTTGTTTTGATCATTTCTTTATCTGAGGGGATGAAATAGAATGTTCTCGTGGAATTACATTCTATTCCTGTGGTTTAATTTGCTACAGAATACTGTTGTTGTGACAATTTGGTCAATATTAGACACATTCGGTGATAATTCGTTTCTCTGGTTGCTTTAACTGTTTTCTGTCTGTGTTTGTCGATTATTTCACGTTATTTCACAAGGAAACAGTTTTACTTTGATAAATCTCGCATTTTTTTATTATCATTGATTCATTTGACGCTGATGATAGATATAGTCAAAGTGATATTGTATCAAATTAGACTTGGGACTTGAAGGGTTAGCCTACCGTTAGTGGCAATGATCTGTCTTTCTATCAGTTCCCCAGATATATATAAAGTCCTGTATCTGCCGCGCTGAAGGTGTTAAGCGAATACAAATATAAATCATTAAGTTATTATGTGAGATAGTACTTAAAGTGTTAAGTTGTACAATCTGTCGATCTCCTAGCACTATCAGTTCCCCGGATACATTCCTGTGTCTGCTGCGCTGACGTGTTTTAGCGAAGACAAATACAGATCATCAGAGTGATATAGAACTTAACGGGTTAGTGTTACAATCTGTAATTTTATCCGCAGTTAAAACTAAGGATACCTGTGTCAGAAATATTGTTTTTGAAACCTAGTGAAAATAGGTGTGATTTCTGGTGATTATCATTTTTGAGGGGGAGGGGAAAATATTCATTTCCTCAGACTATCTTTCTGTCCTAGCGGGGGTTTTTTTGAGAGATATATTTTTTATTGCTGCCTGTACCTAAAGGGTTAAGTACGGCGGTCTGCTTTTCTCGCACATTCAGTTCCCCAGACATTTCAATGTGTTTGCTGCGCTGATTGTGTTTAGAGGAATAGTGATTCAATTTTTGTCTTGTTTTTGTTTTGAAGGGGCGGAATAAAATAATTATTTCCCCATACAGACTATAATGTTCCTGCTGTTCTAGCGATTTTTTTAGAGTTATATGTATTTTTTTAATTTTTTGATTGTAAGCGTACCCAAAGGCTTAATGCGGCGGCTTGGTTTCCTTGCACATTCAGTTCCCCAGATATTTCAATGTGTCTGCTGCGCTGATTGTGTTTAGAGGAAATACCACAAAAACTGGGGCTTATCCAGATTATATTATTATTATTTTGTACCACTGTGAATTCATTTGCGTGTAGTATCAAACGTACAGAATCATAAAGGGAGAAGTGAAACATATTTTTTTGTTATTTTAGCACATTGCATTATTTGAGATATTGAGACAAACATTGTTTGACTGTACATCCACATCACTACAGCAAGGCCCCAGACTGTCCCCCTGATTGAGTCTCACCGCCTCTGTGGTGATTTTTACGTGTGCATTTCTTTCTTTTTTGTGATATTGAATAGAGAAGATGACCAAAGGGTCTGAGGGAAAGGGATCAAATCCCGCTGGCCATAGTGGTCAGAAAATAACTTGTTCTCAGACAGGGGAGTCAGTGGCTACCCAGGCACTAGATGAGCACGTAAGTGTTCCAGGTTCAGGGTTGACCGCCGTCAGTGGAGCATCAGCTTTAACTGCATCGGCCCTCAGCTACAACCCATCAGTGTCTACACACTCTCCTGTCATGACGACTACTACCATTACATCCAGTACAAACACCCATACCCTTGCAGATCCCTGTATCAGTGCTGACAGGGACCACCTGAGTAGTGGTGTGTCTCTCTCATCTTATAGTGAATCAGGATTCAGGATGTTTGAGGATGCGGGTAAACGCCAGTCACGCAGACTCCCTCCTACTCCAAGACAGTCAGATGCTAGTCAGCCTACTAAAGCCAGTTGGGTTCGAGACCACCGGGACCAATCACCATACCAATATTGGGGCTCAGGGATTCGGCCCAAGACAACTAGTATGGCGCAGCCATCTCAGTTAGCTGATAATGACGACAAGGGGATCATGAGAGAGTTGATAACTGTTCTCACTACAGTTATGGAGAGACTCCCTGTCCCCTTTAATGACCAGCATGACAATGGGGAATCTAAGAACACCCCATACACAGGCCCTCAGAGGAGAACTGTTCCAACCTCTGAGCTTAAAAAGATTAGTGCGGGTAGACGGCAAGACCTGCGGACTCAGAAAGAGGTTTCACCTCACATGTCTGATCATTACGCTCCGCGGGGCACCTATAGCAATAGGTCTTCTGCCTGGCGAGATCAGCGTGACTCTCGTCCCAGCGTCAATCACTCAGATAAACAAAAGTCTGCAGGCCGTACCAGCAGACCCAGCCATAGTAGGTTGCGGAAAATGCCTACTGTCCTCAGTGAGTCAGACGACATGTCTCCACCTCGGAGGCGTCGCTCACAGAGGATTCACTGTAGCAGCTACTCCTCTGACTTTGAGTTCAATTCATGTACTGATAGCCCCAGTGACATCTACAGTGAAGCCAGTTCACACAAAAATGAACGAACTGCAGTTGGTCGCTATCACCGTGATTCTCACAGTCGGAATGTCCGCCTTCCGCCTTTTACTGGTAAAGAGCCGTGGAAGGTTTACTTCAACAGATTTGAAGATGTGGCCAGGCTGGAAGGGTGGTCAGAAACCACCAAATTAAGAGAGCTGCTCCCACGGCTCCAGGGTCAAGCCGGGGAGTTTGTGTATGAGCAGTTGAGTGGTGATGTTCGCTCAAACTTTCGTAGGCTGGTGCGAGAATTAAAGCACCGCTACCGTAAAGTCGAGACAACCCGCACATATAGTGCGCAGTTCAGCAACCGCATTCAAAAGTCAGGCGAATCAGTGGAAGATTACGCTGCTGATTTGAAGCGGTTGTATGACAAGGCTCATGCTAATCGAGATCGATCCACCCGTCGTGAAGATCTCCTCAGAAGATTTTTAGACGGGATCCTAGATGAAGGAGCTAGGTTCCAAGTTGAATATGTCAAGGAACCAAAACATATTGATGCAGCTGTGTATAAGGTGGTAAATTTTGTCGATACCAGGAAACGCTCTGCCATAAATGTTCCAGATTCTCGTCACAGGCCCGCACGAGAAGTGCATGAGGCCACTGATTTGGAGTCTATGCAGAGTTATTCTGGGGGAGATGTCCGATCAGCCCACAAACAAAAACACGGTGCAAGGAAGCAGACAGGAGGGAATGCTGATAAGCACTCTGGCAAACCACCCCAATCTAATCCTGTCCAAAATGAGGACAATAGTATCCTAAAGAGGATTGAGGATCTGTTGTTGCAACAGCAGCAACCACCCCAGGGGAATGTTAGTTGGGGCAAAACATACCCTGACAAGCAACCGTGGAGCTCACAGGCACCCCGTCTCTCACAGAGACCTGGCGCCTGTTACCGCTGTGGTGGTCAGGGCCATTACGCCCGAGAGTGCCAGAGCAACTGGGGTGGTACACAACTCTCTGCCATGACCCCTTCTTTTGTACCAGTACATACATCCGCCACTCCACCTAACCAGATAGACAGTAACACTGAATTGAGGGCTGTTGGTGTACCAAAGACAAATAACTCTGTGACGATCGGGTCCAACAGCACAGCCTGTTCCACCCCTCTGTCGGCAGAGCCAGATGTGAAAGTAGTTGAAGTGTCACGTTCTGTGTCAACGTTTGATGTGCCTGTCATTCGGGGTGTACAACATGCTAAGAAAGACGCAAAACTACCATGTATGTTGTATGTGGTCACTTTGCTTAGCAATGTGTTGTGTTTCCCCTTCTCTTGGCTGAAAGAGGTCAGCAGCTCTTTCTTCACAACCAGTGGAGAGCCGTCATCATCATCCTGTAACCCGGTGGTGAATGAGGGGCGTTCACAAAAGAACATTGAGCCAAAAACTATGGTACCACTGCCCAAATCTCAAAGGGTTGATACATGTAGACGCTCAGCGACCAATGACGAGAAGAACAATGCCTCTACAAACAAGATTGTATTGTGTTCCAGCTGTGCAAGAAGGATCCTGGGAAGGCCACCAGAGCAGCCAAGGCAAAGGAAGAAGAAGCTAGTGTGGAGCACCAAGACAAATAATTAACATAATTTTAAGCATATAATTAAAATGTATATGTAAAAGGACTTGATTTATCATGAACATTGTTGTTATAAGATGTTGAAAAGTATTTGTGTATTTCACTGTGAGATATTAAGATTTATTTTATATGTTTGCAGACATGATTTTGTGTATTATGAACAGAGAGTATTATGAGATGTATTTTTTAATGTTTTTGAATTTCAGATTCATGTGTTTTGTGGTTTGCGTCAGCAGGGACGCTTGACGCTTAAACAGGGGGTCGTGTGACGGCCGTTGGCCCCAGGTTTAGTGATTCTGTCCTGTGGTATACCTGCACCAATTGAATGTCTTCAATTGACGCATGCGTACTGCTCTATTTCCGGTCAGAAATCACGCTGAATTTTAATGTCTTTTACCACGAATTTATCCTTTTTAATGTGTGGGGATGTTAATATATTTTATACTATTAACTGTGGGAACTATGGCGTGTCTTGTTACCATGTTTGGTTTAGCAAGACACGCTATAGTTTACCGGTATCAAAGCATCTTTTGAGGCCACCCCTGGATATTTTATCAACATGTGGTGTGACCTAATCACAGGCCACACGTGGTGTAAATACACATAGAACTATTTTATTTAGCTGTATGTTAGTTTGAATGCTTATTTTGCTATGAGATGTATGCTAATATTGTTTAGTTTATGTTATATGTATTTGGGCTGCATTAGGGAGCAATACTTGGTTTAGATATATAATAAAGCCTCAAAATTATTACTACGCCTCATGGGGCGCTCAGTGGGCATATAAGCGAGCGTGTATGGATCATCGTCCCGCAGTAGCTGGCTGTTACACCCTAGTGACGCCCCAGGTCCACAGTCTGACTGTCCACCTGTGATAGCTATTGCCGGCTGCCTGTACACGGCCTTGGAAGCGAGAAAGTGTGGAGAGATCCATCATCTCAACAAGGTGAGCACAGTACGTCACTGAATCCAGTGCGGAAACTTAGGCCACTGAGTCCTTTTTGGACTTAGTCCCCTACAGTCCGTACTGTTGATAAAGTGACGTAGGTGTCAGGTATATATCTGATGAGAGTTATTTTATACATGTTATTGGCTCGTACTGCTCCATAGGCCACAGAGTGTATCACTCTGTCCCCTATCAGAGAAGCAGTGACTCCAGCACATAGTATCACTTCCCATGTTATATCACTGTCAGTAGAGGCCACGGAGTCGAGCTCTGTCCCCTCGTGGAAAGCAGGAATAACTTGGTTAAGTGTAGCTATGTGTTGGAGTTAGAGGAATAATCGTGTACCAAGCTCTGGTGTTATACATTCTAGTGAACCTTGTGGCTATCCCATGTACGGATCCCCCCACTATTATTATGGTCACGGAAATAGAGGTGAAGTAGAGGTCACCCTAAAGTGTATGTGTGGGTGTCCTACGTGTAGGCCTATCTGGATATCGCCGGTTGGTATATAGCCGGCTATACCAGGGGTGGTGTATCGTCACGCGGTGACGTAACAAGCTGAGGGAGCAACCACCGGCCCAGAGATACACGTTATCACTATACCCCCGGCCGCGGGTTCGGGCTGGCTACACAGATCAGCGGGGCTGTTCTGGTTGTGTATAGTGACCATACCCACAGTGTATAGCCACGCAGTAGTGGCGGTTAAAGTGCTATGTCGACCCGATAAGGGTTATGTATAAGGCCCGGTCTGATGTACATGTATATCTTGTTATGGTACATAGAGTAGTCATAAGAGTGAGTTATAGTGTGGTTTAAGCCCCAAGGGTGGGCTAGTTCATGTTGTAGAACCGGCCAGAAGTTGGCTAAATGATGATGATGATGATGAGTGATGAATTGATTTGTGGTATTATTATGAATATGTGAGGAGAAATAAACGTAAAACCATTATCTGCTAGTTTGTCCAAATCTTTGATAGATAGACAGGAAACGCGTATAGTAGAAGTATTAGTAAAACATAAAATGATGACGGCCAGGCTGAGATAAAAGTCTCCCCAAAAATCCGCTCGACCTACCACCTAGTGGGAGAGAAATCACTTGACCGTCACAATATCCGGCGTTGCAGTCTCCTCACCAAGCTTGTTTTATCTGTTGACCCCAAAGTAGTGCCTTGATCACTGTTCATGTACTGTAGGCCTACATACAGTGCCATACAGTTGTCCCACAGTATTATACTTTATCCTATCAAGCATCTGTTGAACAATTATCGAATCTGCTTCTTTATGAAATGAAATGAAATGAAATAAGCATTGCAAATTTGCAATGACCTTAAATCAGTTGGACTTGTTTTCTTTCATTCTCATCCAAAGTTTTTGTGAAATAAGTGATGTTTGCAGACTCAGTTTGTTGCGTCATTTTGAGGCCACCAGACTTGAACTGAGTGAATATTGCTTTTTGCACAATCATGACAATATCGCGACATCAAATCAAATGAATTCAGGCTAAATTGGGCCAGGAGAACCTTCTGAGGATGGTGCTATGAGTGAGATGACACTGAAGGTCTGAGGCCGAACACGCTACCTCTCGATCACGAAAGCTCTCCACAATTCTGAGTTTCACGAGTGGATGGGGAGGAAATATTGTTTCTTTCAAACCGCCGAGACTGAGAAACGAACCCCGAACTCTAGCTTGAAAAGCAGCGGTGCTAACCACTACCCTAGGGCCCCCGCCCATCGCAACAGAAGGAAACTTGAAATCAGTCCTGATTTCGAGTTTTCTTCGAGGATCGCGACAGAAGGAAACTCGAAATCAGGACTATGTCCTACTCTTATCGAATGACTTCAAGATAAATTTATAGAGCACAGTATGACAGTACCTTGGACAGCACTACACACTGCACAATATGTCTGTACGTATGGTTATCATCCATTACTAGCTCCACCTGAGGTACTGGAGACCCTAGCTTTGACAGCACAGTATATATGCTCTGCTGCCAAACTATCTTGCACAGTGTTTAGTGCTTGTCAATGTGAACATGTGTGTGTTAATGAGAGTAACACAACCGCTCACACTTGTGAACCATTTGAGGGAGATGACTAGGAACACAATATCACCTAATACATTTTAATGGTATTTGAGTCTAATCGTGCAACATTAGCATCACAATCTCGACTAGAAGCCTCGTCCAAAGTATGCAATATGTGTGATTAAAAAGTACTACTACTACTTTAAACATGTTTAAAACATATTACACATTTTATCATAAGTACCTACTATGATTTGGCTCTCCGCTCAGTATAATTCAAGAACAATAGCTACACTACCCATTATTATATGCAAAATGTCATTTTTAAATTATTTAGGTTTTGTTGTATTATTTCATAGTGTTACATCGTATTAAGCGTATCCCACGTATAGAAAGAAACGCCACTCGCGCCTACCAAAAAACTCGGTGCCATGACACTGAGACTTATATTTCGGGTGCTCATTAAAATTAGGTCATTTTCAGCTGGCAAAAGCACTTCCATTGTAATATAGAGGTCTCTGTGTGGGAGTCCTGTGATATCATTGGCGGCTAGCGTTATCATGCCTAGTCATGGATATTTTGACCAAAATACATTTGTCGTAATGATTGCACTAATTTGCATATTTCTCATAATGCTCAAGGGTGCCAGGTGGTGATCTAGATACATCTTAAATCACAAAAATGCAAAAAACATGTTATGTGAACCCCATTGCACACTTTTCTCGATGTTTTTCTGACTATATAGAAAACTGTGCCAGATAGCTTGACCATTACCTTAAACAAAATTAGCGATTAGATGAAAGGATATGTCCTGAAAAAGTTCAAGTCGATCAAATTAAAAATGGCTGACTTGCGGCAATTATTGACTTTAATATACTTGATATCTAGCAAATCGTGCCATATAGCTTGATTATTACTATAAAATAAAATGTGCGTTTCCATGGAGGAAAATGCCCTGAAAAATTGCAACTCTATAAAATGTCGGCCATTATTTACTTTAATATGCGTAATATCGGGAAAACCATGCCAGATAGCTAGATCATTACTATAAAACACAATCCGCGATGTCATGGAAGGGTGTATCCTGTATAATTTAAATTGATCAAATTTACTTGTGGCCCTCATTGACTGAGTATCTGTAGTATACATGGCGAACTATGTTAGATAGCTACACAATTATTATAAAGCAACATGTAAAAGTTCAAGAAAGGTTGCACCTTGAAAAAATTATATCACGAGGGCGGGGCGAGGGATTATAGTTCTGAATAGTTTACATTTTCATTGTACATTTTTGTCATCTCAAGTTTTAAATAGTTGTATTTTACCTGTCAGAAATAATAACAACACTCTCGGTTTTTTCCAGATCCAAAGAAAAGAAACAAGTGGCTGACATAAGTATACCAATATTGTACACTGTACATCAATTTCAAACTATCAACCAACCGTCACCCTAAATGTAATTTATTGTAGACAATTTGACCTGTGTTTGTGAAGCCTGAAACTAATTGGCCACATTTGAACAGATAATTAAGCACCCATAGTCAAGATATAGGTAAATGTTTGAACTCAACAAATTTGACACGTTAATTGTTGGTTTAATGTTTACGTATATCAACCAGGTGAGTACTGATTTGGGGAGGGGAAAGGAGAGTTTACCAGCTTTTGAATTACAACAGTGTGTAAAGTACACAGGATTGTATGTAAGGCAGTGCCATTTTGTTATGAGTCTTTATCTGTTGTTTTATGTATGTTTTATATACCGCTTTCTCTTTAATTATATCGTTTTTATATAACATACACTATTTAATGCAAACGCATATTTTTTTTATCGTTTCATCCTTTATTTATATGCAAGTACCGTTTTGTCTTTTAATTATATACTTATTGTTTAAATTACAAACCTGCTTTGCATCATAAATCAATATCGAGGATTTATATTTAAGGCGATGTGTTTCCATAAATATAAAAACTAATATGTGTACACATATGAACTACCTAATCAACTATACTGTTATTTGTAAATATAAGAAGAGAGGTACTCCCTGCTATAAAAGCTAAACTGTATTTATAAAATTATATCAAAGTATCTATAGGCAATGATTTTAAAAAATCATTTTAAATTAAAATCATCAGCTATTATACTGGAAATAGCAAATAACTGGATTCTTTTTGAGTACATGCCTTATAGCATATAATAGCAAGCTTGATAAAAAAAAAATAGGCCTACATATCTTAACCATAAAGGGTCTGCTTCCGACTATTCATTCAAATTTGGTGACATAACAACAGAAATGAGTAAGGAATATAAATATTTAGGTGTAATATTTATGACATCCGGTCAAAATGTGTTTAAAATGAATTATGCTCACTCAGGCTAGAAAAAACATCTATAGTGTACTCAAACAGTCCAGATAATAGGTAAATTGTCCCTGAAGCTTTCTTTTTAAGTGTTTGATAGTCTAATATTACCCATTCCAGAATACGGTAGCGAGATATGGCTTATAAGAAAAGAGATAACTGAACTGGAAAAAGTTCAAACCGATTTTATAAAATCTACACCTGGTGTCCGACAGCAGACTCCAACCCTGACCATTTACGTTGGCCCAGGTAAAATCCCTTCGCTAGTTCGTCAAAATGTAATGTTTTGTCGTTTTCGGAAGATCACCCAGTGAAAAAACGCATACAACGTTTTACGACAGTTACATAATTTAGGTTTTAAAAATTGGTGCTCGTATGGTTATTCGTTACTGGACGGAACTGATTTGTTATGTGTTTGGGAATGCCAGTCTATTTAATAGCTATTTATTATTCCTAAAATACGTTTGACAATTATTATGTACACTATTTTATATTGCATGTTTTCATAATGTGATATTTTAGTCAGTATCGACTGTTGTAGTATGTCAATAAAATTGATTGAATTGAATTATTTGTTATTATACATGCCTCGGCCGTTAAGGTATCCACACAGTTCATCCATGTACTAAAATGTAGGCTACACGCCAGGAGAACGCACCGCGCAGCACACATTTAGTGATGAGGACTTTATATTATGATTTAATATCACAGTATCGCATGCGTTTAATAATTAATTTAATAATTATTTTACAACATTGGCCATACAGTGTCAAAACAACATACACTGCATTTTAGAACAATAACATAAGATGACCCTCAATGACTCACCATATATTTAATAGGCCTATATAGTAGGCTTAATGTCCTTATGTCAGCGTCGTGGGAATTTTAGTGTAATTCTGTGAATGTTAATTTTTACGAAGATTATTACCTGAAATTGCCAAAAAAATCATCTCGGCATTTCTGGTCCACAATCCCCAGTATAATAATTGCAATAAATCGATAAACATGTAATTCGGCTAAGTTAACAGCTTACCCCCACTATATCTAATATTGATGTATGCCACACCATGTATGCAACACCACGGACTGGCAATCCGACCTGAATTTAATTAAAACAACGTTGTACTACTAATACACTTTCACAGAAATAAGGTGATTAATAATAATAATAATTACCATCTTCATAATTATTCTGTTTCTTAAACTTACAAATGAACTATACAATCGCCATTTTACATTTAATATTTAACAACTTGACTAAAATATATAATCTAAAGTCCTATTTTTATAGTAACGTTATAAACTTGTGACAGTGTGACAGGGGCTTAAAGCCCCCGTCACACTGTCACGAGTTTGGACTACGACCACGCTTACACAAGTAGCACCATCTCTTTAAGTGTATACTGTTTCTTTTGTAATCAACTTCTGATTTAAAAATATTTGACAACCTCCTGAATGCTAATAAACATGTAGTACCGTCTCTGTAACTGGATTATGTTTTTAAACATTTCACTTGATATACCAAAATCATATAAATAAAAGCATAATGATACTCTCGTTCTAATGCTAGCCGGGCGGGGGCCCTAGGGTAGTGGTTAGCACCGCTGCCTTTCACGCCAGAGTCCGGGGTTCGGTTCCCGGCCTCGGCGGTTTGAAAGAAACAAAATTGTTTCTTCCCCATCCACGTGTGAAAGTTAGTATTGTGGGGAGCCTCCGTGACCGAGAGGTAGCGTGCTCGGCCTCAGACCGCCAGGGCTCGAATTTCGAATCCTGTGTCTGGAGGACAGTGTCATCTCAATCATCTCACCATCCTCAGGAGGTTCTCCTGGCCCAGTTTAGCCTATATGTGCACAAAGGTGGCCTAAAGCCCGATTCATTTCATTTCTAATGCTAGCCAATATTGCCAAAGATGTTTGACAAAAACGTTTAAACAAAGCTACTTTGTAAGCAAACAGTTTGTTTTATTCAATAACTGACTCACTGCCATCACTAAAATGCCGTTCTCGTACTGAGCAGATTCTTTCTGATGCAAATTTATGTATAGACCTAGACCTACTGATAACATGTTATAGCCTATATAAAAAGTGCGGTCAATTTACGCCCGACAACTTCCATTTTCTGAATAATTTAATAAAATAATAATTATTATATTAAAGCTGCATAACTGTTTTGTTTATTTCGATGGAAATAACCTAAAATGTACAAAACAATCATTCATATTTTTTAAAGGCCTTATAAATGCACGAAAACTGGGTGCATGTAGCGGAATTAGTTCACCATGCGATACACCATCAATAATTATGTAGTAGTGAATCGGTGTGTGTACAATTTGAATGTTGTAGTGGTTAAATTATGGACCAATATAATATTACATTGACCAACATCAAACCGCCTTAATAGCAAACACGAGACGTTGAACCGAATTGGCCTAATGTTGGGCCAGTACCGCATACGATAGGCCAACATCACACTGCCATTGGATCAATGTCTCGTCTAGCTGAGATACAACACTCACATAACCAGCCGTTGCGATGTCCTGAGACTAGGGCTGTGAAAAGGGGTGACCAGTTGATTACAGTAAAATCTGATTTGTTTTAAATATTATTTAACTTCACCGCATTTCGAGAATTATGTCACTGCATGTGATGACTTACGATAAAATAAAGTCTCATATTGTCTAGTAACATTTTGACTATATTTTAAAATGCTCATGAGATACGGAATAAAAAACTACAAATGTTTTTCAAGAAAATAAAATCGCGAAAATCAAAACAATGAAAAAGATGATATACGTCATTGAATTTTGGCGAGTCATATTTTTCAAGTGAGTGACATTCTCCGCACCGGCTCCGAAATTAAACATGACATTATATGCATATCACACAAAGTAATAACTCATAGATATGCCTAAATGACATGACAAAACAAACTCTGTACTGTGAAATGTATCTATCATCACTTCAAAAATAAGAATAAGTTTGAACGTGTTCCATTCTTCTTTAATGATGCTCGTTATCTGACACTCGGTACTTTTGATGTCTTGATTATATGGACAGTTTCTTACTCCGCTGTGATCAAGATTATTTTGGTGGGGCAGCATTGTTTGCAAATTATCAAACTTAAATCCTAAATAACTCAGCAACCGGATGAGTAAAATAAAAAAATAAAACACCATTCTCCATTAATTAATGTGTTGAATAAAATAAGCAAAATAGTTATGCAACTTAATATTATAAATCACATAGCATCAAACATTCAAAATACAACCTTGTTCACTGTGTCATTTTGTCTCATATTTTTATAATAACACATCCTTACATTTTCTTGACTAGCTATCTTGACTTTTAAAAAAATGTCGAATTATGAAAGGTTTTTTGCTAAGAACTAAGATTAATAAAAAACACAAAGAATGGTGAAATACAGTGTTTCTCGCAACAAGGTGCACGGGGAAAACAAAAAAGAAATGTATTTGTCAATAAATTGATAGGCAAACTAATTATTATATAGACCTACATAAAATATCATTCACTTCTGAAACGTAGCCTATATGCCAGATAGGACTTGTTCAAATAATAGTACTTATGGATTTCCAAATAGAAAAGTCCGGTAATGATTGTGTCGCTCATATGTCATCTATTTTTTGAAAGACCACGAGGGAGGGAGGGTATGAAGTTTTGAATTTGAATATAACTTTGACCTGTAACATTACAACTTGGATACAACTTAGTATTATATGGACCAAGGGTATCAATGAATATATAGTTGCTTAGTGCATTACAGCACTTGCACTTTCAGTAGCAATACAGTACAATTCAGTACCAAGATTCAATACAATTCAATACAATACAATTTAGTACAATACAATTCAATAGAATGCAATACAATACAATTCAGTACCACCTTCAGTACCACTAATTTTTTGCGGCGAGGTATTCCCTTTAAAATCAAGTGGTGGACGTTGCTTATATGTAAGCCTATGTATTAGGATCGGTTAATTTAACATAGGGACTAACATTCCTCTCATATGTATACATTAGTTAATCAAATACACAATTGATGAAGTTGATGTCGATCCCTTTGGTAAATAGTCCTGCATTAGGCAGTGGTGTAACTTCTTGTTGGTATTACTATATTGAGTTTCTATGTGTCGAGTACTTAATGACAACCCATCGTTAACCCTTTCTGAGCGGGGAACGTCTTATAGAGTCTTACAGATTCTGACGTTCAAAGTCCATCCTCGCACTGACAGAGTAAACCATTAATTATGGTCGTGTACCCATAACATAGGTATTCACATGAAGCGGAAAGAGCTAACTAAGACATTTATGATGATTTCAAATTGAAAAAAAACCTTTGGCCTCATGGTTTATACAAAATTATTTCGGGGTTGTAAGGGTTTATAATGAATACGCATATCATCATATCTGCTTATTAAGTGATCGATCAAATAGTATGCACCATGGTGGAATTCTGTAAACATGGTGAAACCTGAGAGACATGTCTTCACTGATTTTATGCAGTTGCCTTTTAACATCTTCGATGACACAGGTGAGCCGAGATCTTTCCACCTAATACACAGCCCAGCGGAAACCTTCCTCGAGCATTCAAGTGTCTCTTCTGCCTTCCTGATTCTATCAATTCTTACAGTTTTTCGTACTGCTTCATTATTCTTTTAAAGATCTATAGAATCAACACACGTGCAGCCATGAACACCACTCAAATTGAATTGGCGACTTCAGAATTAAACAGCCTAGAAGATGCCTACCCTTACTTATGCACAAAAGAATATCTGAAAACCGCTCACATTTACTACGGTATATTTGTTCCTATCATATGCCTTGGACTTCCCGGTAACGCCCTGGTCATCATGATCTACATGTACAGGTTGACAAGCTCTACTAGGATTTACATCTTCGCCGTGGCCATCGCTGACACTACTGTTCTACTGGCATTCATTGTACGAGGTGTTTTTAATCTGATTCTGTTTGACAACAAATCTTTTCTGATTTGTAACATAGCACGAGCTCCCCTCTTTGTCATGTCGCTGGCATTAGTCTATACCTGTTGCATATTGAGTTATGTAGCCGTGGAGAGGTGCCTGGCTGTGGTAAGGTCTAATACATTCAGACTGGAAGCCAAAAGAGCTAAACGTTTCTGTGTTGTCGCTGTTGGTCATACCTTCTTACAAGCCGGAGTATATATTATATATAGCTGGACTGATGACAACAGGTCTGGATGGCTCAGATTTCTAGTTGTCATTGTATTTACAATACCACCAATAGCTATACTTGTCTCATATAGTATGATGATTGCATTTCTGAAGAAACGCAAAAATAAAGTAGGCACAACGAGACAGCACGCCTGGCGTGAACCAGAAACAACAGCAGTCACTTCTGACAATGAAACTGTTCTTCATTCCGACATCAACAGTTCTCACATTCGTCCTGATAACCGAAATATGAATGACGTAATTATGAATCAGGAGTCACCAACTGAAAGGAGAATGGAGAAGAATGAGCATATGACAGAGCCAGTACCCACGATTGAAATAACAACATGTGCTGATCCAGTCAATATCTCAACAGAACGTGTTACACGTGGGGTACTGCCTTCAATGTCAAATGAACGAGCACATTCATCAACCCCAAACATTAAAAGTGGACAAATTGATTTACCTCAGAAACATAACACACTGGCAATAAATGTTGGTTCTGCACAAGAAATAAAAGTTGTACAGAAATTGAAAAAGAGGACGTCTTTTGACCGTGTAACTTATATGCTAGTGTTGGTAACAGCGTCGTTTTTACTTCTATGGATACCAGCTTGTGTATCTACTCTAGGATTAACTCTTCCTGATTATCTTAGGGATTCATTCCTCATCAACTCTGTCATAAATCCCTTCATCTACAGCTTTATGTCCGCAGAATTCAGACAGTATGTGAAAGAGCTGAGGAGAAAGATAGAAAAACGTGGCGCCAGGATAGCTCATTGGTAGCGTGGTTGACTCAGAGCCCGGGGGTACCGGGCTCGAGTCCCGCTGCGGCCGATATATTTCCTTGGTGCACACATATGCAGTGACCCAAACTGTTCAAATTTGTGGGATAATAATGACAGCCTAGCGTATAACCGATTCGCGCCGCATAAAAAAACGTACAAAAAAATGAAGAAATAGAAATAACCAATATGTCAAAGCTGACATGCAAACGGAGAAAGACGTACATAACAATATGTAAAATAGAGAAGTATATACCTAATGATCTTCAACTTATGTTGAAAGGCTCAGTACGTCACCAGTAACTAAATAGGAAGTTAGAAGGATGAACAACACCAGTTATAAGATATAATAGGACAACACCATTATTTTGACATTTATGACTTCGGGTGTATTACATTTTAGTTAGCTTTCATCAAACATGTCAAAAGTAGTCCAGTTGTCAAATGGCATTTTTTTACTCAAGCGTGTTTCGCGGTATGGACGATGTTTTATGATTGATTCTGGTTCTAAGTGATGTCCTGAGCAGGAATCAGCCGGGTGCCACTTTGGCACCCTTGGGCGGAATTTTTTAGAGGCAAAAACAAAATGGCCGCCAAATATTTCAAGGTCAAATATGATTTTTCAACAAATGAAGCCAGGAACAAGTGTAATACCTCATTTTCATGTGATTTTGACTGGGCAATCCATTTCTTGTATTATTTTGATGACTCAAGACCATCTTCAAGGTCAAAAAGACAATTTCAAGGTCAAAAAAGCAAAAATACCATTTTAAACAAATAAAGATAGGAACATGTGTAATAACTCTTTCACATGGGATTTTATCTAGAAATGAATGTATGGTATTATTGTGTTGATCCAAGATTAGCTTCAAGGGCGAAAGTACTTTCCAAGGTCAAAAACAAAATGGTTGCCAGATATTTCAAGGTCATATATGATTTTTCAACAAATGAAGCTAGGAACAAATGTAATACCTCATTTTCATGTGATTTAGACCGGGCAATTCATTTCTTGTATTATTTGCATGATTCAAGGTCATCTTCAAGGTCAAAAGGTCAAATATCAAGGTCAATTAAGCAAAATTAACATGTGTAATACCTTATGCAATTTTGACTGGGCATTCCATATCTTCAAGATCAGTCAAAGGGGTCAATTTCAAGGTGAAGTAAGAGAAAATATCATTTTTAACAAATAAAGCTAGGAATGTGTGTAATACCTCTTTTTATGGGATTTTGACTGACAAATCCAATTATAGTATTATTTGAGTGATTAAGGTCAATTTCAATTCAAGGTCATCAAAATTCAATTAACAAACATAAATAGCAAAAAGTGTTGTACGTCTTTTTGGTGTAATTTTGACAAATAATCCATTTCTGCTACTATTTTTATGATTAAAGGTCATTTTCAAGGTCAGTGTGTCAATTTCAAGGTCAGGTAAGCGAAAATATGATTTTCAACAAATAAAGCTAGGACAATATCTTTCTGGTATGATTTTGGTTTCTTGAGGTGATCCTGTAGGCCAAATGTAAATATCAAGGTCAAATATTATTTTAACGTAGTATTCAACATATTGGAGCACACATAATAAATTGTCTTGGTGTATCTTTAACTGGATAATTTAATTCTAGTAGGGTTTTAATAAATAAACATCATCAGAGTGAAATGATCAGACAACTAGAAGGCATCAGAGGGTCACGGAGAGGCGTTAAATAGAGACGAACAAGCATAAAAAATCAATGGAGAGGCGGTAAAAGGTCACACAGAGGCGGTAAAAGACAATGGGGAGGCATTAAAGGATGTCAACGAGTCGCTAAAAGGCGCCCCAGAGGCGTTAAAGAGCGAGTAAGAAGGGTTAAAAGAAAATGAGTAGTCATTAAAGGGCCATGAGGAGGCATTGAAGGGCAATGAGGAGGCGGTGAATGGCAACAAGGAGGCGTTAAGGGGCAAAAATGGGGCGTTAAAGAGCGACAAGATGCAGTAAAAGGTGGCAGGGTGGCATGAAAGGGCTATGGAATGGTGACAAGGAAGTACGTTAACGGGTGATGGGGCAGTGCTAATGGTTGATGGATAGGTGTCTAAGTGCAATGAGAAGGCATTAAAAAAGACAGAGAAATGTTAAAGGGCAATGGAGAAGTGTCAAATGGTGACGGAGAGACGTCAAAGAGCGATGGAAAGGCGTTAAAGGCCGAAAAAGTGTTAAAAGTGATGTAGATGCATTAAAGTTCGATGGAGAGGCGCTAATAGGCGCTGCAGATGCGTTAAATGGCGATGCGAATGTGTTAAAGGGCGATGGTGAGGCATTAAATGGTGATGGGAAGTGTTAAATGGCGCTGGGAAGGCGGTAAAGGGTGATGAGGAGTCGTTAAAGGGCGAACATAAAAACGTTAAACGACTATGGGAAAGCGCTGAAGGGCAATGGGGAGGAGTTGAAGTGTGCTGGATAAGCGTGTGAGGGTGAGTGGTGAGTGTTAGAAACAACGGAGCATTGCTAAAGGGCGACAGAGAAGCGTTAAATGGTGACTGAGACGTCAAAGGGCAGCGGAAAAGTAATAAAGGTTGATGGAGATGCATTAAAGGGTGATGGAGAGATGCTAACAGGCGCTGCAGTGCGTTAAATGGCGATGGGAAGGCGTTAATGGGCAATGAGGAGGCGTTGAAGGACAACGAAGAGGAGCTAAGGGTGACGGGATGTGTTGGTGGGTGGCATGAAAGGGCTATTGAATGGCGTTAGAAGGTGACGAGGAAGCATTAAATGACAGGTGATGCGGTGGTGCTAAAAAGTGATGGATATGTGTTTTAGGGCGTGAGAAAGCGTTAAAAATGACGGGGAATCGCTAAAAGGCAACTGAGAAAAATTAAAGAGTGACGCAAAGGCGGTAAAGGGCCAAGAAAAAGTGTTAAAGGATGATGGAGATGCACTGAAAGGTTGATGGAGAGGCATTAAAAAGGTGCTGCAGATGCGTTAAATTGTGATGCTAAAGGGTTAAAGGGCGGTGGAGAGGCGGTAAATGGTGATGGAAAGGAAATTAAAAGGCGATGGGAAGCCAGTAAAGGGCGATGAGGAGGCGTTAAATTTCACCGAAGAAGCGTTAAAGGGTGACGGAAAGGCATTAAAGGACGAAGGAAAAATATAAAGGTAGACCCAAAAGCATTGAAGGGCAATGAGAGATGATAAATGGCGATGGGGAGGCGTCGAAGGACCATGGGGAGGCGTTAAATATTGATGGTAAAGCGTTGAAATGTGACGCGAGTTAAATTAAAGAGCAATGGATAAGCGTTCAGTGTGAAGAAGAGGCATTAAAGGGCGACAGAAAGGCCTTCAATTGCAATAAAGAGGCGTTAAACTAAAATGACGTTCAGGGCGAAGAAGAGGCGTTAAAGGGTGAAAGAAAGGCCTTCAATTGCAAAGAAGAGGCATTAATCTAAAAGCTACGAAGACGCATTATTGTCTCCCTTTAGCGCCTCTCCATAGCCCCATAATGCCTCTCTCTCACCTTATAAGGCCATCGGTTGCTCTGTAACGCCTCTTGTGGCCCATTACCGCCTTCTCATTTCTTTTTAATATGCCTCCTCATTGCCCTTTAATGCCTTTTCATTGTCCTTTATCGCCTTCTCATTGTCCTTTAATACCTCCTCATCGACCTTTAGATCTTTTCCATCTCTCTTTAACACATCTCTGTTAATTGCCATTCAATGCATTCGAGCCGATGTCTTCACCTTGAGCATGTTTGATTATTTAAACCCAACAGAATTAGATTATCCAGTCAAAATAAAACCCAACGCAAGGTAGTATAAGTACTCCAATTTCTACCTTATACGCTAAAACATATATTTGTCCTTAAGAATGACTTTAAATCACCAAAGTAATAGGAAAAAGACATTTTTCGCTCAAAATCTCACAAAAAAAAGTTTTTTACACGTGTTCTAGCTGTATTTGTTGAAAATCATATTCTCCTTTACTTGACCGTGAAATTGACATTTTGACCTTAAAGATGACCTTTTATCATCAAAATAGTATCAAGAATAGATTATTCAGTCAAAAATCACGTCAAAAAGACGTATTACACTTCTTCCTATTTTGTTTCTAAAAGATCATATTTTTACATTTTGACCTTGAAAATGACCTTTCGACCTTGAAAATGACCTTGGATCAACAAAATAATACCATAAATGGATTTTTCAGACAAAATCACATGAAAAAGAGGTATTACACATGTTCCCAGCTTGATTTGTTAAAAATGGTAATTTTGCTTATTTGACCTTGAAATTGACTTTTTGACCTTGAAAATGACCTTGAGTCATAAAAATAATACAAGAAATGGATTGCCCGGTCAAAATCACACGAAAATGAGGTATTACACTTGTTCCTGGCTTCATTTGTTGAACAATCATAGTTGACCTTGATATATCTGGCGGCCATTTTTTTTTTGACATTGGCAATATCCTTTCGGCCTTGAAGATGACCTTGGATCACCAAACTAATACCATAAATGGATTTTTCAGACAAAATCCAATGAAAAAGAGGTATTACACATGTTCATAGCTTTATTTGTTAAAAAAGGATTTTTGCTAATTTGACCTTGAAATTGAGGTTTTGACCCTGAAAATGACCTTATATCATAAAAATAATACAAGAAATGGATTGCCCAGTCAAAATCACATGAAAATGAGGTATTACACTTGTTCCTGGCTTCATTTGTTGAAAAAAACATATTTGACCTTGAAATATCTGGCGGCCATTTTGTTTTTGCCCTTAAAAAATTCCGCCCAAAGGTGCCAAAGTGGCACCCGGCTGATTTCTGCTCGGGACACCCCATAGTATCAGAATCAATCATAAAACATCGTCCATACCGCGAAACACGCTTTAGTCAAAATCCACTGGACTAAAGCGTTATATTTTAAATGCAGCTGTCAGCAATTGCAGGCTTAAAGTTCAACGATTATTAATTTCCATCATTCATCCTTTAGACTAGTAGAACTAGCACCCTTTCATTTGCCTTATGATTCTTTCCTGTCTCATATAATATTGTTAATCTAGTAATTTGAAATAATATACCTGCCCTACTAATTCATATACTATATATATAATTCATATAACTATATAACATATATGCCATTCATATAACAGATACTAATAATTATTATTATCAATTGAGCGGGCACTACTAGTGAGATATTGCTGTTTATGCGGGGGTAATATTTGGCTATCAGCCCTACTCACAGGGCTGATAGACTCTCTGTGTGTATGCACTGTTGCCTGTCTGGTCGGCTGCTAATCTCGTGGTGTACGCGAGCTGCCATGGATGTACAGGAGCACGCCAGTTCGATGCTGGTAGTGCTGATGCACCTGACGGGGGAGGGGCGGGGGAGGGTGTCGCCGGCTTACTGGGCTACTATGCGGGCTCACACCTGGCTGAAGAAGAGTGAGCTGTGTTGTTTAGCAAGGTGGTTAGTTTGCGTAGACATGTAGGCCTTGTAGATGCTGTAGCCTAATTGTAGACAAATAATAAATATGTTTTTCAGATTCGGTGGATAAGTGATAATTCTAGTAACTAGAAGGGAATTGTGACTTTTTAAGTAACAATAATGTCTGGCCTAGGTTTTGCCAGTTTTTGTTGGCTATTTTGAATTTTTTATTATTATTATTATTATGACAGATTAATAGGAATTTTGTTCATGGGTTTTTTGGCAGCCAATTTTAATTGCAATTTCAGACTTCAGAATTTGGACTTCAAAGTTCAGAAATCAGAAGTTTCCCACTGAGCTTTTGTACTTTTATATAGATATATATTTGTTTGTGAAATGGAAACACATTCAGAGGGCCCAGTAACCCACATTGACGTGTCTCTCTGGTGGTTGAATGTTGTATCACTGTCTGCGATGCTGGTCCAATATTAAAACAACATTAGATCGACGTTTTGTGCTTGCTGGAATTACAACTTTTTTTTAAACTGTCAAATTTAGCACTTAACAGATTACTACTGACCATTGTAAACACTCCAGGCTGGTTCAATGGTGGGCATCCGTCTGCAAGACTGGCCCTACATTGGAACAGCATTAGACAAATGCAATTTATTTAACAAATTCAGCATTTAAATGATTAAGAGGGCGACCCAGCCTGGACAAGCTGCCAGCATTTCAGACAGAGTCTATTGATGCAATGAATGGATATCAGCCAACATGTGTTGGTTTCACCCGTCATTCAAATGACATGAAAATTAAGCCCCTCTCGCCTTCAAATGTAATTAGTACAGAATCTATAATAGGTAAACATACCATACAAACATGTGGTTAACGTGCTTGTGTGTGTGAATATGGTACAAAATTTTAAAAATATTGAAAATTCAAGTAAAGATCAGCCTCTGAAAATGGAGGAAAAACTAAAAAAAAATGGCAGATGCCCTCGACTCCGTCTCGGGCCGCTGGCATCTGCGTCGGGCCAATAAAATGCATATCGCCCTTGGAAATCATGTTATTGGTATATTCATGCACTAATACCGTATTATAATAATTATACTACATACAGTTATTATTGTGTCCCAAATTATCTTACATGTACAAAACATTGCCAGCAATTTACAGCAATATATTAAAAAAATGGTATAAAAAAGGTCAATTCAAAAGAATACGTGCTACTATAGTAGGTAGGATTCACATTAACCGAGGTGAATGATTTTCGCTGATTTCTCAGTCAATTCTCAACCAATTGTCATGACATTTTACAATTGCCTAGTAATGCGGCAAATACCCTGAACATTTCAATGAAAAATAGTGTATGGTTTAAAAGTTAGTCTATTTAACATGTAGTGAAGAAAAAATGTCGCCTTCATTAAACTTATTAACTTCGTCTCAGAATTTCATAACATGTCAAATGATCTAACTTCTGAATTAACTGACGCGAAATTCATTCACCCTAGCTAATGAATTTTATGTGAATCTGACTGTAAGGATTGAGCATATACACGGCCTGTTCGTACAGCGACTCTATTTGTTCCAGGGTCGGATCTATTTGGGGAGTTTTTTTTTTTTTTGGGGGGGGGGGGCGTTTAGTGACGTTAAGCAACATTCTTACTCGCATTAACGGCCGATATGTATATTTTCTATATAATTTATGTCATTGTTCATAATAATTATTGTTTTAGGGTTGCTCCTTTCATAGCGACATGTGTTTATGTCTTAAAAGGAGTCTTCCTTACTGTATTATATATTAGTCAAATAAAGTAATCTGTCTGTTTGTCTGGTTGCCCCCCCCCCCCTCGAAAAAGAAATATTTTCTATAGGTTTCCCTATGAGCTGTTGATACAAGGAGGGGCAAACTTTGCTCAATGTGATTGCAAGAGAAAGCCTTTCGAATTAAAAAAATTCTCTGGGGGAATGTCCCCAGACCCTTCTATAGTGGAACGTTCCTTCGTCAACCCCCCTCCCCCTCAACGAAAGGCTAGATCCGCCACTGTGTTCAATAGAGCTCGAATCACTGGATTTAAATTGTAAATCTATTCTCAGGACTCTGTAGACTAAACAGTAGTTCTTGTTCTGCAAACTCATATTGGAAGGAATATATCTTTTCTATTTCAGAGTGGGCCAAAGTTATCCCAGCAGGTGTGGATAATTTGGCCCATATTTTTTATCCGCTATAAAACTAGACCTGTTGCAGGGGGGTTCATTGGCCCACAGTTTTGGTCACATACTAAGCTGTGAGGCGGGTCGGTGCTCGATCTATACTAGTACCACCTTGCGATTGCCCGACTCCCGTTTTAATCTTTAATATATGCCCACTAGATGACGCCAGCATCATCCTCATGGGTTTTAGTCACGAATGTCACGTTGGACCATCAGGTGGCAGCAGGGGTGGTAAATGACAGACAGACAGACAACGACAATCGAACATTACGCCTAGATAATAAGTCCTTCATTAGGACCGGATGTACACCGGTATCCTATTAAGTTTTTTTTGCCTGAATTTGTGTCCTATTTAGAGGGAAGAGTGGTGCTGTGTGTGGGAAACAGTTGACATTTTTGTACACCAGTCCTTTTAAACATGTGCAATATAACGTTTGAGGTCCCTAGGTTAAGTACTTTCGTGTTTAAAAAGTTTTCAAAAGATTTTCACGATTTATATACCACGATTATACCACGGTACAATTTTCTAAAAGTGATACTTTACAATCAAATAACTGACTAATTGGACCAAGGTTACCCATAGTAGTACGCTCATCTCTAAAATAAATTAAATAACATTGCTAGTAACAAGTAATATATATAGATAACCTCCCTGCTAGTAATAATCGGTTTCTGCATTGAAAAACCCCTGAAAAAGTGGGTTTAAGTTGTTGCGCCCACAAAAAATTTTAGAGTTGACCTCTGGCGGCCATTTTGATTTTTGGTAGCATCTCTAAAAAATCACTTGCACATCCCCATGTTGCTAGGAATGTCATGTTAAAATTTCAAAAAAATTGACCAGTAGTTTTTCAGTTTTTGCGCCCACAAGAAAACGTGACGCCGGACGCCAGACTCCGGATGTAATCCAGGCGTGACTAAAATCCCCTTTCCCCTGCGGGCGGGGGATAAAAAAGGACAAAATGATCTTTGTATTAATCTATAATTAGAAGGTCAAATGGTTTGTCCACAAAAAGTATTGATTAAAACTAGATGTATACAGTTAAATCTTGACAACAAAACGTCATTATTTTGTCAATGTTGAATTAAAATAATCGTCGTCGGCCGTATGGAAGCAATATTTTTGAAATGATCATAATAGAATATTTTTATGTCTATGCTTATTCTAGAATATACTTCTAAAAACACAATTAGAGGCCGGCCATTTAATACCAGACAGACAGACAGACAGACAGACAGATATTTTATTGACAGAAAGAAAGTCAATCCAGACTTATTTGTCATAGAAATAGAGATATGTACATGTATATACAACAGTGTTAATTTGTTAAAATCATATGACAATATACATAGTATGACATACATAACTAAAATCATGTTAACTGGCATTGCCATAAGAAGCACTGGGTATATACTTAAAATAAAATTGAAAGGCATCGCCAGGGTAACATAAAGTCTATCATTTTGTTTCCCGCACCAAAACCAGAGATAAAATAGTTACTATGTTTGACATGCTAATTATATATATAGTAGCAAAAAAGACACTCTGGAAAGCTTAGAAACCGAGAATATATACAAGTGCATGATTATGCTACAGTAATTTGATGAGAATGTATTAAGACTATGTTAAAAATTACACGATATTTTGAAAAATCAAATATTATATGCAAGTACAATCAATGTGACAATCTGCGACACAGGTAGCTCCGAGCCATGTGACCATGCAAGCACAGTCGCTATGAACTCGGCGATTCCCTGATATAGACTAGTGATGCAAATTTAACAACGTAATAACAGTAATACCACCGAAACACAATATATACGTACTAATAAAAGTCGGACATGGTGGTTCGTCGACTGCCAACAAAGTATAGCATCAGAACCATCCATATTATCGAGTGTTGGAGACTTAGTGATGTATTAAGAATAAAAAATACGGATAATAATTATGCGTGCCATTCACGCAGGACATGGCACTCACATAATAGCAATAAAGTTTGTTTAATTAACTAGTGATTTATTATCTATATGGCCCTAGCACAAAAAGATTACAGCTTATTTTAATTCACTATATTGTTTAGTTCATACCATTTCACTCACGACCTAGTTAGTACCACATACTTGGAGTTACAATCGAAGAAAAACATTCCCGACCTCATAGAGAAAATCAGTTGACTTAGCAACTCTGAAATCCTCCATAAGGCCCCACCTCGTCTGATAACAAAGGCGACGGAAACGTCCCTAACCGGCCCTAAAAAGCCAAATAATAAGATCCGAGAGCAACAGTCGTCCTGATATGTGGTAATACCCAAGTCAGATCATGAAGGCATAATAATATGGATAATATAGCGACAAGTGACTTGTGACTTGTTCTACATAAAAATGTAACGTTTCAACGATAATAAGGACACATAATCATGATCATGATGATAATAATTAATCACGCACGGCACGACACACATACAAAATATTTCAGCTTGAATATGAATTTACATTTATCATACTCAATATTTTTAACCCTTAATTTGTTTAAAATAACCATAGATAAATTTTGCTAGCGACTTCACCACTGTTATGTCTCTAGATGTCATAATTCGTAGAAAAATATCATTTGTTGGTTGCATATTGATAATTCCGGCTATAGAATTAAGCAAAATTTCGCGTTCATTGTTCATGGCATTACAGTGGAGAAGAAGGTGTATTTCGTCGTCAATCTCGTTTGATTCACACCTTGTGCATATTCGTTGGTTTATTGGAGTTATTGGATTATTGAATCGTCCTCTCTCTATTTTTAAATCATGTGAGCTCATTCTATATCTCGCCATTGCTGTTATGAGGTGGTTCCCCTTTATGTTTAAGATGTATGGTTCCACACACAAAGATTTTTTCACTAATGAATATGTGCGCAGCTTACTTGAACTCTCGATATCTTGTCTCCACCGCTGTGTAAATATTCTAACAATTGAATCTTTAAAGAAAAGCATGAATTTATTTGTATTGCCAATGTGCTGCGTCTCCCAAGCTTGGTCTAGCCCGGTTAGTTCAAGGACAGACCGAATACGCGAGCACCAGTTTGTGAATCCAGTGCCATCTAGCTCTAGTAACATATTGTAGGCATTTCTGACAGGGTGATTCTGAGATAGGTCTAGAATTCTACACCAATATTTTACAGCTTTAATATGTTGCCTGATAATCAATGGAAACCGTCCTGTGTCACCTTAAATTGCAGGAGTGGGTGTTTGCTTTCTAACACCCAGCGTTGATTTAATAAATTTTAGATGTATTTTTTCCAAATCATTAACACTATCACCGGTATACCATATATCACTTACATACTCTAATATGGGCAGTATTTGACACTCAAAAACCTTGAATGCAATAACAGGTGACAATTTACCGACTACGGGACAAGATAGCTTGTGTAGAGAAAAAACTGCTTTACCAGCTTGGGAAGCGAGATGAAGGAACGTTTCTTTCAATACATTCTTAGGATATTTAGTGCTAATTACAACCCCAAGGTATTTATATTTTTCATTTTTTTCTATTATGTCATCACCATAGTAGAAGCTCTCTCATTCTGACGTATGACGTTTGTTAAATATGAGAACTTTTGTTTTAGGAATGCTGACTATTATATGCCACAGAGAAGCATACTTATACAGGGCAGTTAATTGCTTTTGCAATCCATTTGCAGAATCTGAAAAAAGGACAAGGTCGTCTGCATATAACAAGTGTACAATTAATAAAGTGTCTACGGGGATACCCTCACCTTGATCAAATGATTTGGATATATCCTGCAGAAATTCTGTAAATAATTTGGGGCTGAGCATACCACCTTGCAGGACACCAAATTCGCTTTTTAATATCTCGCTGATGCATGAATCCCATCTTACACGGCACTCAGCTTTATAGAACATACTCTTTATTACATTTAAAAAATTGCCGTCACTTCCTCTGCTCAGTAATTTATAGTACAGTGCTGATCTGTCAACATAGTCAAATGCTTTTGTAAAATCAACAAAACATGTATACAGGGGCTTTGAAAGCCACCTTTGCTTATCTATAATGGCACATAGTATAAATATATTATCAGTCGTCCGGTAGTTACTTCCAAAGCCGGCTTGAAAGGGATCATTATCATAGCATACATCATTTTTAAAAGACAGTCTGTTATTAAGTACAGATTCAAATAATTCCCCAATGCATGGCATTACTGTAACTTTCCTGTAGTTATCGGGCACGTTATGGGCAGCTTTTTTGTGAACAGGATGAATTATACCAGTGGCCCAACTTGATGGATATTCTCCATTGGTAATAATGGTATTAAACAGTAAAACTAGTGCTGGTAAGAGTTCATTACTACCATGCTTGTAAAATTCCACAGGAATACCATCTATGCCTGCCGCTTTTTTGCATTTTAACTTTCTAATTGCTTTTTGAATTTCGTCTATAGTTATGGGGCTGTTTAGGAACTGTAACAAATCGGATTGTCCATTTTCTACCTTCTCATTAATATCATTTGGGGATGATTTAACTAGCTTCATTATATTATTCATGTTATCGTAGTCAAAATAGTCAACATGAGGAGGGTAGACTTGTTCTTCAAAATATTTCACAAATTGTGACAGGGTAGGACCTTTGGTTGAATTTCTAGGTTTTAAAGATTTCCAAAATTTCCAGTAGGAATTTGGATCTTCTGTTCTTATATTTTCAAGCTGACTAAGTTTGACTTGTTGGTAGTGCCTTTTCTTTTTCTGGATTAATTGTTTATATTGGCGTAACATTATATTATATTCACATTGACGTGTGTTAAACTTCTTATCTTTAGCAATATTATTTAAAACATGTTTTAGAGATTTACATTCTTTATCATACCAAGGGTTGGAAGGAAAGTTATTTTTTATGTTTTTCTTCCACTTTGATTGATGCTGCTTCTTTAGAAATAACGGGGATAATGCATTTTCTAGCATACCATTGAAAATATCACATAGATTATCGCTACTACAACCTTCAGCTGCGGCACACAGCATTTCTTCAAACGCATGTCTGTTCATTATGAAGAGATGCTTGGTACTCTATCTTTTTTCCAATCTTGTCATATATAATCATCGGAACATGGTGATGAGTCATTAACATGTATGTTCAATTCTGCAGAGCTTAACTCTTTCAATTTTGAATTGAGAATATGGAATTTTATAGGACAATGATCCGATTCTACTAATTTCGGTAGAGCTTTAAATTAACTGATCATATAATCTTCTCTTAGTATCATATAATCAGTAGTACTTGCTCCCATGGGCGAGTAGTATGTATAGCGGCCGATACCTTTATCATCAAACATTCGACCATTGGCTATTTTAAGCTCTGTGTTTATACAAAAATTTAGCAGAGATCGTCCATATTTGTTAATGACTCCGTCCTCATTACAGCGTTCATTTAAAACATTGATATTATTATCGTAATCTGGAGCGCGGCCAGTTCTACTATTAAAGTCACCACATAACATCATATGGTGACTTTCTGAATATCTAGCCACTTCCTCCTCTAACATAGTAAAATAATCATTTCTTAGACCAACATATGTTTTCTGGTGGTATATAGGCACAGCCGATTTTGATGTTTTTCTGATAGTATTCTGTAGTTATAGATAACCATACCAGATGATCATAGGTCGAGTCTATTCTAGTATGTTTTTTCAAATTTGTTGGCTACTAGTATTCCAATACCACCAGAAGCTCTTGAAGCATTTTTATGTTTAAATGTTCTACTCACATGATGGAACTGATACCCGGGTAATACCAATGTGTAATAATTACTTTTCATTGTTTCTGTTAAAAATATTATATCGTATTCACGAATAAATGCTAAAAGATCAGGATCTGCCATTTTGTTACCTAAGCCATTTATGTTCCATGACAGAACGCGTATTTCACCGAGCTGATCATTTATTACCTCAGTGTTCACGTTTGCTATGTCCTTGTTATGATGGTTGGTATATGAAAGTACTGACCGGTTACTGCATGGTTGTTGAAAACTTCAGCCATAGCCGCAGTCAGTTTTTGTTGTCCCTTATCGTTGAAGTGTATTCCACCACGGCTCAGATGTTGTTTTGTTACGGGTGTGGGCATATAGTCAACATTTTCTCGGAATTTCCGAGAATTAGAAGTGTGTATTGTGTAGAGCGGTCATTTGTTTAGTAAGTTCGTTAATATCCTGTATCGCCTTGTTCGCTTGATCACCAATATCATTTGTCCCGAGATGGATTATTACAGCCTCTGTATCCTCATTTACATATCCTGGTATCGGGTAGTTAAGTGTGCTATTTTCATACCCGAAGTTTTGTATACACATACCGACTCCGGATTTGTCAGTTTTGATTTTAATTGTGTGGCTAATCCACGAATGTTAGAGTCACCTATTACACATTTGTTTTTCATAGTTCTGTCTTGCATGGTTGTGGCGTTGGGAAGCTGAGTTTCTTTCTTGTTATCACTATTATCGCAGCGTTTTTTTGTACATTTGTCGCGCCTATTATTTGCGGTGGTGGTACTATCATGACTATTGTCAGGTTGATTCTCGGTGATCATACTTCTTCTTTGCGGACGTTCATTTTGCTGATGGCTGCTAGTTTTAGGTCTACTACATCTACTACTATCGCTGCCACTATGTCTTCTACTAACGGTGCTACTAGCAGTGCTATTGTTGCTACCACTACTACTACTGCTACTATTGCTGCTACTGATACTGCTGGCATCACTACTAGTACTTCTGTACATCACAGGTCTACATCTTCGTTTGTTTTTACGGTTTCGATGGGCATACTCCCATACACCCACCTCATTACTACTTACACTCTCTTCATTAAAGATTGTAGCATGGCAGGTTTGTTTGTTTTGCTCATCCAGGAATTGTCTTATTTCACTTAGTTCTGTTCGCAGGTTATTTTTTTCTTTTAATAATGTATCTTTTGCTTTTAACAGCTTCACTGATTCTTTTTTGCGCTTTGAGATTTGGCCTCGTAGTGTTTTTAATTCAGATATTAATTTCTTGTTTTTTATTGTTTGTGATTGCAGCTTGTTGTTGCTCTCTCCCAGATTTTGACGCAGTGACACAATCGTTTTTTTAATTTCAGAATTCCCGCATTTCTTTGATTGTTGTTAATGCTGGAGTAGTTGACATCCATATTTGGAGCTAGCTCCTCGGGTGGTGGGGTAGATACGGAGTCCATATTAAAACCAAAGTTTGTCAGGTCATTCAGTAAGTCTTGCTTGTATTTAGAGTTATTTTGATTGACTCGTTTAGGGCGAATTTTTGACACAGTGGGCAGGCTTAAATGGGGGTCCAAGTTCAGGGGTATTAATACAGTAGACTCCTGGATTGAGGACATGTCACTCACGGGTCGAGTCAGGTTGCTAAGGAGGGGGGTGGACGTGCCATGTTGATTTGACATTCTGACCCCTGGTGTATTGCTTAATATTGTTTCGTTGATCACGCATATTGACGGGGATTTAGGGACACCCACAGCTGACCCTCTATGTTCTGGGTACGTTTCGTTTTTCAGTGAATGGACACTGTCGTGTTGATCAATTGTACTAGACATATCAAGACAAAATCCCATGCCAGCCAGAGTTTCGTGTGGGAATTCACATGTTTGTCTCGTTCCATACATGTATAATTTTACAATATCGCCGGCAACGATTGCATCGGCTTCGTTGCGGTCTCGTCTCCTTGGTATAAGGGTCTCCTGGTTTTGTAACCCTTTGGCAAAGAAATCTGCATAATATCTCTCTTTGGCATCAGCAAATATAAATTGTCTATTTTCATCTAATGTTTCTCTATCTAAGCATGCGACCATTTCTTCTATAACATATGGTGCATTTTCACGATCCAAATTGCACAGCAAGTGAAATAGCTAGTTGTCAATATTGCTGATACCAGAGGGGGTATGGTTTTTCGTAAAAAAATAAATTGTTCACAAAATTGGCACAAAAATAGTTTTCTCTGTAAAGTGCGAGAAAAAAATAATTTGTTCATTATTTTATGTGTAAGAAAAAAATAGATTGTTGACAGCCAGCAGATCGTTCCAATCTGCCAGAAATTGCCAAAGAAGGACAAAAAATGTTTTCAAGCTCAGCTCAAACACATGAGCTTTTCTCCAACTTTTGTCGGACAGGAATTTATGGGATTAAACATGTCCTGTAAGAAAAAGTTTGTGACATCTTTGATTAGGGGGGAAAAAGTTGTTTATTGTTTGGAAGAAAAAAAAGTTTGTTTGGGAAGAAAAAACATACCCCCTCCCCCCCCCCTGGTATTAAATGGTCCGCCCTTTACAATTTGTGTACATCATTACTTTTTCATGCAGCCCACCAAGAGACTCAAAATCCATAGATTCGCATTCATTAGCTCTATCACTTCTACATAATATTATAGAGTTGTAGCCTATATATTAAACCTATATATTCACGTAAGATTTGTGAATTTAATATTACGTCCGAAGCATCATAACTTTCATGAATTCGTTTGACACTACTAGTCTAGTAAAAGATTTATTGATGTTTCCCCTTATATTTGTGTTTTTCCTATATACTCCAGTAAAGCATCATCTACCATGCAGTTTGTAGTGTTATTTCTTCCGATATACCCCAAAACAGAATCAATTACAGGGATAACGGTTACTCTGCCATGCTTAACCCTTGCAGTGCGTGGATCGACTTTAGTCGTCAGCATCTGACGTCTGTAGACGTCAGATTCTGACGACTAAAGTCGATCCTCGCTCTGTAAGAATTAAAATATTTATAATGGTCGTAGACCCATACCATAGGTATTCAAATGAACCAGAAAGAGGTAACTAAGATATTTATGGTGATTTCAAATTGAAAAAACAACACTTTGGCCTCCATGGTTTGTACAAAAATAATTCAGCGCTTTAAGGGTTAAAGCTCTGAAAATCCATGAAATCTGGAAACTACCCACCAATCACTCCTACCTCAATTCAATCAGCTAGATAAAATAGGCCACCTAAAAATGGATTATTACGAGAAACGATTTTATTCGTGTTATTAATCATTTTGCATGAAATATAAGAATAGAAACAATTGTTTATATTTTTTTGTGGACATCCCATGTTTTCCTTAAAATTTTGATTATGAAATGTAAATGTCTATATATATATATGTCTATATATATGTTATATTAAGCAATACTATAAAATTACGCATAAATATATAATGACACGTCAATATTTAACTTTAAAAGTTACCATGCTCTTCTTTCAAAAATACACGAAAGTGTCAATATTAATGATAAATTTAACTGTTTATCCTAGGAATACTCGTTCTATTACAACGTTATTATCATGCTAGCCGCGCTGAAAAAAACATTTTCATTTCAATTAAAAAACAACAAACACAATTTTGTTTGAAATTGTATATATTGCAAGTCTTATTAATTCCAATACAAATATACAAAAATAATTATGTTCATCACATCATGCATTGTTCATAGCACACCATGATTGTGTTCAATCACGTGACCATTGTGTTCAACCACATCATGATTGTGTTCAACCAGGTCATGATTAGCGCACCATGATTTGGTTATACGTACCACGATTATGATATCTTACACGATAATCGTGTACACTCACATTTTTGTTTTCCAGCACACAATGATTGTGTCCTCACACCGTATTCAAAGTATTCACGCATGTGCTACTGAAGATTTCAGGGATCTATCTGCAACTCACAAGGAGTGGAAGATAGATTCCTCTAACCCTTTAACCGCCGGTGCCGCATATATTCGAGTTTTCATTTTTTATTAGCACATTTTTAGTACAACCTTTTAAACATGGTTAAGATAAAATGTGCCATCAATCAGCAAAATTTGAAAACAGTTGACCTCCATTTTGTCAAATCTGAATAATTTTCACTCACTTGAAGTTGTGGATCGCGTCAGCGAGACACAACTTCAAGTAGGTGAAAATTCAGATTGAATAATTTGGCGGTTAAAGGGTTAACCACAAGTAGTGAATTATGTGGTTCATCGTTGGATCCAAGTGGTCCTTTGTAAAATATTACTTAGCACTCGTTAAATCCATGACGACAATTTAGTAGCCTTAGTTAGGTCAGTCAATAAATTAACAGCACGAGCTTCTGTATTATATTGAATAACCGTTGTCAGCGATCAATTTGATGTTTTGTTTAGTGATACGAAGTGCATTATGTAAAGCTGCAATTTGCTTTAAACCTTGTCAAATGTTAAGCAGATAATTTCAAACTCTGGGGCTTAAAATGTGTTATTCACCAGGTATTGTAAAATAAGACACTTTAATCCCAGAGATGACCAATTGCATTTTAGTGGTAAGCAAGCATTTACTTCAGCAGTGATTTGAACGAATTAGTTGTCCAAGCTACCATGTCAAAATGCATCAATCAATTATATATCACAATGATCAACAATTATGCTCGTTATTCCCAGTAACACGAGACGCTGAACCAATGTTGGGTTAATGTTGGGCCAGCGTCGCAGACGGTGGGTCAACATTAAACCAGCATTGGTTCAATGTCTCGGGTGTTTAATGGATGAACGTCGTTGTACACCCCATGTGTGCAGGAGCGTATCTATAACGAAATCAAATAGAGGTTCCAACTAAATGAAAACTAGGAGAATAAATATATGGTTGTAATTCACTCTGGTGAGGATGCGGGATGGGTATGAATGCATAATTATTATTATCAGAGGGCTTCAATAATTAAGTTGCGTTTATCAAGAAACGAAGTCACGTGGTACTACTTACAATATGCTGAGTTTAATGACTATCACTTGTTCGATTATTACGAACACATCACTTTATCCAGCTAATTCAATATTATGCCTAGCTTGAGCAGGTTTGAGTTAATAGTATATTTTAGAAGCATGTGACAGTCTTTGAAGTTGGCCATGTGTTTTATTATTTAAATTACAGTTTGTTAATACCGAGTTTAGCCGTATACTGTCAGCATATATTTGATACTCGAATAATTTTTAAAAATAGTCTTTTGTTTAATTTAACGCCCCCCCCCCCCCCGTTACTTTCTGAAAATTGACACTACCATTAAAACTCATTGTATATTTAGATATAAAAAAATAATACACCTCGAGTTGATACACGTTAGTTACGCCTTGTTTACTTATATATATAACTAGTAAACTCCACAAATATACTCTTTATCGCTTCGCAGTAAACGAGCACAATTACGTTGATACAAGACCATGTGCACAGTGGACCAATGCTGGTTAAATGTTGGTACACCGTCTGAGACGCTGGAACAACATTGAACCAACATCCGGCTAGAGGGGTCGCAGTGAGCTACAGACGCAAAACCTATTTGTTTAATGGTTGGGTCAACGTCGCAGACAGCGGCGAGCATCAAGTCAACTGTCTCCCCCTTGGATATGAAAAGATGTATCTGCCACTTTACAAAGCGGCAGATACACATTCTCATATCCAAGGGGACGCTAGGTTGGGTGTTTTGCGTTTGTAGGGTGTTTAATATCGCAGCTTACGTTTTATACACTGGCCGTCATCACGGCTTCAAAAGCACATACCCTCTGAAAATAGGGACTGTTTCGCATATGAAGAGCGTGATTATATTATTCACCATTTCAACGTATCTGCCTGCAAAACGAACAGCTTTCACCGCCATACAGAAAACAGATCATTATTTCTTAACAATCCCCTTATGCTGATTTACAAATAACGATTGTGAGTTCATGTAAGAGTATTTTGTAAACAAAACTATACTCTGTTAAATCACCGAGCCACAAAATCGATACTAACGTGACAGCGTTTTAGAACATATTTATTTTTCGATCGATCCTAAAAAAAATATCACAGGGGACGGAGTAATTCTTAATCGGCTGTTTCAACATCGAGTAAGCGGCGGTGAAAGGTTGCTTTGTTTAACAGGAACAGATCGAACGAAAACAACATGCAGTGATAAATAACAGTTTATACCAGATGAGCACGGCGAGTCCACGTGCTGACTCAACGCTCAACGTGTGTAACAAACATTAACTAAGACAAACAATTAATTCCCTGGATTCATTCAACGAGTAAATAAGTAATGTCTATATACATGAAGCACCTTTAGATTTGTTGATGTATTGTTGAGGTACGATGTCTTAATAATATTACAGAATGAACCAGTGCCACCTGGTGAATGGCACGCCGCGTTATTTACATTCATAACTGGGCCCGTGGTATAACACGGCCAATTGTTCCTAGAACCAAGCTAAACTAGATTAGTATAACATGGATTTTGATGTGTAGAGGGTCACTTCGATCGCAAAAATGCAAAACCTGCTCTTAAAATACAGATTTTTTGTGGCGAAAATCATATTGATCACATTATAGCCAAAGTGGTCATATTAAAGTGTTGACGATCTCACCATATGGACATGTGACGCATGGTGCATACGACCCTATTTAGCATCACTGCACGTGCTGTGGTCCATTGTCAAAGTTTTAACACGTTATTTATAAATCGCTTGTTAAATTTGTAATAGCCTAAAGGTAAATTTTAACCAACGAAGAATAAAAAAACAATGCCGTTTATTCTTAAACGAATAAGGTCATAAATGCAATTACATTTTATCCTTTTAATATTGCTCTATTAGAGTCGAAGAAAAACATTAATTGTCAATAATTGGATCATTTAA
Organism: Flabesymbios commensalis; assembly: GCA_964017125.1. Classification (NCBI taxonomy): domain Eukaryota; kingdom Metazoa; phylum Annelida; class Polychaeta; order Terebellida; family Flabelligeridae; genus Flabesymbios; species Flabesymbios commensalis. The sequence continues at coordinate 40,352,951 of OZ024907.1, forward strand.
ATGATCACCGAAGAACTGACTGTCTACCATGAAAGAGTATGAGGTTGATGTCAATCAGTATATGCAGATGTAGCACAGGTAACAAAAAAACTTGCTTATACATACGTATTTATATATATATATATACATAACATTCTATGTAACATTGATTTATTTAGCACAATATAACAGCGGCTACTCGAGGCGTTGACGCAGTGTTGTTTTAATGTTGGACCGACATCGAAGACGGCGGGCCAACATTAAAACAACATTGGGTTAATGTCTCTGCACGCCAGCACAAAGTAGACAGCACTAAATATAAATATACTGTAAATATGGCTTTACCGGAGTATTCGTGTTGTATATACGGCGGGACTATGATACAATATATAAATACACACTGAATAACAAAACAAATGAGTCAGTGACAGCGAGGTCAATCTGACAGCTAGAACAACAACATGGTACCAGTTTTCCTTTCGTACACAGAAAGACATTGTGACCAGTCAGTATGTAGGTAACACCGGCGCTTCACTTGACTAAACAACAAATGCGATTTAGAATCAAAGGGTGGCAAGAGCCATTTCACATCTTTAAACTGCAAAATGAGAAAATTTGCATACCCCACTTGTAAGTAGCGAGCCGCAACGTCAAGTGGTTGTAAACAAATTATCTTTCAAGAAAATTGAATAAAATACCAGATTTTTTTAAATAGTCTCTTTATAATTTCAAACACTCAAGATTATAGTAAACTGCCAGTGAGCAGTTTAAAGGTCGAGTGACAGGTGACACCCTTTAATCCTAAGATATTGGCTATAATAACAATAACAACGCACAGATTACACATACTCCTGTTTTGGCCTCCTCGTGTGAGCCACTGTATTGTCTGTGTTGGTTGCACCATTGTCCACAGAAGAGGAGGTCTCTTTGCTTTGATCGTACATATTACGGAGTTTAGCCACGCTCCAGCCAATACCTTTACCATGTCCCTCTTGTACCACCTCCTCCACTACTGAGCCTGGATCGCTCTCAGTACTCTGCTGCTCCACCGCACCTAGCATGGTACGCCCTCCAGCAGAACCCTTGGTTGGCTTTTGAGAGGACCTATCGTGTAACACTACTGTTTTGGGCTTTTCAGCGGTACGGGAGTGTGATCTACTGCCTTTATGAGAGCCACTACCCGAGGAGTCTGTGTCTGTTTGTGAAGCACTGTCAAATGATCTGACAATCAGATCTTTAGTGGGATGTACAGGTCGTGACCAACGGCGCTTTCCAGCTACCTCTTCAGTCTTATTGTAAGAGTATATAGTTTGGGAGGATGGGGGGAGTGGCTGAACATTCTTTTCTTTGTCGTACTGTTCAGCCATTTCTTTATGCCAGTCTCTATTCCTCACTGAGCTCACAGCACCTACACTACGTCGGCGCACCTTCAAATCTTGATTTCTTCCTTCTTTCATGTTCTTGTTTTCCTCAAGGACTATACGTTCTGGAGTATGTGATCGTGACCGAGATTGAGCAGTGTCTGTGTTTTGCTTATTTCTGTGATGTTGGTTTTCCTTATTTTCGTGTCCCTTTGTGGTCACTGTGACAAGACGAAATTTGGTACGATTTAGATGGTCGGATGAATCACTCTTGCTGCGGGTTAAATTAGTGGTCCATTCTGTATTGCGATTAGACAATTTGGGATCAGATAATCTATGAACCACTCTCCGCCGCCTCGGATTACGATCATCTTTGGACTCCTTTCGTGTTTGCGATTGAATCCTAAAAGAATTAGGTGGGGTTCCTTCCCGGTTGCGACTAGACTTCAAAACAATACGTTTCTCTTTCGGGACTGAATTAACCTCACTTGGTTGATTATCTAAAACAGGTGCATTTTTGGTAGATACAGCAGTTTTACGATCGTCTGACCGAGCTATATTTTGCTTTTTCGTAGAGTTAACAGGCATCTGGAAAACATATTTGTCTTTATGGAGCGTAATTGCGGGATGCTGAGAATTCTCTTCGAAAGGATCCTCGATTAGAGGTTGATGATGAGGTGAATCTGCAGGTACAGAGTGAGAACGCACCCCCACCGTCACAGGGCTGCCTCGTCTATTCTTTAGTGAAGGTTTTAGAGGCCGTTCAGGAGAAGTCCTGGACGTTTTGTTGCCCTCATTTTTATGTGCTCTTAGCGAGTCTCTGGGTACTAGTCGCACACGAAAGTTCTCTCTAGAAGACGGCCTACTCTGTGGACCAGGTTGTGAGTTAGTGTTTCTAGTAGACGTTGAGTTATCTGCTGTGACATTAGTGGGGCTACTTCTGGCAGCAGCACGGTGCTTATCGTATGAGGGAGGTAGTGTCTTTGTCGTGTCCTGTGACAATGATGAGGATTCTTTAATGGCCTTTGCACGTTGGCAAGCTAACTCATACGAGGGTAGATTGACCCTGTTAGCATTGTCTTTTGATGCTTTATTGCCACAAAATGCATCTGCCTGCTCTTCGTAGATGCGCAATGACTCTTGATAAAGTTTCTTAGCCCTAGCACTATTTGTGGTCTGTTCAACGATATCCTGTGAAGTTATATCCAGGTCAAAACCAGCCAGCTGACTGTTTAATTGAGATTTACGTTGCATTGCTTCCTGATAAGTTGGGGGCTGATTCCTTTTGAATACAACTGGCTCTTCGCCTGCGAATTGATTAAGTAAACTAGTATCACTTGACGATTTCTCCAGGGAAATTGCCTTTCTCATTTCGATATATGACGGTCGTTTTTCTGCAAAAGAATCACTTCTATTGCCAAGAACGATCGGGCGTTGCTTAGCTAATATAAGTCGCCTAGCAGCTGGACCTACAATCTGCTGCCGTTGAGACACGTTTGGTTGTTGCTCCTTAAATTGCGCAACAACGGCTTCCAACTCCTCTTCAGGCATGCTACGTCTGTGTAGTGACCCTCGTAGCTGAGCTGGGTGTATATCTACACCCTGTGCAGTAAGTCCAACACGCTGCATTTTATCATCAGCGAATGCTTGTCTTAAGATCACTTGAGGAGGTGGTGATCTACGTCCAGACCTACGCTGACTTTGACTAGAATGAGAGCTTTGGGGACTGCCAGTGTCTGGAGACGAGCAATCCCTAGTGTCAGGGAGTGAGGCAGATTTGATATTTACAACGAGACCAGATCTGCTACCAGCAGGGCCTTTAGTCCTTGTGTCTGTGTGTAAAGTATGGCCTGCAAAGTCAGATTTCTTGGGAAGTTGTGGGGAGGTGGACAGTTGTGGAGACGAACCATGAAATGGGGCCGTAACGTCCGTTACATCTGGAGACATTTCGCCGGGTTGAATGATGGGGAACATGGGGCTTTCACTCCTACTGGAACCACTATGTTTGAATTGAGCCCGTAAGTCAGCACCTGTTTGACTTACCGCTTTCACTTTTGATGTGTCCGAGGGCGCAGTAACTCTGGTGTCACTACCAGGTATGTTACTACCGTTAACGTTTTTAGGGTCTGTGTGTTGCGAACTGTTTTTGGTGGAGAAAGATGAAGCCTTTGGTGGAGGTTTGTCCACACGGCTTTTAATGTTATGCATGCCACTGCTTGTGCTCCCTTCCGCTAGAAAATGGTGCTTCTCATGAGAAGGGCTACACATGGGAGACAAAGTGGCAGCATCTTCACTGATAAATAATGTCGCACCACTAGGAGACTTCTTTAGAATTCCCAAGTCAATGTTAGAATGTCTGTTTTTGAAATCACGAAAATCTTCCCTAGAGTTAGCTAACTCTGCTTCAGAGGTTTCAGTGTACTCATCAAGGCTGCCCAAGGAGTCCACCGATACCCTATCGTTGCAGTGTGTAGCTCCCATATTTTGGGATGATGCACTGTGGCGCAGCATTTGTGCACCCCCACTGCTGCTGAAACCTTGATCTTCAAAGCTTTGAATGCCAGAATCACGCGAAACATGGAACTCGTGGCTTCGCCTTTTAGCTCTTGGAGGAGGAACAGGAAGAGAAGACGCCACTCCACCCAGCGCGTCGTAGCTACGACTCATCGCACCAGGGTCGGCAGAGGGCTTCTGTTCATCAAACTGTGAGATGCTGCGATTCACATTCTGTTTACGGGCTATTGTTATTCCAACAATGGCTTGTTCACCAGAGGGGTCCTCCTCAAACAGATGAGTTTCACTGAGACCTGAATCACGGCTCAGGTTGGTGGTGGATGTGTGGTTCTTGTCCAATCCTAACGTCTCGATACCATAGAGATCACGGTCCAAGCTGTCCAGAGAGGAGTCATCACGACGACCTCCACCGTTACCTGTAACATCCAAACAATCAGTCATAATAGCACAATACACAATACATAGCAGCTCTAGCTTCTTTAATTTTTTCACTGAAGCCTAATTTATAAATATAGTCCTATACAGTACATTCGTCAAAAGTAAGCTAGTAGAGTTGATACGAAAAATAGACAAAAAAGCCAAGTGTTTCTTATGCTTAAGCAATTTATATCGGAATGTAGCCAACCGCGCATGAGATGCACATATGTACTTATCGTCCCTTTGGATATGAGAGGGTGTATCTGCCACTAAAGTGGATATGAGAGGGTGTATCTGCCACTAAAGTGGCAGATACACCCTCTCATATCCAAGGGGACGTCATGTTGTTTTCTAGATGGATTAATGTACATACCGCTATGATCGGGTAAGCTGAGAAGACTGGGTACACTGTCAGAGTCAGTGGAGGAGTCTTGGCGAGGCTTAGGAGGCACAGGCTCCCCGAACAGCTCCAAGCATTCATTGCCGAACACTTCTGCAGCGTGCTCAATGAGGAACTTAATACAGATGGGAACCTTGGCCAAGGTGTCTGGTTGGATTGAGGAGCCACCGTGATGTTGGGGCCACAGCAGACTCTGTCCCACACACACAGACAGATTATAAGCGTTCATATTGTTCACTTGGCTGTTCTGGTCTATGTAATACAACACACACATGACGTGACCCAACACGTTTTGATGAGCGACTGGGAGCTGCTCGAAAAGTCTGCAAAGAAAAATGGAAAGTTACCCATGATGCATTATAAAATCAAGCATAAAATAACTAACACTGCTTATTCATGCAGTTGTAAGTTTATATTCTGGAATTGTACAGTAAGTCCACAAAACTATCAGGCCACACTTAAAGAGTATTCCATCGTCTATGTACTGGAAGCTGATGAGCAATGATACTAAAATTATTTCCAATTAGCTTTGCCAAAGAAATAAATTTCAAAATTGTGTAATTATCACATGTTAATATTAGACAGGTTATAGGAGTTATTAGCTGAGTTTGTCATCACCAGTCAGGACCACTTACTCTCTCAGTCGACTAATACACTGTCTTGTGTCTGTTGTGTCCATCGCGTTCATCCAAGCCTCGTATAAATCACAACGAAAAACGGAATCCGGCAAACTCCTCATAAAATCCTGATAAAAAACAAAGCATTATTATATTTGGCTTAAATATGACATTTTTAGAGTTAGAAACTATTTTATAAAATGTAACGTGAAATTTGATAGCGAAGGGAATGCCTACCCATAAAACATTTGCATAACATTTGTACAACGTCGGCCCAACGTATTCGACGTTGGTCCAACATTGTACAGATGTTAAACAAATGCTTTGTGTTTACTGGGTAGGGGAATGCCAGTTACAATTACCTTGATTATGGCTGCGGCCACAAACACTGGCACATCATCCACCCGGATTTCCTCCCCTTGATCCAGAAGCTCTCGGACCTCTCTGCAGCGCTTCACATTGGCAGATTTTCGAAAAATTCCCGGTATATATGGACCCTTGTTAAACAAGAGGTAAAGTAACTCCTGCAAATAAAACGTGGTAAAAATTAAAAAAAAGTGTCATTTATAACAGAAACCTTGCAATCAAACGCTCATATCTGCACACATTAAGCCGGAGATATGACCGTTTCATTCCTAGGTGATCATATTCAATAATATTGTAATCAAATGGTGTTTCGATTATTATAAATGTGGCATGCTCCCCAAAGAAAGGGTACAATTACCAACAATAAATGGTAGGGAGCGGATATATTCACACACTATCCTTTCAAATGCCACGGTATATCTCACATAGGTATTTGTGGTTAGCTCAGAAATTAACCACAACAATTTATTTTTAAACTAAACAGGACGGCAGAAGACATCACACGATAAAGTATGTTAATTTTCTAGCCATTAGGTAAATAATAGGATCGATGCCAAAACATAGGTTTTCAATGTAATGAGAAACAATCGTTGACGTGCAAACGAAATAACACTTGGAATAAATGAATATTTCATTTTCAAAGACACATTAGGCGCTGGTGACTACGAAGAACGGTATGCACCAGTTGACATTGCCAGTTCAATCGAACCCGGGTAGAATGTTCAGGCTCACGTTCATGTTCAGGTCACAGTGTTCATTTAGCCAAAACTGTCAGTGACAAAGGTTGCTCTACCAACCAAGACATCATGTCACCCTTGTAAATCAATCTTCACAACCCTTTACCAGCACCAGAGTTCTTTTGGTAACCCAGCAAACGCAAAACTTTTGCATAACATTTGTACATTGTTGGACCAGCGTCGAAGACGCTGGGCCGACGTTGTACAAATGTTTTGTGTTTGTTAGGGATGGATTTAAAAGTTAGATTCACGCACATACGCGGAATGTATAATTTCTGACATCAAAAACCTTTACTCCCGCATCAAGTGAGTCGGTGTTTCAGGCCTAGGGGGATACGGGTGAAAATTGTAATTTCAACATTTCAGCACCCACAAGCATTATAAGGTAACTAACACACATTACTATTGATTGGCATCACCTATGACAAACCGATGACCGATTTATTCAAATCGCCATACAAATTACCATTGAATTTTTAGCCTGCATGAATAATGATCCGAGTTGGTATTGTAAAGTTTCGAAACCCCCTAGAGCAACTGGGCTGTGACAAGTGTCTGGAGAAACGGGCTCAACTTCAGGTCACTGCGTCAGGTCAGTGTTGAATAGGAAAAAAATATTGAATGAAACGTTTGCGTGGTTTTCCCAGATAAAGTGGCCACCCGAAGAGTTTACCGAGGTTAGCGGGGGTCACTAAACGCGTGTGTGAAGTAACGCGTGCTATTTCTAACTTCTCACTGACATGATTAAGAAAATGATCTAACCTAAGCTGGACAATAATTATATCAATATTTACCATGATGGGTTTGGGAGGTTGACCATCTGGACACAGGTCACTTAGACAGTGACCAAACAGCTTTCCCGCCGGACCAGAAGACTTCTTTTTGAACAGGTTTAACAATGGTGACCTCTTCGTCTTGCGACTCTTCCTTCCTTCATCTATTAGTTAAAAACACAAAAAAATATGTCGTTAGATCCCATTCAGTAAAACTTTGTTGCTATGAACTCAAATTATAAATCCATGTTGTAATACATTAATATAGCTTGTATTCCCAACTTCAGTCGTGGCACATCAAATACATGTAGGGGTAGATGACAAACACACTGCAAAAAAATGATACGTTTAATTTTCTAACCAATGAAACAGGTGTCAATTATTCCTATATTTAAATCGTCACTTAACGTCAACTGGTGTGAAAGTTCTCCATCCACGTGTGAACATTTGGCGTTATTTATTCCTCTTAAACGGACTAAACTCCTTACCGTCCGGTACCATAGTACACTATGCATCAATCTCTGACAGTGTGGACTGTCCTTCAGCCATCTACTAACTGAATGCTAACCAGTCCTGGCTGTGGTAAACGACATGGTTGACCCACTTTGACTATCCTTATCATTTTGTATCCGGCTGAAAACATTGTGATTTTGTTTACAATCCCAGTATTGTAAAATGCGGTGAGGCTTAAGTCGCAGTTCCGCGTACGAGATGAATAAAGAGTGACAGATTGGGCCCGGACTGAATCAATGCTGGTCCAACATCTACAACGTTGACCCAGCATTGAGACAGTGCTGGGATGTGTCTGTTATAAATATCACCACACACGAGGAATTCTTTGATTTTGTCTATTTAGTGGTGATGTTTATGTAGACCCTGTCCATGATCAATCACACGTAGACTACTTCATGTCCGCTCCTTACTACTTCAGTGCGACCTGTCCACCCACGCTTGTGATAATACTCAAAAGGCATAGATACCATAAGTACTCCTAGTAAATTACGATACTGATAAAAGCCTTTGTTCTAAGTATCGATATGTTATTGGGTTACCATTGCAGTTGATTTCATTTTGAAAAGTCTTGGAACAAAATGATATGTAACGCTTTTATAGGCTTAGCCAGAGACATCTACTTAGAAGGTGCTATATTTCCGACATTCTTCGATATTATGATTACCACATCTTTGAACTGAATGCCAAATTCAGACCTGCTCGTGTGCAAAGGGCGCACAAGTTGAAAACAAATTATTTATCGCGTGAATCATGTTGGCTGTAGGCTAAAGTACAAAAAAGCAAGTAAGTGCACATTCTTTCACTATTTCCACTGTCATATCAGATAAGAGAGAGCCGTCTCTCATTCGAAAAAAAAACATTCGTCGGTCAAGCATTGGTTCAATGCTGGTTCAACTTCTACGGACGTTGAACCAGTCTTCAGCCAATGCTTAATCCAGTTAGCTGGGTTCGAGTCTCAATGAGACCAAAGTTGAGCATCTACTACTAACCACAGGGGTATGTCACCCCCTGCTATGTCACCCCCTGCAGACCACAACAAACGAATTCCATGAAACCCACCCGGATAACACAAACGTGGTCTTTCTGGGTTGAAACTACTCATCCCAAACCGCCAGTAAACCGCCAAAATATGCGGTTATATGGGAGTGTGCCCTAAATGATAACCACATATCTTAATGTAGGGTAATGTTGTTGTTGGACATCGATTTTTACGTTTCTTGTCTGCAGGTCTGTAGTCAGAGAGAGAAGATCAACTCAAAATTTGAAAGAGTTGTTGGTGGTTTATTCTGATGAGGCCATGCATGACCAGCGGTCCTCTGGGGTCAAGTTACTCACGTGGTAACAGATTGCCTTAGAAAATAGGAGCATGTTCAGCAAATCGTCATTGAAGGTTGTCGTCCAAATTAACATATCCTTTTGACAACGCTAAGTGAAAAATCGCATTTCAAAGCTGGGGTAACAGTTTTTGACGTTAATGATTTGACTGTGTGATGAACGCGATAAAGAAGTGAACTTTAGGACGTGTCTGTCATGACCTATAGAGAACTCCATACCAAGTCACAGAGAGGATTATGTCTAACTATATATGCTATATCGATTTGCATTTCGCATTTTGACTTTGATTTCATATTCAGAAAACAAACATTTTTAAATTATCCACGATAATTTATTCATTTATTTGTATGCCTATATATTATTATCCGCAACAAGAAATACAAATTGATGTATACAGCGAAAAATGTTGATCCTTTTACAATCTCAAGATCCATCATTTTAGATCAGCACAGCTAGCACGTTGTGCAATATCTCCTTGGCCAAATTACTATCAACAATTCTATATATCATTGACTCATAAATTAGGCCTATTTAAAGGAAATATGGATTCACACCTACGACCACTATCTACATCTGTCGGGTCAATTCCCACACTTTTGACCGCAACCAATGTGGATTACGTGCCTATCAAGTGTTGACACTGCCTGGAAGACTATCAGGCCTATTGTCAGCCGATCCCACTGACCAACGGACGCTGGACAAGCGCTGGATCAATGACGGGGCAACGTCGGAGACGTTGACCCGGCATTGATCCAGCGTTTGGATGGCGTGTGGTTTGTTTGGAGGACCTCTGCACTCTAGCCTCAACAAACTACGACTGGTGTACCGTGTAGGATGGTGGCAGGTGAAGGTTGCCAAACAACGTCAACAAAGTCCCTGTGTTCATTATATCAACACAGAAACACGTACTTTTACTTTGACGGTAATATCACGCTGGACTCCGCTGTGACGTCATCATCAAATCACCCAGCAAACACGAGACATTAGCATGATTAAGCCACTGTTGGATCAATGTTGGGCCAAAGTCGCAGCCGGTGGAACAACATTAAACCAACAATGGCTTAATATCTCGTGTTTGCTGGGCAGCCATATAGCAGACGACATTATCTGTGTAATTCAAGGATTGCCAGCGCGAAATAATTGGATTTTTTTAAAATGTATGATGCCATTCAGTTTTGGACCTTAGTTTATATATATTATGTCTTTATGACCAGAGTTATCTGTCAGAAAATACTCCACAAATGATGGAAATTGCTAGCCATGGTGTTCTTGGTGTGAATTACTAGATATAATTTGTCACAATGGTTTAAAGATACAGAGACCATAATTATAAGAATAAAAAACCGCTTCCGAAACCACACAAATTATATAATGCCAACTATTTCACATCTTCTCATAAATTCGTAAAAATGTCAAATGCTTTTCAGAAATTGAAATGAAAAGTTATTCTGGGTACTAAAACCATATGTTCGATTCTGTGAATGCAATTGTGATATAGACTGAAAGGACTAATGCCAAATTGGCAGCAAAAGTGAGCTGAACTGGAGAAATAGCGAGTGTTATTGTACGACTATGTAAAGGTAGGCTATGTAAATGGCCATAACACTGCAATGTCGTCTGCTTCACTGATCAATGCACCCTTTAACTTCTAAACACGTAGATGTGTTGGTCCAATATAGTATTTAACTCTACATTGTTTGTGTGAATGATTACAGAGGTTCAATATTATTGTGCTAACCAACCGACATTTCTTTTTTTTCTTGGATATTTTTATATGAACTGTTTGTCTGTATCCCAGGAAACACGAGACATAGATGCGTTGTTGGGTCAATGTTGAGCCACCGTCTGCGACGCTGGCCCAACACTGACCCAGCATCGGATCCATGTCTCATGTTTGCAGTGATTGCAATCCACAATAAGCTGATGTTATCCCACAATAAGCTATGTTATTCCGTTATATTTTCGGTGCACCCGGGTATCTAACATTTTATGTTATGTGTAGTTGGGGGGTCTGGATTAAGCTACTACACTCAAAAAGGTTCGCGTGGGGTCTTTATTATACGACAAAATACAGAAAGACTCCACGGGAACGTGCTCCATTTTTACGTTGAGAACTACATGTAACGTCCGCCCATTGTATGCCATGATGTTCATCTTTAGAAGAGAGTTCTGGTTTTAAAGAGGGAAACACAAAATCTAAAAGATGTATAGTAATATAGCTGTATGGCTACTGATTTATTGAGATAAGTATGCCAGACACGGTTCATAGTTCATACAATCAAACTGATCAAGGTCATGAAAAACCTACAGTTGTTCACGTATTCAACAGCTCTGAGGAGGAATATAAAAAACCTCAAAAAAAATTGAGCGGTAAATAGGTCAAATAAAATCCACCATGATCAACAACAACAACAGGCACGTACGTGAAAGCTAGACGTTCAACATCGCAATGAGAAAAATAGACAACTTTACTTTTGACTTGTTCAGCTTACACAATCGACCAACTTATATATAATTATGTCAAATGGCATTGTTGTTGGTGGGGGAGGTGTTAAAATTAGTAACGAATTGATTTTTTCATCCTATTTCAGTCTAGTATAGGGTTTATTATAAATATTTCAAATGATGAAGAACTGTTAATGTTCCTGAATAGATTACACGCGCCTCAGTGGTTTCTGTGTGCACGTACATGGAAGGCAACCAAGTGTGCTCTCGCCTTTCACCAGAACGCTGAACCAGCCAATAGATTCCTTGGCTGAATCAATGACGCAGTTTGTGTACAAATAATACAATGAGCACAGAGTATTTGGCAAGATAAATGGTCATAATCATCAGAAGGAAATATTGGAAGACACGGTTGACACGCGAATTAAATATAATAATTCGATGCAGGTATCATTGATGCAAAGAGAGCCGCTTTAGAATTATTGTTGCATTGATGATCGTGTTCCCATCGTGATTTTTCAAAAACAGTCCTTGCTTGTGATACGCGGAAATTATTAGTTTTCTTCATACTCAACTCATTTCATCAGCTTCTTGACCAGCATTGAATGAACGGTGGGACAACGTCAGAGACGTAGCCCCACCATTTACCCAGCGATGTAGCAAAGCTGGAACCTAGCAAACACAAAACATTTGTTTAACATTTGTACAACGTCGGCCCAACGTCGTTGTACAGACATTGCACAAATGTTATTCAAATGTTTTGTGTTCACTGGGAATGGGTTGTAAGGCAATGTTTGCCACATGTAGTGATGTGTGTAACAATGCCTTAGGCTGTGGGGCAGACGACCTTGTGGTCTTTCAAGTCAGAAGAGAGAGAGTGGTGAAAATGATATCTGTAGAAACTCATTTTCATAAAGGTAGTAAAAGGCTGGAACGCTACAGGCGTATTGACAACAAACCGACAAATGCAATACAAGTAATGTGTATTTGTGTGTGTGTTCGTCCACCTGAATGGGAACGACGCGCAGTAGTCTAACCAAGTTATTACTTTCAGATAAAGTTAAGTTATGATAATACTATTCGGATATATATCGAGTCAGTAGACGCTCTTCCGCGTTGAACAAAAGGTCAAAAAACATCTAGGCAGCAAATTCTAGAAATACTAGTAATTTGTCCATAACTGATATGAATTGTGGAAAGGTCACAAAAATACCGAATGAAATAAAGTTACAATCGTTGACATACTCATTGACTTGTGATGGAAATCACATCGTTGTGACAAGCAAATAAGGTAGGTTTACGCAGGACCCGAGATAATTGACAATTCACAGGATGACTCATGAGATCATGGTACTTCTCGGCGACATTTAACCGTGCAATAGCGTGTGGCGCTAATTAATAACCGTGCTATAATCAAGCTGCCTGTCGGAATGCACACACTCGTCGCCAGCGGCACGCCGATTAAAAGCCCAGACGACTGTAGAAAATTGCTGATTAATTAGCTGTAAAAGTGAGCCAAGAAATTATTTGTCAACTTTCGTGGCAAATTGCTTGGTACGCCTCTTATTGTGTCTGGATATGTTACTACACTGTCGTATTTAAAGTCCGTGTCGCCCTGAAAAATACGTGTTTAATAATGCTCCAGCGTACATCTGTGTCGTGTGAGATATCATTACAATATAGGTTTGGTGGTTTACTACAAAAAAATAAAATGCGGAACATCAAGTTTGATTATCGAAAAAACACCCATAAATTTTGGATGACGCCAATCATAATCATCAAATCTTTAAATGCGCAAATCTAAGATGACCATAGTCAGATTCACATTAAACTCATCAACCAGAGTGAATGAATTTCGCGGATTCCTCGGTCAATTCTCAACCAATTTTCATAAAATCATACACACACTATTTTCCATTCACGTCGCGACTACCTTGACAATTTCGCGAAGTTTGATAAGTATTTCAAAAGTTGAACTATTTGACACGTAATGAAATTCTCAGACAAAGCTAATGGGTTTATAGAGGGCGACATTTGATTTGATGTACTACATGTTAAATGGACTAACTTTTAAACCATGCAATAGTTTTCTGAAAAAAATTACCATGCTTATCAACACATCATTGTTTTCGAAATCAGCAAATATAATTATTTTTCACCTGTTTGAAATTCAAGCACATCAAGCATTGTATCTGCTAGTTTGTATTACATCAAGGGTAAAAAGGTGCAGGCCTATGTATGTGGTATGTATGATAAACTAAGTCCACCTATGTACGAAATTATGTCACAGCCCGATGTATCTTACAATGTGTACACATGCTACAAATATCTCAGTAAACACATACTTTTGCACAACTGCAAAACACGTACCTCAGACAACACAATTGTCCAGTTGCCAACAAAAAGACGTGGCTGTGATTTACCAGTAATTATAATGTCGGGTCACACCGCACGGTTCTGACCTGTCTATAGTAGCAGAAGATGAGTCAGAAGATATTGCAGTTTCTCTAGAGCATAATTTCATAATTCTGGAGAAATGGGGTCGCAAAAAATATACAAAACGGAAGACATTTCACATTTACCGTCATCGTTCAACGAGAAGATGAATATTTTAAGTGGCCATTGTGGTATTTTGTTACCCGCATATAAACAAAGTGAAAATCTGAATTATATTTCCATAAGTATATAGTTAAACCTAGTATTATAGATGTAACGGTTAAGCCCTGATTACTTTGTTCATAGAAGTGTATCAACCTAATGAAGTTAGGCTTTAATAAAAACATGGCCAACTAAAATATTGCTGACAATGGTACATTTAACTCAGGAATCAAGATTTATCTTAGTTATACAGTCAACATGGTCAACACCATAAAACTTCAGCTACCATATGGGATTCAAAATATACCTCATACTCTGCATGTATTGAAACAATCTATAGCAAGTGTAGAGCCACAGTCCCAGACGGTTGCCCAACACTGGTTCAAGGTTACTAATGTTAATGTTACTATATATATATTATAGTATACTAGCAGCTGGCTGTATGACATAGGTAAAGAAAGTATGCGGCATTGTGACTGTACAGGTATATGATACATAGATAAGCTGTACATGTTTTATCGCTGTGTCACATAATCGTGCTCTGACGGAATGCCATTTAGTGTAGTTTAACTGCTACATTCATGCTGCATGAAAGATATTATCACGTAAGTGAGTGAATGAATTCCAGTGTGAATGGTTTGGTGCTTTTGCGTGTGTCACACTGTAGAAATCGTCATTGGCGATATGAAATTATTCATACCATTTCAAGGGAGGCTCGAACACAAACACAAAAACCCGGTAGTATGTACCTTGGTACAGCATTGAGCCAATGTGTAGCGTTTGTTACGCATGTGCTCACGACGTTTCATATGGAGCTACAGTTCCCATTGAAAAAATCCAGCAGACACAAGACGTTGAAACAATGTTGGTTTAACGTTTGTCCAACGTCGTAGACGGTGGACCAACGTTAAACCAACATTGTTTCAACGTCTTGTGTCTGCTGGGAATGTAATTAATTCCAGTTATAGAGTACTCAACATCTATGATTATTTCTACACGCATGTAACATTTATTTAATAAAGTATCAGTTACTATCCCTATTAACTGTATAATGAGGGTTTGATCATATGATAATGAGTAAAAAGTGTACAGACCATGTTGTTTAATTAGTATACTGAGAAACCTAGTGGTTCATCAGTGTGCAATGACTAACTGTGAACGAGGGCACACATCTCGCCGAAAATAGCAGGTATAAGCAACAAGATGACAGCTCTGGGTATAACTAATTACTCCTAATCTGATAAGATATTGTCTGCAGACCCAGAGTGCACAGGAAATAAAAACTGACCAGAAAATCGATGATCGTGAGAAATATCGGATATCTGATCGTAACAAGGAAAGACCCAACCATAAAATAACCGCATGTCCTTATATGCAGATATGAAAATGTATCAATATTTCGAGAAGAAAGAGAAAGTTGTCCTATGACTGTTTTAATAGTTATAAGGCTGTGTTAATTCAAAAAAAAACCATGCTCATAGATAATTTGATAGGATAACATGTTAAGGTGTAAGATATCATCACTTATGTCAGCGAAAGAGACCTAATCACGCAATTTAAAATATATTGCAATAAAACAGTATGTATATCAGGTTAAACTAGAGTTTTAAATGGGATGTAAATGCGCCATATCACGCAACCCTTTGATGTCATAAGTATAATCATTTCATCGTTACTGTGGTCTAAATGTAACCTATTGATGTGAATATTTGCTGTACATGTATATACATACAGCACAGAGGCTGGTTTGCACGTCATATGGGCGTCATAGGCGGTCCCTAGTGACAAGGGTAAAGCTACATGTCTGCAATGTTATGCAGTTGGCATACCCAACCCAACTTTATTATATCTTGTGACAACACAATACAAACGTTAATAATTGCATCCACACAGGGACACCCAAGTGATGTTCCTGTATGAGAATTACACATCATTTACCCACTCTCACATGCAGATATCGTACATGTAAGACTATTTTGGCCTAGTTTTTCATACCAAACCCAGCGGGATGGGTGTTTTCGCTTTAAAGTCACAGCACGGTAACCATTCTGAGTGGCAACAATGTCTTACTTATTTACATAGTTCATTGTGCATGTTGTATGGCAGGGCGAATGAGTCACAAGCGGTGATACTATTAAAATTACTCATACCTTGTTATGAAACCTACTTATAGCGGATCCCTATGAAATTCAAAGATTATAACATGAGGCATGTTTTTTTCAGCTGAATTGATGTTTTGGCCTAGGTTTTGTCTCGTACAAATAAGACTGAAAACTGAAACAATGTTGTTTTAATGTTGGTCCGACGTCTCCGACACTGACCTAACAATAAAACAACATGATGACAGTCACAGCTCCATGTGGTGTGTTCCCATATTACCCCGGATTGGACAGAACAAATCATCACAGCCAGTCACTCACTAACAAAACGTGAGATACCGTTATTGAAATCAACTGACATAAATATAGAATTAAACTAATACAATCGGTACTAGTACTGAAAAAGTACTACAATACGAAATTAAAATCCCTGTTTACATTCAACATAATCATATTAATACTGGATATTTAGTCTTCAATATGAACTTGACACGACCAAACCAGAAACCAATGATCGAAATAGCGAAATAATATTAGAGATTAAAAGTAAAGAAGTTGTACTCACCAACACTGATTTTAGAAGGTGTTTTCTGGTTGT
Source organism: Flabesymbios commensalis (assembly GCA_964017125.1). Lineage (NCBI taxonomy): Eukaryota > Metazoa > Annelida > Polychaeta > Terebellida > Flabelligeridae > Flabesymbios > Flabesymbios commensalis. The sequence goes on from OZ024907.1 coordinate 40,369,703, forward strand.
TCTGTCGCAGTATGAACTGACAATGTGCGGCCTGGTCCCCCTCACCACTGAGCAGCTCTGCCGGGAAGAAAGCGTCATCAAAGCTTGTGGAGAATCCTGCGGCCTGACCTCCTCCCGCCACATCCCGCAAATGGGACATCTTGATGGAGTAGGGATGCTCATGACCTGTGGGAAGAGATCCACTGGGTGTACAGGGAGACTCAGACCGAGAGTTACATTCAGACAGGGTGGGCGAGTAAGAGTGGACGACGGGGATGTTAAGAGACTTGGATCGCCGGAGTACCGGCTTCCGCCTGCCAAACACCATGCTGGTGGCGGGACTTCCTGATCCCGCTGGCTCATCTGTGCTCATCCATACGGATCAGAACCAGTCAACAAGCCATCATCTAAACCCACATCTTTATTCTCAATTAGAATCTCTTGAGTGGGATGCCCAGTTCACAGCAGCTTTACAATTTCCTCGTGTTCGCTAATCCAATGCCAATAATCACTATGCCCTCGATGTATGTATATGTCTCCCTGTGGATAGAATCAGTGATACCGCTGTGCTGGCCTTTGACCCCAGGTGTGGCCACTGTTCCAACACAAATACGGTGGACGTCAGATTTCACGGGCAGGATCAGATCCTATGGTTCAAATGATATGGGGCTGGTCAGCATAGGAGCTCAGCAAATACGCGCCTAACGATGTGTATACTACACAAGTAGACCTCAACAACTAGCGCACACTCACACCACACAAACACACGGCAATGACACGGAAACGCTTGGCTGACTGGCCAGTCCACGTGATACTGGCAGGGGCAAGTCACCGGGGTTCATTGCCATACCTGGCGAGGGGGGTGTTCATAGAATAGCTAGTTGGTGGAGGTGGTGGTGGAGGGGTGATGATACTTGCTCATTGACACTCTGCCCCTCTGGTCCGCTGGTTTCCACCTAGCGGTTCCCAGCAAACACGAGATGTTAAACCAATAATGGGTTAATGTTGGTACGACGTCGGAGACGGCGGGCCAACATTAACCCAATATTGAATTAACATCTCTGGTCCGCTGGTTCATACGACCCCATACGCAGAGCGTATCAGGTCGTATAAACAGCTCAGTCGTAATGCCTGAGTAACACCGACACTCATCACTTTGAGGTTGTCATTTGACCAACCTTGGAAACGTCACGAGTTCAAGTCCTCAATATGGAAATGTCCACTCCATTGTCACCTCGCATATTTATGTGAGCATCAGTTTGTTTGCATCACCTGACATTAATAAATTATCAGAATACTTGTGTTATTCAGTGTCATCGGTGACAACTATAGGCTAAACAGGCCTAGAGTAGATACACCGCCTGACGCGATGAGATCATGGATTGCGCATCAGGATGTGACGCAGAAACATAGAAATTACATCAGAATTTTTTAATGAAACAATAAAATGATGATTGAGCGGAATGTGCGAGAGGGTTGACTAATTATTATTCTATGTAAAATGGAGATGTCACTTGGTGTACTGTCGTCCAGCTTCCCCCTGTGAACTGTCAAATTAGAAATAATCACCACTTAAAAACGCGTGCATTAAGTCCCCCTAATCACAATCCTCAGGCAAATTACCGGATGTCTATCTTGGCAGGCGGTTATGTCAGCAGCGGCTACAGCGAGTAGATTTAACATAATCTGTCCGGTACTTTAAGTATACGTGTATACTGCTTACCTTTGAAGTAAGCAGATACTGCCTTTTGGCTTTGCAGTATAAGTCGCGACCAGACAAGCTGAACATATTACACCGAACACTGGACATTACAACACGCTCACACTCTGTGCTGGTTTAACGCTGGGCCAGCGTCGTAGACTCTGGGCCAACGTTAAACCTGCACAGATAGAGTGAATGTGCTGTGATTGTCGGGATATGTTAGGTCGTTCTACTGTGTATTGTAGTACTACCCGGGGGTCTCCACGAACGAGGCTTTTATGATTCGAATGCGTTTTTGACAAACGCCACAACAAGCCCCTGGCAGTCTGTGTTTTGTGTCTGAATCCACGCTGCCACTGACAAAGTGACAGACGCACAAGCTGCCTCAATGTTGGCCAATTGCTTGCGACGCCGATCCAAAGTTTGGCCAGTATCTGGGATCGGCACACATTCAGACATACATACAGACAGGCGAAAATCACTTCAGGCAGAATGAAATTAAATGCGCCGGTGGAACAACTTATTTCCTTGTTACATGGGTCGGGAATAATTATTAGTGATGCATCAATCAATCAATCAATCAATCAATCAATCAATCAATCAATCAATCAATCAATCAATCAATCAATCAATCAATCAATCAATCAATCAATCAATCAATCAATCAATCAATCAATCAATCAATCAATCAATCAATCAATCAATCATCAACTATCCAATATGGAGTGTAATGAACAATGTAAAAAGCACTGATTAAGAGCAAACTGTACCTAAACCACAGAATCTAGTGATAGAAATGTTATTGTTAGTGGAAGTCGGTTTTACTTGTTCATGTGGTGGAAAGGCACTGACTGCCTCTGGCATGTCACAATGTAATTGTCCCCAAATAGGACATCCCTGCAAGTGTAAGACATTAAGCCATTGCTGAGTGAACGTTTACCACGTTGTCCCAGCATTCATCAGTAATTGGGACAGTGTAACACGTTGTATATCATATGGGGATGTTGTCTGCCTTACACCTGATCAAACACTTGTTACAAACATGGCCGCCCTCCACTGAATGACATCACAGAAACATGGCCATGTAATTCACAACTATTTGACTTGGGATCGCTCGCCACGATTAAACACAATCCTCACGAAGAAACAGCACGAGAATGTAGTGTTTTAATATAAGGTTATTTGAATAGTTCACTTTCAAGAAGTATACATCTGCTATTATTGTCGGGTACACCGTGGTACAGAATGGGTTGTTCATTATTTCACAGCTACACTTGAGGCAGCATCTTCACACACAGCTTGTAAAGTAAGATGCTGAGGTAGAATACAAGAGTACGCCCCCTCAGGCCCACTCAGGCCTCCTCAGGGTCCCTCAGGCCATGGACGGTCGTGAAGGTGCATGCTTTGCAGTACCACTGGCAACTTTCGATATGTTTAGTTCAATGATGGTGAAAATACATCATTATATACTGTCACATAAGTATATGAGATAAATGCATGTTGTCTCAATAGTTCAAAAATTTCAAATTAGGTAGCGCAAACCTACTGCTATGATAACCTAGTATTACGACAACCTACCACAATGATAACCTGCCACTATAATGACTGACAACATGGCACCATGATAACCTAGCACTATGATAACCTAGCACTATGATGACCTAGCACTATGATAACCTAGCACTATGATGACCTAGCACTATGATAACCTAGCACTATGATAACCTAGCACTATGATAACCTGGCACTATGATAACCTGGCACTATGATAATCTAGCACTATGATAACCTAGCATTATGATAACCCGGCACTATGATAACCCAGCACTATGATAACATAGCACTATGATAACCTAGCACTATGATAACCTAGCACTATGATAACTTAGCACTATGATATTATAGCACTATGATAACCTAGCACTATGATAACCTAACACTATGATAACCTAGCACTATGATAACCTAGCACTATCACAACCTATCACTATGATAACCCAGCACCATGATAACTTAGCACCATGATAACTTAGCACCGTGATAACGTAGCACTATGGTAACCTAGCACTATGATAACCTAGCACTATGATAACCTAACACTGTGATAACCGAACACAATGATATAACAGAGCACTATGATATTCAAATCCAAGAGAAGAGGAAAACGCCGATCCTACCATCTCCAGTGGGACATGGGATCTAAGACGCCTGTGGCACTATGTTGTGTTCTGTCTAGATACAGGCACACATATACATATAAATGTATATGGCTTGTGGCGCCTCAGCACACAAAGCGTCACGAGTATCCAGGCCTTTATCACACAATACCCGGCCACTGTGAGCGTGATGTCCTTTCTAATCGTAATTTCACAATTACGACAATGATTTACAATGCGCGCCTTCCACTCCCGGAGCAACACAACAATTAACCTCTTTTGTTCTACGGCCGACATAACGACCTTAATGACATATGTTATTCTGTTGATATACAAAAACATTGACATGCAGTTAGATATTCAATTTGTTGCATTCTGGCAATTCATCTAACCCAGAGTATTGGAATTGTCATCAACATCAAGGCTTGAGTCGCTATTTCAGACAGTGTCGGGACTGAAAATACGTCTAGCGTTGAAGGGGTACTCAGTCCTAGAGGCTGGAATTATAGCAGCAGTCTTCTTCCATACCTGACATTTGGTCGTCATTATGCAATTACAAATCTATACGATCACAATGCCAACTTGGCCAATATTCCTTAAGCGATAGAACGCTCGGCTGAACAAACAATCGTCACCATATGCTGAATGAACGCTTCAACTGGAAATACTAGAGGCCCCGAGCAAATAAGAAAAACTGGTGCTAGACAAGGAGAGAACTGGGCAATCATTTAAAAAAAAGAGATAGCAACGTTTTGAATTCCATTGTTCTCTATAGTGGTGAAAACAAGTGTTCTATTTCATGGAGCAGGTGAACCAGCATAGACGTCTGATATTAAAATCAAGTTCTCAGTACAGCTGGTCAATATTTATACAAGTACAGTATGTGTACCACTAAGTTCAGTTGGTTTATTGTTGTCTCGAACAGCTAACCTGCTGATTATTGTTAAATGTCAATCAGCTATAAGTTATTAACACTTAGTCCGCTAATCATGACTATACAGTTTTTAATCCGTTTTATTAGCCGATTGAGTCACTGTTATTGGACTGAGAATGAACTAAGTGTTTAAACATCAAGGTTTGCAAATGTTTGGTCTCACATTAAACAAATAGGAGTAATTTTCAGCCACTTGAAGTTGTGGGTCGCGGTAGCGAGACACAACTTCAAGTGGGTGAAAATTTAAAAAGCTTAACTGAGCACGACAAGAGTTCAAGTGGGCTGCTCACCATTTTCAATGTCGGCATAATAAACTGAGGAATGTGGCTTTGATGATATTATGACCTCCATCGGTTGACCATAGCTGACCCTTGCTGACCATTGCTTGGGCTCTCTCACTGTGCCCTCAATTTAGAGGTATATCTGCTCGCCATATGTTCGTTGTATGGTAGCCATGCTGACCACAAGTGACCGGTCATTCCATAACAATGCTGCAGATTCTGTTGTGGTGGTATATTCTGTTCTAATGACATATAGACAGATGACCACTCATACATGTAGCGGGAACCCTGCTTATGACGTCCATGAGTAAGGAATGTACAATGAAATCACGGGAATTGGTCGTTTACTTGTGAGTGTGGTATTCAATATATTGCCAAAGATATATAATAAATATATTGTTGTCCCATTTCTGCATATTCACCAAAAGTAAATAAGCAATGAAACATCATTGTTTACAATGTACAGAATGAATCTTAGCAGAAAACAGAGAATGGAAGAAAAATAATTACCAAAACGTTTTGGCGTAAATAACAAGAACTCATCGACTGCCTGTTGGATTTAGGCCAACATAGCTTATATAAAACGTCTGTTAAACGTGGGACCAATGCTGAGGCAAGCACTTATAAAGGCATTGTACTAGCAACTTAATAGACATGGCACCATGGCCTAGAAAGTAAAAAGACATCTGAATATGCTAAAAGGAACATTCGTGCTGTGTTCTACAAGGTTGTCCACCAATCACTTCCACAATAGACATGTTTAAAGTGACAGCGTACAAGCTAACCATGCATAGGAATGCTGAAACGAAGCTGCAGTGGGCTCCGCCGCCTTATCAGAATACGTACAAACAGCAGCAACAACAACACTAAAGGCAAACAATCTCATTATCCCACCGGTATTAGCAGTTGTTGTCAACCAACACATCGTAAAATGTGGGGTGCAGCATATTAGGTGAACTGCGGGCATTTATAATGATATAACACGATTATAAAGTTATGAAACTCAGCCAGCCCCCACCTCCTATATATAACCCTTGCTCTGCTAAGTTGATTTTTTTTCGTCATTTGAAGCTGGAATTGCTGACGCAATTTCCAGCTTCAAATGACGAAAAAAAATCTTTTTTTTGTAAAATAAATTTGCCCCAAATCACATTAGGCGATCACCTGCGCATCTACTACAGACAATTCATCCATTCCAGTGTGATTGTATTTGTTTAGAAACCTCTTTTAAAACACGTAATGACGGCCCCAGCGTGAGAAGGGTTAACCGTCGAACCACTAAACACATGTTGTCGTGTTTAATCAGCTCTGTTAGCAGGTGAAATCACTAATATTGGAAATGAAACGAGTGTATAAACATCAAGTTTTCCAATTTTTCAATCGCAAATTAAAGAAATTAATGTGAGTAATTTTCACCCACTTGAGGTTGTGGCTCGCGGTAGCGAGACACAACCTCAAGTGAGTGAAAATATTAAATTCGGCGCGATAGAGGTTAATGGGGCTAGTGTACTTATTGCTGCCAGCGTCATCATTGTCTGTGCCCGCCAACCGTCAACAATACCGGTCCAGTAATGGCCGATACCCCCGTCACCTCTAACCTTTACCTTTGTTTAACATCACGCTAATCTACTTATGTTGTGTTGATATTACAGTCATTAATCAAAATAATTTAATTTACTTCCACATGCGGCTATTGTCCCGCCTTAAATTTGGCCAGCGAATATCTAATTGATGTGATCCGACACAATGTTGGCTAGATGCTGGGCTAGCATACAATCACTCACACACTGTTATTATTATTGAGGATTTTCAGCATATTTTCAGCATTTTAACAGAACGATTGTCATTTGATTAAGTGTATTATTCTGGTTTACTTACCAATGAGGGGGTAGGGCGCGTCTTCTTTGCCAGATCTCACCCACAACTGATAGTCCCCTGCTTCACCATGCTGAATAAAAAGAGAAATAAATCAATAAACCTGCGAAAATCATCACAATAAACACAAACATTCACTTTAAAATAATCTAATTTATATTCAAGTATAAACATGGGCGGCCGAGGTGGTAATAAGCAACTAAATTAGAAATCCGAAGGAGAAATGATGTGAAACAATGTCATTGTATGAAGTACTGGTAGAGGACTGGGGGCTAAAACAAAAAAAACTATAATAGCCGTAATTATTTACCCGGCTTTGAAAATCAAAGCAACAATACATATCTTTGCAACAAAGCAACTCTAAATTGACTTTCTTGCAATCAGATAATCATCCCAAAATAATTATGCCTGACACGTGTGTATTCCATAACACACTATAAGCTAGAGGCAGAGAACCTTTGGTCTTACCATAATACACTATTAGCTAGAGGCAGGTAATCTACGTTGAAGCATTCAGCAGTGAGTGGAAGAAGACAATTATTCCACGAGTCCGCCCCTAATTGACTGAATTACGAGCACTAAGCAGGCTGTTTTTGTAGAGCTTATGTTGTCAGGTGACGCAGTCGATGATGGACAAGGTGGATTATGTCACTCTCCACAGGTGCAGTGGAAAAGTACTCCCTTGTCACGAGGTCCTGGACTCCGCGAAGGACTCGCGCAGAAAGTGAGAGAGACCACTGGATTATACCTGATCTTATAATAGTGTACAACCAGGATTGAAGTGGACGGTGCTGTACAGTTAAGTCTGGTGACATTAATCCCAAAGGGGATTAATGTCACCAGACTTAACTGTACGCGGTCAATAATGTGAAGTATGTGCTGGGGGGGGGGGGGGCGCCTTCTCTTGTTTCTCACACACTTCAATTTGACGTAAGAAGTCCAGTTGCTGGGTGTGAAGTATTTGTAGACGAGCTGCTTCAACGTTATTTTGAGTGCAATAATTAGCTTTGTTTGCTCAGATAACCTGGTTCATTCATATACTTTAGGCATGTATTCACTGAATAATAACATACAGAATGCAAAAAAATGACATAACCGTAGTCTAGATTTTAAAAACTAACTCTTAGGCAAAATTTATTTAAATTTATATCAGCTATAGCATAGTTATTTAGTTATGTCAGCAAAATAACACCAAATACTTTCGAATTTTAATACTAACTCTTTTAGCTGAGTACGTGACATGGCATTTTAAACGGATTTATTATCAGGTGACAACAAGGCGATTTATTTATTTCCTCCAAAGCGTTGATGACGATCATGATCACTTCGCTGGAAGCATGCCTTTCAAGAAGAGTTAAATAATAACTAAAAATGTTCGGAATGCTGCCAGACACTCACACTTTTGAAGTCAATCAATATATTAGGTAATCCCCCAGGTCATTATGTAAGTGTTCGCTAGGCGCCGCTGATGACAGTTTAACGAGTGGGTGGGATATGCAGATCAGCCGAGTCGATATCGATCGCGTCACTGTTAGTGGCCGTCAGTGCGACGAGATGTCGGGCCAATGTTGGCTTGAACATGGCTCAATGTCTTCAGCAAAATCGTATATGAAGTCCAGCATTAAAACACTATCTCGCCATGTTTCGTGTTTACATTTGCAATCTTCCAGTATACATTGTAATACATTAATATGCAAATAAGAACATTTTTTACTGAGACCCGGAAATGATTTAATACCAAGAATGACGTGGATATAATAATCATTAAACATGTCTGATATTTCATTAAATGACTTCATTGTACTTTACGAATCTGTGAGCACATATGACCATGCTCGTTCCCATTATCCGAATATATTATAATATTATACAATAGATATAAACAGCCTAATGCCTCCCCCTCTCCCCCCCCCCTACTCCATCCTAGAAGCAGATATATCATAATTATGAGCACGAGGCTCGAGTATATTAGCAAGAACACCAATTGACAGTTTTTTCTTTTCTTAATTACTATGCACTGCTCTGCACGCATCGTCTATCATGGTAAGTTTTGCTGACAACTCTTGACAACTACTCTGTTTTTACAGAGCTCTCAGATCCCCTGCCAGAAATGACTTGTCTACAATCCAACAAGCTCAGCCCTGTGCCTTCCAAATCACCCACTATGATGACCCCCCCCCCCCCCGTGGTTCACAGATCAAATAAATAACGCTGATGCAAAGATTGACAGGAATAAAAAAATACAAATTTTCTCGTCACATAGGAAGCATACCTCAGTCATACATCGACCATACAAATGGCAGATATACCTTTTTATATCCAAATATAATAGAGATATCATCTTTTTTAGTCTTATTCGCTCTTACATATGCGCACGGACATTATCATATGACACCACGGACAACGAGACCACATTTCTGTGGTCAGATTTGTCTAAAAAATGTATTCCACCCATTAATTCCGATAGCTTATTGGCACTGACTCATGTAGGCCAATGATGCGCTTTGTGTAACGCCTGCTGCGATAGGATGAAAACTATTATACGACACGTAACCAGTGAATGTAGTGATTTGTTATGTATATATTTCCAGAAAAAGACACTGGCTCTATTCTGGACCAACGCACCCCACGTTGGCCCATTGTAGCTGCAGCGTTTGTATTATAGCTATAAGCCGTTACAGAGAATCACCCATTGTGAAAAGACATAACAGGATTATGTTGTTGATGATATTCCTAGTTCTGAGAAATGTTGTTTTTGTTACATACAATAATAATAAAGTGGCGAGCTCACCAGGCTTGAGCAGACAGACAGACACAATGCACAGACATATGTCTTATGTGTCGAGCAAATAATAAAAAGTAATAACAAGTACTGTTAGAAATAGTACTTGTATGTAGATTATTCGATTTTTGTTAAATTCGCGCATACGGAGAGGAATAATTTTCGCAGTGCTTAATTTTTTTCACAAATTTTCCAGTGTGGATATTTATGAAAAAGGTCTGGACGTGACACAGAAAATAAATTATAGCTTAATGTCACGCGACCACATTGTAGTGATCGCCATCGCCGTGATAGCCTGTCCATGTGCACTGAATCATTCAGGAGATCGCGTCAGCTGTTATGAAAAAAACAAGTGTCGTCATTTATTATTTACACACCCCTGTATGATAAGAAACATCAACAGAAACTGCGGAGGACATGTCGCTGCGACGTTGGACCAACATTAAGCCAGCAATAGACTTAACGTATTCGCTGGACAATAAGCTGTAGAGATACTTACAGGAATGTGGAATTCTTCCATGCATCTGCGCACGATGTCGCGTGCCTCCTCGTTGTTGTTCACTGTGATACACTTGCACTGAAAAAAAAGAGGTAAAAATGTAGTTACACATAACACTACCTGATGTAATGTGTCAATATATACTTGTTATTGTGTGGCACATGTACGGTGAGACTCGACACAGGTTTTCACACTTTGCCATTTTTTAACATCTAGATAAAAATAAAATTGTAGAACTACTATTCATACCATGAGTTTCATACGATAATGTGTGGATATGTGCTCGGTTTTCCCAGCAGATCTCACATATCATATATTTCAATCTCACATATCATATATTTATGTAGTAGAACGAGATATTTAAGTGCAAACAAATCATCAAGAGATGGTGAATAGATATTAAATATACCACACCCTCTTCTAGACTTCACTTCTCATCTCAAATCAAAATCGGGTTAAATTTTTTTTTTGGAAACTTGTCTACGATGCTCCCCCACATTGAAATGGCCATGTTTCAAACTGACATGTGTAATGGAAATATTAAATAAAGTCAGCGAATTTTACTGACACACTGCGTAACTATAGCACTACTTCAGATTTTAATGTGAAAAACATGTGGCCTGCAGTTAGACAAACGGAGTAATTGATTTTAGTGCTATAATTACGCCAGAGTGTCAGTAAAATACGTTTACTTTATTTAATATTTCCTTTACATATGTTATAGGAGCATCGTAGACACGTTTCCACATTTTCCAAAAGGCATTTTCGCCGGATTTTGATTGAGATGAGAAGTGAAGTCACATGAAATGGACACGGCATTAAAGCCACCGAATTCCTTGAGGTTTCTGGCTAAATAGGGATGAGAGAGTAAGTATTCTGGTGAGTGTTTTGTATGAGATCAGGGGTTTATAATAGCTGTCTGAGCCGCGAGCTGACAAGGCCACCATTCAACCCTTACAACGCGGAATTATTTGTGTTTATGGAGACTAAAGGGTTTTTTCAGTTTGAAATCATCATAAATGTCTTATTTAGCTCTTTCCGATTCATTTGAATACCTATGTTATGGGTCTACGATCAGTATAATTGTTTTAATTCTTTCAGCGCAGGGACCGTCTTTATACGTCAGAATCTGACGTCCACAGACGTCAGATTCCGACGTATAAAGACGGTCCCCGCGCTGAAAGGGTTGGGAAACCTGACACAACATCAACGCAACGTCGGTTCAAAGTCATAGACGTTGGTTCAACCTTGAATCGAGGTTTAATCTTTGCTAAGAAAGTGGTGGAGAACACAGACAACTCCATGTCACGTACACCCAACTACTGATTGAGGACTGAGAGATCAAGATCGTTAATAATTTGATCTGTCAACTGGGACTTCAAGAACAGATCTAGGTTTGTAGCGTACTTTAAATGCTTTCTGGCCAAACACTAAACGTCAGTTCAACATGGTGGCAGCGTCTGAAACGTACGCCAAATGTGTGAATGAGTTTGCTTTAATTATTCATCTTATGCACACATTATTCTACGTTTGGCAAGCTTATAGCTCAACTCAGTTTGCTCGGATGTTCATGATAAATTTAGCTGCCATCGTAAATGCATCATCGCCCACATCAACGATATTGATCAACGATATTGATCGATTTGGTAAAGATTTGTTGAAAATATAATTCCCCGTTTTGAATTTGCCAGACAAGGATAACGTTAATACAAGGAGGCTATCGTGACACTTTATTTGACGAAGATCAACGTAATTGTTATGAGAGGAAGGTTAACTTGGCGACGAGTGTTTCTAATCCTGACTACACCAAGGTCAAACATGTCTGAATTGAAAAGTAAGGGATATAGAGAGACCGGTTGCGGCACAAATAAATTGGTCTTCCCAGCAAACACAAAACATTTGTATAACATTTGTACAACGTCGGCCCAACTTCGACGTTGGTCCAACATTGTACAAATGTTATACAAATGTTTTGTGTTTACTGGGTTATTACAACTACTGGTGTTTGCCTATTACAGGTTGGGGGGAGGGCGACCTATGTGCTGTCGATGCAAATAGCCATGTAACCCTTTCAGTACTGTTGTGGGTCTGAAAATCAAACTCGTTGTAAGTTTGTGTTAAACCGATCATAGTATGAATTAGCATAATGTGGGGGCTACTACCAACAATTGATTTTATTAAATTTATCAATATAAAAAATTTGAAAGTTTTTTTTATATGTAAACAATCGGTTCAGTCCGACAAAAAAATAACAGTGAGGGGCATTCCTCATCCTACTCACCAGGGATTCTTTAAAAAAGGTTTTCCTACTATTACAATCAGTATTAGGCTAAAATTGTAGTGCTTATAGGGGTTGCTGCATCAGTGGTTTTGAAAAATTGATGAAGCTCACTAATAAGATGTAATTTTGACGATACAAATCAGCCCCAATATAAGGCCCACTGTTTAGGATCTGGCCGATATGAGCGTCTTTGTGTTTTCCCTGTGTATAAGACTACTTAGGGGCGCTACAATACTTAAACGTCCTTATTATCATAAAACATGACACACCGCGCTAACTTCCCTAAGAATATTTTGTTCTTTCAAAGAATTTGTCACACAATAAGTAAATCGTGATCAGATTACTACGGTCCATTCAGCGTTGTCCGACACCCCTTGTGAACCATAGGCGACTTAAATTACGTCAACAATATCAACATTTTGACGCTGAACATTTAAATTTACCCAATGTTCATAATCTGTTTTATATATTACAGTTATTTAAACTTGTTTTTAGATTTGTCATAGCATCGGTAATTCCTGATAAATAATTTTAACTTAAAAAGCGATATGGATTATTGGTCTAATACAGCAAATCAGTATTTTCATACTGTAAAATATTTTCAGAAATTTGTAACGTGTATCATGGATGTGAACCGGGATTGTCAACTAATAATTTTCAAGTCAAAATCGGCTCGTCCGTTGCTATTTAAACGCAATTTATCCAACATTTTTATTCGCCTTAAGATGTGAATTGCTTACGCAATTCTCATCTCAAGGCGAATAAAAATGTCTCGTGAATCTTCCCGATCTGCGGTACTTCACCGCTGATAAGGTTGTGGGGCATAGAAGTCCCCGTGCTATCTTTGCTATCAGGAGATAGAGCAGCTGTTTGCCGCAAGAGATTTACTGATCACAGGCGTGGGAAACGGCCACCTATGAACAAAGTGCTATGAACACTTGAACACCCAGCAATAAATTCAAAATATGGTGTAAAAATGACGACGTCTGAACAGAGAAATCACAATAATGTCACTGTATTGATCATAATTTAGAGAAATAGCAGTTTAGAAAAGCTTCTACATTAATTGTTTTTTTTTTAATTTCATTTCTAATTTATGGTAATATATTGTATATTAAGTATAGAAGAAGCAATATGATAAAACTGTAATATAATCAATAATTTCGCATAAGCCTCAATAACAAAAACAAAAAAGCCGGACAATACATAGGCCTACAGAAATAATGAAGAAATTGCGGATACAAAATGAATTTGATGTAAGAAACAGATGTCATCGACTCAACTTAACGGGTGCCCAATGTTGACCATGTGTGGTAGTCAATCTCCGGCTAAAACACCTGCAGGCGATTATGTATAGCCAGACTAGAAAGGAAACATTTGGAAACCTAAATTCAATGCTGGTCAAACAATTCCTATACTCGGATATCCCCGACAACAGGTTTGGTCGGGTGAACAATGAAGAATGTTGTATCACACGGGGTAATCGCTGGACATATTTCATTTTGTCAGAAAGCAGTGTCACATTTTGGCTGCGATGCCAGTCGATGAAGAGGCGTGCCATGTTGGCAATAACTTCTCTAAGATTAATAGTCCGGTCTATGACGGCAGTAGTACTTAGATTAGTCATGTTAGTTGCCCAGTTTGTTAGAATAATGTTGATTATTTTTTCCGGTTGCGAAGCTGGATTGGCTGGATACTAAATTATGCCTTGTCTTTAACCCGTTGGGGACCAGTTACGGATATATTCGGGATTTGTGACTGCTCTCCCCAGGACCAGTCCCGGATATGTTGGGGATTGATTAGGCGGCTTACATGAGATATCTGTGATGTCATAAATTAATCTGGTCTCAGCAAGAGTGGAGCAGCAACTTAACCTGGTACTCAATGGGTTAAATTCCAATTACCAACCCTAATGGGAAATGTGTATTATTAGACAATTACTTGAGCACGCAATTACAGATCTCGTCCGTGTGTTAATATGCATCTCCATCTCAGACCACGATCTCGTGATGTTTACATAACACAGTAAGACAGTCATCAAGCTACCCAGCAAACAGGAGGGTTGACCCAATGTTGTTTCAATGTTGGACCAGCGCCGTAGGCGGTGGGCCAACATTGAAACAGCAATGGGTCAAACCATCGTGTTAGCTGGGTAGGGGTCAATGACCAACCGACAGAAGGTGCCACCGTGCGGTCAAACACTGAAGTAAATAGTACAGAATGTTTGCACTCCGTCAACAAACCTGATTGACGTCATTCCTTCACACTGACCCAGTCGGCAGAAGCGTTGGGCAAGCTCCGGTTCAATGATGGGCCTACATCTTCGATGCCGACCCGTCATTGAACCAGAGCTTGACTCTGATGCCCCACGTGGACGGCAATAAACACCGCGTATTGTGCATTAGAAAGACATAAAACAAATGTCGCTAAATTATATTGCTGTAAAATTGCAATAATTTATACACATGAGTATGCAAATTGCAAATATCCAGCACATTGTAGGCCTACACAACTCATAATCTGAAAATTATTAGACAAAAATGTCGATTGGCTAAACTAGCAGTTCAGATAGGTTCATCACACTTTATTCCATTGTTTTAGGAATCCGTGTGGCCAAATAAAAAGTCCATCTTTAAAGTAAAATTACTTAACCTTCTTTTACAATGTTTGCATTCCTTGTGTTTATCTTTTTCGCTATGTCTACATCTAATCTGAATCTAGTACGGAATCTAGAATGGTATTTTTTACGCAAGCAATCACATCTGATTACACTATGCGGCAATATTCTGGCACCGATGGTAAAATACATGTAGCTATCTGAACATTGTCCTACATTGTTCTTCGACGGTGGCCCAACATTGAAACAGCATTGGGTGAATGCCTCCAGTTTCCCGGGATATGTATGTCATTTTAACACAGAAGCCCACAAGACGGAACCCGATATCTCACTCTCTTCAAACGATATTACTGATTTTTTAGTTGCGTATTGCAATCATGTCGTTTGTCTAGAATCAAAAGACCGTATCTGCCACCTGCTAAGTGGCATATACGACCTTTTAATTCTAGGAGGACGATAGATTTTAAACATGTTAAAGCACAGCTTTTACTTGACAATTTTATGCCACAATATAGGCTCCACAGCTACGGCTTACGACGTGAACACGTGCGAAGGATTTGCTGCAAATGCTTAAGTCACTGAACTAGCGGGTGATGCCACTGTAAAGAAGTGTTTGTTTGTATTTGGTTTAGGAGGGTCAACACCCATCAAATAGTCCTGGTGCCATGCCAAACACACCTTTGTTAATTAACATGATTAATGACGCCAGTACGCACGAAACTCTCCACCAGCGTTGTCTCACTATAGGGCCAGAACCGGATCTGTTGGGCCAACATTAAAACAACGCGTGGTCAATGCGAACCGAGAGCCTTCACGCGCGGTCGCGTTCTATTGTTTCACGTTGTCTACGGAGACAGACCAATTACGGCGAAATAATAAGACAATACATAAATACATCGTAACAGAGACACTAATGTCTTAAGGAAGAATCCAGCTCTGTGCAGGAGGTGTGAAAGTTGGCAGTGTCAACAATTTATGTCGGAATAATCATACAAATTGACATTTCGGCGAATTGTTATGTGCTGGCAAAGTTTGAGCTTAGATTATAATGTACTAATCATGTATCATGTATCATGTAACGTTCAAAACAGTAGATCATTTTCCTGCTGGGTTCTGATTTCACACCTAGATATTTACTCCTTTTTTAATTCATCTTGAGATGAGAAGTCTTTATTTTATAAAATACCCGAATATAAAACCTTCCAACGAATGTTAAGAACGTCCTAATTATGATGTAATAAACTAGTCTTCATTCAATGAATTGTATTCAAAATATGTCCTGTCCTGCCATAAAATTGACGAGCAGAACTTAAAGGTTTAACCCTTTAACCACCGGTCCCGATTATATTCGTTTTCTACTTTTTTATTTGCACATTACAGATCAGCTTTTAAAAACGTTAAAGATAAAACGTGACATCAATCAGCAAGATTTAAAAATATTTGACCTCCCTATTTTCACTCACTTGGAAGTTGTGGATCGCGTCAGCGAGACACAACTTCAAGTGGGTGAAAATTCCAATTGAATGATTTGGTGGTTAAAGGGTTAAAATGGCAGTAGTACATGCTGGGTACTCACAGCCGAGGTGAGGTCCGGGCCTTTGTTATTCACTTTCACCACTATCGTCTTGGGCTGTTCTCTGGCTTTCTCTGAAGTGATTTGCCTGGAAAATAAACAGCGATAATCAACAGGTGGTTATAATAACACATTATATAGGATAACTTTAAAGGGACTATAGTCTCTATTACATTGTTGTGTTCGTGTTCAAAAAAGGGTGGTTGGGGGCAAAAATATTTTAGAAGCGAAATATTTGATTCTACTTTAGTTGGGTTAATTCAAGTTGTAGCATACCTCCACAGCAAATAAGTGTGGCTGGTGACTTAAGGGTGAACAAATAGAACAAATATATAGTCCCCAGCAGTCAAAGTGTTGTAGGACTGTGTACCACTTATTTTAGCTGCTAAAGATGTTATACTATTCTGTTGTTCCCATAGAATTCAATGAGGAATTCAATGTTTGAATACAGCTGGGCGTGTTTCATGGCATAGCCAATATGAATGGTATTTAATTTGGCAGTAACCCGGCTACTACTGAACTTAAAGAAAAATGGTCGTCGCAACGTAACACTTATATTATCTAAATGCAAATTGGAGTGATGTATTTTCTCGTAAGCATTGGCAAGCGTAATTCAAACTTAAAGAGAAGGGTATGATAGGTATGCAAAAAAGAATGAATACAAATAAATGACGTGGTGAAAACATCTTGTTAAGTGCCACGGCAAAACTAGTGGGTCAGAGAAGAAGCCATGCTAGCTGATAGGGCTTGTAATTAGAGCCTGGTTAGAACCTCGGGGTTCCCTGTAATTACATCAAATTACAACATACGTCCCCCCTCCCCCACAGCAACCACGAGATGTTCAGCTGATGTTGGTTTAATGTTGGGCCGACGTCGTAGACGTCGGCCCAACATTAAATCAACATCAGCTGAACGTCTCGTATTTGTTGGGATGTTGCTGCAGAGCGTTTTGTCCATCGTTGAATTAACGATGGGCCAACATTACAGATTTTGGCCCACCATTATTACAACGTTAGGTTACTATCTTGCGTTTGTCCATCATTGTTCCAAGATGGGTCTGTGACTACCAAATTAAGTAGCTGAACTAAATGCTGGTATAAACCAGTATTTTTTGCAGCTCTAATGACACTCCTTTCTTGATCTACAACGCATAAATTCACGTTTTGTCAATTGGTATGCTTCAATTTATTTGTAGTCAGTATAAAAGCTCTCCATAGCTTATATTTGAGTAGCAGATATCATTTTTTATCAACAGAAAATAATCATATATTTATTTATACATCTATAATTAATTCAAAACTTAGGGATTGCAGTCCTAGTGCTCTACATGCAGCGCATTTAACTTCCCTTCTACATATGTTACCCCAATGCCAAATGTTACAGCAGGTTATGCAGATATATTATACTTATTTGTTCAGCAATATTAGGAATGAAAGTATAATTTGAATTGAATAGGAACATCTCTATCACACCTATTCGTATGATACACCAGTCTGATTCATACTGTTCGCTAGTCATTGCTTTACTGCTCACACATTTCTAAGTATTACGATGTAGGCCAGTTTGAAGTTGGTACTCATATATGTATGTATATAGCGATGGTAAGTGAAATTTACAACGGGAACCAAGGTCAGGAAGATAAGATTGTAGATGGCGTAATCTGATGTAAACACACCGGATAACTCCTATCTGTGCTCCACTAAATGACACCATTTAACTTGCAGTAGATACACTCTGATTAGAATGACATTTGGATGAAAGAAAAACCCCCAGAATTTCAAAGTTAAGATATGCTGAAGTTTAATTAAGGATGCTTTAATAGTGATGGTCCTATATCATGTATAATTAGATCTGCCCATCACAATATTACATGTTTCCCTTACCTTGATCTTAACAATCCAAGTGACAGGAAAGTGGCGACCCCCATCGTATGGCCTGGTACTGCTATTCCTGGATATACAAGTGTTTGTCTGCTATGTTGTAAATCAGAGTTTGTCCTCTATGTTATAAATTTGACAAAGATGGCATATCAGCCTGAATAGCACTTGGCCATCGTAACCATGCTGGTATGAATGACTAGATGCGCAACCTGTCCTCTAATCCACAATGAACAGGACTGTACAAATGAACAAGGCTGTTCAAGGAGCAGGTTTATAATGGAGGGAGTGAGTTCACATGAACACCCGCTTATCTGACCGTGTCACTTGGACTAATTACAATTACGCATCACCTGGTTAATTAACCCTTTCATTGCGGGAGACGTTCACTCGTTCAAATCTGGGAGTATCATTTACTACCGATAATCCCCAACTAGATTACTGTCATCATTATTTATGTAATAATAGTTATATTTCTCAAGAGCGGCATGTCTTTATAATTAGTATTATAACAAATTTACCATATTTTTAATTGTGAGTCTTTATATCAGTATCATAGCATAAATTTAACATATTTTTTGAGAAATATCATTCTATTAAATTATCCTACTCAAATTGTACACCGCGTAATTTTTTTTTATTTCAAGTAGACGTTTTGTGCAATTTACAGGCATAACATGGTCTTTATTCATATATATTTCCGTCAAAAATCACAATAAGCATTTTACTCTAACGAATATAAAAATATAATTTGAGTTTTAGCGTGGTGAAGGTTAATTAAGAGGTGTCTGGTTTGCACACCTTTCGCGCGAAGGGTGTTTATCGCGACAAGTTAAGGACAATAACACCGACGCCTGAACAACACTAGGGACACGGCCACACTAAACCTGTCCGGACTGATTGGACAATTAATCCCCCACTGTTATTTGTGTGATCAGGTTAATTGGTCGCTTCTGTGTGTGTGTCGGGTGTTGTTTGTACGATAGTGAGACCCCTCTATGAACATTTGTAAAGACATTGAACTGCTTCACCAAACAACAACAAGTGACACTTAAGTCCTTATGTCTCAGGTGATAATGCACACACTGATAATATTTTAGAATAACAAATATTATGTACACCAAAACATTAATTTATCCTACTATTATTATTTGATCATGATACTTAATATTCGGCTTATGATTTAATTTTCACGTCTTAATCGAACGAAAAGTGAAACACAAAAGTGTCTATTGAGAGTGATTAATGTTTTTTTTGTCTTAACTATGGTCTGCTGACTGTTATTCTGTACATTGTAGCCATATATTGTATATAATTTGTTTGGTCAAATATAATTCTTCTTCTTCTTCGAAATATAGTTTGGGAGAAATATGAGGGAGATAATGTACATTTAGAGCGTTTTTAATTGGTTGGAATGATTTTTTGTTGTAATTAAATAGCTTATTTTTGCTTATACTGAATAAACACAAGCTGAGAAGTAACCCATTTTTTACTACTTTTTGGAAAACAGCAAATGCTGATTTTCTGCTAGGACTCGGAAGTACAACTGACATTTTGTTATCCCTTTCATCCACTACAAGCCGCGAATTGCTCTCACAATTCTCGACTTGTAGTGGATGAAGATGACATGACGTGGGTGACAAATGAAAAAAAAAGTTATTAAAACAGTTCCATGAAAATGTTTGTTGTGGTGTATGGAATTAAGACAACATGGACTTATTGTTAGAACAACATCTCTGACCGTCACCCACCTACATGACGTACGATTTCCCCTATTGATCTTGAAAATTTAATCTGGCTTAATTTTGTGCCATTTATAGGAATTAGATGGAGGGTGAATGAAACTTCTGCGTGAACTCGAGAACTCATATTGCACCATGATACACACGATGTAGTAATTTAGGTTTTGACAAGAACTTCAACAGTAAGCAAGTAAGTATTAATTTTTGAAATTAATCGGGACAAATTTCCGTTGTATGCTGCATATGTACTGAAACATAATTATTGTAAATTTCACAATGTCTCAATATTGGTGGGTGGGTGTTTTCTCCCCTTTCGTAATGGTGGTTTAAGATTTATTTGTGGTCCACTTCTTTATTTCTGATGGTAGCTCTATCAAGCGAGTATCAGTGTCAGAATAGTGAATTAGTAATGATATGGCAAATCTACCAAGAAGACAGAAGAAGCCATAAACTAATTCATAGAACTACAATAAACATTTATTATTGTGGGGATTTCTCAGCCGGTGTTGGGCTTATGTTGGCCTTATGTTGGCACTTACTGTTCTAGGTTACTTTGTCACATTAGGACACTTACTGTTCTAGTTTACTTTGTCACACTAGGACACTTACTGTTCTAGGTTACTTTGTCACACTAGGACACTTACTGTTCTAGTTTACTTTGTCACACTAGAACACTTACTGTTCTAGTTTACTTTGTCACACTAGGACACTTACTGTTCTAGTTTTTCATGCCAGAGGTTTTTCATGTCTTGCGTGTGGAAGGTGGCCACAGAGTTGGTGGTTGGCCAACCTATGACAAACGACCTCTCTCCTGTACACGTCGTCTCCATCACCTCATCCAGGCAATCCGCCAGCCACAACTCACAGACTCGAACCCGCTGTTTCAGCTTGAATGTGCTGCTCGATCTGTAACAGAAACGAACGGCATAGGAATATTATCAGTCTTAGTAACTTTATCATAAAGCCTTATGGCTGAAATGATTTCACATCTAGCGAAACAGTACAATATTTGATTTTCTTTGATATTCTGTTAGAAATTCAAGACTTTGGTGAAAAAAACTTATTTAGCCTAATTTCTTTAATGATTATAATCATCCACCAGAGACACAGGGTGCAATATCCTACACGTTTTCATCTTGCAAACCTTTTCTCTTCTAACATTTTCGATAGGGGTAGGGTTGGTGACATTTAACCCGCTTTGCGGTTTTTCAAGTTTGAGGGAGAGTGCATAAGCTAATATTATTAACACAAAGATATACGAAATACAAATACTAATCGCTTCATAATAAAAAAAGCTTCTTCCAATTCAAACACGACTACTAATTATTTAATCGATTTTGCAAACCAATGTTATATCTATGAAAAATAACCATAGATAGGTAAACTATGCTTAGTCATACATTACAGCATGAATTTGAAAATATCTTTTAAAGCATTAATCTTAAATTAAATTAAAGCAATTAATATATGATTTTACAGGAAAAACGAATAAAACAATCAGTGAGAAAAATATTAAAATACTAGATTTTCAGCTGAAATCTACGACATCACTCCTAATTAGTGGTAAAAATAGCTGTTTGAAAATCTAGATAGCAGCATTTATAAACACCGTGCCTCATTAGGTTAATTACAATAACTTTTTTCTATCGTGTGTAGGTTCTAGTAGAATACTTTGGCGTCCGTTATAACGCGGCCACCATGTGAATGTTATGATGTAACATGATAATACTTGACAATCAATACAGTAATGCGAAGAAAAACAACATTAAATCTTACTTAAAAAGTAAGCAGTTACTGCTGTTTACTTTTTTACGACACAACAGTGACCCCGTTTTGATTGTCAAACAATATTATCGTGTTACGCCATCCAAACCGTTACCAGTAACAGAATAACTAAACACAGTTTTCTTATCAACATTCATAAATCAAATCTGGCTCACCATCCATATCCATGGTGTATTCCTTGCGCGGAGGATATATCCTGTTTTACAGTTAATGTCTACCCTCATTTAGCTACATGGAAACGTAGCATGAGATGACTTTCAGAAAGCACATTATGACAACTCGATGGAAAGTATCCAGCAGAAACTAGCAGTGTCGTATATCGTATGCCAGTGAGTGTTCTGTATACTTAGTATACAAATGTTTTGTTTGCTTAAATCCTTCTGCAATGGATACTGAATAAAACTGGTTATCCCTGCAGCATCCAGAACATAACTTACTCTATCCAGCCAGAACAGACGCCCAGATGTATGGATGACAACCACACAGCAAACACGAGGCGGTGACCCTATGTTGTTTTAATGTTGGGTCGACGTCGAAGACGGCGGACCAACATTAAAACAACATGGGGTCGGCGCCTCGTGCTTGCTGGGCAATGCTACGTGTATGTGATACCCACTCCCCACCCGGTGAGAATACCAGAAAAAAGAACAGTTGCTCTGCGCTGGTTTAATTCTGGGCCAGCGTTTGTGCTGCTGGTCCAAAAGTAAAACGGCGCTGGGGTATTGTCAGAGATGGTAATTCTCCTTTAGAAAGAATGGAACATAGATATACCCATCTTCCTAGTCGCAGAAGGACAAATTATTATTACGAGTATTACAAATAGGCGAAAATTAATTTTTTAAGATTCAGCATCATTTAATTACACACTGCACCCTGCCATGTACAAAAGACATTAAAAAAAAGTAATATAGCATTGAGAAAATGATAAAATATTAAAGAAAGTTCAGTTATTATAATTACAGATACGACTACTAGACAGTGACAAGACTTGACATTATAAAGCTTTTCGTTACTTTTTATGGATAAAAAATAATACCTTGAACCGTGGTATACTGAATTATCTGAGTAAAATTGAGAAAAACTGAATAGATGTGGAGAGAAATATGGGCCACGGCACGTAGAGGCAGTGTCAGACAAGTGTTGCTAAGTTATGTAGCCTACTGGTCATTGTTAGAAAGTGGTCATTGTCACAGTGACATTGTACAGTCTGCTATGGGTCACATATAAAATACATTGTAGTTGTCTGAATGTTGTGCCAACATCTCTGATATTCGCACAACATTCAGACAACGATGATAAATCTGGCTGTGTATTATATAACGGCACGTGTTCTCGCATACTTTGTCGTCTGCCGCCAACTTGCCAGACATATATATATATTAGAGTGTTGCCAATGCTAGTATTGAAGTGTGCCCACCACCCATTTTGTTGTATAAAGTATTCAAAATCTAATTACATTTACATTGAACTCAGATGATGAACTTGAAAGCAGCTCCCAAATTATCGGTCCGATTGTGCGCAAGGGGGGGGGGGGGGTATAGTGAGTGTCCATCTGATTTATTCTCGCAATTAGGATACATATTCTTTCGTATTCGTATACATATTCTGGTCCTATTAATTTATTTTCTTTAAGTCCTATTACGTTTTGTTATTTCTAATGCAAAGTAATGATATCTCAATACACAAAGGGTTGAAAATAAACAGTCGAATATGTTAATATTTACAATTGTTTACAGTTGACAGGCGAGGCGTGACAGATTAAAACTCAATAACCTTGTTTCAACTTTTACAGTTGCCTTGTTTTGTAGGATTATATATCCCCTCCCCCCCCCCCCTTGGATATGAAAGAGTGTATCTGCCACTTTTTAAAGTGGCAGATCCACCCTTTCATATCCAAGGGGACGACATATTATCATAAGAGAGCGAAAATGAAAAGAATTTCTTGAGTACTGTATAGAAACTAATAGAAGCTGGGATAAACAGAGAGAATGTGTGTGTGACATCTTTACGTCACCCACCACACAATTATAACATAGTTTAAAATGGAAATGACACGGATGTAATGCCGGCGTATAAGATAATAGCCAGCTAAGAATAATATATCACCAGAGATAACATTATTATAAATGAGATCTCCACAAAGGCCTCCCTACACGCTCATCGCCGCGGACAAGTTAATTATTCAACAATTACAGGCGAAATTGAAGGTCGTTCAGTGATCACTCATCTAAAAATAAGTATCTTCTAGCGCTGGCTCAATACTGGGCCAATGTAGGAGACGTTGGCCCAGTATTGGTCCAGCGCTGGTTGACAGTCATCTCTTCTGTAATCAGACACTGACAAGTCATCGTTCCGTTCATAAACTAATGACTCAGATTTATGAAGACCCCAAGTTTGTAAACAGCGAACACGGTATTCTCTGATATCGGTACAGTATTGGGCCAATACCGCGTGTATCCGTCACAAGAATGACGTTATTTAGAGTCACTGAGAGTCGTAAACTTTTGAAGGATTCAGAGACAACTCACAGAAAACACGATCAATCTGAATATATTTGTCACCATTTTCAGAAGAACATATTTATCTTCATGCCTGAGTCCAGCATATACTATGTTAAATTGATACCACGGGGCAAAATACTAAGGTGATTCACACATCGTCCCCTTTGATATGAAAGGGTGTATCTGCTACTTTACAAAGTGGCAGATACACCCTTTCATATCCAAGGGGAAGACATACCGAACAAAATCTGGCACATTCTCGTTTCCTTAGATACAAAAAGATGCATTCCTATATGTCCCATATAAACGGTAATAAATATGAATGGTAAGCAGTTAAATCAATTTTTAAAGACATACGAATAACAGCTAATGCCGACAATTATTTCACTATTTTATCATTACCCAGCAAACACGAAACATGGATACGTGGTGATTAGGAGAAGAAAATTAAGTCGGCCTACTAGGTACTACGTGTTGGAGTAGGTGGAGTCACCTTGTGAAGCAAAAACTCTTCTCTGAACTACTCATCAGTGACACACGGAAGCCTGCAGTGGAACAAGCAAGTTACCACGATACATTGAGCCAATGTTGGGTTGATGTTGGGCCAGCGTCGTAGACGATGGGCCAACATCAACCAAAGATTGGTTCAATGTCTCGTGTTTGCTGGGAAGTCCCATGACGGGATGCCTCACGCGTTTGTGGTTAGTGTTCGCAAAAAATGCAGAGTATCTACATAACGAGTGGCAAAGGTTAAACCAGTCGAGATAGCTGTGCCCGAAAAAGATAAACAGAGAAACATCACCTCCGCAGTTTCCCTGAAACGCAGACGGTTACCCAACGTTGGATCAATGTTGGGCAACGTCGCAGACGTCGAGCCAACATCAGTGACTTCCTGTGCTATATGCATAGATGCTATGGTAGATCTGTTTTTTCAGACAGTACTATTGTTGTGGTATTCTGGTGTCACTATACTAGCTTCAGCTCGTGTCTGCGAGTCAGTGATCAAGAAGGCACGGAATGTGTCATGTGTCAACCCGGAATGGCTGCTCATCCATTCATGTATAGGTTCACATGAAAAACGTGACGATAGTACCAGTGTCAATTGGGTGTGTGTTGCTAAAGGATACGGTCTCTTTGAACTCAGACCAAAATCATATTTTTTATGACGCTTTGGTAGTCTTAAAAAATTTACAATATTATCATCTTACAAAACTTACTATAATGCACGGAAACCGCCATTCGCATGCTCGCATTCGACAGATGAACATTAGTCTTTGATGTTATTATTTTGCTTTGCACGGAATTCGAGGGAGTAAACCTAATCTATCAAATAATTATTTTTTTGCTGGGTCTGAAATAACGAACTACATCAAATAATACACTTTCTATATCATTGGAAGTTGTCCTTGAAGTTAAAAAAATTATGTCTATCTGAAGTAGGCCCTGCATACATTAGTTTTAAAATTGACTTTTTGAGGACCGATAAAATATATAACTAGTATCTACAGACGGAATTGATCGCTTTTGTAAATATTTTGCTAATTTTAATTAGATTTACTTAGCTCATGGAGGGTTGCATCAATGAATGAATGAGTACACGTTTGTACACTCAGCCATGTATACTGCGGTTATAATCTTGACATCCCGTCAATATTATCGTGTTTTAGATATGATCGTTGCATAATTTGAATGGCCAGGTTCCGCTCAGTTTATGAATGAAGTCTTGTGAAATGTGAGAATGACACTCCCTTAACTCATTGTGCACCAACACCACATAGTTTAAATAAAAGTAGAAGTTGATGTTGAGAATATAATTCTATATAATGATTTCTCATATAACATATTTCATATAAATTTAATTATGACACTTATGTTTTAAAAAATCAATGATACACAAAACTATTTGGCAGAAGGAACATTGCCACAAAAGTGTCTATCTTAAGATACGCTATATTAAGTTTTATTATAATATAAACTTTTATTGGGCGTTTAACCAATTTAGTGAATTACTGATACACTAAGATCTGTTACAAATGATAGCTCGTGACAGTGATTCAAATTAGGTGAATTGCTTGGAAAAACCCATCTGAGAAAGATATTGAAATAAGACACGTAAAGATAGCGTGTAGTGATCTATAATCCATTTGTATTGGTTAATAAACCCTTTCGGCACTTGAGGATCAAAACGCAATCTACCTCAGCAATGCAGTGCTTTGTGGGTTTTTTTACTATAAAAGTGTAGAAAGAGGTTTATGCGCAAAATAGTTCCTAATCAGTTTTATATTATCTAGAATAACAATTGCAAGAATACAACAATTGCATGGACCTAGTATATATATAGTGTAGTAGAATACACAACCCACACATTTGTTTATCTTAACCCTTTAACCGCCGGTGCCGCATATATTCGGGTTTTCATTTTTTATTAGCACATTAAACACCACATTTTAAATATGTTAAAGATAAAATGTGACATCAACCAGCAAGATTTGATAGGAGTTGACCTCCATTTTGTCAAATCTGAATAATTTTCACTCACTTGAAGTTGTGGATCGCGTCAGCGAGACACAACTTCGAGGGGGTGAAAATTCAAATTGAATAATTTGGCGGTTAAAGGGTTAATCACTAATAAATTGGTGCTCCCTCTCAAACACAAATTTTCACAGCTATTTAATGCGGTTACACATCACATTACATTACAATGGCGAGGTAAGCGTGGGAAGTGTATTATGATTATTTATGTTGTATTTATGGTATTATACTTATTATGTGTAGGCTATTGACATAGATATGAAATGGATAACCACCGTATTTGTTGAGATAGAAACAAATCTGCCACAAACACGAAGCATTTAGAAGTTGGATAAATGCTGATCTAACGTCTACGACGCTGGCCCAACATTAGGTGGATGCCTCGTGATCGCTGCAGGTTGAATAAAACTTAAGAAGAAAAATGAGTCGTCTAAACCATTAAAGCACTACATTTAAGAAAAATTCACCCACCTGGAGTTGTGTCTCGCTACCGCGATCCACAACCTCAAGTGGGTGGAAATTAGTAATTACTCGTGCTTGAGACATTTGTAAATCTTGATGTTTAAACACATTTCGTTCCCAATAACAGTGATTTATTCAGTTAATAAAACAGATTAAAACGAGTATAGTCGAGATTAGCGGTGTGATCCAGCAAAAACAAAACATTTGTATAACAGTTGCACAACGTCGGACCAACGTCTTCGACGTTGGTCCAACATTCTACAACTGTTATACAAATGTTTTGTGTTTACTAGGTACGGTTATGAGCCGGTTGATTGGCTGTACGGCTAAAGTTTAACATATCCGTGAGTCGAAGTCAAACCTACATTATCATTTCGAATGTAGAGAGAAGCTGGCCACCAGTTCAAAATATTATTAGCATATACTGTAACGTATATGTAGTCTCAGAAGATGCGCAGTGCTACTTGATATAGTGACACTGCGCCCCTTAAATGCTGCTCTACAAAGCCAAAAGACAGTATCTGCGTACTTGTAAAGTAAGCATTTACTGCGTTTTGGCTTAGTACAACAAAATGGGACTGCTCAGAGAATGTTTAACTTTGACCATCAGATTGTGCGAAGATGTCGTTCTTTAGTTTTCATAATATACGCCAAAGCAAAATAAATCCTCCTTTAATGTACTAGGGTTTCACCGTCTCAAGTTATCGCAATCTGACTAATGATAGATATATTGAGAATACAATATTGTTGAGTACCACACATGGAAATACAGATATGAGTACGCCAGGAGTAAAGGGGTTGTTCTCACTCCAGTTATTGGATACACATGTTTTGAATTTGTTCAATTGACACGGTGTATTATCTAAAATGACATCAGATAAAAAGCTGACTTACTTTTGTTTGGCCACCAGGAGCAGGTCGTTAAAGAGGAACAGATATCTGTCTTGTGTCTGGAGTCCCTACAACACAATACAACACAATACACATGTTATCAATCATACGGGTTACCTGATGTTCTCTTTTCCGATGCGTTATACATGTTATATAGCTAACCTAATGATATCACAACTAGAAGATTGTAGTACGTACATATTTAGTATTTATCTTCGAACGTACATAGTGAAGTTTATAAGGTCTGCGACACAGAGGCACGTTGGAAAAAATACCTGTGTTCGGAATGTATGACGAAAAATGATAATGACAGTTTTGAGAAAAGATTATTGGTGAAGCTATTGTTTTGTTGATAATTCTTTTCTCGTGAATTTTCTCCATTCAATCTAAATAATCGTCCGATGGTCAAGTTAACTGACCGTTCCAACCGAGTTATGCATGGAGTGGAGGGGCGTGGGGTCGAGGAACATAATCTACTTGACCAAAGACAGTCCTTGTGTGCTGAACACATTTGTCAACTCTACCTCAATGGTTGCCTTAGACAGTCACCATTATCTCCTTATTCCCACACACTCAGGCTTGGACACATTCGTCTGGACAACACGATCTAGATCTTCACTCTGAGCAAAACTATCGTATCAGTTAATAAATTTATCAAGAGAGGGCTTCAAATAAATCACTTCGTTTGTGAATTTTCATTTCCTTCCTGATCATATCCGCTGGCCCGACATTGAACTAGCAATGGCATAATGTCTATAACGAATTGCTCAGGTGCTTTGACAACCACCACTTGAACTTACTACCACGTGTGTCTACTCCCAAATCAGATTCTTTGTTTTATTTTTGGCGACATAAAACCACTGAGAACACAAGACACGGATTTGTGAAGACCCCTATCCACTTTTAAGTACCCGGGTCACGTTAATCCAGTAGGTCCACATACAAGGGACTTGAACCCTCCTCCCATCTCCAAACAACTGTTTTTATTGAAGCTGGAATTGTTATAACGCAATTTCCAGTTTCAAATACAAGAACACAGCTTTATTTTTTAAACTTACAAATAAAAAAAGTTGCTTTATAGGCTAGATCATCTATGATACCGGGTTTAATCCACTTGATTGCAAATAAAGCATATGTGAAGACGCACTTGTATGACACGTGTACCCAGTAAACAAAAAACATTTGTATAGTATTTGTACAGTGTTGGACCAACGTCGAAGACGTTGGGCCGACGCTGTACAAATGTCATACAAATGTTGTGTGTTTTCAGGGTATAGGGCTAATGGTCATGGACAGGGTACTGTGTAACTAAGGTATACTCGTGTGCTTCATGCCATGGTAAGCTATCTGATATCTTAACTACTACAACAAAGATCAAACATAAGTCAAGTTCATCCAGTTCACATAGTTCTTATTTCTTTACACTCAAGAGGTCTCTGTCTGTTGTCAATACTCTTAAACTGAGTAGAGACAGCGTTATTATGTAATTGGGCTGGCAGATTAATGGTGCAAGTGGTGCAGAGTTACACAATTGGAAAATATTAGCTCAATAAATAAACATTTAGATACAGATTCTAGAAATTGTCGTACGGTAGAGAAAAACACGAAGTTCAAACCCAATTAAAGAAAATATAAAATGGAGAACTCCTTAAAACAGTAGGCCTAGGCTACAATAAATCTTTCTGTGGCGATTAGTAGACGTATATGAGGAATACATATTTCAATGACAGCAAAAATAATAACAACAAGCAAAACGGTCAAAGCTGAGCGTTTGTATATATGATTAGGGTAATGAGAGCAAACAGTATAAACTTCACCATGATATACAATCGGTGTACTTTTGCTGACGTACACTATTTGTACCCTTCTACTATTTCGCACGCCCACTCTGTAAGTATAATTCTAAATAGTAGTAGTGATTGTAGTATCCGGTATAGCATAAGCTATAATTACCGACCACATGTTCCCTGACCCTTATTTGCGTATTCATTTTCAAGTCAAGTAGGCCCAATTATTTTCTTTCAATATGATTTATAGGCAAATCGTGCATTAGTTATTGTAACATGTATTAATATATAGAAGCAGTGCCTTGCTATAATTTCAAATTAAAGATTACAATTTCAAATTGAAGAAAATCACCACTAGCGGTTAACTATAAATAAAGTGGAGTACAAATTAATAGGGAATCTCTGATATAATAATATAATATATGATTCGATACAATGCGACTTGGTATGATGATACAATTGAATACCTCTAAGTTCAGCGAATCAACTTCAGATGAAGATGCCTTGTAGTGATATGTGAACCTAATAAGACATCCCAGGAAACACGAGGCATTGAACCAACATTGGTTCAATGTCTCGTGTTTGCTGGGATAATTCTTATCGACATAATTAAAAATTCCCTATATACAGCGAAATGTAAAGGTATCTTCAAAGGTAGTTTACTATCCTCTCATGATAGGATGGTCGTTTTAAAGAGTGGTCGTTTACTGAGTTTCTACTGTATATGGATTAATGGCATTGAGGGGCCGCCGGGTGTACATATGATAGAGGTGGACATGACAGCGGTCAGGGGGGGGGGGGGGGTCAACAGGGCCCATCCTAGCTGTCTGAACAACAGAAAAAACAACATACATATTTGACTGGGACACTATATCCAATTCGCCCATATAATAATTATGTATGTAGTACAGACTATAAGGACAATTTTGAACCAGTAGAGTGAAAAATGATAAATATATGTTCGATGTTTCCGTTCAGGCTTGATGAACACACTCAATATGATAGCCAAAAGTGATATATTTATAAATGCCAACACTCACAGAATGGACAATATATAGCCTATAATACTGTCACGACTTACTTATACTTATCATAAAATATAGTATGGTACGATACGGTACACGTACGGTACAAGTGCGTTAAAAGTACGGAACAACTACGATACAATGCTGTAAAAGTAAGTCAGAAGTAGGGTAGAAGTACGGACAAGAAGGGAACAATGACGTTTAAAGCACGGTACATTATAGTATGGGGTACAAGTACCGTAAATGTTAAACGAAAGTTATATTACTGTACGTATGGTACATGTATAATATGGTATCACCACCCCAGCAAACACGGGGCACTCAACCAATGCTGTTTAAATGTTGGGCCAGCGTTGAAGACGATTAGCCAACATTGAAACAGCATTGGGTGAATGCCCGTGTTTTCCGGGACAACTTCTGCATCTTCCAGGCCTGGCAGTGTCGAATGATTTCAAGTGACATTTTAATTCATGTGAGTGGGAATGAACGTAAAATAAAAAAATAGAAATATAATAAAAATGTTTGTAATATGTTTGTAAATATACACCAGTGGCCTGAATATGGTTAACTTAGTTTCCTGTCATGACAATATGCAGAGGAGGGGGGGGGGGCTGTATATAGTTAGTCACAGGTCGGTATAGACCTATGACACATGACACGACTATCCCTATCACTGGAGGTGATGATGATCAAGACATGTATCAGCAGAAAATACCTACTAATTTCTCATATTAGCCTTGACCGTAAACACAGTAATAAATGACCATCTCAGATTGCCAAGTCAGAAAAATATGATGGCTCAACGCTGGGCCAACGTTTGTGACGTTGGTCCAGCGTGCATTTCAAAGCTGTGTGACAGGACACCGGAAGTCAGTGACTACCGCCGGCTAGTGTTTTACACAGGACTGGAATCCTAGCGTTATGTTACAGCAACAGCCCCGTGGATGGCGCGAATATATCGTTATACTAACCCCCTGAGTGCAACAACCCCGTGGAGGCCGCGAATATACCGTTATACTAACCCCCTGAGAACAACAACCCCGTGGATGCCGCGAATATACCGTTATACTAACCCCCTGAGTGCAACAACCCCGTAGATGCCGCGAATATGCCGTTATATTTACCCCTCCCCCCTTTGTGTGCTACTGTAACAGCCCCGTGGATGCCGCGAATATGCCGTTATAAATTACCCCCCTGTGTGCTACAGCCCCGTAGATGCCACGAATATACCGTCATATTTACCCCCTGTGTGCTACAGCCCCATGGATGCCGCGAATATACCGTATTATTTACCCCCTGTGTGCTACAGCTCCGTAGATGCCGCGAATATGCCGTTATATTTACCCCCTGTGTGCTACAGCCCCATGGATGCCGCGAATATACAGTTATATTCACCCCCCCCCCCCCTGAGTGCTACAGCCCCGTAGATGCCGCGAATATACCGTTATATTCACCCCCCTGTGGGCTAGAGCCCCGTGGGTGCCGCGAATATACCGTTATATTTACCCCCCTGTGTGCTACTGTAACAGCCCCATGGATGCCGCGAATATACCGTTATATTTACCCCTTGTGTGCTACAGCTTTGTGGATGCCGCGAATATACCGTTATATTTACCCCTTGTGTGCCACAGCCCCGTAGATACCGCGAATATACCGTTATATTTACCCCCTGTGTGCTACAGCCCCATGGATGCCGCGAATATACCGTTATATTCCCCCCTGTGTGCAACAGCCCCGTGGATGCCGCGAATATACCGTTATATTCACCCCTCTGTGTGCTACAGCCCCGTAGATGCCGCGAATATACCGTTATATTTACCCCCCTGTGAGCTACTGCAACAGCCCCGTGGATGCCGCGAATATGCCGTTATATTTACCCCCCTGTGTGCTACTGTAACAGCCCCGTGGATGCCGCGAATATGCCGTTATATTTACCCCCTGTGTGCTACAGCCCCATGGATGCGGCGAATATATCGTTATATTCCCCCCTGTGTGCAACAGCCCCGTGGATGCCGCGAAGATACCGTTATATTTACCCCCTGTGTGCAACAGCCCCGTGGATGCCGCGAAGATACCGTTATATTTAACCCCCTGTGTGCTACTGTAACAGCCCCGTGGATGCCGCGAATATGCCTTTATATTTACCCCCTATGTGCTACAGCCCCATGGATGCCGCGAATATATCGTTATATTCCCCCCTGTGTGCAACAGCCCCGTGGATGCCGCGAATATACCGTTATATTTGACCCCCTGTGTGCTACAGCCCCGTGGATGCCGCGAATATACCGTTATACTAACCCCCTGAGTGCAACAGCCCCGTAGATTCCGCGAAGATACCGTTATATTTACCCCTGTGTGCAACAGCCCCGTGGATGCCGCGAAGATACCGTTATATTTAACCCCCTGTGTGCTACAGCCCCGTAGATGCCGCGAAGATACCGTTATATTTACCCCCTGTGTGCTACAGCCCCGTAGATGCCGCGAAAATACCGTTATATTTAACCCCCCTGTGTGCTACAGCCCCGTAGATTCCGCGAATATACCGTTATATTTAACCCCCTGTGTGCTACAGCCCCGTAGATGCCGCGAATATACCGTTATATTTAACCCCCTGTGTGCTACAACCCCGTGGATGCCGCGAATATACCGTTATATTTACCCCCTGTGTGCTACAGCCCCATGGATGCCGCGAATATGCCGTTATATTCCCCCCCTGTGTGCTACAGCCCCGTGGATGCAGCGAATATACCGTTATATTCCCCCCTGTGTGCTACAGCTTTGGGGATGCCGCGAATACACCGTTATATTTACCCCCCCCCCCCCTGTGCGATACAGCCCGGTGGATGCCGCGAATATACTTTTCAAATGATTATTATCCGATGTCTCCCCACTTGAATTTATTAATGTTAACAGAAAGGCTTACAATTTGTCAATATATATCTGGGGTATATCGTTATGTCTATATATACATCAGTCTAGTTCAGACGATAATAAAAAACGTTTTCACATACACACACAACAAACATATAGCCTACATGCAATACAAGCAAACACAACGTACCCAACGCTGGCTCAATGTTGAGCTAGCGTTGCCGACGTTGGCTCAACATTGAGCCAGCATTGGACCTCATTTATACTGCCGGTTTTCTTACTAGTCTTGACTGGTCATGTCCTTAACTACATACATTCATTGAGTACTTTATCGACAGGCACCCCACTGTTTTAAAGTTTCAGTACTGCACTAACTTTTCTAATGAATGCGGTACAATAGAGAGGGGAAGTATTATTAGACATACAGTGACCCGTGTAGGCCGTGTTCACCTAAGTTAGGTGACGTTTCTCACAATGAGAATCAACCCCTAGCTCCAAAGGCTCATCACTAGCAGATTGAAATAGAAATATTAGCAAATGCTTTGTTTTTAAAAGTGTGTCAAATTATAGGATATTCATAGATATCATTTGTGGAAAATGTAACCCTTTCTACGTTGAATTAATGTTGGTTTAACGTTGGTCCAACGTCGTAGACGGTGGACCAACGTTAAACCAACATTGATTCTAGTCGTCTTTAATCTGTTTTATTAGCAGGTAAATCACAGTTATTGGGAACGAAATGTGTGTTTAAACATCAAAATTCGCAAATGTTTGGTCTCAAATTAAACAAATGTGAGTAATTTTCACCCACTTCAAGTGAGTGAAAATTCAAATAAGCATTGGGCTAATGTCTCATGTTTTCTGGGATGGCGGGACAGGCTGTCAGTTCACCACCGATCTTTCCCATTGATTATGAAACATTTTTGTATTTGCTTCTGACGCATGTGTCAACAGATAGTTAAATCCGGTTGAGAACGAGTAATTTTGGTAGCAAACTTTGTAGACTGTCGGTACCCAGCAGACACGAAACATTTTTATAACATTCGTTAAACGTCGGCTCAACGTCTTCGACGTTGTCCCAACATTGTACAAATGTTTTGTGTGGACTGTCGGTACATTGTGTCTTCCGTTGGGGCTTTGTTGTTGTAATTATAGGCGTTGTCATCGTTGTCATATCGTAACAACAGTCACGCCACGGGTTTCTTTACCGGGACACGATCAGTTGACTTATCAGCAAACACAAAACATTTGTATAACATTTTTACAATGTCAAAGACGTTGGACCGACGTTGTACAAATGTCATACAAGTGATTTGTGCTTGCTGGAAGACGTGTGTGGTAAATACAACCTCCTCAACCCAGTAAGCGCAAAACATTTGTATAACATTTATACAACGTTAGACCAACGTCGAAGACGTTGGGCCGACGTTGCATAAATGTTATACAAAGGTTTTGTGTTGACTGGGAACACTCAAACTCTAGGCCACTGTCACCGTGGTAAAGTGACTCCACAACTTCCTGCATATACAAAAATTTTGGCAAAGTTTGCTAGCTCCATGTGAACAACATGGCGGACATGTACAAAATGTACATCTATGTAATATAGTGTATTAGGATCATTTTTGACAAGAAAATCAGTAGCAAAAAGCGAGCCTCAAATAAAAATATAGATATGATAACGCGTCATCTCGGATTCAAATGATAATCATGAAGTGTTTTTGAAACTGTAAGCTCGCTATTATCAAGTGTGTCAAGAGAACTAAATGTCATCCTTTTTGTCACAGAGATTTATCCACGAAGCAGTACAATACCGAGTTGGTGGATGAAAAGAAGACGAGATGAATGGTGGATGTTTTTATCCAGCGATGTTGCCTCACTTCATTGTGAGTGATAACATAATCTATCAGTTTGCTATACCCTCTCTTTTCTCTCCTCTTCTCCATACTTGGGAGGCCGTAATTTACCAAACTCCCTCCCGCAGAGGACCACCTGTCAAGAGCGACCGATAC
The DNA here is from genome assembly GCA_964017125.1 of Flabesymbios commensalis. Classification (NCBI taxonomy): domain Eukaryota; kingdom Metazoa; phylum Annelida; class Polychaeta; order Terebellida; family Flabelligeridae; genus Flabesymbios; species Flabesymbios commensalis. The sequence continues at coordinate 40,405,864 of OZ024907.1, forward strand.
CGACAGCCCGGGAGACACGACATATCCACCCGGTGTTGGTTTAATGTTAGGCCACCGTCGGAGACGTGGACCAACATTAAAACAAACGCTAGGTGGATGTGTCGTTTTGTTGGGTGTGTGCACATCCACCAGGTCGTTCACCCCTAGTGATGAGTTATTTTGTGGGATACTTGTTGAGCTGGTCTGCTGGTGGTTGACCCGACAAAGAAACAAATACTTATGTAGGCTATATTCTGTTGCCTGCGGCTGTTTTTCGCCAGGGTACATATCACTATTATACCAGTGATACTCATAAAATCATAATAATATTGTAATTTTCACGTAAAAATTATGGGATTCGTATTTTATTTGAATATTTTGACACACAGAGCGAGTCTATTTCACTTGTTATTACATCCACTTCATCAAAGAGACCAAGTACATGCAAAAGTTCTCAGACTACACCGTTTGCACGATTTTTCGCATAAGCAGGACTCCCAACTAAATATTTCTGATTTAATCTCTGCGTGGCGTGTTGTAATAGAAAAGAGTGTGACAGGATTCCCAAATAAATAGTTCAGCTTTTAGTCACTGTGTGGCGTGTTGTTATTGGGAATGGTGTCTTGTGAACAGATAAAAACAAATCCTAACTAAATGGAATGCCCATAAAAAATTATTGAATCTATTGAATCACGCCCAGTCACTGCGGGCAAAATACTGCTCACCGTAAAAAGATTGATGATAGGGCGTTGACAGACCACTATTATATTGACAGTAACGGACTAACAAGTGTACACACGCCCAATATGAACCACTCCTAATTATAACATAGCCTCATTTGTCTTCACGTATGTACAGTATTCTCAAAAAGATTTCTTATGAAACGAGATACAAAGCTAACACGATGTTATTAATAAAAAAAGCAATAATGTTTAATATTTTTTGATCAATTACATACTGACGCTGGGTCACTTATTTCAAGTTACTATGACTATTGATGGCTATACCGGAAAAATAGATACAGTGATTAGACATTGCACCCAAGATCAGGGCCACACGTCGCTATAACGTATGATTGATGAAGTACGAAACGTTGAACCCATGTCGAACTTGTTGGCCCATCGTCTATGATTTTGAAAAATATATCAGTTTGCTAGAATAGAACAAGTTACCCAGCTGTGATTGCACATTAGCACAATGTTTAATATTACCCGCGTTTTTTGCCATCGACTAATTGGGAGTACCAAGAAATAAGTAGTTTATCACCAGAGATGATAGCTACATTAAGCATGTGGAGAACAGTGGTAGAGTGCTAATTGACATAAGGGAGTCAACAACAATTAGCAGGAAAACGTCAGACTTATTATCTGTAACACTAAACCTGCTAGGTCAAATCCTGAGAGCTTACACTCGTTGATATTTTTATTTCATAAATCTCGAAAATAATTTAGTTTAATGGTGTAATAAATAATTGAAACTAGTTAACTAATAGAATCAAGTGTAAAAGCGCGAATAGATCGCTTATGATGAAAAATCACGGAGCATGTTACATTCACCTACAGCTGGTGAGGACATGCAGTATTATATCACATTGATCTTCACGCACTTAACTCTCCTGTATCACAAGTTTTAACCCCTTATTCCTTTAACCGCCGGTGCCGCATATATTCGGGTTTTCATTTTTTATTAGCACATTGAGTACCACATTTTAAATATGTTAAAGATAAAATGTGACATCAACCAGCAAGATTTGAGAAGAGTTGACCTCCACTTTGTCAAATCGGAATAATTTTCACTCACTTGAAATTGTGGATCGCGTCGGCGAGACACAACTTCAAGTGGGTGAAAATTCAAATTGAATAATTTGGCGGTTAAAGGGTTAACTCTTTGTGTGGTAATCACGACAATAGACGTTTTTTATCTGTTTGAATATCAATATTTGTAAATATTTGGTCTCAAATTTAACAAATATGAGTAATTCTCAACCATTTGAGGTTGTGGATCGCGGTAGCGATACACAACCTCAAATGGTTGAAAATTTAAACTAATTACATAGCAGGATAAGGGTTAGCCGCCCGTCTCGATTATATTTTTGTTCAATAGGAAATTAAATACCAGGTTTCAAACTAGTTAAATATAAAATGTGACATCAATCAGCGAGATTTCACAATCGTTAACCTCCATTTAGTCAAATCTGAATATTTTTCACTCACTTGAAGTTGTGAATCGCGTCAGCGAGACACAACTTCAAGTGAGTGAAAATTCCAACTCGGCAGTGAAAGGGTTGACGGCGGAACATTAAAAGTGATTACATTTTTGGCTGGCTGCTGTGAGTGAACTTAAAGACTCGATATCAACCCAAATAATAGCGGTTCATTACCTGCTCAACTAACAAAGAACAAAGATGACCCACATTAGAGAGGATATAGGACGGAGAAAGGGTCAATCAGTTTAAATCCGACAGAGGTTAATATCCTGCTGATTACGACTATTGTCGTTTTTAATCTGTTTTATCAGTCGACCAAATCACTGTTATTGGGAATGAAATGTGCGTCTAAACATCAAGATTTGCAAATAGTTGTGATCAAATTAAGCAAATATGATTAATTTTCAGCCACTTGAAGTTGGGAATCGCGGTAGCGAAACAGAACTTCAAGTAGCTGAAAATTTAAATTAATTAACTTAGCATGACAAGGGTTAACTGATTCAAGTGCGTGAACGAATCTACACATATTGCGATATTAACCCTTAAAGCGCTACATTATAACATTTAATTTTTCACCTACTTGAAGTTGTGTCTCGCTACAACGACCCACAACTTCAAATGGGCAAAAATTACTTATATTTCTATGGGTAAAACTTATATTTGTCCAATGTTGCAAATCCTCAGGTTTCTCTTATTTTTTGGAAGGACAACCAGAAAGACTAAACAAGGCTATAGCCGCGATTAGTTCTACAAGGGTTAACCCTCCTTAGACAAGGTAACACAGATGAGCTGATGTGATAAAATAACCAAGTGCAATATACCGAATGAAAGCTCATAGCGTTTTTATCAGATTTGTGATGGGTTAGATTATCATTTTTCACTGATTTATTAACCCTTAAAACGTTAAGGACGACTGGTGTCGTTTTTAATTTGTTCTATTTTACGATCAAATCACTGACATTGGGAATGAAATGACTGTTTAAACATCAAGATTTGCGCATGGTTTATCTCAAATTAAAAAAATACATGTATGTAATTTTTATCCACTTGAAGTTGTGGGCCGCGGTAGTGAGACACAACGTCAGGTGGTTGAAAATTTAAATTATTCAATTTAGCGTTTTAAAAGTTAAAAATGTGTGACGTATGCAATTTTTATGTCAAAGAACTTACAGTCGTGAGCTGCACTGGTCCTTCATGCATGTAGGTGCGATTCGACCCCACACCGGCGCCACCGTCACCACCTCCATCCGTATTTTCCGGTTGAAGTGAAATACTTTGTGTACCACCGCCAAATCCAGAGCTACAACACAAGAAATAACATTAAAATTATACTTTTTGGTCCTGAAAATGCAGTTCAATATCCGAGTTACCTGTATTGAAAGGGTTAGCTAGTTTTGGCTTCCAGTAAGGGGCAGCACCGAGCCACAACTCACTCGTGCAATTACCAGAAACGCATAATATTAGAGACATATCACATTAATATTGATTAGTCATACCCACAATTAATTTGGACTATCACAAAAGTATGTCACTACTAACTACTAATTAAACAATTAATTTATACTTTATAGTGTTTATTATCATAATAATAATGCTAATCATATGAAATATGTCAATTTATCTGACCCAAAGTTAACATGTTGTGGGCTCAGCAGAATAATATAACATCCTCTAGCATCAAAGCGTGGGGTTCCAGTGCTACATATAGCACGACAATAAAAGTAAATGATATATCACAAGAACAAATAAAATAAGGCATTAGTGTACAATTTATAGGTGCAGCATTAAGAGCACTGCTGACTTTTACCAGGTTATTATTTCACCTATTTCTCAAGACAACTGAATTGATTGCCGTGCTTCCCCCATTCATCAGACACATCAACAAATAAGTGAGTACTCGTGCAGTACATCATACGTCGTAGACGCTGGACCAATATTGAACCAACAATGGCTCAATGTCTCGTGTTTGCTGGGATACAGTTTATGTATAGGCGCGTGTAATATAATAATATATGTAAAATAATAGGTGCATGTATGACATCATTTACATATATGTAATTTGTGCCAAACAAAATATAGTTTATATATTTATGTTGGACGCATGTGTGACATAAATTTGTAATTCTGTACCGGACGAAATATAGTTTATTATGTCAGGCGCGGAAGTATATACCGGTAGTATTTTTTTAACTGAACAAATATTCATGTGGTGTTCCATTGAAACGTCTGTGAACTTATCTCATACAGTAGAGCCAAATAATTGCAGACCGTGATAGACTAAATGCAGAATACAATGAAGATCACCGATGTTAATGACCATCGAGAAATGAGAATCTCAAATATTTTGTTCCGTGTACATGTAGCAGATATTTTAGATATTAGGATCTATGAATATAGCAGGCAAGGTCCTGCTTTCAGAACAGTGCAAATCAGAGAAACTGTTTTCAATATAAGGGTCTCTTATTAGACAGTCACCCAGCAAATACGAGACGTTGACCACGTGATGTTTCAATGTTGGCCCGCAGTCAACGCAGTCGGGCCAACATTGAAACAACACTATCCTAGTAGGTGCACATGCTGACGATCAAATGTGTGATGAAAACCACAGCTTCGGAAGTCAAGACTAGTTTTCATATGTACCCTACATGTGATGAGCTATCATCAAAAACAAAACGTTGGTTCAATTCTGAACAATGCATACGACATTGGCCCGGCATTGAATCAACGTCTTGTGACATATTCTACGATCACACTGTGATAACCGCCGCCACATTCTATACGTTATCATCGTCAATACTGCTATCACGACGGAAATATGAATTTTATCATTTTGGACTAAAATTACCCACTTTGTATTGAGAGGCTGACAGGCGTGAAGATTACGCGTCTTCGGTGGCATCTTATTTACGATATTGTGCAATTGTACTCTTCCCAGTCATCAGCCAAAAAAAAACAACGTAAGTGAGAGTCGAGCTGGGGAGAGATCAGTTCTTGTGATAAAGTATCTTTTTGTAAATTGCTGGCTTTGTCAGTGACGTCGGAAACGTCAAGCGCTGTTCTGTCTGCGGTTTTCTGCTCAATAAATTAGGGATAATCTGTCGCGGCAAATATTTAGAGGACGTACTTTAGTACACGTCACCAGTACAGATATTGGAAACCATTGCAGTCAAATGGAAAAAATGTAGTCTCAAGCAAAAGCAGCCTTGACCCTTTAACCGCCGAGGCCGAATATATTCGGTTTTCATTTTTAATAGCACATTAACTACCACATTTTAAACATGGTAAAGATAAAATGTGACATCAATCAGCAAGATATGAAAACAGTTGACATCCATTTTGTCAAATCTGAATAATTTTCACTCACTTGAAGTTGTGGATCGCGTCAGCGAGACACAACTTCACGTGGGTGAAAATTCAGATGAATAATTTGGCGGTTAAAGGGTTAACGTGTTCCATATTTAACAGTAAATTAAAATACATTTAAATGAACATGGCGAAACTGGTAACTTTATTGGTGACGTATGCGGAAAAAGCAGGGTACTTGACTGATAGGCCTATACATTCCATTCTTTTTTGACATTTAAAGCGCACACGCAATGCACCGCGTTACATTGCCAGTAACTAGTCTGTACTCAGAAAGCGGGTCAGATGGGTGTAATGATATTTAAAATTCTCATACTTGCTTCTAAATATAATTTCGTGAATCGCAACTTGATAAATATAAAATAATTTGAGAAGACAAACGTTAATTTACACATATAAATGTTTCATATATAAATATTATTTATTTATGGCGATAGTAGCCAGACGGTTATTAAACACTAATTCAAGGTTATGTGTACCGAATTAGAATCTACTTATAAATGTACGAGAGCTTGAACCTGTCAGTCAATATGATTATAAACGCACCAATCGTCATAGTTAACCGTTAAACATCCAGATAAGAAATTGTAATTTCGAGTCCTTGACGATGTTTATCGCGATAAAGTAACTTGAAGTGCGGGAAATTAGGAAAGCTGAAACAAACGTAGAATGTCTTCTTATAATCATTATTGACCTTTACTAATAATATTATTTTTGGAGGTCCGACTAGAATTTGAGCAATCACGTATTTTTTTATGTTACAATAATGACAATTTTGATGTTGCTAGCAAAAAAAGAAAATGTAGTCGAGAATTCAATGAAAATGGCTACGAAATTGTTAATAAAATATGAGATTAGACGTACATACTTAATATTTCTAACTAGAACGAGTTATCTGCAAAACCAGACTAGAATGACAGTAAGTACAACGTCGTGTTATACTGGCGAATTCCGCAGTGTGGTAGTTAAACCGACTAATATAACAGTAGGCTCGTTAACCTTTACAACGCTGAAATATTTTTGCATAAACCATGGAGACCAAAGTTTTTCTTTAAATTTGAAATCATCATAAATGACTTAGGCCTGGTTAGCTGTTTACGCTTCATTTGAATACCTATGTTATGAATCTACGAAATTGTTAATTCTTTCGGTGTGGGGACCGTCTTTATACGTCAGAATCTGACGTCTACAGACGTCAGATTCTGACGTATAAAGACGGTCAAATAAAGACGGTCCCCGTGCTGAAAGGGTTAAATGGCATCATTAGGCTCGCAACTGACGAGTCAATTTGGAGATGACTGAGATGCAATTATCTGCGAGGTGGGATAGCCACCTGTCAAGACCGTCACTTAATATGTTATTGTCTTAGTAGTTTACCTACTGAACTCTGAACGTGAAAACTGGTGACAATTAATCACTATATTTCCTATTTACTCGTTCCAAATGACTCTCAGGCGAGTGCCTGAGAGTCAATGGGTGCTAGCTAGAATATATAATAACCGTTATTATATATTCTTGGTGCTAGTAATACGAGTAAAACATAGATTATAGTTCAGTGCAGTATCAGTTTATTTTTATTAACATTATACATGTATATATACAATTATGAAAATATTGACGTTTCCTGCACAGTACCCGTGAATTACATTAATATGATAAATAGATAATATTGACATCATTATGAATGTTAGTAGTAGGGAGGCTGTGTGTGAAAAACGAATACGTCGTCAAATTGGACGAGCGTTCAAACTGTAGTAATCATTCATTGCATTCTTAGCAAGTGCAATGTCATAAAGATATTATTCAAAATAACTACAGATTTAACAGTATAAGGTTTCTAAATCTACACGCTCATAATCCAGCTTTTGCTCAATATTGAGCCAACATCAGGCAAATATCTGGTGTTTTCAAGGATGGGAATAAAGCGTGTGATGGACGCCATCTTGTGCACAGAGTCTGCAGCAAGGGTTGTCGTGAATCATATCTCACACAGTCCATGTACCCAGTAAACACAAAACATTTGTATAACATTTGTACAACGCGACGTTGTACAAATGTTATACAAATGTTTTGTGTTTACTGGGTGATCAGTGATGATGGGCTGTGTGTATCTAATCAATACTTTAAATGATGCTCCCATGATGATCATTATCAGATTACCACTAGTGATTGTTATCACATTATTCACTTATTCCATCTATGTACTGGTTTTCGCTGTCACTGCGGACACACGTAGACCACCATACTGCTCTGCATAGCTAAAAGGCAGTATCTGCTTACTTGTAAAGTGAGCAGATACTGCATTGTGGCTTTGCACGAAACCATAGGCATGATCAGTCCTGTGCAGCCAGTGTTGTAATAAGTCGATAATTAGATAGGCAATTAGTACATTTTAATTAAAATAATTACGCGTTTGATGTTTCTAAGTGGTCGTTGGCATCGATATTGAGTTTCATTGGCTCGAAACAAGTAAAATTGATGGCTTGGGAGAGACGCTTTCCCAGATTTCACTCAATGTTGGGCTACCTTCACACACGTTGTCCCAACATTGAACCAAAGCTCGGCCAACATTTAGTGATTGTTGCATGGAAATGATGTACTTAGTATGTGAAAGCCTTTTGTTGTCTGCACGATATACACTTATTAACTGGCAATAAAAAAGAAATATACCTACTCAAAGCTAATGCGTATAAATCTAAAATGATAAGACATCTCAGACACACATATAATACATGTAATTAACAAAGTGTACTAATGAGGAAGAGTAGGACATCCGGAAACAAGAGCTATTGGTAGAATGATGGATTGATATGTTAGGCCTAGAATGATGGATTGATATGTTATGGCTAGAATGATGGATTGATATGTTAGGCCAACGTATCAGATAATTCCATTACAAATTTCATGATACACTATTCAATGGAAATTATACGGGAATTGTACGATTATAATCTAGAATGACGTCCATTATCCATTTACCCTTTGTCAGTGATGAATAATTAGTTTTCTTCCGAATTTTAACCCTTTTGAACCTAAAAATGGGCAAACTTGAAGAAATATAGAAAACATAACATCTTTTAAAATTTATTAACATATCAAGAGCCCATCATTTATTACAGATATTCACCTCATACATCTTTCAGTGACATTTTAGGGCCAGTTTTATATGTGTAATATAAATTATGAGTGTCATCCTTCTGAGCTGGCTAACAATAGCCCAGTCCTTATTTCACTGAGTGTACAAAGTACGTCAAAGCATATTATACCGTGGTATTCATTTCAGTTGTTCAGTGAACTAGATGTCGTGCTTAAGGTATGACGTCTTACAAATGTAAATACAAGAACATCTTGGCCGAAACGATTAACCATTTCAGACCTGAATCAATCAAATTGAAATTATTTATCCACTTTATCCCTATAATCACTGTAGGAGCTGTACGTCAGGACTTCAAATTTAAAATAGCAATAAAGATCTTTATGCAAAATACGTATTAAATCTTGTAAACAACTTAACAATCTCTGCACAGTTTGATGTCCGCTTATGAGAATCCTATATTCCCCGGGTTGGGCATTCCCGTGTACGGGAAGGGTTAGACATATTGTACTTGTGAGTTTAACTAGGTGTAACCGATCAGAAACCTGGCCACGAGCCATCCAAAGAGAAACACACAACGTCAACCCAACGTTGGATCAGTGCTGGGCCACCGTCGGAGACGGTGGCCCAGCACTGATCCAACGTTGGGCATATATAAGTCTTTATTGCCGTCACAGGATGGACGTGAACGGTTAGTTTTCTATCTGACAACGTCTGTATATGTACCCCCCACATTCATGTGGTATAAATTTATTGAAAAGTCACACGATAAAGCATCAATCAGTGGGATATTCTGAACTTTCTGATTTATTATTTCACTAATATCGCCGCTATTCGCTGATTCGCGGTGTCTCAATTGAGTAACCCTTAAGTAGTCTTAGGAACGATAGTTGCAGCCTGCACAATTACACGCAATGTTTTGATATCACATTATTTTTTATTGCCAAGCGTTAATCTACCATGTACTGCACTTTCAATACTTCAGTGCAAGTATCAATGTACAGATATTATCGGCAGTACTTGACCCTTTACCTACACAAGTAGTACCCATGATCGGTGTCTAATATTCCGGAATATTTGTTTTGATATCTGTCCAGTTCAGTTTTGGCTACGTCGTAGCCAGAACGACGTAGCCAGCTACGACGTAGCCAGAGATGAGCTGAACAGATGTCAAAACAACTAGTGACGTCACTAGTTGTTTTGACATCTGTTCAGTTCATCTCCGGCTACGTCGTAGCCAGAGCTGAACTGAGCTGATGTTAAAATAAACATTCCTGACACAGATTACATTTTGAACTCCTTGGATTCGAATTTTTACGGGCATTTCAAATTTAATATCAAACATCATATAACTATTTGTCAATGTGGATTTTTGTGCACACATACGCGTCACTAGAAGGCAAAGGGTTAACATAACAAAACTAACTAACTGCATTCATTTTAAATTACAATTTATGTAATATGAATGCAGATTCTTAATCGCACTGAGATAAGACGCAATAGGACCATTCGTATTGGGGGCCTGCACAATTCCAAAAAAGTACATTGTCCTGATTAATTAATAACATCAAAATATAATTATAATTTACTTTCATAATTTCAGTTATGTGAGGTCCTCTGGACAGTTAACATGGAAAAGTGCTTTATGACTTATGCCATCATTGGTTCCGGTTATTCATTTGTCGTGTCCAAATCAACTTTGCAATTATGTTCAGAAATGATTCAGTGAAACCAAAGATAGAAATAACGGGTTTTTAAAAATTATGTATAACAACCCTTGGCTTTAGCAGTAATTAACAAATTAATCATTTCACTGCAGGTTTGACTAGGGGATGTCAATTACATTGGGTTTTTTTCAATATTCAATCCGTATAGATTATGCCTTCACAAAGTATAATTTTTAAAACAGAAATGTTATCTAAGTCTGTGTAATATATCTTAAACATAAGTAAGTCCATAAGTTTTAGCGCAGTCATTTTGGTCACGTTTTCTTCGAGAGAGATCAACTTGTTAAAAAAATCGGTTGACAAAAAGCGTATAAAAACTTCACGGTAAAAAAAACTCCAGTGAATGACAGCATTGTGAACATGGTTTCAAACATGTCAACAGTTAAATGCTACGGTATTCACATTTAACACATTTCAAACAGGGTGACAAATATTACATCACCGAGTCAGAGCGTCACGTGGATGAAAACGACTTGGAATATTTATTGGAGGTAGTTAGCCTCCCCTTGGATATGAAAGGGTGTATCTGCCACTTTACGAAGTGGCAGATACACCTTTTCGTATCCAAGGAGACATACACGATGTCATAAAAAGTAATGTATTAATGAACTCGGCAGGAATCTCAAGTGAACTTGAAAACATTTTAGTGCTTTAGTTTGGGCGAGTTGTCTACAACACTCGAGTCGAGGGTCTGAACACATTGTGAAATAAACTTATCCATCATTGGCCCAACTTTGTACCTTATATCGGTGTTATCTAGGTTAAGGACTGTGGTTCTATAATTATGTCGATGAACTTCACCACTTAACATGCCTATTAAATCTAACAAGACATAGGTGCCATCTCAGAATGCTATGTCACTCTCAGAAGTTCACATGTTAAAATAAGAATGGTAAAATAATTTTGCACTGATACCAAGTAATAACGTCAGAAATGTATCAAAATTCAAGATAAAAGCGGCAAAGAAAATAAACAAGAAAGAATATAATAATGACTACACTAATAAGAACGTTTCTAAAGCGTGTACAATGATGGGCCTACATTTAGGAATGGAGTCCTCACTGTAAGAAAATAGTGTTGCAAGAGGGTATTTGTTATAAAATAGTAAAAATGATAAATGTTTTGTACAACATGTACGAGTGAAGCTCTTTTCGTTTTTATTATATAACATATCCAGCAAACACGATACTTTAAACCAATGTTGGTTTAATGCTGGGCCAGCGTCTTCAACGCTGGCCCAGCATTAAATCAACATTGTTTCAAGACATCGTGTTTGCTGCAAACATGTTTCTCTTAGAGGGAGTGTGGCACTGAGAAGATAAATATTGAGATGATAGAGTGGAGTATTTACTACCTCTTGACAGATATAGTGATCCCCTGGTGCTGTCTCGTCCTCTTGAAGACCTTTAGAGTGTCTTTCTCCATGGTGGTGCTATGATGACACCGTCGCCGTGTCAGCAGATCAATAGATCGATAAATTGGTGGTGGTGCTGATCTAAAGGATTAGACTTCTATCCCTGTCCATCTACGGAGCACTTGTACTGCGCAACAAGTGTACATCGCATATCCTGGTTTCACACGGTTCTTCTTCATCGTGACTGGGTTATGGATGAGTGTATCACAGACAGTGTACATCTCGGTGTACAGATATGTCCACAGCCAGCCAGTTTACATTGTAATCACTTTTTTCGTGGTTACCCACATTGACTGTGAATATTATACGCCCATAGTCAAAGTGTAGAGAGAGGAATGGTTTATGAGTGGTTATGACGTCAACAACACGTGTGCACACACGTTTTCCTCAGAACGCCAGAGCTGGTATAGATGTGTCACCATGAAGGCTCTGCTACACAATAGTTGCGCTTGTCACACGTCTCCTGGTATATAATCACTTAGTGGCTGATAAACTGATAGCATGTTTGTACAGTGTGCTGCAGACAAAACTGATACCTCTGAGTCAGCAGCCAGACTGAGGAAGTTACGCTTTGAATCAAATTGAGGTACAGAGTGTGAGTTTTCTGGGAATGCGTCCTTGTATTGAGCCTCAGCGGTGTGATCGTGTCTAGTGATGGACAGTGATCAGAATGATACTGTTATCCAGGCTGACCATGGACATGGCCTGCTTATTTAGCGGCTGTTCAGTTGACTGTACCGGCTGGCACCTATCTATGATCCCTGTGTAAAGAAGACTCTGTGGGGGACCTCCACTAAACGTGTGGATGTTTGTCCTAAACCACCGCCCAGCCGAAGGTCAGCCACCAGAAGTAAGCCAATGATGGCCTCAATCACACTCACCACTAACTGATATATATGGACCAGTAACCTACACAATGTCAATCCTCTACGTAACACTCCGCTCTATCACAACCCAATAAACATGTGCTCTATACAAACACACTAGATCTGTGTAAAGTTAGCGCTGGACCACTCACTCTACATGTACTGTTCTTAATGATAAACACCTCTGTAAAACCATCCAAGTCTCAATCACTCATCAGATACTGTTCATGCGATAAATAATCATATCGTCATCACCAGATCAGGCAATTGTGATCAAATATAGTGATTCGTATACTGTTCCAGCTGACGAATATCTCAGTAAAAATGGTCTATCCCAATCAATTTTCACATACTGTTCTTAGTGATAAATGGTTTGACTGGGATCCAGTTTATTTTTTCAATGTGATCCTTGTTCTGAGATTGCTGTTGGATGTGATCCTTGTTCTGAGGTGTTGGATGTGATCCTTGTTCTGAGGTGTTGGATGTGATCCTTGTCGCACTCTGTATTCCTGTGCCTGCCATTCCCCGTGTAGCCGGCAGGTCTGACTCCGCAGTGACGTGCTATACACCCGCTTTCTCAACACTGAACCATTCGAGTGTTTCACGACGTTTACCGGTAATTGTGACTAGCGGGTACTCGACCCTTTAACTCCCAGGTACAGCTATTCCCATCAAACACGAAACATTTGTATAACATTTGTACAACGTTGGACCAACGTCGAAGACGTTGGGCCGACGTTGTACAAATGTTATACAAATGTTTTGTGTTTCCTGGGTTTACGATTCTTATAATTACATGAGGGTAATTAGGCCTAGCTATCATCAGAGACAATCTATTTATTTCTATCAAATAGATGAAAAAATAATCGTATCTTTGAAATTAAAGTGCCAGTTACCTCTGATATAGAGAAGACGATATGGCCAGATATTATTGCAGGGGTCGAAATTAAAATTATATGGGAGTCGATCATATGAGGATCGTCATAAAATGTTCGAGGCATATCATTTCTCACAGTAAAATAAATCAGGTTATTTTAGAAGTTAAAGGACAGACGGTTTATGGCTAATATTGTGTGATATTACGGATAATCCCATATTATAATTGGTTCTTCACAAAGTTGCCAATTATTCAGCTATTTCATTGCCGTGCAGATCTCATATGCAGCCGTCCCCACTCCTCTCTCAAGGCACCTGCTTTATTCATCCCAGATGATACACACGCATCTATCTGCCACCCAGCAAATACGAGGCGTTGGCCCAATGCTGTGCTGTTGTTGGGCCAGCATCGCAGCCGAAGGGACAACATTAGCCCAGCATTGGGCCATGTGGATTATTTCCGTGACCAGACATGGCGGCGGGTATCAGAGTTTTGCGGGAAGCGGAGTTTCATTATTGGTCAAGGTTTTGTGCGTGGCCAATCAGCAAACTTGAAATTGGTCTCAAAGTAGTTATTAATCTGGACAAATTGGCCTGCGTTATGCGTGACCAATTTTCACAGCTCTTAGTATCATCACGATAAAATCTTCATCTGTTCATTTCGCTACGGTCAAACCAATAATTCCAAATTTGACAGCTATATATATATAGCGCTACTTTCATATATGCCAGCAAACACAACACATTTGCATATCATTTATATGAATATTTTGTGTTTGCTGGGGTATGACTTCCCCATTCTATATCCGATCCGTAATACATACCGTTACGTAATTAATTTATCTCGATTTTAGTATTGATAGGGATCATTTCTACGTATCTGCATACGTCCGCAAGACATCCGCATATTTAACGCGCTACATGTAGCGATAGTTACATATGCGGATGACTTACGGAGGCGGACGACATACGGATGACATATGTACACATGGAAAGTAGGATCACCCCAATAATCAGTCTCACATCTCATATCTTATATCCTTCAGACTCTCGTGTCCGGAATCATTGATTTCCTGAACTTCACCAACATCATCTTCACCATGACATATATACATCACTACCACCATGAGGTAGTTCTACATCTATCCTAATATAACACCAGTACCTCTTATAAAATAAGGCAACCTCCAAAGCTGGCATTTTCCGTCACAGGTACCTGTGACCACATCTATGACATACTGAACTCTAAACAATATAGGTCCTTTACAAGGAACCTTTCAGTACTATTACCATGCAACCCCAGGAGAACCCTTGCAGGGTTCTCCTGGGGTTGCATAGTAATAGTACCGAGGGGTTTTTAGAGTGTGACATGCCTTCGACCAGACAAAATGAGTCATTTACCATCATTGATAGAACGCATATCATACACAGGGGACAGATGAACCTAATCTGAACGCTGATATAGATAATTATATCACGAAATGCTAATCTCCTATTGGAATGTGCCCTCCTACGCTCGGCCTTCATGTCTTATAACCACATTCAAAAGAACAGGTCAGTGTTTGATTGTAGTATGAAAGTTCGCTGGGTCTTTCATTTCAAATGTTATCGTTGTGTGCTGCAGCCCAGTACTGAAATATTCATAATAGTGTTCGTACGATGTTTTACCACGAATACTCTCTCTCCTCCTACATGATTGTGTAGCGAGATACGTGGTATCTACATTACTCCCCAAGTCCGCTTCTTTAAGTTTCTTTTCTGTCACCCAACTGGGGTTATAAAGTGTAGAGCTAATAATTATATTCTACGATTAGAAACATCATACATACAGATAGTGTGATGTGAATGTATGATTCAGCTATAGAATCATCTAACGATGCAGCATTTTATGTGTGTTATAATGAATACGAGATATTAAAACAAGGATAATTTTAAATCCTAAGATGTCCTGATTTTTATCAAGTCATTTTAGATATCAAATTTGCACCGAGCCTACAATGCTGACTATTTTAACAGCCGTCTATGTGGACAATCAAAATACACTGAAATTTGTAGAGCATATCAAAGGCGGTAAAGATGCGCTCAGATTTTTTTATTGGTAGGTCACCTGGTACTGCTGCTGATAGTCTAAACCACTGCGCACACGACGTTGTTGCGACGTTGAAACAACGTCAATGACGTTGTTTCAACGACGCAACAACGTCGTGTGCCCAGTGGGTCGACAGTGAGTGATATATGAGGCTTTTACTTCAGGCGCTGATATTGATCATCTAAATACTGTACAATGCCGTGGACATAATTTGGTCCGTTTAGGACTAAAGGGTTTTATCTGCCTGTCATTAGAGTGACAGAAAGAACCCTTTAGCTCCGAGGGCACTTAATGTACCCCTTACCTATCCAAAAATTTCTGAATGTGAGGTCATCATGACAAAAATATTAAAGTTTAGCTCATATCGGTAAACTCGTTTGAACATGGACACTTCGAACAGCTATTTTCATTATTAGCCCGCAATATTAACACATTGTTGTTCTTGAATTTAACAAAAAGTATTCATGCCTACATGATTTTCACTCATTAATTATTAATAACTATATAAGAGCCAGTTATCACGTTCAGTTTTACTTTACTAATTTCGTCCTCACTATAGTAATTTATTTTCCATTCAGCAAATTATGATGGTATGTATGTAACTATTCACCAGCTACGTCATTTAGCCAACACTGAATAAACGTAAGATACGTTGGGCCAGCATTGAATCAGCGTTTTGCCGAGTGTCTTTAATCTCTAGAGATAATCAAAGGATATGGTACTCGTCAATGAAGTCGACAAAGTCAGCATGCTTCACATAGCTGGCCACGCCAAATAGCCGACTGACCACAGCATATTATGGCCTGTGTGTAGGCCTGCAGTTATAGACTAGTAACTGTAATCTCACGTTTTGAACAAGTCTATAGTTAGATTTGTACCGTGGCTGTCATTCGCGGTATGCCTGCTCGTGGAATGCCAGGTGTTAAAGCAGGTACTTGGAATAGTATTCTGTCATACATCACTGTCAGAGGCCCACCTATTTTAAACTAATATAGCCACTTCACTTCACGTAATTTGCGTCGTCCGTGAAACGGACTTTTTTGTATATCAAAAATATGATGTATAGGTTTATAACTATGATGTCACATTGATTTTACACTTTAAGTATGACGAACGTTTTATGTTTTTTTTCAAAGCAAAACAATTGTCTCAGTAAATGTGCAGGTACGAATCACTTATAAGCATACGTGTTGTATGTATAGATATTTTGCATTACAAATTTATTCAGATATTTCGTTCATTCGAGCCTGATAATTTCGTTAAAATTGCTTGTTTCATACTTTCAAAAATTATGTTAAAATAATTACGTAGCAGTTGAAAGAGCTACCAAATAGTCAGTCCTAATAAATTATAATTATTAATTATGAGAATATTGGGTAGTAACGAAAATAAACAAAAATAGTTTTGTCAGAATAACATGTATAAAAGTGTATCGATCAGATACAACAGTGCACTAAACAGTATCAGGCTACACGATAATTGAGCATGACTTTCTGGAAGAGAAAAACGATAAAAAAATAACCACAGAAGAACCAGCGTATTATATCAGGTATTCTTAATACGTGACACGTGTATCAGACACTGTTTAATACGAGTCACCAAGCAAACACGAGATGTTGAATCAGTGTCGTTTTTATGTTGATCCACTGTCTGCGACGCTGGCCAAACATAAAAAACATTGAATGAGCGATTCTTGATTGTTGGGGACTGTATTGGATACAATAAACACTGATAGAGTCACCACTTCCTCCTGCACAGAATTTAAAGACGATTCCATTCAGAAATTTATTTGTTATTGTTGTACAAAATACATCTATTATTACTCAAAAACGTGAGTGATAAGCAATTAAAATGTGTCATTAATATATAAGTCCACCAGGTCATTATAGTTCTCTGCACATGGCCCGTATTCACGTACATTTTACGATATATCGTAGGCTTCGAATTGGTCGAGATGGCCATCTCGACCAATCCGAAGCCTACGATATATCGTAACTTGTACGAGAATACTGACCCAGTGGCAGTGTTCGCCCGTGAGAACTTCCTCTTGAGAGATTCACCCTATACGAGGCGGGAGCATGACTTGTTTGCTGATGAAGTGAACTCACTCGTAAGCAGGGCTCCTTCTGCCCCTTCTGGCTCATAAAACAAGCTCATCTGTGCGCATGCCACTGATTCTAGCTCATAAAAGTATCACCGATGAGCAGTGTGCATGCCGTGTTGTTTGCTGACTGATAGGACAACAGGTGTTTCGTAAGCTCACGTAGAAAGTGTGATATTAGTATTCAAAAGGTGCTGCAAACCCTTTAGGTGCAAATGATTTGTTTTTAAGCCTTCTCAAATAATGTTTCAGATCAATAGAAATAACACTAAATTTTTTGGTAAACGGTTTTGGCAGATCCTTAGTTAATCTGATAATTCCATATTGGAGATGTATTTTTCGTCATTTGAAGCTGGAAATTGCGTTAGCAATCCCAGCTTCAAATGGTGAAAAATAGAAACAGACAATTCAGCTGAACAATGTTTAGTAATACTGAAAAAGTCTGCCTGTGTGTGCTTGTCCAACACGTAATAACATATCTGGACTCGGAAAATTTCCACCAAAATTTCCACCTAATTCAAGATGTGGATCGCGTCAGCAAGATTAATCCTATTTTAAGTAGTGAGCAAATGATACTGTTCCAAAGATGAGCATGAACTGATGAACTTCAATGACAGACGTCCGACGTTTACTTGGAAGGAAAAATATAGATTTCGACAAACAATGTTAGGTTGTCAGTAAGTAAGGGGTGAATTGTGGTATCATAGCATTTCTGATATATATTATTCATCACCCTTATCCCATTTGCTGCATTTTTAGTATATGTTCTGTATTATAGGTGACATGAATAATACATCAGTCAACTTACCTGTGAGCATTCTTTTTGCTGCTGAAGGATCGCAGAAGGACAATTCCTGGCGCAGATCTGCGACGATTGTGTAAGCTGCGACTCCGCGACGGCGCCTGCTGCTGAAAATAAATAAACATAAAATAAATTGAAATATAATTACCGGTTTAATTAAAAAACAGTCAAACAGGTAACTAGTTTGTCTAACATTAAACAACAAAATAAATGCTCTCAAGATTATGGAACAGATCACAGGATTTGTAAAGTTTGTTTTGAAGCAGATTCAAGCCGAGCGAGATTTTATAGGATAATAACACCCAACTTAAAACATGGGAGAATAATTATGATAATGTTACCACTTAAATATAATTATATGCAATGAATCCGCGATTCAGCACTAAATCATAAATATTATGATAGGAGGTGCGAAAACTATAAATTTATGTATCTCATTCTGTCCATAGAGTTAGAATTCTACCTCCATGATCATTCCAATTATTTCGTGACGCTTTCTCTACCAGGGGTATGTTTATAAGGATGCAAAAATCAACAATTCCAAAAATGCTACCAAATAATGCATATGTATGAGTGCAAATAAAAAATTATAATATGGTGTCCCACCAAAAATGTTAATTTAATGTTAGTCCATGGTCTACGACGCTGGACTAACATTAAGTCAACATAGGTCAACATCTCCTGTTTGAAAGAGTGGGGATACTCATTAAGTATAACAGGTCAAACCGGACATTTATATTCATCATTTGGTGGCCTTTGATATGCCGCAGTAGTTGCCCGTCTACCCTATGACCTTGTCGGACTGTTACGTATGTAAATGAGACTTAAATCCTATCATTATCCCTTCAGATAATAATCATATCCCCAACGTTGGTACGATGCTAGCCCAAAGTCACAGACGCTAGCCCAACATAGAAACAGCGTTGGAGCATCTTCCCTGCCAACAATCATTTGTTGTTATTTTCGCGACATGCTGTTGGCTGGGCTATCGTAAAATGAAACGCGTATAGTCCAAAACGATCACTAATTTGATTTACGGTGCTTAAATAAAGTGTGGCACCTCTATAAATTATCTCACGCTTTGCGGCGGCAATTATCACTCATTTTGTGTGGATAAATTCCGGAGAAAATGACCATTTAAAATCCGGCATCAATATATAATCGGCAAGGTCACCTCAGACAAGTCATTAATCTTCCATGTTAAGCTGGAGGTAGAGTGACCCTTACGTGACCGACACTGCTGGACAGGTAACACCTTTGTAACGGACAAGGAGTACTTAAAAAAAAAATTGTGGATGGTTAATGATGGGCCTAACATGTTAGTCAGATATTTCTCTGGGTAGTAAAGGTTTAAATCAATTCACAAATCAAAAGAAGAGCACACTCGACGCTATTATTTTACTTGTTCGGGAACTGGTTATTAGCAGCATTCAGAGCAAATTTGGGCAGGATATTATGAAAAACTGAAGTAGTCGCGTCCACAAGGTAGAATTAACGACGTAACATGCGATAAATTGTGTTAAATCGGCGATTTTGATATATTATCCGACATTCTTGAGCTCGTCCGAGAACTGGCTAATACCAATTAAACACTCGGAACCAATTTGAGCAGGATACATGGAAAACTTTTGAAGTTATCGCGCACAAAAAGTGAAATTAACTAGGCCTACGTAAAATGCAATATATCGCAATAAAATGCGATGGCATGATAGGCCATTTTAAGTTTTTTTCAGCCATTATCGAACTTGTCCGAGGACTGGTTATTAGCAACGTGCAGAACAAATTTGAGCAAGATACATTAAACACCTTTGAAGTTATCTCGCCCACAAGGTAAAATTAATGAGTTGTGAGTCGCGGTAGCGAGACACGTACAACTTCAAGTGGGTGAAAATTTAAATTATTTCAA
The DNA here is from genome assembly GCA_964017125.1 of Flabesymbios commensalis. Classification (NCBI taxonomy): domain Eukaryota; kingdom Metazoa; phylum Annelida; class Polychaeta; order Terebellida; family Flabelligeridae; genus Flabesymbios; species Flabesymbios commensalis. Next base: position 40,426,287 of record OZ024907.1, read on the forward strand.
CGGGTATGGGTTAAGTGGCGTCAGGAATTGATTATTGTTCCGTACTAATAATTAGAAAAAAATATTTGATGATCTTATATGTAACATAACAAATAAACTTTATTGACGTTAAAAAATACCCACTTGAAAACATACTATACATTTATGTGTATTCGTCACTTAATGTTCAAAGAAACAGAAACAGCAGATAACCTGGTGTTATCGCCCACATGACAACAGTGACAGAGGAGTGCATGTTACACAACACACCAAACATAACCGTACAGTCATCGTAGATTAATCTTTATCAGTCGATGATAGATGTCTTTATCAAGTCTTATTCTTATCGTCAACAATAAAACGATATTGTCGAGTGGTCGGCATCTATTGTAGATTTGTATTATCACCATCATACAGAGAGATTATACAGTATGTAAGCAGGCCCTTGATAACGGGTGATTGCTTTTTAACCCAGAGACCACTGAGCTATTCAATTTAAATTATCAGTCACTTGAAGTTGTGTCTCGCTACCGCGACACACAACTTCAAGTGGCTGAAAATTTGTGTGATTTGCGAAATTTAAGTCCCAACATATATCAGTGTTTTAAGATTGAAAGCATATTTTACTTTTAACAACTGGTTATACAGGTGCTAATGAAAACACAATGTCCACTGTAGTCGACGTCAGTGCTCTAAGGGATAACAATTATTACGTCATCTTCAAACAAGCAGGGTCAAGATAAACAATAAACAACAAGGAAATCAGATGGTGAAGAGATACAAGACGACGGATTATTAATGGCACACCCAAGTGTCATCAATTACCGTGTGTCGTCAAACGATGAGATCACCAAACTTGTTGACTGCACGATATATCATCACCTTGGTCTTAAAGGGTTTTATCTGTACTTGGCAAAGTGTCAGATACGACCCTTTAATACTAAGGCGACGATACAAAGTTGCTACAAAGTGGAATCGAGGTTTTTTATTGTGATGTAAGCAACCCTCCCTAAAATTATTATTATGTCACCATTTATAATAATTCATGATAGTTCATGGAATAAACACAGCTAGGACACCCACTCATGTTTGGCTCAAACTTGCGATAAACAAGAGGCCTAAAGCCCTATAGCATCCCGAGCCATAAATTTGAGCTTCTGCGCTCACTAAAGATTGTATTTCGGTAAATCTTGAAAAAATCACTTGCACACACGTACATAATTATGTATGACAAATAAGTCGGTAATGACTTATATTTGTGTCAATAAAACATATGTCTGTCTGTTTGTCCGATTGTTTTTGCGCCACCAAAAATTGTGGAATTGACCCATGGCGACCATGGATATTGAATTTTTGTAGCATCTTGAAAAAATCACTTGCGCATCTCCATGTTGTTGGTGGCGTGATCGTAAAATTTTAATAATTTCTGATTGAGTTTATTGCGCCGACAAAAAAACCGTGACGCCTGACAGACGTTTTCATGAATTCAGTGCCAGATCCAGGGGGAGGGGGCGCACGTGGCGCGCCCGCTATGTTTCGCCAAATACTATGAAAGCCTCAAAATTTGGTTTGAATATGCGCCAAGATATAATGCGGACACTGGGATCAGGATAATCTGGTGCAGGCGTGGCTGGAAGCCGGATAAAAACAACCAACTCGTTTAGGCCACTATGGTTTTTTTCTCTGTTTTAGATGAGCGCGCGCATTAGGTTTAGGCCGCACATTACAAAAAAAACATGTGTTTTTTCTGCCCAGCGCGCATTAGATTGTTGCCAATTTCCGAAAAAACCCAGTTCATTTCGGGAGATAAAAAACAGTTTATTTCAAGAGGAAAAAACATTTTTAACAGCCATGTTTTTTTTGCTTGTTCTTTTCGTCCCCCTCATTACCTTTTTTTAAAAAAAGTCAAAAGTTTTTTATTTCGTCGCCCTCATTACCTTTTCAAAAAAATTGTCAAATGTTTTTTTATTTGGTCGCCCTCATTAACTTTTCCAAAAATAGGCTTAATGTTTTTTTTTTCTTAAATGTTTTTGTCGCCCCCCCTCATTAGATATTGGATTTTTTCTGATCTAAGACAGAAATATAAAACACAGTGGCCTTAGCGAGTAGCTCTTTTCTTTCTCGACAGGGAGCAGATGCAAAGTTGCCCTGCTGTGAAGCTAAATCTAACCTGCAATCCGCTGTACATGACTCTTTATATGCCATTGCTCAGCAAATGCGAGACATTGACCCAATGCTGATTCAATGCTGGTTCACTGTCCATTACGCTGGCCCAGCATTGAACCAACAATTTACATACGGATAATGTTCTTTTCGGAGTAAGATACATCTTCCCAACAGCAAGGCTGGACTCCAATGATTGTTACACTGCCGTGTAAAGCCAAAAAGGCAGTAACTGCTCACGTCTCAAGTAGTTACCGCCTTTTTGCCATTATCCAGCAAGCACAAAACATTTGTATAACATTTGTACAACGTCGGCCCGACGTCTTCGACGTTGGCCCAACATTGTACAAATATCATACAAATATTTTGTGCTTGCTGGGTACAGCCAGCGTTGCTGTAGGGGAGGTCACTTTTGTGGGGCATTTGTTCTCGCACCTGTTGAGGATGGTGAAGCTGCAGGTCGTCATTAGGGAATCGCTCCTGTACACTCTCCACTTTGTGCTCGTTTTCCAGAGCCGTCAGCTCCTCCTGCCGCTCACGTACCATCTGCAAATGGAAAATAAAACAATAAAAAAACATTCTGGTTCTTTTTTTCGAGGGGGGGGGGGTACGCTTTTGAGCGCACTCGAAATGAAGTTTCACAACAGATAATATTGACACAATTGATCAAATGCGCTGATACGAATCTCAAGTAGGTCTACAGTATAAATTTATTGTAAATTATAAAAGGACTGTTTTCCAACGTGAGGGTATTTTTATTTATTAGTTGACAATAATTGTTAGAGCATATTATTGTAGGTTGTCAAAAGATAAAAAGTAATCTGTGATATACGATGAGAGATGAAGTATATTGTATTGGATAATTCTTAACCAATTGGGCATGATCATGCAGCAAATGTCTCGTAGCCTGTTGAAGATGATTCTTTCTACTATGCAATTTTCCATAAATTTTGCATAACATTCTCCATAAATTCGCTGGATTTAGTTTCAGTTGTATTTTACGGTGCATTACCTATTCAAAAAGTGGGCCAAGATTACGTGTGAATCCCTAACATTGACCTATTTTATATGTAATAATATTGAAAACATTCTAGGTAAACAACATTTAGCCTCTAATAGTCGTGGCTCAGTGTTAGGGAGCATTGATATCACTCATAATAGAGCTCAGTTTATTCACACGTCACGCGTGCTATCTTATAATTCAGCTGAGCACGCAAACGTTACAAATAAACGCACAAAAAAAAAGAATGGTAAGAGATTGTTATGGTAATAAATCCCTAATAATATTGTTAGAGGGACAATAAACTACACTTATGATAATACTTTCAGGAGAGTACCCAATAACACCCTTTCTATTCAAATTCTAACATTGTGGCCATAATAAAGACGTTTGGAATTCGTACATTATAGGATAATTATCCAACTATTAACCCTTTCACCGCCAAATTATTCAATCTGAATTTTCACCCACTTGAAGTTGTGTCTCGCTGACGCGATCCACAACTTCAAGTGAGTGAAAATTATTCAGATTTGACAAAATGGAGGTCAACTGTTTTCAAATCTTGCTGATTGATGTCACATTTTATCTTTACCATGTTTAAAAGGTGGTACTTAATGTGCTAATAAAAAATTAAAACCCGAATATATGCGACACAGGCGGTTAAAGGGTTAACGTACTAATCACGTCTACAGCAGTGTTGAGCCTTTTTATTTGAAAAGAAAAAAATCCAAGTAGAAATCGTCATTGAATTTGCTATATTGACATATGTTTGGATTAAAATTGTACATACGTCTGTAACTTTACCCTCTTGAGGTTGTGGGTCGCGACAGCGAGACACATTCTCAAGTGGGTGAAGTTATACAATTCACAAATAAAATAGCGATCAGTAAAGTGTCATTATGCGGCACATCGTCGCCATGGTAAAATCATGACGCATTTATGACACTTTTTTTGTTTTGGATGTTGCCAACATTTGAGGCAAAACAATGGCTGCTATAATGGCAGAATAATCCTATAATTATTGGACGCTATGATTTTGTAGCTACGTCATGTAATATAAAGATGAATACGATTTGTACACGTGATATGATAGAGGTATAGGGACAGAAACGAGTTGATATAACTACAATTGAAAGAAAAAAGTTATTATGATGACCTGAAATCAACATGACAAACTGGAATTTATGTCAGGTACATTCGAATAAACAATGGTGTAGTTTTCATTCTATACTAGATAGCATCTCGTGTGGAATTAAACCGTAAAACAGAGAATAAACTACTATAACCGATATAGAAATATTAACTAGGCCTACAAGTAACTAAAGTGGAAAATAACGCATTGCTTTATCTAAGAATTTAATTTTATAGTATATATAGTACAAGAGGTACACATGTTTCAATGTGAAATGTGGAGCTCTAGTATTACATGTGAACGATCTATTTTTTTCTATAGGTTTTGTTAGCTCATAACTGTTTTATGCTGCTGTGTCGCTTCCAGAGTTAATTAAACAGAATCAATTAAGCAATCTTAATTGCATCACTTCCCTTGAATCTACTTATGTAATAGACAATGTCCCTTTGCCAGAGATGTCATCAGCCATAGAAACACCATAATACCTTGACTGAATACAGTGCCAATGTCTACCATGTTGACCCAACATAGCCTTTTTACTGGCCTGCCTATTTCATTAGCTGGTTAAGTAAAAAAAGCCAATAAACAATGATTTGCCCGGTGTAGGCCGAGACAACCGCGTAATAAATTAAATCGTCCCATCCAAACAAATTTCTGTGAAACATAAATAACATAAAAATAAAAAATAAAAAGCAAAAATAAAAAATTACTACAAACTGCAGTAAAATAAAACAAACCATAAGAATTGGTTTTTAAGATGATACCCCACTTATATTATTATTATAGATGAGCCTCTTTTGACGTCACACTTCACAACAATATTACAAATAAGTTGCTCGTCACATATTTAGGTTCGCATCTAATCCAGTAGCAGGTCTCTAAATGTCACTAAATACAATGTACATAATTGCAGCCATGTAAAGAGGTTGGACTACATCCAACTGGTACAACAGACGAACTGAATCACCCTGATTTATCAAAAGGATTCCATCAAACAATCTAATAAGGCTTATCTAAAGGATGGTCTACATCTCAGCAAACAAAACGCGTTGGCGCAACGTTCAACGATTAGTCTCATGTTTGTGAAATGTCATATTTTAAAGAAAAAAGTTTTACATTATCTTTTATAGGAATTATGTTCATGACTTATCTCAGCTGGTGTGTAATTTTATGCTATTTTACGTGGATAATAATTCAATGCTCATTATGGATATTTTCACCCGAAAGAAAAAAAACTTGCCCCATCAGAGTTAACCCTTTGACCGCCAAGTAATTGAATTGGAATTTTCACTCACTTGAAGTTGTGCATCGCTGACGCGATTCACAACTTCAAGTGGGTGAAAATTATTCAGGTTTTGAAAAAATGAGGGTCAACGATTTAAAAATCTTGATGATTGATTTCACGTTTCATCTTTAACATGTTTGAAAACTGGTATTTAATGTGTCAATAATTTAAAAAAAAAACGACTATGATCGTGACCGGCGGGTAACCCTTTAACCGCCGGTTCCGCATATATTCGGGTTTTCATTTTTGATTAGCACATTAAGTACCACCTTTAAAACATGTTAAAGCTAAAATATGACATCAATCAGCAATATTTGAAAACAGTTGACCTCCATTTTGTCAAATCTGAATAATTTTCACTCACTTGAAGTTGTGGATCGCGTCAGCGAGACACAATTTCAAGTGGGTGAAAATTCAGATTGAATAATTTGGCGGTTAAAGGGTTAAAATTAAACTGTTAAACAAATGCTGAGGGTTATGCCAGTATGTACACTCCTTCAATTCAAGGGGGGGGGGGGGGCATCCACATATATGTCATTGAATGGTGTAGTTTTGGCTGATAAATCAGGTCTGACCCACTTTCTATAATATTATAATATCTGAATCTCATTATTGTTCTGGCCGTCAGCCATCTTATATCTATCACGGCATGATCTCAGCATCTTTCATATGAATCCCCTTGTAATGTGATACAGCTACCATCACCGGATGAGTAACCAAGCAAACATTCTACTCCACTTCCGCTAACCATGCCGCTTTTATTAATTATTTCCCTGGAACTTTCCATCAGGTTTTATTACCTTAGCAATCATGTTTGAGCTTGGGAACTAATTAAAATATGTCGTTCCTCTTCTTTTTGTACTAGATAGTGATTCCCAACCAACAGATGTAGAACCCATGTTGGTATAATGTTGGGCCTGCGTCGCAAACGGCGAACCAGCATTAAACCATCATTGTTTGAACGTCTTGTGTTAAGACGGTTGTAAAGATTGCATGACGCATGACAGTATTACATGTAATATATATATATAGGTAATGTGATCTCAACAAGGAATGATAAATTAAAAAGTGATAGTGCATGGATCTAGTACATAGTTATCAATAAAACATATTTTATTATATACAACTTCAAGTCGACAATAATGGGCAATATGTATAAATACAGGTTTTTTGTTTTTGATTTATATTTATAATCCATATTAACAACAACGTATTTTATAGAGCTTTAATTTAAATCTGTTGGTGGGAATATAAGTGGTTCAGAGCATAAATTAACTCCACGTAGGTCTACACTATATGTTGTTTTCATGTGTACACATAATGATGACCCCTTTGAGGCAGGTATTCTCTGTTATAGTTGTACATATCCTTATGTAATATATTGTATATATTTATTTTAGACAAAGTCATTATTTATACTAAACTGGTTGAAGGCAGAAAATAATATAAATACATTGTACCCCCGACCACGGCAGCAAATTCGAATTGGTGAGCGATATTCACCAAATGAGCTTTTCCAATATGTGACAAGATGCATATTGTTTCAGTCCGGCTTGTGTTTTTCCTTTTGGAATAGAGAGTTGAAATTGCGAGATGTTTCTATTCGTTTTAAGATGGTATGGTATAGATGTATACGAATCAGGTCTCTCGCACCACCTCTCAAACTAGGTAATGGGTCTAGAGCCATGCTACTCCCCCAGTCACACATGTACCAGGTCCCGCTATCAAGGTGATATACAGATGAGAAAATATTACATTAACCCTTTAACCGCCGGTGCCGAATATATTCGGTTTTTCTATTAATTATTACCACATTCAGTACCGCCTTTTAAACATGTTAAAACCATAATGTGACATCAATCAGCATGAGTTGACCTCCATTTTGTCAAATCTGCATAATTTCCACCCACTTGAAGTTGTGGATCGCGTCCGCGAGACACAACTTCAAGTGGGTGAAAATTCCAATTGAATAATTTGGCGGTTAAAGAGTTAAGATGCATTGTACCAACCACGCAGGTCATAATCTACATATTGTGCAATGTGAGGTCATCAGACCACTCTTACCAACGTTAAAACATTAATAAATCAAGTGCAGCAAAAAAAAAGAATTTCATATAAATTTATTTATTGCATATGAAAAAATGCAATAGTGACAGAACGTTTGATAAGGATGGATATTGGTTATGTAAAAAGAGAAGAGGTTGCGAGCAATTCCAGAGTTATTCCATTGAAAATGTCAAGCTAAATGTAATCAAGGTATGAATATGTATGATTCCCTCCCGTTATATTCAAATGAGCTGTTCTAAGACAGAATAATTGGCTAATCACACCAGAAACCACAGCAAATAGCTTTAAAACAAGTATTCCTCACACAAATTCCAGATTTTCAGGACAAAAACGGTGATATCACAAGTGCCATTCAGAGCACATTTTTTTCTGGCACAACACGACCATTGTTGTGTGACGTGACGGTATAGGGTCAGGTTACGCTGGGGTCGTCATGTTTTGTAGTATGACGTGACGGGCTTGGGTCGGGTTACGTTATGTGGTAGTTACTGGTGAGACAGTATCCTATTGTGATGCAATGCAAATCCTCCCCGACAATAAGCGGATCTACTTGCCTGCTTTCTATAGCTTGACCCTCTAGGCATTACGCGCTTTTCCCATTTATTTTTAACACAAGAACGTAACACTTGTTTATAGAAAATTCAACTACGCTTTCATTATGTTTTTTCTGGATAATTATTATGGACATATGTTTATTTAATCCCCATCAAGCCACTAATCGCGCAGCCGCGGAGCTGAAAGGGTCGTAGCACCCTGGCGAAAGTGGCGCTGACTGGTGCTATTGTGGTGGAATTCAGGCGTCAGTTACGGGAACAAGACCTATCAGTCATGTTAGTAAATACTCCCATCACTTGTTAAAAAGTCTTTTCTACTTTTAAATTGTATTCCGATCAGCTGAAAAAAACGATACATTAACCCTCTCAGTGCTAAAGCTGACTGTTGAGGCTGATTCCCCTGACAAAGTGAGGGTATTTTCCCACCCACCCCTTATTCAACATTCTCAGAAAAATGTTGGAATATCTCGTATTTGCAAACGAAATATCGGCCCGCGAGACTCGCGGGCCGATCTTTGGTTAGCAAATACGACGATACACATAATTTTTCATATTTTTATTCTATTCGAAAGTAAGATAAACCCACCCACCCATCCACATGAGATGTTTTATCGTAAGCTTGTATTTGTATTTATTTATTGCCCCTTACTAACTCAATATAGAAACTAAAATACACATCGCGCCAAACGTTTACTAAATTATATTTATGGTAATAGAATCGGATAAGTCTATAATGCGGACACCATGTTAATGCGAACATCTCCTTAATCCGGTCATAATATCTCCTCATCGGATTTTACCTTCGAATTGCAGTTTTACTGCAAAAATAAATCCACCAACTCAATTCCATTCAAGCACTTGTCTTGCTAAGACCTGGATAAATGATTCGTCTGTGTGTGGTGTCGTTAACCCTTTAATCGCCAAATTATTCAATCTGAATTTTCTCCCACTTGAAGTTGTGTCTCGCTGACGCGATCCACAATTTCAAGTGAGTGAAAATTATTCAGATTTGACAAAATGGAGGTCAACTGTTTTCAAATATTGCTGATTGATGTCACATTTAATCTTCAACATGTTTAAAAGGTGGTACTTGATGTGCTAATAAAAAATGAAAACCCGAACATATGCGGCACCGGCGGTTAAAGGGTTAAAGTAAATTGTCGTGAAAGTAAAGTCATGGATCACGATTCTCGACTTCATTTAAATAATAGCCCTACTTTAGAATAAAATAAACTATACACTATACACAAATTATAATGTTAAAATAATACTGTGGAAACTGTACCGCTTTGTACCTAATGCAATATCTATAAAGACCCGCCCTTTAACTGTACAATATCCACCTCCCCATACAATTAGATCCCATTTTTAGAGTACTAATACTGCTGCGGGGCACAGAGGGTTATCCCGGCTATTTGTCCACTTACGTTGCTGACTCTGAGAGCGGCTCTGTTCAGGTCGTCATAATCCGGATGATCTGGATCAGTATTCGCCAGGATCTCGCTGAGGTACTTGTCATAGCTGGGGACCCGTTGGACCTGTAAACACAGCACAGACACACAATCGTTTTAGCACATGAAGCGCTACAGTAAAAAAACTAAATTTTTACGCACTCGAAGTTGTGTCTCGCTACCGCGAGTGCGTAAAAATGACTTGCATAATGTACAATTTGAAACATAACGCTGTCAATTTATCAAATTCAATACAGATTTCTTCTTCACATTTTCTTGTTTTAACTACAAATATAAAGGGTGGAAACGGCTATAGACGCGCATAGCGCTTTAACCCTTTAAGCGCTGAAATACTTTTGTATAAGCAATAGAGACCAAACGGTTTTTTTTCAATTTGAAATCACCATCAATGTCTTAGTTATCCCGTTCCGTTTCATTTGAATACCTATGTTATCAGTCTACGGCCATTATAAATATGTTTACCCTTATAGTGCGGGGATCGACTTTAGATCTGACGTCTACAGACATTCAGATTCTGAAGTCTAAAGTCGATCACCGCGCTGTAAGGGTTAAGGGCTAATATCCCTTTCTCCGACGTTGGACCGTTAATAAGCCAACGCTGGGCCGTGATCTTAGTTCCACTGATTATACTCTACTTTCTCAACCCTTGTCCTGATCAATTATCACTTGGTATTTTTCAGTCATTTGATGTTGGAATCGCTAAAGCCGTTTCCAGCTTTCAAAAAACGAAATGTAATTATATCCATAAAATATTGTTATCTTCTAAATTAAATTATTATGCTAACTCAGCGCCTAATTATCGTAATATCCTCTAATATATTAATTTCAGTGGCATTTTGTTTGGTTTGTAAAATATTTCAGTACGGATAATACGACCCTAACAGAACAAGGGTATTAGTGTTATGTGCATATTTCATTTTGATAAACATCGAGAACAATTAATTCCATGTGTAATATTACAATATTATGTAAGTGCTCCAAACATACACTATACATAATAGCATAAGCACGGCGTGATGCAGTCGATAAAGCAGTCATTTGGTTTCAGTTCATATTTGTTTCTCATTCAATCAAATGTTATACAACAATGCTCAAAATCAATTCGATGTAGAGTTTATTGCGTTTCCACAAGCCTCCTTATAATCAGAACCAGATGGGGCAGTTATATCTGTGTCACTGCTGCTATTCCAGCAAACACCAGACATTCACCCAATGTTGGTTTACTGTTGGGCCACCGTCTACGACGCTGGCCTAGCATTGAAACAACATTGGGTAAATGTCTGGTGTTTGCTGGGATAAGCTCCCCAATGCTAATGTTTTCATGTTTATCGCTGGGTTTTTGTTTTTGGCCCTAATTTACATACTTTGATGTGATATGCTTCAGACGTATAGATATGTCAGGTAATTTGTACGAAGACTATTCAGATAAATTAAATACATGTTATGAATGTGTTTTAGAATGATGTATAACATGAGTCACATGCGACACTGTAGCTGCAGGAGGGTCCATGATAAATAAATGATACTTATGATAACTCATTCAACCACCTCAAACATAAATCTATTATGAAGACGCCGACTCCTTTTAACATCAAACGTTTCCGAACAACATAATTTTACCAGTCGATATTTTCGTACATCCTGATATTTGTATGCATTTGTCAATGACCGACTATTCAAGCCGTTTATCATTGTGTTGTTGATGATGATGATAATGATAACCTTAATGCGTGCTTTCTCAACCATGTGTGAAGGGCTTGAAATCTCAAGAAAGCAGATAATATTGTTCGGCGCGGTGGACTGGCTTTCTTACAAAAGTCAATAGTTGACGTATTTGAACGTCAGAATGTTAGACCGCGTGATCAGCTTAGGCCTATTGGTCATTACCTACATTGAGCCTGTCAAAATACCAGATTCACCATCAAATAAGCCTCCAATTTAGCGGAATCTATAGAAAATATTTACTTCTCATACATAGGCCTATGTGTACAACGTCAATTTCTATGATTTTCGTACAGAATCACAATAGACAAATTAAACACATTTAGAAAAAGTTCCTGAATGACATTTTCTTTGAAATCAAGGCTGCAGCGGAAAGCTATCTCTATTTATGGCAGGAGAAGACCTTTGATATTAATTAGTAAAATACAATTATGCACCACATATGAAAATGCTTGAATTAAATTTATGTGATAAAAAATGGCATTAAAATCCATCAGAATCAAAGTGGTTCAGAGCTCCATTCGAGATTATCACACTCGGGTATTTTTGATAAAATCATGATAGATTGAGGACATTTTTATTAACTTTGAGGTGGGAATTGCGGTAGCAATTCACACCTCAAAGTGAATAAAAATGAGTCTAAAATAGCTGGGTGCCAGGGGGGTAAGTGTAACGGTAGAACGTATGTGTAGGGTTTTTTTATCAGTATGAATTAAATGAGAGAACGAGAGAATGAAATGTAGACAACCTGTGGTTAAAACCGCGCTGCTCTACATCAATCTCTCATAATAGGAATACGCCACGACCGTCAACTGGCTCCCTATATCTCACTTTGCTTGTCACGGGTCACGATTTGACAACACGGTATGACTCCTAGCTCACAAAGAGTCATCAGGTCACCAGAAGTCACGGCGAGGCGGCCTTGAAAATGACAAAGAGGTGCTGGTACTGGTCAGAGGTACTGAAACCCAAGTAGCCTAACACCGCGCTGACCCTTTAACTACCAGAGTCGCATGTTTTTGTCTATGCGGCAAAGTCATAGGGTCATAATTATTTTCAATAACGCAATTTCTTAGAAAGAGATGTATAACCCATGCGTCGAAATGTGATATTTTATTAACATGTATTTTCATTCACAGTGCGGTTGGAACTGGCGTAGTAATTCCAACCGCACTGTGAATGAAATAATTATGAAGATATCCTTTGGTGTTTAAAGGGTTAAAACGGTCACATTTATACGTTCCGCACAAACGATACTACCCCCCCCCCCCCAAATGTGACCCGCCGCCCCCGCTGTTAGAAAGTGGACGTCAACAGACGTGATTGGAATAAATAATGAAGTAGAATACCGTCTCAAGATGAATATGATTGTGGCGAACATGCTGGACCAACATCTCAGACGATGGGTCAGCACGCAGACAGCATTGGGTTAACGTTGTATGTCTGATGGGGGGGGGGGTATATCATAGGTGTACCGTGTGCAATGAAAAACAGCATTACTTCATACAAGAAGACAAATGATGACCTCGATTGGAAGAAAAAATACTTATGATGCATCATTTATAAATGATTAGTTATTAAATAACGTGATCTTTGATCAATACCTTTTACCTCTGGAGTCGAAGCGAAATGTTTCGTTTTTTATTGACATATTTGTATTTTACATAAGCATATAGGAGAAGTATAGTGTACTGTGTTTTTATGTCACGTGTGAACTTTGCATAATGTTTGTAACGATCCACTACATATTTAAATTATCAGCTAGCAGTCAAAAGGTTACATCAAGGAATCTATAAATTCCTCGGTTACATATTGCAGACCAATAGATAGGCCTATTTTTAAATTTAAATCCTATAAAAAATCAAAAATTTTAACTATATGTTTATTATAAATATTTTATAGAGGGTAAATGTAACGCCCGAATAGAGAAAGACACTCACATTGTGTTATAGAGTCTTGTGAATGTTCTAAAGGTAAAATTAGGAAATATCAATTATATGGAAATTACACTTTAACAATGCCAAATATACAATTTGTGAATGTGTTGATTGCACTTGACATTGTTAATCATTAGGACATATGTACTTATTATTGTCACCTATAAATTTAATAGTTCACATAGTACTATTAGTGCTAGTTAATAATAACACATGTCACCTTTAATTATGATCGAACGTATAGACAATCAGTCTGAATCAAGTACAATAGCTAAAAGAGTAAAGGTTGCACAGGCTAACGTACCGACTGACTCGATACCTTCGAGAATATTGGTGCATCATTAGACTGTGTTGGTTTATGGTTGGGCTAAAGTCGTAGACGATGGACCAGCTATACACCAACATAGTCTCTCTGTTGTCATGTTTAGCCCAGCATGTTCATCATTGTAAATATGATAATTTTTAAAACTCGATTTCAAGACAAAGTTTACAGCCAAGACATGAAGTTAATAAACTATTTTTCCTCAAAAAAGCATAATCATGAGAATAATATAGCATTATTACGAATGAAATATAGATTAGGCCCTGGCGGCAACTGGGCCATACCATTTCATGGATAAAAAATGAGGTAGAATCCGGAATGCGTAACACATAAGTAATCTAATAGCTGCTATATGACCCAATTTAAACAAAATGAGAAGCGGGCGTTGCATGGCTCTAATATAATAATAATAATAATAATAATAATAATAATAATAATAATAATAATAATAATAATAATAATAATAATAATAATAATAATAATAATAATAATAATAATAATAATAATAATAATAATAATAATAATAATAATAATAATAATAATAATAATAATAATAAGTTTTTGTGGAGTGCTTATTAGTTGAATTGCAACTAGTCTAAGCGCTTAGAAGTAGTGCTTTCTGAACAGGAAGGTCTTAAGCAGACTCTTAAATGTTGTTAGAGATAGGGAATTTCGAATGTCAATTGGCAGGTCATTCCACAATATGGATGTAATGACCACACTGATTCATCTAGTTATGGTAAGCGTTAGAAGAAGTCACTCAAATCTTGTGCGATGAGAACTATATCCACATCTCCACTTCAATGGACAGTAGTACACACATGAAACTAACTAGTTTCAGTGTTTAACTGGAGTATACGTATGCATAATTTGCCTCATTTACATATATTCAACAGTCAAATACAAAATAATCCCCAAAAAATGTGTTTTTGTCTCAATAGCCGCTGTATATCGGCATGAGGAGAGGGCTATGTCCATAAAAACAGCGTATATTTACTGTAATTGTTATTATGTGTCAATGTATCCACAGTAACGCCAAGACACAAGGTTTTGTTACATTCTTAGAACATAATACAGTTTATAGACAAATATTGCTGATGTTGCATTGTGTGCTTTGCCAACAATGTTATTAACGTTAATGTTGTTAATGTTCAATGTTGTTAAATGACAACGTCCGCTGATGTCGGTTATTAATGTTTAATGATATATATTGAAATTGGTATTAATAAATACCCCAAGAAGCGATCATTTCCGTGTTGAGAATAATTATATATTTAAGTATAGTTAGACTTAATTTCATTAGATAATAACACAGTTATAAATTGGGCATATCAGAAGGATTACAGTGGTCACGCATTTATGTTACTAATTTAAGATGCATGGGGATTGAAGGCTAATCCTAGCAAACACAAAACATTTGTATAACATTTGTACAACGTCGGCCCAACGTCTTCGACGTTGAGACGACATTGTACAAATGTTATACAAATGTTTTTTGTTTGCTGGGATCATCCCAAGGTCTGTTCACAGAATATGAAAACACAATTATTGGTCTAATCATCTTCACAACAGCGACTCGCAGATCCGACGGTCGAAGATCAAATTTGGTCTTCGACCTCAGATCAACGAGTTGATTTGGACAAGAGGAGTCTAATCTAATATGATCAAGGAAATAAACTGATTCTATTTTCCTTCATCTGATCAAGTAATAGGGCATTCCTCAGATAAGCTACACGATATTTGTCAAGCTAACGGTTGGCACAGCATCTAACCTCGTGGCTCAACTTAGACAATGTATTGTGCTGCTTGA
This sequence comes from Flabesymbios commensalis, assembly GCA_964017125.1. Classification (NCBI taxonomy): domain Eukaryota; kingdom Metazoa; phylum Annelida; class Polychaeta; order Terebellida; family Flabelligeridae; genus Flabesymbios; species Flabesymbios commensalis. Next base: position 40,441,730 of record OZ024907.1, read on the forward strand.
TTCTCATATGGATAGAGACGCATATCAACTCTCATAATTATTTGGGATAAAATAAATTCGCTAGAAAATGTCACTACATTTTATAAAATTGTGTGATTTTCAGTCACTGAGGTGTGAATTTAGGTAAGATATTCACACATCACAGTAAAATAGACTATAATGAGATTTAAGGGCATGCGAACGGACGTATCTGTCACTTTGTCAAGTAGCAGACAATTTCCTTTGATTACAAGGAGAAGATTTGTCCCGTTTTCAAAATGAAGCATTGAGTGATATATGACATAAACACCGATAAATGCCTACAGGGCCTGCACAATGGCCAACATATATGTGACTGACAGAGGTTACGCAGCCAAACAAAATCTCACATATCTGTAAATGTGTATGTAAACAATAACGAAATGGCGGACCGTATCAAAAGATCGACAGGATTCAGAAAAAATAGGTCAACCTTGGGGGGGGGCAACACCTCTAACCAGACTGGTTTATGCATATGCAATCCCAGCAGACACAAGACGTTAAATCAATGTTCGTTTAACGTTGGTTCAACGTCGTAGATGGCAGCAAGAAGAAGGCACGTCAACGTCTTGCTGTTAGGCCACACTGTTTATATTTTGTTTTACATAAAATTACATAGATTTTAATTTACATATTTTACATTAATAAGACGCGACTAACTTTGCTTACATATACTTGTTTTCTTTTCATCACTACATGCAGAATTGTATGTGTAACAGTGATTTGGTTAATTTTAGAACTAACACGATATCGACGGAATCGCAAATACCTCGCGACAGGGTTTGCGGGAAGACACAAGTCCGACAGAGAGCATTTCATGTCTCTTGAAAATGTCTTAATTCTCTCATATTTTCAGATATTTCTTGTATTTACATTTTTTGTGTGCGATTTACTAACCCGATAAACAGCAGAAAAATATACAATTCCAAATTACAACAATTGGTTTTGTTTAATTTTTTTTTTAATAATTAAGCAGCCTAAAGAGCATCTCCTCCTGAAGATGGCAACTGGTGTCGACGAAATTACATTGACGATGTTTCGTCTCACACCACAAGCCGCTTTTATTATGTTAAAAAACGATGCAAAGTGGCTTAAAACATCACAGCGGCTGTCACACAAATATTTTAATGTATTTTGTCATGGGCCAGCAATGAACCAATGCAGGACAATGTATTGTTTCCGCAGGGAAAAGACAGACTTTTACTGTGTCGTCTTCAACACGAGTTGAGATGCTGTACCGACACAGGCGCCGGTCCAATGCGGGGCCAACGTCTTTGACGTTGGCCCAGCATTGGACCAGCGCCTGTTCCCTGCACATAGGATGCTGTCGTCTGCAGAGTCTCCTTGGACTTGGAGAACGGCCAGCGCGAAACGCGGGACGCCTCAAGGATCAAAAACGGGCGGCACGCGGCTGCCAAGGAAATTTGCGGCAAATTATCAGTATTTAGTTGGCACTGCCACACGAGCGGCAATGTAGACGATTACAGGAGATGGGGGGGGGGGGGGTCAGAGTTGATTTATGGCGTGAGGTCATGACATGTGCGCATTAACAAACCCTGATGATAAGCGCAGCAGCACATCTGATTGCTGCCGTTTTTGCCCAGAAATTGCTGAGAAATCTAAACATGCAAATCCCCCCCCATAAGAAGCTTCTTCTTATCCATATAAAATAAATTAATGATAACAGCCCGTATTCTCGTACAAGTTACGATATATCGTAAGCTTCTGATTGGTCAAGATGGTCATCTGGACCAATCGGAAGCCTAAGATATATCGTAACTTGTACGAGAATACGGGCAGATGACACTGGTGGGGAAAATATAATTTATTAATCATTTTTAAAAATGCTATTACCCGCTGTTTCTTCGTGTTTGAAATGACAGAATAGGTCGCACTTGAAAAAATAGAAAAATGATAATCAACGACTCTGCCAGTTCTGTGCTGTATGCATAATTGTAAATTTGAATTTAGGAAAAGAGTTTTAACTTTGTAAATATGCAGCAAACACAAGTCTAAGATCTAATGGTGGTGTATTATTGGTCCACCGTCTACTTCGCTGGACCAACATTAAACCAGCATTGGCTTAGTGTGTCGTGTTTGCTGGATATCCTTGTCGTATTAATGCACCACGTGAAATTTTGGATTACATTTATCTAATAAAAATTCATCAAAATAAGTTATTATTTGTGGTTATTTATCATCCATTAGATAAGTAGGACAAACTGTTCTCTACTCACAACCACATATATAAAGACGACAGTCGGGCGATTTGCGATTTGATTTATTTATCAAAAAAACAACTACACTTCCGACTTCACTTGGCTACGTGCTATAAAATAGGCCTAATGAAACGACGAAAAAACCGGCACCTTGGCCTGTATTCTCGTACAAGTTACGATATATCGTAGGCGTCTGATTGGTCGAGATGGCCATCTCGACCAATCGGAAGCATACGATATATCGCAACTTGTACGAGAATTCGGGCCCAGAAAGCACAGGTTAACGCCCGGCGTGGCCGGGATCTCAACAGGGGGCCAGTGCTGGGTGAATGTTGACTCGCCCTCTCCGACGTCGGCCCAACATTCAGCCAGCATTGGGTGAATGTATCGTGTTTGCTGGGTAAGTGTTTAGATACAAGGTTTGACTTTTTTTACTGTTGATAGGGCTGGCATTATTATACAATTATCTGTGATCTATGTTTCAGAATAAGCCCCAGGTCACTGATCGTGTTGATAACACCTTAATTGTCACGTTCCCCATGCCAGGTCCACTAATAGTAACTGGCTTCCGACAGTTTTACAGCTATCTGTTTTTGTTGTCTGCTCACGTAATAGGCTCATCAGAGAGATGCACAACTAAAACGATATAGCAACTATGGTACAGTATTGGGCCAATGTGTGCAACCTTGGTCCGAGTGAGTGAGTGAGTGAGTGAGTGAGTGAGTGAGTGAGTGAGTGAGTGAGTGAGTGAGTGAGTGAGTGAGTGAGTGAGTGAGTGAGTGAGTGAGTGAGTGAGTGAGTGAGTGAGTGAGTGAGTGAGTGAGTGAGCGAGAAGTGAGCGAATGTGTGAGTGAGTGAGTGAGTGAGTGAGTGAGTGAGTGAGTGAGTGAGTGAGTGAGTGAGTGAGTGAGTGAGTGAGTGAGTGAGTGAGTGAGTGAGTGAGTGAGTGAGTGAGTGAGTGAGTGAGTGAGTGAGTGAGTGAGTGAGTGAGTGAGTGAGTGAGTGAGTGAGTGAGTGAATGTGTGAGTGAGTGAGCGAGCGAGTGAGTGAGTGAGTGAGTGAGTGAGTGAGTGAGTGAGTGAGTGAGTGAGTGAGTGAGTGAGTGAGTGAGTGAGTGAGTGAGTGAGTGAGTGAGTGAGTGAGTGAGTGAGTGAGTGAGTGAGTGAGTGAGTGAGTGAGTGAGTGAGTGAGTGAGTGAGTGAGTGAGTGAGTGAGTGAGTGAGTGAGTGAGTGAGTGAGTGAGTGAGTGAGTGAGTGAGTGAGTGAGTGAGTGAGTGAGTGAGTGAGTGAGTGAGTGAATGTGTGAGTGAGTGAATGTGTGAGTGAGTGAATGTGTAACAGTGAACACAATTATACGTCTCATTCTGCACAATGCGCAAATATCGCGACAGGAAGAAGCCCTGAGTAGGGCGCCCTACTCTTTTCAAACTCTACATCAGACTCTTTATGTTTAGAAGACTAAATCATAGGTTGTCCTTTTCCATTCAAGGTTACGCCAAATGCGCCGAGCTGATAAAAATACAGTTTTAGCGTGAATGTCTTCCATTAAAAATGATCTGCTGGCGCATGCTATTGTCCTCTGATTTCATGTCATATGTATATTATTATAGTGTGCGTACACAATATATTAATGTACAATAAAACACAGGAAATCAGCCTCACCGGGGGCAAAAGGTGACCAGTGGTCATCAACACGTGGAAAACACGAGACGCTGGTCAAGCATTGTATAACAGCTGGGTCAACGTCGTAGACGTTGAACCAGCTGTTATACAATGCTTGACTAATGGTTTTTATCACAAACAATCAGTTGCGAATGATTTATTACAACCTATCACTCGACCTATATGGAAACTCTCGAAACTGGTAGGCACTAATCGCCAAACTAAATTCGCACAATTAAAAAATACAGCGCAATACAAGTGAGCAGGATGCACATTACGTGATTTGTAGGAGAAATGAATGCTGGAAATAGAGGGATCGCGTCGTAATGTGGTCGTAACTCAGACACGCGGTTGGATCGTATACTGTTTACGATGTCGCCTTTCACAATGTGTACACATACAACCTCGCACGGCAAACTGGAGACTTTGTGTTGGGTCGAAGTTGATCCTACTACAGATACGATGGTACAGCATTGAGCCAATGCCGTGCGTGGTTTATACTGGGCTATTGTGTATCGGTGCGACGGCACTTGAGCTCCGTTATGTTACGACCGTATCCAAGTATGAACATGTAACGCTCGCCCCTCAATCACACCTTAACCCTCAGAACGCCGAATTCTTTTGTATAAACCATGGAAATCAAAGGGGTTTTTTTCAATTTGAAATCATCATAAATGTCTTAGTTATCTCGTTCTAATTCATTTGAATACCTACATGTATGTGATGGGTCTATATACAACCATACGACCAGTATAAATATTGTAATTCTTTCAGAGCGGGGACCGTCCTTATACGTCAGAATCTGCCGTCTACAGACGTCAGATTCTGACGTATAAAGACGGTCCACGCTCTGAAAGGTTTCACTCTGGCGACAATGTGGCACGCCGAATTTGCGACACGTTCTTTTGAATTTATATATTTTCGGCTCCGTACGACCTGAAAGGTCTGACACTGGCGACAATGTGGCACGCCGAATTTGTGACACGTTTTTTTTTAATTTATATATTTTCCGCTCTGTACGACCTAAAACTCAGAAGCGAAAAACCATCAGTACCCCAGAAGCTGAGAAAAGCTGTATTTTGTCCACATGTGTGTAGGATACCCACGTGTGCCGAGCTGTGGTACACATTCGGTCGGGTGGAAGCAGGACATTCAGGACCAACGTTGAGACAACGCCTTCGGTGTTGGCCCAGAACTGGGTAAATGATAACTCAGTCTCCCGTTTTCCGTTTCGTTTTTGGCAAAGCACCAAGATGCAATGAGCCTTGCGCAACCTGGTCAGCCGTGTAAGAACGACATGGGCAGAAGTTTAGAGGGACTAGACAGCACCATCTAAACAGTGGCCCATCTCTGGAAAAACACTGAGCCAGCCTAATAGACACTGGCTCAACTTGGAGCCAACTTTGGGGGATTGTCCCAAGTTTGTTTGGGGATTTCCACAAAAACGTCACGTTGGGTAAAAGCCGTCTAAACTTCGGCCAATGTCTGAAAAATCGAGCCTGTGTTAGGACACCACTTCTTATTATCGTGTAAAAACAAACAGCAGTAACTGCTTACTTGAAAAGTAACTAGTTCCTTTTGTTCACTTCTACACGACAGTACCCCTTGCCAGCAAACACGAGACGTTCACACAATGCTGTTTCAATGTTGGCCCACCGTCTTTAAAGCTTGGCCAACATTGAAACAGCATTGGGTGAATGCCTCGTGTTTGTTGGGAATTGCCTGTTGTTCATTGTTAAAGGAGACGTTGGGATTTGCGTTCCATTATAACGGGGTCACCATCTGAGTTAGAAGGGCTGTATCGCCATAGTAACCTGACACTGAGATTAAGCCACACAATATATGTTACAAAGAAATCAAAATAACAATCTCAGATCAAGGTTATATTACAAATCGAGCACATACCTCCACCTTTCAAGCACGAGGGAAGGTAACATCATTGTATTTTTAATGCAGATAATTCTCTGAAACGCAGTGACGTCACCGGAAAACGTTTTGAATGGATGGCTACTCGGTGAAAATAATGTTATGCCCCCCCCATACTTCATTGTATTAGCTAGCTCGATGAAAACATTGGAGGTCAAGGCTCTTGAGTCTCACAGAATATGCAGATGTGAGGGATTTGATAGTTGTTCGTGTTTTTTACTGTGTGATATAATAGAGAAATGCTTCACATACAATTTTCATTGGAAACTTATCCAATATACCATACAACAAAAGTGCATTGGTGTACAAGTGGTTTATAGACAATATCTAAAATTGATTGAGTTTAATGTATTTATTCACTTCAACTTGAAAATAGTGTTAGCGATTTAATCTAGAAAACAATATCACAATGCCTATTCAAAGCAGGTGATCATTTGATAAGAAAATAAGCAATTTGTATTCCCCTAAAATCGCCATTTTGTATCATAATTGGTAGTGCGCATGAATGATTGTTGAATTTCTTTTTTGAAACGGGTCATTTTTAGTGTTTTGCCGATGCTCTAAGTGGTTGTTGTGATAGAGGTAATGACTGGAGTCTGTAACAAACAAAAGCATTACTGGGGTAAAATGTAAACTACGGATACTAGAACTACTGGAATTCTCCCATGGTTCAAACAAGACATCACCTGGTGAATCTACAATTTGATATTGTTTAAATAATATACACAGTGTGACGTATGTGCTTTAAACGTCATTGCATATACATTACACTAAACACAAAACATTTGTATAACATTTGTAAAATGTTGGACCAACGTCGAAGACGTTCGCCCGACGTTGTACAAATGTCATTCAAATGCTTTGTGTTTTCTGGTTAGACCTATTCACGTATGTTTTAACCAAGGTAACCTTTATTACCTAACCCTTTAACCGCCAAATTATTCAATTTGAATTTTCACCCACTTGAAGTTGTGTCTCGCTGACGCGATCCACAACTTCAAGTGAGTGAAAATTATTCGGATTTGAAAAAATAGGGGTCAATTGTTTTCAAATATTGCTGATTGATGTCACCTTTTATCTTTAACGTGTTTGAAAGGTAGTACTTAATGTGCTAATAAAAAAATGAAAACCCGAATATATGCGACACCGGCGGTTAAAGGGTTAATGATAACAAGTTTTATGACATACAGAATAATCACAACGCACTTCCCAGAAAACAGGAGACGTTGAACCAATGTTAGTTGTAATGTTGGGCCAGCGTCAAAGACGATAGGCCAACATTAAACCAACATTGGCTCAACGTCTCGTGTTTGCTGGATTCGTCAACTTGACCGTCGTCAAAATATAGACTGCTTGCACGAGTTTGCGCGTGAACAGTTTGTCTGATTAAAACAGTTCGGCGTTGCTCACTGTGTGGCGTGCTGTTATTGAGAAAGGTGTATTACTAGTGAACAATCAGCGTGATGTGAACGAGAGAGACATCTGGTGAATGGAGCTGTATCCACAATGTTTTATAAATATGTGTTAGCAGTGGTACGATGCAAAACGGTGAATGGAATACTAGTCTTTCTTTTGGCCACTTAGTATCGTACATAGATAATAACAGTAAACTTGGCAAGAGGAGCCAAGAGGGAGATGCGATAAGCATGTCATTACAATCCACACGAATAGCTAGCTATCGCACTTGATAGAAATAAGAGATGACTATATAAGCTGAATCTGTATACAGGACCACTTTGACTGGATTGAGGAGGGAGATGTGACTAAGGAGAGGGCATAATACAGTACCGGGAGAACAAAGGACCACGACATCCTAGTCAGCACGAGACGTGGGCCAACATTAAAACAACATTGGATCAACGTCTCGTGTTTGCTGGAATACTTTGTCTTGATTTGATAATCTGGTCCACAGAATGACAGGTGGGCTATGGTACACAGCTGAATCATATGGCATTTCAGAGTATGTTCTCTCGAAAATATTAAACTGTTACCAATAAGTTATAAACTCATATTGTTCTGTACGGTGAAAATGATATATTCAGTTATATTCACAAATTTAAAGTACATAGCAGTCTTCACATCAGAGAATGCTATCAAGCCAGCTGCAGAGTAATTTGGATATTTTAATATACTAGTCATTTTTACCATTATACATATAAACGTTTTTTTTTTTATGAGATTTGAAAATGTTAATCAATTTAAAAAAATTGTTGAGCTACAATTTATGCATATGCGATTTTTTTATGTTCACATTAAAAATGTATTCACAACTCTGCGTGCTTACATATCTGGCACTTTGAAAAAAAAAATGGCTTGGCATTCTGAACTACATTATTTATGCTAAATGATTGCTTTAAGTACAAGTATCAAATTAAAATTACAAGTTTATAATCAACGAAATTTGAAAATGTTACATTTTTGAAACCGCTGTCACATTAGACGATATATGGATATTCACCTAATGTATTTTATTCTTCGCGTGTTTGGTTCGTGAGTTGAATATCATTGCCACATTCTACGCAGAACCTGTAGCTGGTAACACCAAGTACAGTGGTTGCATGGTAACACTTGGTGGTGGTCATCACGGAGGTCGTTTCAATGTTCCGCATCAGGCTCAGCACTGCTCGTCAACCACCCCCCCCCCCCTTCTGCCCTCCCAGAAAGCATTAAACCCCACTCTATTTAATGTTTGTTTTTATTGGTCTTTTAAATATCAGATTTCTAAAAGTGACAATAATCTGAAACAACAAAGTTGATGTAAAATGTGGACTGCATTTTGCTTGAGTGATTATTTTCAAATACAAAGTTGTGCTACAATTTAATTATTATTTTTTTCACTTTAGCAGTTAAAGGGTGTTAAGTCGTTGACGGTAAGTACTTTTGATCTTTATTAAATCTGTGATTTATTCACTTATATTACGAGCATTTTTATCACAGTTGTCATCGTAAAAAAATCTTCCTTCACACGTTGATCATATATAACTATGTGTGACTAATTAAATAAAAATGGGTTTCATATGGAGAGCTAAGCCTTTTGTATAACATCTACCATGCAGTTGAGTAATTGTTGTTTATTAGGTTTCCACTACCGGGATTTTTAATTATTTGGATTTTGTGGATGATGTAAACTTTCGAAACAATGCTATTTGAGATGGGCAGAAATTGTAATTGCCAATGTAACAATGGATAGTTTAGATTTGTACACAGGTGACCATTTACTAGGTGCTTACCTACACTGCCGTGCAAAGCCAAAAGGCAGTATCTGCTTACTTTACAAGTGAGCAGATACTGCCTTTTTGCTTTGCAGAGCAGTACAGGCTGCAATGTTAAAGCTATACGTTCGCGTAAAATGTTTGGATTCAATATTAAGCCTGAAGATATATTGTCGTAATGTTGGGAGCTAGATAAACACTTTCATTACTTGTAATTTATACAATATGAATAGAAAAGGTGTAGTAAACATCCTCCATATTAAAATGACATGTCCCATTTAAAGATGGCGATATTTAAAGCTTACTGATTTGACTGATTCATTTGAGGTTGTCATTTTACTCACCTTATTTTTATGGATTTACAGGCCCTTGCACAGGACAGATTTATATATTGTAAATGATGAATGATGCTGTATTGAAGTATATATATTATAAAACACAGACATTAAAGAATAAATCATGGGAATGAAAAAGTCAGCTAGATTATCATATAAAAATAATTCGTGAAAAGAATGTATTCAAATTATTTTTCATGTTCGACTATTTTTAAGGTATAAAACTTTGTAAATTCTTCCCAACCCATCTAGCTCCCAACATTATGATATTATGATATACTATAGATCCAGGTGTAATATTGAATCAAAATATTTTAACCGAATGTATAGCTTTAACTAATCTAGTTTCCCCTACTTAAGTCTCGCTTGTCCGATCAAGAAGTCAAGGAAATTATTCAGATTTGGCAAGTAGGCCAAACCTTATTAGATCTCCACGATCAAAGACACTATTTATTGTGTTACAAAAGTTGAGGCTCAAAGTGTTAAGACTTCGGCTTCCACGTTTCGCTCTGTGATCAATATTGCGACATATGGACATTTGAAAACGGGACAATATGTGGTATTTTAGATCTTATCACTGAAAACCACACAGGCCTACATTTAAAGTCGGGAGACACGTATTATCATGATGACGCCCACGCATATACTATAATATGCACTACGAAATACGAGATAAATATAAAGAAGTTGATCGATTGATATTATGACTACGTACCACATCTGAGTGTATTGTAAAAAAAACATTCATTCATCTGTCAAAGGACAGGTGAAAATGCTCAAAGAGAAGTTAAATATAAATGGAGAACGGCTAATAAACTGCGTGCCGAGCAAACACTAATATCAGTGACCGCTTATATTTTAATGTTACAAGAAGTTACTGTTTTTGCCCTTTTATATTTATATAGTACCAGAAATGCATAATACAATATTGAAGACAGGAGGGTAAGAGTGGGCACTGAGAGCTTTATGCAGAACTATTTTCATCGGAAGCTATACAAGTATGAACAAATCATAATTGGCACTGTAAGGTAAGGTAAGGTTGTGCAACAGTTGATGAGGGAGAGTCGGCTATAATGGGTATTTAGGCACAATCCATCCACAACCCGGATTCGAACCAGGATCCTATAACGAACTGTTACTATTCCTGCATAAATTGGTCGTACAGAGCGATGTGATGTGACAGGAAGTAAATAAATCGGCCTTGGAAGTCAGAAAAGCTCAACACCCGGGGAGAACTGGGTTAAGATTACTATTGGCTGTTCTAGTTCCAAGGTCGCGATTGATCTGCCTAATTTAACTGTCAAGGCTACTATTGACATTATCAATGGGGGACTGTATGTATGTACATATATGTGGGGGTAACTTGGCAGACTTCCAACCACTTCCCATTTCTATCTACCTGGTTTAACAAGTTCCCAACGTGTGGGAGATTTCGAGTGGTCATCAGCTACCAGCTTCCCTGTAAACACGATACATTGAATCAATGTTGCTTTAATGTTGGGCCAGCGTCGCAGTTACTGGGTTGACGATATAAAGACGCATCTATGATATATACAAGTGTTTAATAAACCTCTGATGTATTTATTACAAATCACTAATCTAGAAGTGGGCACCGAACAGTCACAAAGCGTTGGTGTTTGGTAGGCCATCTATACATTTCAAAAAGTGGCCTCTCATCTCGGACAGATTTATTTATTTATTTATTTTTATTTTTATTTATTTGACTTTCAGTTAAGAACATGCAAAAATGGTACATTATAATTATTATTATCATTTTTTGAACATGGTAATAACTTTGGTTGACGGGAACAGGTCGAGACGACCTCTACAATGCCTGTCAACCATATAAGTGAATTAAAATTATAGAATAAAATAATATCCATTGTTTAAAATAGCAAAAACAATTTAAAAATGTACATAGTATAGATTATAAAGTTTACTATTTGTACACATAAAATAAAATAACCGACAATTGTCTGTCATCTGTTTCCCGCACCAAAACCAGAGATAAAATAGCTACACTGTGCTCTACACCGTGTAGCAAAAAAGGACACTCTGGAAAGCGTAGAAACCTAATTAAAACCTCTTAACCTCTTAATTTCAACATAGGCCTACATACATCCCTAAATAAAAGTAATACTATAAACCTAGAATACATCTACTGACGTCAGCTCATATAGCCGTCGCGCAGCCGAAATATGCTGAGTAGTACCACATATGCAATTTTAGACTGGAGGAAAAAAAATCCCAAACTCAAGAAGTAAATCAGTTGATTAGAGATCTTTGAAATTCAGCATAAGGACCCACTTGGTCTGGAAACAAAGGCTACTGAAAAATCACTAAACCTAAAAATAAAACAGAAAAAAGACAAATAATAATTTTGAGGGGAACAGCCATCCATGCCATGTGGTAATACTCTAAGTCAGATCATGACAAGCGTGATCATGTAGAGTGATGTCGGTCTGCTCCGAACAGTATCAGAGACTGTCTCCGGCCTGAATTCGAGCCAGGCAGACAACACAAAGCAACATTCGCAGATTATCGTTCATAGGTCGATCACTTAAGGTACCATTTGTGCTAAATATATAGATATATATTCAATACACGAGTATAAGTAAGGCAGGGCGGTTTGTCATCTGCCAACACATGCGTATCGACAACGGAGCCCTCCGTCCTTAGTCATGAGTGGCTGGTGACAGCTCAAATAGCCGTCTCACAGCCGATTCAAATTGCACAGATACCATAACCCCCCGCCCCCCCCCCCCAGGTACAAAATGTTGAGCAAATGTTGATTTAATGCCGGGCCAGCGTCGCAGACGATGGACCAATATTAAACCAACATCGGTCCAACGCCTCGTGTGTGTTAGGAAAAAGAAAAAGAAACGGAACATAATTGTCCAACATTTAGATGAGCTCGCGCTTCTTCTGTCCAGTCAGAATGAACAAGACGTTAGATGAGCGTTGGACCATGCGTTGTCGACGTTGCCCAACGTTTAATGCACGCCTTGCACTTTTGACCGGAACATGAACTGTCATGTTCCGCACACAGGAACCATCAGCAATAAATACTTGTTTCTTGTTACTTGTTGTTACTTGACCATCTTACCCCCCCCCCCCCCCCCCACACACACACACACACTTACACACACCCACACAGAAGCTGTGTGCTCACTCAGCATGTCATTCACTATTTTTGACAATGGCATTCCGGTAGTAATATAAACGGAATAGGTATGTAATTACCCTGGTCCGATTCCGGCGATTACTACAAATGGTAATTATTGCCCACCTGAATGTGTGGCCGTTATCTTAATTATCACAGCTAACACAACACATTGGCCCAGTGCTGGTTCACTGTGGGGCCAACATCGCGGACATTAAAACACCACAGTTTGTGTTTTTCTAGTGTGATCAAAAACTGATGTCCGACCTCCGACCTCAGGTGCTGTATGTTGTCAACAGTAATTACCCAGCAAGCACAAAGCATTTGTATAACATTTATACAATGTTGGACCAACGCCGAAGACGTTGAACCGACGTTGTATAAATGTTATACAAATGTTTTGTGTTTGTTGGGTACATAACTGTTCCCAGGAAGCCAAACAGGATGTTAGTCAGAATGAAGTTAATAATGAGACATTCCAAAATCAGATATTTTTGAGCGAGTTTTATTTTTCTACCATCAGTAGGATTTTAATAAAAAATGAAAAGTAAATTATGTCTTTCGGAGTATTAACAAAATGTATACAAAATATCACACATCACACTCCATTAATTACTCATATCTTTTTATACTTTACTTTTCGAACTGTATCATGTGTATGCCATGGCAAAAATATTTCAAGTTATCCTTTAACCGCCAAATTATTCAATCTGAATTTTCACCCACTTGGAGTTGTGTCTCGCTGACGCGATCCACAACTTCCAAGTGAGTGAAAATTATTCATATTTGACAAAATGGAGGTCAACTGTTTTCAAATATTGCTGATTGATGGCATATTTTATCTTTAACATGTTTAAAAGGTGGTACTTAATGTGCTAATAAAAAATGAAAACCCGAATATGTGCGGCACCGGCGGTTGAAGGGTTAAATCATTTGGTCACATAGGGACCAAATTCTATCTAAATATAATTTTGAACGAGTATTTGTTATTTCATAGTGAGACCTTGGGTTACTATACGCGAGCGATGCGATGGAAAAAATCTTTGCCAACTACAGCTGTGTTTAGTTGTGAAATGAAATGAATGGGGTTTTAGGCGCCCATTGTGCACATAATATAGGCTGAGCCGGGCCAGGAGAACCTCCTGAGGATGATGAGATAAATGAGATGACACTGCTATCCAGACACAGGAGTAGTAATTCGAGCCCTGGCGGTCTGAGGCCGAACAGGCTACCTCTCGGTCACGGGGGCTCCCTGCAATATTGAATCTTTACGAGTGAGCGGGGAAGAGACGTTTTGTTTCTTTGAAACTTGGGAAGGCCAGCGTGGGGTTCGAACCCGCGATTTCTCGACTTTCCAAGCAGGCATCTTTAACCACCAGGGCCCTGGCCCGTTTAGTTGTGAAAAAGCTTGCATCATTACGGGGAACCCAACTGATAGGAGGAGTTATTGTTGACGGTCACCAAGTTTTAAAATTTTAAATAATTGTACTTGTTGTATTGCTCAAATAGAAACCAATACCCTATAGGTTCCTTGGTTTTCTAGACCGCGGTGCACTTTGTTGTGAACGGGGTAATATGGTTCATTGAGAACATATATATAATGTCACCCACGTAACACGGATTACCGCTGTATATATTAACCCTTTCAGTGCGGGGACCGACATAAGACGTCAGAATCTGCTTTATATAACAATATTTCAGCGCTTAGCAAGACTTAACATTATCACATGGTTGATTTGTTTTATTTGTCTTATTTTCTGTCAATACCCAGCAAACACGAGACATCGACCCGCCTGTCGGGTTTAATGTTGTGTCAACGTCGTAGATGGTGGACCAACATTGAACCAACATTATGTTGACGTGCCGTGCTTACCGAGTATGACAACTAGCGTACACAATACATACATATACTAGTAATTGAAACATTAGCTTCTTATCGGCGGTACCGGTCACTGCGTATTAACAGATTACTTCAACACGATTTAGGAGTGATTATCTGCCTTGACGAGCTGTTATGCAACATGCTGTAACTTTCTGTAATTCAAATAACTCTTTTTGGTCAAAGGTATGTGATAATATATCGATATATAACTCTTCACTGCTCAATCGTCTCAAATGCATGGGACGGTACTGGGGACGAGTGAATTATTCACTCTCACTCCCACAGGTCGCTTGCAGGTCAGAGAAGTAAGTGCAAAGTACAGTTTACATCACACATTGTATACATAGAACAAATACAGCAGCGGATTCACAACAACCAACCACAATTACCATAATTGCTATGTTTACCGGAGGTTAACAATCAGTTATGACTTGTCAATCAGGATTTCGGAAATTGGGTAAACATAAAATACACTTGGCGATTCATCAATGAATGATGAAATACCACACATCCGGCGCTTCTGACACCAGCTGAAAAACCACTTCCGTATAACATAAAACTGCAAGATTGCACGGTACTAATTGAGTCAGGTATAATTAGGCCACGCACAGAAATAAGTCATGGGCTGCCGAATGTGCCAATTTTAATTCCACCCACTTGAAAGTTGTGCTTCGCTATACCGCAATGCACAACTTCAAGTCGATGAAAGATATCTACAATCAAAGACTTAAGTAGTTGCGTGGAAATAGTAACATAGTTCTTTAAAGTTGCTGATTTGATACACATTCAATTAATGACCCCATTGATAATGCAATAAATCGTGAGTGTGGTCAACTCTCTGTTACTAAGTATACGAGGCGTAAGACAAGGCCGGTATAATGTTGGTCCACCGTCTGCGACGCTGGCCCAGCAGTAAATCAACATTGCTAGAACGTCTCGTGTTAGCTGGATGTTCCTTCCCGATCCACTCAAATATCGTGACAAATGCAGACAGTGTCTGAACATTGAGCACAAAACTTTTTATAACGTTTGTACAATGTTGGACCAACGTCGAAGACGTTGGTCCAACATTGTACAAATGTGATAAAAATGTTTTGTGTTTGCTGGATGGACAGCGGCAATATGGCGCCTGATTATAAAGGACGTTGCCACAGGCCTGTTAAATGTACCTTTCGACTTCTCCACATCAGAATATCTTATTGTAAGGTCTATTCTGACTGATTTCACCACAAGTATGCAGAACTTTTCATCAATTCTACAATGTAAAGACAAACAGCAGTATCGGTTTACTCTCAAGAACGCAGTTACTGTTGTTTGCTTCTGCACGGCAGTACTCATGGTACTGGTGGAGCATATCATCCCTACTTTGACTAATTCACTGTGTGAACAAACAGACTATTGAAGATTCACACAATGATGACACCATGGAGTTACTAGATTACATATATCCAGTAACTCCACGATCACACAGTCATATCATGGAACGTAAGCTGCAATTCACCATTTTCAATACCACGGTGAAAATTTCCATCGCTTTTGTAAGGGACATTATCCATTTTACTGTCAAATAGATATATGGAACAAAAACTAATGTGAATACGTGATAAACTTTGTTGTTGCCCTGATGTTTTTTGGTCGTGTTGCCATCCACTACTACCCAGCAAACACAAAATATGTGTATGACATTTGTACAATGTTGGGCCAACGTCGAAGACGTTGGGCCGACGTTGTACAAATGTTAAACAAATGTTTTGTGTTTGCAGGGTAGTTCTTCTATGATAAAAAGTGCATTTGTAGTTTTTGTCAATTATAAAGTTGTTACTATGTACGTAACCAGATTGTTTTAAAACTTTTGCAGAAACTAGTAGTAGTCGAGTGGTATTGAACAAATGGACAACATGCATGCATCAGTGTGTAATTTTAAAGACCCCTTAGTAACAAAATGAGTATATATTTTTTTCAATAAATTTATCCATTTACACATAGAAATGTCAGACCATAATTATAATTAACTTATTTCTTAGCAAAATTAATTATTCATAAATTTGAAAAAAAAATCTACTTTGCTAGAGCGAGTGTATATTCTTTTTCATCGCTTTATGCACATTGCGGCAATATTGCGAGAGAAGGAAGACCGAAATCTGAACTATGTCCTACTCTTGTCGAATACCTTCAAGAGTTCACTATGGTGCTGATTTAAAGCACTGAACACAGAGTTTCAGGAGTTTCAACAGTTTAGAGCACTGGATGTGTACAACCACGATGACAAGCATCCAGTTGGAATGGGATTCGAGTCCTGTATCAATCAATCTCGAGCCACGGCCGAAGCGGAAGAGGTATCGGAGCCGGCTAAACGTTGATAAGCGAGATATACTACTAGTACATCATTCATTGATATACATGTACATTACCCAGTGAACACAAGATATATGCATATCATTTGTACAATGTCGGACCAACGTCGAAGACGTTGGCCCGACGTTGTACAAATGTTATACAAATGTTTTGTATTTGCTGGGTATCCAATACCTTTTATAGTGCTGATTATAGTTAGTGGTATTTAACATGAAACTATAATTATGATATATAATACATATCATGATATATAGTCTCATATTACATATATTTATTTATATTTAAATATATCATAGATATTTAATCATAGTAATTATATTTAAATATATTATATACACGCTTGTCATCTATGATAATGCATATTGAGTCATTTATTGCATCACCTAGCGACTAAACGGTGGTCAGTGCGGACTGACCCTTGATTCCATAAGGTTATGATTAAAATGTACCTAAAAGGGTAGACAAATACTAACTATTATACGGCTTTTCGTAGGAGGTTTACTATAATTAGCCTGATATTTATGAATGGTCAGTTTTCTCACGCTCTCGTCAAAATCACACCAGCGTGATTCACCAAAATCATCTGCATCATTAATTGTGCGGTCAACGGTGTAATTGATCAAAATGACAGCGTATACCCAGCGAACACAAAACATTTGTATAACATTTATACAATGTCGGAGACGTTGGGCCGGCGTTGTATAAATGTTATACAAATGTTTTGTGTTTCCTGGGTATATACCATTAAATGTCCACCGTCTCATACATCGTAACGTCCCTTGGGAATTAAAAGGCTCGTATCTACCATTTGCAAACCACACGAGATGTTACACTGGTAACATAATAATATACATAATATAAAAACGAAATGAAGGCCGCACTTGTCACCTCTACGTATCAGTATACGGTTGGTCAGAGCATTCAAAGAAAGTCATAATAATAATTATTCTACACGTCTCCTGGGATTAAAGGGGCGCATGTGTCACTCTACAAAGTGGCAGATTCGACCCTTTAATCCCGGGGAAAGTAATCATTTTAACCCTGTTACCACCAAAATATTTAAGTGTAATTTTCACCCACTTTAAATTGTGTCTCGCTGACGCGATCCACAACTTATGAGTGAAAATTATTCAGATTTGACAAAATGGAGGTTAACTACTTTCAAATCTTGCTGATTGCTGTCACGTTTTATCGTTAACATGTTTAGAAGGTAGTACAAAGGAAATTCAATGGAGAGTTGAATTTCCTTGGTAATACTTAATGTGCTAATAAAAAATGAAAAACCGAATACAATCGGAGCCGGTGCTTATAGGGTTAATGACCTCCCCTCTCACTGTGCAACCTTAAATGTAGACGCAGAGTTACACTGCATGGACACAACATCGAAGGAGTCAAATTTAATCTGTATATGTTGCATGTTCTGGATCAATTTTCACAAACAAACAACAAAGCGCGGCGACGCTGGACTGATCTCCTCCTGGGTGAGGACATGGGCAGTTATCAGGTTATGGATCTGTCTCCTGAACACGATCTCTTCAAATGATACACTCATAGTAAAACTGTTATCTTAGCATTACGCCAATACTTTTTCTTATGAAATGTCTTTTGGCTATGGTCATGACAGTTAAACGATATATTTCTGTGTGTCATTGACATCACTTCTCTTAAAAAGATAGATAAATCTGATGGATGTAAAATTCTATGTCCCTGATTTAAAGCCTCATTTTGTGGTCAGGGTCAAGATCTATGGATCTATGGATTGTGGAGATATATGTCCCTACAGGAACATGATTTGAACCTTCATTTAGGGGTGAGGATCTATGGATCATAGATATCTATGTCCTTACAGGAACATGATTCGAACCCTCATTTTGGGGTGAGGGGCAAGATCTGTGGATCATAGATATCTATGTCCTTACAGGAACATGATTTGTACCCTTATTTTGGGGTGAGGAGCAAGATCTATGGCTCATAGATTATATCAGAAATGCATAAAACACACTGTAATATGTATTTCTGATTATATATATGTCCGTACAGGAACATGACTTGAATTCTTATTTGGGATGAGAGTCAGGCTCTATGGATCATAGAGAAAAAGTGCCGTGTGCTATTTGGGTAAAAAAACGTTATTGAAGTTATTTAATCTTTAAATTTAAACTTTGCAATCCTCCTTGATGGAGTATCAAACAAATGTAGATAAATAATGCAACAATTGTAGCATGAGCCTTCAGCACACTTACCGGTGATTCTTTGTAGAACATGGATTGTCCGACACACTGTGTCGGTCCGAATGAGTCGACCCAGTTTAGATTACAGAGTCCAGATAGCTCCGTCCTGTCGGTGTGTTCACGAGGGGACATCTCTGTATCCTCTGACAGATCCAGGGCTGATATCATAGACTCAGAGACTGATAGCTCAGCTCCCATCTCAGGATCAGGGTCACTGGGATTCACCAATCCCGACACTGAGGATCCTGTGCCCATGTTGTGGTCCCGGTGGTGGATCAGTGATATCCTCAGCCATGTCTAGCTGACAGCAAGTGTGGAGGACATGCACAAGTACACCAGGTGGACATGTAGATGCCTACTCCTTATTATTACCCCTGCAGGTAATATCTACAAGAATTCACAAAATGTAGTGTTGTTTTGCTGTAAAAAGCTCCTTTCACATTCACTCAACTCTGGAGATCCTGAGAATATCCAACGTCAATATATAGATGACACGCCACTTTTTTAGTTTAAAAAGTCACTGGGAAGGAAGTAAAAGTAAAACTAAATTGTTGAGTTGAGCTTTCACAAATCTTCACTTTATGAAATATTTATCCCTGCTACAAGTACACGTATTTCCACTCTGCGTGACAATCGGCGACTGAATACTGACGAATGTAAACTTATAGTCGAATGTGTTGTGAACCATGCCCTGTGCATGCATGTAGACCATGCCGCGGAATAACTCAATAGAAATTGACGAATACTTAATGCACACACATATGGTATAGCAATAGCTGGGGCTACTCCCATTGTACACTCAATCCGGCCCCCTGGTGAATCACCAATAGCCCTATCGGCTAGACGACCGGGTTGGGGGTCCCGGGGGTGGTAGGCCGTACAATAATTGACGAGGAACTGTATATACCTGCCGGAACTCAGCTGTTTTGATCACACTGTTTTGTAAACACTATCGAGTAGCTCATTGTGTCGTGTCGCTGCTTTTTCCAATCGAGTATACTCACGTGACGCTGGAACAAGGTTGTTTCAATGTTGTGCCAGTGTCTGTGACGCTGGCACACCATTGAAACAACATCGGGCTAATTCCACGTGTTCGTATTAATGTAAATGGCTGAGCTTAGGTGTGGCATATAACAAGTGACTGTATCCAGCAAACACGAGACGTTGACCCAATGCTGGGCTAATGTTGGCACACCGTCTACGACGCTAGACCAACATCAGCCCAGTATTGTGTCATTGTCTCGTGTTTTCTGGGATATACGTCTGTATCACGTGTCAGATCACATTATATTTACAGATCCATGTATATCGTCTGTTAAACCAGAGAAATGTTGGTGTCACATGGCCCAGCTATTTTCGAATGTGTTTCGACGTCAACCAGATACAGCTGAAGCGGACAAGTACATTTTTTTTCGGGTCATGTTGGTCGGTTGTAGTGATGCTGACAGCCAGCAGGAGAGATGAAAAGTTGAAAACTAGAAAGGTGTGTCAGGCGTCTATGATTATGCCTCCGCTGCAGTACTTAATTTTCACGAAAGGACAGACGGACGGACGTACATACGGACGGACAGAGGGACAGACGAACAACCCGAGTACATAATGTATCCGGTCGCAGGCTTGCGGACACATAAATATTGGATTTATTCCCCAAATGTAGAGCAAAATTGATCACTGTGTTTTCCGTCTCTTTACCATGTTTACACAGAGCATATTAACTTTATATTAATTATATTTAAAATCACAAAAATACTGCATTAATAAAATATGCTGTACTGGCATTTTAAAAATGATACGGACAAAATAGTGGGAAATGTAGGACTGCTTTGATGCCTGACAATATCAGTCAGGTTTAAGACTGGTAATTTAGTTTTGTCAAATATGCAATGTTATATGAGCATATGATTTAAGAATTTATTTTACCTAAAAATAAGTTTTTAAACGACGTAAGACTTTGCCCCTGCACAAAATCTCCTTTGATATGTCGATATTGAAAATCATCTAAATCAGTAAATTATTCAATGTAATGTAACCGGGTGTGTGTATGACGGATTGGATTGATTGCCACTCTGACCATGTTATGTAGTTAACTATGGCCAAATTGGGAGAACTCGGGCCTCTCAGGCTCTCAAGAGTCGATGGTTCGACACCTGGCGAATGAGTGAATATTGCTTTATGTCGCTTTCTCCACAATCATGGCAATATCGCGACAGAAGGAATCCCGAAGCCGGGACTATTATGCCCTACTCTAATTTCGAATGACTTCAAGGGTTCTTTATAGCGCACTTCGACACCTGGTATGGACAGTTTCAACACTTACATATCTACCATAAACTGTATATTATAATCAATAAGGATAATTTAAAACATTGCAGGACATTATTTAAAAAGAAAAGTTGTTCGGTGGGGCTATTAAAAAATGAGTACTTCAGGATAGGGTATTTTGCAATATTCAATATTTCGCTCGTTCGCAGCTGTCTGAAGAATTAAAATTCCAAGTACCCAAAACTCACAGGGTTGATCACCCGATAATACACGTCTTACATATGAACTATAGGCCCATGGTGTTTAAGATGACGTCATCAGAATATGACATAGAAGGTGACCGTGTGAGAAATTGAAAAGAGCTACACATGCAACGTGAATCTCGCAAACAACTCGTCACCACGAGAACTGACAGTTACACGAAGCAATGACCCAACAACGGCTCAAGGTTGAGCCAGCGTCTCTGACGTTGGCCCAACATTGATCTGACGCTGTTCATCTACTGTGTGTCTGTCATGTGACAGCGTGAGCCACGCTTGACGGCGATTTGTCAATGCGATGAAACACGGTCAGTCATGACACACAGGAATGCCAGGTTTTTGTGACAGACGTCACAGCGCTATCAAAGCTTCGATCAGGCCCTGCAAACACGAGACATTAAACCAGTGTTGGGTCAATGTTGAGTCGACGTCGTAGACGGCGTGCCAACATTGACCCAACATTGGTTCAATATCTCGAGTTTGCTGGGAAACTCCATTTAAACAGGGAAATTACGGAGTTTGCTGTCACTATTGAGCACATGTCATTCTAGACTAAACAAGGTTTATTGGCATATTTTATAAAAATAATGAATCTGATAACGTTTCGTTTCGTGTGATTGCCATGTCAAAATGAAAATGGTGAACACAGTAGAATTAACAGGTTTTATGCAATTTTAAATATGACATTAATGTGGGCATTTATTGTACGAATAAATAAACTGAATTGATATAATTTATCTGGCATGAAATTCAAGAAGATTTGGACAGCAAATGGGTGCTACAACTCTCTATGCAGGATTCGAACCCCGATTGTGACAAGTGGTCTCAGTCACTTAGGCTGTGATAACTAGATTTAGGAGCTACATTGGTTTTCCTATTTCATAACTTCATGTGGATACAATTCATCTAAAGGCATCAAATTAAATTTAGCCTCTTATGATAGTGTGACAAGTACAGAAATAAGCTCTGTAAATCAAGATAAAAAACAAATAATTCATTTTGTAAAATATCACTCTCATTGGGTGATGTACAGCAGTGTGTTGGATCATAGAACTGTAGCAGATAGTTCTATGGTTGGATGCAGAATGTCATTTTGAGATAGTTGTCACGGTGAACTATTAGTGACAGGTTATCAGCCACGGGGATTCAGTGATAGATAACACACACTAAGTCTGGGTGTTAGATTTTCTCACGAAGAGAGAGAGAGAGCGTGATAAATACATTGTAGAAGAAAAAACACACTAACAGTCAAAATGTCAAACAGTCAAAAATAAGTTCACTGTGCCTCATACACATTCATAGAGAAGTGACGAAGTGACGATGCTATGCCTATATCTCTTCATTTAACACCCCCCCCCCCCCCCCCCCACACACACACATCTATTTACTTTCATTTTTCTTCACCTTGAGATGAGAATTCTCATCTCAAGGTGAAGAAAAATATCCTGATTTACTAAAATACTCAAGTAAAATATATCACAAAAAAGATGAGATCCTCCTGATTGTGATGAATTATACCATGTTTTCACTTTATGTGGTGTAGAAGTGCAATAAGGAGCTTAAAGAGTTATGACTTTATTATACACCACCATACATAGGTGGACACCACCTCAAAGAGGTAATGTTATATACTTAGTAAATGCACCACCTTAAATATGTAGACACTACATCAAATAGGTAATGTTTCTTACTTAGTATAAACACTACCTCAAATAGGTAGACACTACTTATTAGGTGGTGTTCCATACTTAACATAGACACTACCTTAAAGAGGTAGTGTTCTATAGGCCTACTTAGTATACACTATCCTAAATAGCTAGAACTACCTGAAAAGATGAAGTGTTTTTTACTTAGTATAGACACTACCCTATATAGTCGACCCTACCTTAAAATAAGTGGTGTTAATTTCTTAGTATAGACAACACCTCAAATATTTAGACACTAACTCAAAGAGGTATTGTTCTTTACTTGGTATAGACAATTAAATTAAATCAATGAAATAAAATATTACTATCTCAACTAACACATAGAATATAGTTTGTTTGGGGCTAGTTTACCATTATAGTAGCGAACCTTTAATAACCTTTTTATTTGATAAGGACATTTTATGACAGCAAAGGAAAACCATGCACACAAAGTGAAGAGATCCCTTTGGGAGTTGAAAAGGTTCGTTAATGAGCAGGTAAAGTAATCAAGATGGCGAAGACGGAGTGCGTCGTTAATGAGATGAGGTTTTGAAGTGGAACTGTAAGTGGAAAGGAACAATTAGCATCCATCATAAAAATAATAAAATCTGATAAATCAGGTACCATTTCATGTGATTGACATGTTAAAAGCAAAACAGCCAACGTATTTGCATCGGCAGACATTATACAGTTCTGAATATAAATTTTGTGTTGTGCTGCGCATAAAATTCTACCTATTAAATCGATCTTGCTCTCACATCAAACACCTATCAACATATAGGAGTAGGACTACATTAGGGTTTGGCACAATAGATCATAGATATTAACTCATATGTCGTCATTGTAATGGACTACGCATTAAACCCGGATGTTAAATATTTTTTTGCGTGACAAGTGTTATTATTTTGTTTACACATTGAAAGGATTATAAAATGGACGTCAACGCCTAATGGTGCGGTAATATTGGGCCAGAGTCTACGATGGTAACCCAGCATTAACACAGCATACAGCAACGTTTACCTAGTTTAAGAAACAATTACATTTATCATGTTTATTTACGACATATCCATTTACGTAAATGGATTACTTGATGCATCATGTTTCTCGCTAATGTACCTCAATAAACACTGCAATGGTAAATTAACTGATTTGAAACTCCGCCATTATGGCTGACTGTCAGGGGGGCAGGGGGTGAAAGTACTTAACGAGGCCGTATTCTCGAACTAAGATATTAACTGATTTATTTTACTAAAATTCAGACATTGTCAGAGATCGTCGTAAATTCTACGACAACCAAATAACTATATATAGGCCTATCTGTTTGATTATTTGCGAGATACAAAAAACTCCGCCTCATTTACTGTAGTTTTATGAGGCAAATCTACTAAAAAAGTGAAACCAAGAAAAATACATGAATGGATTTTGAACGAATGAACGAACGAAAAATGGATTCAAATCTTGATAGAAAGCATGATTCAAATCTTGATAGAAAGCATGCACCGATTTTATGGGAATGTTAATTAGAAATAGTTGTTAGCTAAGTGCACCTAAATTTAGAAAACACATTTCTAATCCATACACTGTATCCTAATCGGTAGACTGTACGGAGCCTCTACGTCTAAACCCTTACAGCGCGGGGATCGACTTTAGACGTCAGAATCTGACGTCTGTAGACGTCAGATTCTGACGTCTAAAGTCGATCTCCGCACTGTAAGAATCTGACATATTATTAATGGCCATAGACCCATAACATAGGTATTTGAATGAATCGGAAAAAGCTAAATAAGACATTCACGATGATTTAAATTGCAAGAAACCCTTTGGTCACCACAGTTTATACAAAAATGATTCAGCGCTTTAAGGGTTGATTATACAGGACTGGTTCAATTAGAAGATAAGCACCCCCTCCTCCCTCCAGCTATTCAATAACAAATCCCGCCGCGTCAGACAGCTTTTAACCCTTTAACCGCCGGTGCCGCATATATTCGGGTTTTCATTTTTTATTAGCACATTAAGTACCGCATTTTTAATATGTTAAAGATAAAATGCGACATCAACCAGCAAGATTTGAAAAGAGTTGACCTCCATTTTGTCAAATCTGAATAATTTTCACTCACTTGAAGTTGTGGATCGCGTCAGCGAGACACAACTTCAAGTGGGTGAAAATTCAAATTGAATAATTTGGCGGTGAAAGGGTTAACCCAAGTATTATACTTTGAATGGCAGAGGAAAACGCTGAGAGTCTTTGTGTGTGGAGTTGATACTTTCATTCATTATTACACACTGTACTACCACCTGTATTTAAGTACTGTAGAGGCATACTCATCCAGCTAATAACAGTCATAAACTGATATTGTATTCTGATTGTAGTGATCGAATACGTATTACTTGCTACTGTAATATAACATAGGTTTCTAATACGATCTGCAATATTATGATAAGTTAGCTTCAGATTGCATGATTGCTCATGAATGTAACGACCGTGAAATATAAGGATGGCTTATATAGTGTACCTAGTGTTTAGCTCGATTAATATAATTTAGGAGCACGCAGTGTATATAATGTCCACTACTCAAGTTGAATACAATAAATTTTACCAAATAAAAGTAGTTAATTATTAGTGTTCTCATACCCGAAAATAGATATATATATGTAATGACAAAATTAATAAAATGTGCTAAAAAGTTATACAAACAAAATTACAATATAAACATGATAAAGAATACGACAGTAAAAACAACTCGGATACGTACGAGAAGGCGTAAAAGTCAGCCAATTCTTAACACGTCCACACACCAAGTAACGAAAACTGAGTAAACTCAGAGAAAAGTTCATCAATGTACAATAGTGGTCCAAATCAACCAAATCGCTGGCCGATAACCACCATTCGTGGCTGTAATTCGAAACACTTTCCAGTCATCAATATTAGTGTACTATCTACACCACATGGTGGGTGCATTTCTCAATAATTATATCGGTATGGTCGAGTAATTCTCTAATACACTACATACATTATATACACGCCCTATTGATTGGTCGGGATCATTTTACCTGATCACTGCCTGATGAGAGGTCTGTTGTATTTCTCCACACACCGTAACACAGCCAAGTACAAGTTTAATTGTACTTATGGTGTTCAAAACGGACACTACAAGTACAGTTTGGTTTTACTATTAGAAAATGACACAAACAAAAATTCATCCTTTTTTATTTATCACAGCTTTCAAGGTGTTGAGACTTTTGCTTTGGTGCTTTATCGCAGTTTCAATTTATATAGAGCCAGGTTTTCGTACGCAATTTCCAGCGCCAAATGAATGAAAAATGTCTCCATTTTGTATTCTTGTTACAATCGTTCGTCATTGATATCTCCACCAATTACATGTCTGTCAAGCTAAATTTTGAGAATTTAAAGTAGTTTAAAACGAATACGATCACGTATATTTGTTCCACGCAATGAAATAGTCATGGTACATGTATACGCAGTATATTATACGGAGACGCTCACTATTAATAGTCAATTATCTCAGAGACTTCCATCATGTCTATTGAAAGTATTTATGCAACACAAATATTTAGAGTTTAATTCAAGTTTTTTTATGTGTGGTGTTTTTTTATGTGCGTTTCCTTCAAATTATCAGCAATTTTTATTTACTAAGGTAAAACTGATAGTTAAAACTAGAAGTCAGTGTTTACATGTGCACACCGAAAAAGCTCTCCCTCGCACTTCGCAAAAAAAGATATAAATTAATTATAATTTTACCAGATAATCAATTTGTACATGTAATTATCAGGTAATATTATGAGGCAGAGGCTAGTGCTCAGCTTTAGGGTGACAAAGTGCTATTTTCCCCCAAGAAGATTAAAGATGGCCGCCATGAGCCCTTTCTGAAACATTTATGTAGTCTAGGAATTAATACTACTATGCAGTATGTTGAATATTGAGTATATCTCATGAACGGCTTTGATGTTATCTTTACTACAGCTGTGGCGATGCGTGCACGCACAAATTTTCAAGCTCCGACTTTTATGTATTTTTAAGTTAATATACTATAACAAAACAGTTAATTCGTGGATCAAATGTTTTATGAACTGTGCAAGACGCATATAGTTATATGGAAAAAAAGATTATGCCCACGTAAGGTGTGAAAAATAAGCGAAATTCGTCTTCAGGATCAGAACAGTTAACCCCAAAACAAAGGAAAATGGCGTCGCCAGGAAAAATCACACAGGACGACGACAAATTAGTAGGAGGTGAGACTGACATTTCTTTGACTAGTGCTTTGAAAGAAATCAACAAATCTATAAAAGATCTTACACTTTCTCAGGACAATTTTCAATTCAACATAAAAGCCGAAATAGAAAAACTGAAAGTTGCTGTAAACGAAAGCATAGAATTAAAATTGCAAGAATTTAGTGTCGGGCTGGACATGGGCCTACAAGACGTAAACAAGCGAGTGGATGTACTCGCCAAACGCTTGACAACATTTAGAGAATCAAAATGTACAAGGTGCGAATACGGTTGTACACGCGGATACACGTCGGCCTGCTGGAATGTCAAAGCCAACTGACCCTTTCAATCCTGAGGTGAGCATAATAGTCTCTAATCTTCCTGAAGAAAATGACGAAGATATAAAGATGAAAATCAATACATTAATCAAAGAAGGCTTACAAATTCAAAATTTGGAGACTGTAAATGCCGAACGATTAGCAGCAAGATATGGTAAGCCAGGACTTATAAAAGCTCAACTTCAGTCAAAGAACGCCAAAATTCAGGTGTTACGTAGCAAGAAGGCGTTAGTGACCACTAAAGACTACAAGGGCGTCTTTCTACGGGGTGCTAAATCCCATGTTGAACGGCTTATTGAACTTAATTTCAAAACAATACTAGGTGAGATGTCAAATGGTTCTAATTACAGGGTGACCAATTCAGGTCGCCTGGTCAGCAGTGACACTTTGAACACCAATGTAGACATGCAAGCGACTGAAACCAATCACGGTGGTGGACGGGGACGCGGGCACTTTGGCAGAGGCCGAGGCGTGCCTGGTCGTGGGTTTGCTTTTGGCCGCGGTGAAAGGTCCCGAGACGGCCGTAAGTATCAACATAATGAACATGACCAGCACCAGATGCCAGTCAACACAACACAACATTCCTAGAACATCCACCATCAATCTACAAATACAGCCACTCCTACCCCACCCCAACCCGGTACCTCAGCCCAGACAGAACAATAGGACTCAACCCAGTCCCTCGAGTCTTTAAAGATCATAAGCTGGAATGTTAATGGATGGACATATCAAAACCAAATGCTAAGATGTGAGATAATTAGAAACATTAATCCTGATATTGCGTGTATAAATGAAACTCACCTGAAAGACTTGGATATAATTGAATTGACAGGTTATACATGGTTCGGATTCAATAGACCGGCTCGACATGTAAATGCACCCAAAGCTTCGGGTGGGATAGGTATTTTTGTTAAAGATATTCTTTTCAGCACATATAATATACACATTGTGGACAAAAGTATTGATGGAGTATTGGGTCTACAATTTGTCGATAAATTGACCAATTATACATTTATTAAATACTGCTGCTACCTCCCACCAGACAAATCTGTATGGAGTAACTCTACTAATTTCTTTGGACATTTAATTGCTCAGTTATACATGCATAGTTATGCCGATTCTGTTTACCTGTGTGGTGATTTCAATGCGCGAACCGGTTCACTAGCTGATACAGCAGAGGAAGATAGTGACGTTCTGCCGAGAATATCATTGGACAAAGAACGCAATAATATTGGCGAGAAACTGGTAGAATTTGTGAAGGACATGAAGTTAGCTTTAGTAAACGGGCGTTTCCCGCCAGACTTTGATGATTTTACTTCAATTTCTAGTCGTGGTCGGTCAGTAGTCGACTACTTCATTACCGAGCAGATATCATTGTCAAATATTAGCAATTTTTGTGTGCACACTGTTACCAATTTACTGGCACAATATAATTTGCATAGCCTAATGGGGTCAAATAGTAGACCCCCCGATCACTCAGTGCTAGAGCTTGTAATAAATGTTCATGACTTGTCAGACAATGCTATACATCTGTTAAAACCAACTAATGATTTTCATAATGATGATTTTATATATAATGTACCAGTGACTCATTCAGGTCCTGATCCGAAACAATACTTTACTAAATACTGTAACCTACATGTAAATAATGACTTTATGAACAATGATACTTGGAAGCTGGCTGTAAGTGATATGATTGATTATATTGAACGTTTAAATAATACTGAGAGAGACATCAATGATTGTAATAATTATATGTGTGCTAAGGTTTTCGATGAATTACATGTATTTTTTAAGAGTTTTGATTCTCGTAAGCAAACACATAAGAAGCATAAGCATAGCAAGCCATACTGGGATGACGAGCTGACTGATTTCTTTAAAAAAATGCATTCTACTGAGAAGATATTTTTAAGGTGTAGTGGAAACAAGGCTACAAAAACATTGTTACGTAATAATTTTATTCAAAGTAGAAGACAGTTTGACAAATTGCTCAGGAGTAAAGAACGATTATTTAGAAGAAATAAAGTGAAACGAATTGACGAGCTTAATGCCAAAGATCCCAAAAAATCCTGGGATGAAGTCAATAATTTTCTGCCATGTAAACCCAGACAAATTCCCCTAAAGGTTCAGCGTGGTAACGATTATATTACTGATGTCAATGATGTATTACGTGCATGGTCTTCAGATTTTTCTGGACTTTATAATAGGGTACCGCGGGATGCCTCAAGTGATAATTCAAATGATTTTTATGATAATTGCATGTCTCATAAGAATATCATAGAAAATGAAATGGGAAACAATTTTGGTGGTATTGCATTTCTAAATGAAAATATTAGTTATGATGAGGTGGAAAAACATGTTCTTAAACTAAAACGGAATAAGGCATTGGGAATTGATGGCATACCAACTCATGTCCTGCAAGAAAGATCATTCCTAGTACCTGTATGGTTATTTATTACAAAATGTTTTGAATATGGTCGCATCCCATCAATATGGCAATATGGGATTATATCTCCTATACCGAAGAGTCGCGACAAAAATAAGTATGTTCCACTTAACTATCGAGGTATCAGTTTATTGTCTATATTTTCCAAAGTCTACTCTTCGGTTTTAAATACTCGACTTTCTAAATATTTAGAAGCGGTAGGAATATTGAATGAGGAGCAAAACGGGTTCAGGAAAGGCCGTTCTTGTGAAGAGCACGCATTTGTATTGTCTAATGTAATTAGGTCAAGATTGGACGAAAAAAGAAACACTTTTGTTGCATTTATTGATTTCGAGAAAGCGTTTGACTGGATTGACAGAGATCTGTTATTATATAAACTTTTGCTATGCCCAATAGATTGTAAATTTTACTATGCAATTAAATCTTTATACAATCGAACATATGCAGGTGTCAAACTTAATGGGCATATTTTTAACTGCTTCGAAACGTATACTGGAGTAAGCCAGGGTGACGCCTTGTCGCCTAGGCTGTTTAACATATTTATTAACGATCTATCACATGAATTAAACAGTCTTAATTTAGGTGTGAAAATAGGGGATGTTCTGCTCTGTCATCTACTTTACGCTGATGATCTCACTCTGATAGCCGACAATGAGGGTCAGCTTCAATTACTGTTGGATTGTGTACATAAATGGTGTGAAAAATGGAGAATGAATATAAATTGTCTAAAATCTAACGTAGTACATTTTCGTAAGACGAGATCTGCTAAGAGTAAATACTCTTTTAAATTAGGAGATATGTGCTTAAATACTGTTGATAGATATAAATATCTTGGGCTTATTTTTGATGAGTACCTGACCTTTGATTTAGGGGTGAATGATCTCTGTTTAAAGGGTGGTAGAGCTCTCGCCGCATGTATATTTAAAGCTTTGAAAGATGTTGGATTTATAACTTTTACTAAGCTATATAGCTGCATGGTTAACCCTGTATGTGACTACTTCTCTGCACTCTGGGGTCACACCTCATTTCAAGAATCAGAAAAATTACAAAATCGTGCCATCAGGCCACGGACTCCCATCTTGGCAATCCAGGGGGAAATGGGCTGGTTGAGTCCTACTGCTAGACACTCATTATCGATTATACAGCTATAGAACAAGTTAGTCCAGCTAGATCACGCAAGATTGCCATACATTGTATTCAGTTGGATGTCCACGACAAATGGTGGCTGGTTTCGCCGAACAACTGATTTGTTTAAAATATATGATTTGCACTGTTACATTGTAAATAAGGAAGTGATACCCATAAGCATAGCTATAAACAAAATTACTTTATTTGAAAATAATAAGTGGAACACTAGCATGCAGTTGAAACCTAAGTTAAGAACCTACATTACTTATAAAACTATTTATGCAACAGAAATGTATGTAAAATCACTGTTTTCTAAAGCTAAAAGATCAATTTTGTGTCAATTAAGATGTGGTGTACTACCATTAGCTATTGAAACTGTCAGGTATACAAACACGCCAGTAGATCAACGATTATGCCGCCTCTGTAATTTAAATCAAATGGAAGACGAATCCCACTTTGTATGTCAATGCACCCTATATAAAACAATGAGAACGGAATTAAACTTGCATATATCGTCTATTTATCCAACCAACTTTATTTTATTAACCCCTAATGAACAGCTTAAAGGACTTATGTCAGAAGAGTTTATTTATTTAACAATAGATCTCGTTGAGCAGGCATGGAGGAAACGTCAAAGTGTTATGTTCAATTAGCCTAGTTATATTTAAAGCAATGTATTTTATTTTTATTATTATTATTATTATTATTATTATTATTATTTTTAAATTATTATTATGCTACTATTATTTATGTTATGCAGTACAATTCAAAGTGACTAATAAGCCCTTGAGGGCAGGGTACCAATTTATTATACTTTATTTTCTGTTTGTACTATATGTTTGTACTATGTCACTATAATAAACAAATACAATACAATACAATACAATTATCAGGGTGACAAGGTACTAATTTGACGGAAAAAGATTAAAGATGGCAGCCATGACGCTGATATTTTTTTGAACTTTCTGAAAAATTTCTGCAGTCCAGAAAATAATACTACTATAAGTAGATATTGAGTATATCGCATGAGCGGCTTTGAAGTTATCAGGGTGACAAGGATCTAATTTGATCTAAGATGGCCGCCATGACCCGGATATTTTTCAAAACTTTCTGAAAAATTAATGCAGCTTAGGACTTAATGCTAGTTATGAGTATCTAGAACACTGAATGAATCAGAGAAGCGGTTTTGTAGATATGAGGGTGACAAGGTATGGGGGCGGCGGACGAAAATGACAAAGAAATGGCAGGGGGAGCCATAAAAAATAATTATATCACTTCACGCCGATGATATGAAATTACCACCAAGGAAAACAAAAAAACGTTACGTTTATCTGGAAGAAGAATTTTGAAAAGTATTAGGAATAAGTCACATCCGTTAGGTAGAGATTAATATTTATTCTGCAGCAAAAACAGATTTCATTGCACAGATTTATTTACAGCTTTTGGAAGGCCTACTTATAAACAAGTAAACCTAACCCTTTGAATGTATAAAGTAAAAACTTTTTGCGTCACTTCAGGCTTCATGGATATTTCCATCATCAACCCTTTAATCGCCACGTTATTTAATTGGGATGTTCAGTCACCTGAAGTTGTGCCTCGCTGACGCGACGCACAACTTCAAGTGACTGAAAATTGTTCAGATTTGACAAAATGAAAACTATTTTCAAATCTTGCCGATTGATATCTCGGTTTACCTTTAACATGTTTAAAATCTCACATTTGAAGTGACAATAAAAAAATTAGAAAAAAAATTCGAATATAATCGTGACGGGCGCTTACAGGGTTAATTAATCTGGTCACGTTCGGTTGATTGCTGAGCAAAGTGCCCTCCTGACCTACTGGTTGACAATACGACGCGTGGGGTGCCGGGTGAACACCAGCTATTCCAACATTTCGTATTGTCCTGTAGTAAGAGCCTAGGCTGCTTGTGATTATGTCAACAGACTGCAATGACTAGAAATGTGTCCAACCTCAACATTCACAATGACTTCGTGTGTCCCCACGCCATTTTCTAAGTATTTCAGCGTTCTTTTCTAGGTTAAACGATAATATGATTTAGCGTCTATGACTTTGGCCTGACGTTCATTCAACGTCTTTGCATGGTGTACAGCAACTCATTTGATGTCGATGACGCATTATTTGCATTTGATCAAACGAAACATGCGAGTCTCGTCCTTGCTGAATGTCGTATTTAACCTCATGAGTGCTACATGGAAAATTATGCACTCAGAGCTCTTAGGTCAACATCCGAGCAAAACTATTATAGATCTTGAGTTGTGCTGTCTCTACTTTGCGGAACTACATATCAATCTCAAAACTTGAAATGTAAGACCTTATTGACACATCTTCTGGAAAATATATTTTTCTTGCTAATTTTATCTACTGCGCAACATGTTATGTTATATTGGTAATACCAATATAACCTCCTTGGTAATATTACTGAAACGGTGTCAATCAATTAAAATTTTATAGTCGAAGCTAAAAGTGTGTAAAAATCATTTGGCATCAGCATAACGTACGGATCACATATTTTAATATCGTTGATTGCCGACACGTTAGACTCAGACACTTCTTCAAAGTGTTCATAAAAAGGTTGATGTCGCGATTGTTGGTATAAATATATTTATAATATTATTATCGCGAATGTTACTTAGAGGGTCCAGAAATGAAATGAAATGAATCGGGCTTTAGGCCACCTTTGTGCACATATAGGCTAAACTGGGCCAGGAGAACCTCCTGAGGATGGTGAGATGATTGAGATGACACTGTCCTCCAGACACAGGATTCGAAATTCGAACCCTGGCGGTCTGAGGCCGAGCACGCTACCTCTCGGTCACGGAGGCTCCCCACAATACTAACTTTCACACGTGGATGGGGAAGAAACATTTTTGTTTCTTTTAAACCGCCGAGACCGGGAACCGAACTCTGGCGTGAAAGGCAGCGGTGCTAACCACTACCCTAGGGCGGGGGCCCTAGAGGGTCCAGACAAATCGTGTTAATTATTCAGAAACTCCACTGAGATGAACCTATAATCTGACATAAATCACAGCCCTGTCAGAGCAAACACGGGCATTCACTCAATGCTGTTTCAATGTTGGCCCAGCGTCTTCGACGCTGGCCCAACATTGAAACAGCATTGAGTAAAAGCCCCGTGTTTGCTGGGGTATGGTATCATAACAGAATACTGGCACAGTCAGCATGACTCGGGGTCTTATACGTACATCATTTTCTTGGTACCCAGCAAACACAAAACATTTATATTACATTTATACAATGCTGGACCAACGTCGAAGTCGTTGGGTCGGCGTTGTTTGCAGGGTAGTTCACAGCGACGCATAGTCTACTGTACGCATTAAGTGACCCCGACTAATTATCCGATAAATATAGTAAATATCGGATAAATATAAGTATTATAATGAAAACACCACTGTCCAGAGTAGACAATATGATGTGCATGTACTGAGACAAGCTTCTTTGAATAATGATAGAATTAAATCATCCCTACTGCAGTATCAACATCGATGTTTAAAATAAAATCGGAAATGTGTAGAATTCACACAACGAACAGTTATATTATGAAAATATAAAATGAACAATTATATTCAGCTATATTTAAAATTGCTGATTATAATTGTTCATTTTAATATAATATATTAAGTATTTTATGCAGTATAAGGCGTCAGCCTGTTTGTCTGGTGGAGATTTGCTGCAGCTGTAGCTGCTGATCGCACTGCGATATCTACAGGTGTAATATACACATTGTATTTTGTACATTGTACTGTATGACAAGTGTGATAAATAAATGGATAAATGTTTCGAAAGATTTTAGTAAATTTTATTAGATATTACTTGTTATTGTTAACATTAGGTGGAAGGGTTGTTCAAAAAGTAAAAACACAGTCCCATATCGTCACTTTGGCGTTAAAGAATCGTATCTGCCACCCAAACAAGACACTTTAATAATAAGGTGACACATAAATGTGCTGAAGTGTTACTAACAAGAACCACATTGTTGGGTTATCATCACCTTACGTGACGAAGACGGGCAGAAATACAAGAGGAATAAGTCACATAGTCACGCAATCACTAAATACATCACTCTTGTTATCATCTATTTTTTTCGTTAAGTTGTTATGCTATGTCAATATTACTTTCCTCAATCATCAATCAACATGATCAAAATAACCCTCTGGATCCTGCAGGTGATGATTCATGCAAGCTTATTAACCCTTGCGCTGCTAATCCGTATAATTCAAGCAAATTTCAGACCAAATAAAATACCACAAAAATTTGTAGCATATCTTCTGGTTTATGTTTATAATTCAATTTGGGAGATGTCTATATTTCATAAATGATGATGTTTTTCCTTCATTTGAAGCTGGAAATTGCGTTAGCAATTCCAGCTTCAAATGAATAAAAAATACTCACAAACAATTCAGCAGTACAAGGGTATACAATCCACAGTATGCAAATAACCATGCAAAAAAATGCAGATTTTAAAAATTTTCTGGCGCAATATTTCTAAACTTACAAAACACCATAATAATCGATAAGTATGTTTAGCGAAGCGTGGATCGATGCAGGTGTTTATAAGTACTATTGTACTTAGAGGGTTAATGCACCTGCGGATGGATGCCTTGTCATATGAGAGTATTAGAAAGTTGATTGATCAGTTTGTCAAGTGTAGGCCTACGCCTAGTGTGATTGTACGCACGTAGGCGCTGTAAAGTCACGTAGTGTATGTCTGGTGTGATTGTACGCACGCAGGCGCTGTAAAGTCACGTAGTGTATGTCTGGTGTGATTGTACGCACGCTGGCGCTGCAAAGTCACATGGTGTAGGCCTACGTCGGGTGTGAGTGTACGCACGCAGGCGCTGTAAAGTCACATAGTGTACGTCGGGTGTGAGTGTACGCACGCAGGCGCTGTAAAGTCACATAGTGTACGTCGGGTGTGAGTGTACGCACGTAGGCGCTGTAAAGTCACATAGTGTACGCCGGGTGTGAGTGTACGCACGCAGGCGCTGTAAAGTCACATAGTGTACGTCGGGTGTGAGTGTACGCACGCAGGCGCTTTAAAGTCACATAGTGTACGCCTGGTGTGAGTGATCGCACGTAGGCGCTGTAAAGGCACATTGATCACAACAACCGGTAATCACCTCACAAGGCGAAAATCACGTAATTCTGTGAAACGCACTGACGTCACTCGGTCATAACAAGGTTATATAAGACCCCTCCCCCATACTTCATTGTATTAGCCAGCTCGGTGAAAACAAATGAGGTCAAGGTCATTTAGTTTCCCAGAATGCACCTTATGTTTTTACAACCGTCTATCACTATGTGAGAGTTGATAGATATGACACTGATTTGTTTAATATAACGTTTTTGCCATCTTGTCCGGTTTGCTAGATATTGGGAATAACATAGTAAATAATGGCCTCTATTCGGTTATTTTGAATATAACAGATCTATAACGTGTCATGTTATTTCCACATAAAACCTCACATTTTGTTTTATGGTCACATTCTGTTGGCTATCGTTAGTAGTTTTCTAGAGATTGCTCAAAATATATCTGAAAGTTAATTATGATTATTATATTAGACAATAACTTGAGGCCAATAACTAAGTGAAGGTATAACTAGATGTGACTGTTTTCGATACGAAAACATTAAAATCACCCCATTAGATATTCCTATTACTAGATAACCACCCTTTGATTTGAATGCGATTTGAATGTGATCCACATGACAGTTCATAAGATATTGCGCCACAAGCTTTCTGTGGACATCTTGGAAAATGGCCGTTTAAGGCTAGGTGAAAAAAGCAATGATTTTCCAGGCACATAGTTCATATCTGCGAAAATATACAAAATTCATTAGTTAACTTTTGAGTGAGAACTAAATTGCGGATACGGTCGGAGCTGCGGCGGAGACGGAAAAATGCAACACACTATAAGCATCCCGATAGTACTCGGGATGCTTAATTAAATGAAAGGGTCCATCTATATAG
This sequence comes from Flabesymbios commensalis, assembly GCA_964017125.1. Lineage (NCBI taxonomy): Eukaryota > Metazoa > Annelida > Polychaeta > Terebellida > Flabelligeridae > Flabesymbios > Flabesymbios commensalis. The sequence continues at coordinate 40,479,086 of OZ024907.1, forward strand.
GTATCTTATATATTATCAGGCTGATTATAGGTCTAAATATGTAAATTAGGTCCTGGTACGTACTGTACCAAAAGCTGGCTAATGTACATTTACACATCTAAATGCCTTAGATGTGTTGTGTGACAATATGAAGAGATCCGAACACGTATTTTCGAAAATATAGTCGGAGACGAAAGTGGACATGCGACCGGACAGCAATACGGCTGGAAGGTCTGATATCTTCATCGATTGGGTGTGACCGTACTAATTAAAGGCAGGTCGACCACATTTATATTTGTCCAACATCTTCCTTATTAAGACAGCTATAATACCAAATATTGTCGCCCTATGTTAATTTTGTCTAAAGTTATAGAAGTTATAGAAGTTTTATGTTTCGTATATGTCCATAGCTTTTATAAAAGCGATAAACCTGTGTCTTCAACTTTTCAGTGGCGAAGAGTCTTTGTAAAGAACATGAGTAAGCCTACAATTTTCTTAAATGTAAAATGTTCTAAAAATCACAACTGGCATTCCCGTGTTGTCTTTAGGCTGTTGTACAGTATCGACTGAGATACGATTGTACAGCTAATGTTGACAAGCAAAGTGGCAGATACACCCTTCATATCCAAGGGGGCGACATATTAGCTGCAAGAGGGGATCATGTAGCAGCACCTAATAATTCAGCCGATATCCTGTTGATTATTCAATACGGCCTGTGAACAAAATGCACCCTGTCGTCAAAGCAGAGTCACGGCTTTTATGATACTGCACTTATAAAGGATGCTGTCAACTTATAGTGCATGTCGTCATTCATTGTGTCTAGTCTCAAACCCAACTCTTTCCTAACCTAGCTGTAAAAAATCTACATTAACCCTTTCATGGCTAGTTACGACTAAATTCGTTTTTTAATTGTTTTGCCAGCCGATCAAATTACTGTTATTGGGAATTAAAGAAGTGCTTAGACATCAGGATTTGCAAATTTGTCATGTCAAATTAAATAAATATTTGTAATTTTCACCCACTTGAAGTTGTGAGTCGCGGTAGCGAGACACAACTTCAAGTGGGTGAAGATTTAAATAAGATAACTTAGCGCTTAAAGGGTTGATGTGAGATCTCAGGCCCTTTAGGAAAACTAAATTTAGATTTAGTTTTTAAAATCCCTTCTAATCCCGAATCTCACTTTTTTATGATAAAACTTATAGCAATCGTTCTGACTACTTTTATCTCAGCCAACACAAAACATTTGTATAACATTTGAACAACGTCGGCCCAACGTCTTCGACGTTGGTCCAACATTGTAAAAATGTTATACAAAAGTTTACTGGATATGCCTGATTATGGGGCGATCTGTATGAACATGATGAAGAAACCTCTGGAGAAGAAGACGAAGAAGAAGAAGGAGAGAGGGTCAATGTGCGCATGATTAGCGACCAGCAACGACAATAGATAAATAAGACGTTTTATGAGCGGTATATATACATATGATGAGGTAGCCTACATGAATAGATGGTCATGACCCAGATGAATACATGTGGATTTAGGTCATTCATGTCTAAATGACACATAATGGTGAAATAGTACACTCGGGTTGATGTCCTTATTTTGTTCAGCAATGTTCAAAGTCAATACGCTGTGTGATATCGTCCGCTGGCAATCACAAGGTTATATGTGCACCTCAAATGAGTGGCATTTAACATTTTGGTTGCTAGGTGATGCACAATATTTGTATGACCGTTGAGGTGGTCTTACAAATATTGTGCATCACCTAGCAACCAAAATGTTATATTTGCCACTCATTTTGATAACCCGTTCCCATTAACCCTTCAACCGCCAAATTATTCAATCTGAATTTTCACCCACTTGCAGTTGTGTCTCGCTGACGCGATCCACAACTTTAAGTGAGTGAAAATTATTCAGATTTGACAAAATGGAGGTAAACTGCTTTCAAATATTGCTGATTGGTGTCACATTTTATCTTGAACATGTTTAAAAGGTGATACTTAATGTGCTAAGAAAAAATGAAAACCCCGAATATATGCGGCACCGGCGGTTAAAGGGTTAAAATGTGACACATAAACACATTGAAATAAAATATTGTGCTCACGAGTGTGTATCTCACGTGTGTATTTAATTTAATGCACTCCCTTAAAATCAGAAATAAAGCTTACCTCAAAATCCGTATCCTCCTCAATATGTCCGAGAAACACGGCCACATTAGAGGAGTTGTTACTCAGCTCTACAAGGCTCTCTTGAAGCTCAGCCTGACTGATCTTTTTAAACTTTCCTCCGGCATGTTTGTTTTGCTTCAGACTACCACTGCGGGGTCTCTTACTGTCAGGTGTAGCTAGGTGCATGCTGGCACTGCTAGCTAGTAGTCCAGATGGTCTATGTTGTCCTCTCCAGGAGGAGGGACGAGCTCGGCGTATCCTAGGACTAGGGAAGGTAGATGAGAGCCAGTCCTCATTGTCAGACTCTGCAGCTCTCAGCTCGTCCACGCGGCCGGCAGATATCATGTGAGCTCCCAGAGATTGTGACAATGGTGGCTCCGGGCAGTCATCCACCACATCCCAGTCCTGTACCAGGATGTCCACAGTGGCTCGGGACAGGGATCGCTCCCTGGCGATGTTAGTACCGCTACTGGACCAGTCCAGAGAGTTACCTTCTAACACCTGCGTCACTTGGCTACATATCTCATCACCTGGCATCACACTATGCCGATGCTTCTTACTATGTTTTTTCTTCTTGGTACTCGCCGCTTTGGCGGCAGCTGATGAGCAATAAAACTCATCCGAGCTCTGGCTAGTAGCCGTACCTGCCCTCTTACGCATCTGATGGGGGGTACTTCTAGGGCTTAGTGACAGTCGCTCCTTCAGGGCATGCAGCATTTTGTCACGCGCTCGTCAACTGCTTGTAATTAGATCTAATTTATACACAACACAGCCAGGGGTCTCGTATGTTGTTGTCACCCACCATGTTTATCAAACAGTATCCAGAATCATGCCGTGCCAGTGAAGTAAAACCTCCACTTGATATTGACTTGACATGCTGACCAGCGGCGCATACTATCAGTCTAATTAAGTTAATTAACACTCGTTGATTAGCGTATCAGCAGCAGGGTGGACTGTGAGCCAAGTGCGACATTATGAGCGTGCTGTCAGTGAATGGTCCAATGTGAGAAGACTCGCGGGGTATGTCAACCGAGACGATATAGATCACACATTACACCATACGGCCACGTGCACTGTACATGTGTGTGGTGAAAGTATGCAGACATAACGTACGCAGGGTACTAAATGAAGAGGTTGAACGAGCACAGCCGACTTCAACAACTGATGAATAAAATGAGCGAGCTAAATCAGTTATCAGGTCATCCGGCGTTCACCCAGAGAGAGGAGAATGTAGACGTGTATTGGTGGTGGTGAGGTGCTGGCGTGAACGCTGTGTACAAGTCCTGTTCAATCTAAGCCACCTTCTGTGCTCCAGATGTACCGATCGTCATTAAAAGTTTGTCATTTGAAATGCCCAGCATGTGCACAGTCTGCCAGTTTGATAAATAATCTCACCAAAATTTCATTTGTGGCATTTTCCACCTGTTTCCACCCGAATATCTACAAAACGAAATGGATGAAAATGATTTTAATTTCTCTGACCGATGCAGCCATGTAATAGTTGCCAGGATTCCATGGAGATGTGGATTATCCTCGTTGATCCATACCTGCCGCTAATTTGATCCACTTTCTTGTGATTTCCAAATCTGCTATCATCCGATCATGATTGCTGTAAGCCTATATCTGATCATCCATGTGGTGGTCTAGGTATAGGTGGTCTACGTATACATTGACTATACACTTGAGCTTCACTCTATACTATGTCTAGTGAACGCCATGGTCACCGTCAGTACTGAAATCAGTCACAAGTACAAGTCACCTTTCCACTGTAGCAGGTGGTCTTGTCCGTCACCCCTGTAGATAAATGTGACAAGATGAAGTCAGAGATGGACAATGGTCAAGGCCGACCATGCCAGTGCGTCTGTGGTCATGGTGGGCGCAAACTGCCTCACCAGAGATACCCACGTACATCTACCAGCCAACCATACAGCTAAATACACAATATCTCACCTCTTGACTTGTCAGCTCACTCAGATAACAAATACATAAGTATATTATACTCTGAGATATACAGGCCGTCAAAGTACTCCACCACATTCAGTACTCTTCAACAGTACCCTGTTCGCGAGTTACTGACTAAGATAAGGTGCTAGTCTCTCATGCGTTCTTACGAAATGCTCCTATTTTACGATGGGGGGACTTTCCTGTTATACGTGGTTTGTTAATAACAAGAGAACGTCGGGTTAATGATGGGTCAACGTCGCAGACGTTCGCCAACACTATAACAATTTTGTGTCATGTGTGCTTTGGCTCTCCATAACCAAGCAGGAAGGAGAGGGGGTTGGTTAATTGCGTCGACGTCGACGGTGTGTCACCACAGTGTCAAACTGCTGGCCTTCACTGTATGACAACTGCATGTAGTATATTAGCATATTATTGCACTGCTCTCGTATATCACCATCAGAGTATTCTATATTCAAGTATCATTCAAGTATCCCCTTCTCCCATCTCCACTAACTCTGCACATACTGAGATGTGTGCCCTGTTATTCTACAGGAATTAAAGGGTTCCATAACTGAACGGTAGGCCTATGTGTGACCCCTTAATCTCAAAGGAGCTGATATAAAGAGATATACAATGATGCAGTAAGGAAGTCATAATCAAAACGTGAACTATGAAAACAAAACTGGACTGTATGGGGTCCGTCCATATTCAGATAAAAGTGTAAAATACATACAATTTATTGTAAAAAAATAATACCGAGTAAATGCACTGATATATATCCACAAAACAGAAAACCAGTACTCTAGTGATGAAGGGGTTGCAACACACCTGTCTCGCTTGTCAACCACGGCGATTATTAATGTTGCCCACTTTATCTTTGTGACTGCCATTACGGTACTCTGGGTATGAGAGGGTTAATGAATACACCTGTCGCGCGGGTCACCAGTGGTGGTAATTAATATAGTATCATTCTCTACTCAGTAAACACGAGACCCTCATCCAATGTTGGTGTATTGCTGGTCCACCGTCTACGACGCTGGACCAGCAATACACCAACATTGGTCTGGTATTTGCTGGATTGTCGCTGAGATCATTTATTTCCGCTTTCTTCAGAATATAAATAATAAAGAGAAGGAATTCATGGGAGATCCGGTTTCGTCCTGACCCTTTGTATGCCCGGTCACTTTCAACAAATCTTACCTTATATCTTGGATAAAAAATTACATAAATTTCGGAACAAATTTGAATTATATGGGAGACATGATTTTCTGGTAAAATATGACAAACTCTATTTATTTTCAAATATGCGTATATGCATACGTGACGCATGTAGAAAACTTTCGTGCTAGAAAACGTTAGTAAAGAACACCCGTTTTTGCAAGTAGATAAACAAGTAGATAAACAAGTAGATAAACAAGTAGATAAACAATATAACAAAATAGGGATAATAGAAAGGGGGTTTTGTGGTTAAGTATCGCACAGCGGTCGTCACGTTCCCATGTGGTTTGTGAGGACAGTGACATTCCAGAAGGAATGGATAAATCCAGCAAACAAGAGACATTGAACCAATGTAGGGTCAATGTTGGGCCGATGTCGAAGACGGCGGGCCAACATCAACCCAACATTGGTTAATGTCTCGTGTTTGCTGGATACGTAACCCACACTCACTAGGCTCGGTGGTGATGTGACAGTGTGTGAAACGATAGTCACTCCTCCTGGATGGTAGGGCTGAATAAACTATGAATGTATGAATAAATAATTATATTATACAAAAAGAGTGAGTGAATAAATAATTATATTATACAAAAAGAGTGAGTGAGTGAGTGAGTGAGTGAGTGAGTGAGTGAGTGAGTGAGTGAGTGAGTGAGTGAGTGAGTGAGTGAGTGAGTGAGTGAGTGAGTGAGTGAGTGAGTGAGTGAGTGAGTGAGTGAGTGAGTGAGTGAGTGAGTGAGTGAGTGAGTGAGTGAGTGAGTGAGTGAGTGAGTGAGTGAGTGAGTGAGTGAGTGAGTGAGTGAGTGAGTGAGTGAGTGAGTGATTGAGTGAGTGAGTGAGTGAGTGAGTGATTACAAATTACCAGTGTGATCTTGAAGACGGACTTTTGTGTGGCACTGATCTGAAGGGAAGGGGATTAGACCAAGAGGTCCAGATCACCTATTTTTCAGTACTAGTAAATGAAAAAAACCTAACATTATTTTGAAAGTTGCTGGCTGTGGCAAAGGGCCCGAGTATTTTATTTTAGTAAGATTTAAATAACAACTGAATGACAACAGGGGATTAACTAATTCACTCTTTTCTTGTTCCTGTTATGTAACAACATATTCAACACATTCTAAGAATTGAAATAAAATTAAAGCGTAGGACAAAGTAGGACCTAATTCTGGTTTCAAATTGGTCCCCTGTCACAGACGGCGGACCAACATTGAACCAGCATTGGGTCAGCGTATGCTCTTTCAATCCCCAGCGAAATCTCGTAAAACAGAATATAAAATGTGTTCAGAAGTATGCATATTTTCCTCCATACAGTCAGTCCTACAGCTAATGGGTGGCCATGTATCACATTACGTCGTTTACAATGTTACCATTACTGACCACCAGTGGTGTATCAGGCTGACCAATAAGTATCAGGTCAAGTAGTGTCCGAGGATTCACGTACATATACCTGACGCCAGTGGACCGTACAAGCCTACTACTACAATGTATATACGCCTACGTTAGTTTAGCGTCAAGGACAATGGAAATTTGAGCCATAAATTTTACCGACCTAACCCTTACAGCGCTGAAATATTTTTGTATAAACCATGGAGACTAAAGGGTTTTTTCAATTTGAAATCATCATAATCGAATGTCTTAGTTAGCTCTCTCTGTTTCATTTGAATACCTATGTTATGGGTCTAAGGCCATTATGAATATTCTCATTCTTTCAGTGCGGGGACCGTCTTTATACGTCAGAATCTGACGTCTACAGACGTCAGATTCTGACGTATAAAGACGGTCCCCGCGCTGAAAGGGTTGACGTCACGACGTAGGCCTACTCTACAGACACGGGACGCGATGTGATGATGTTGTATTGTTAGGCCAGCCTCTTACACGACGAACCAATAACATTAGTTTCGTGTTGGCTCGGGAATCGGCCTACAATTATTATCGATTTAACGTTGATGAAAATACCTCCAGTTTGACGAACTAAAGCATAAGATACAGTTCACACAATGACGTATTTATAATCTATATGTCTATCTTAAACTTCGAATTTTGTGTGTGACATCCCCCCCCCCCTTTCAATCATATAAACCCCTCAAACGCAATGTATCTCATATTTTACAACCGCTCGTATGAATTTAATCGCCTCGGTACGCAGACGGTTAAAAGATGTAGGTGACTATATAATTATACATGTAAATATGCAGTATACGGCACTCAGGAATGTCTTGGGCTATCACCTAAGTCAAAGACAAACTGTCACTGTTTGCTCAATCTATATGCTCACATTCATCACTATGTTGTTCAAATGTTAGACCAACGTCGCAGACGTTGGTCCAACATTAGAGCAACATAGTGTCAACATTCCGTGCAAAGTAACTACAGCAGCTTGACACTTGACAGTCCACACACAGTGGGTGACAACATTCTAGTTTTGCTTGTCCAGCAAGATCGTTTTTTTCAGTTACGAGATCACCCCCGGGTGTTTGGTTATAAAAAGACGATCCATGGAGACGTCGCGAACACAACGTCTTGATTGAACGCTTGAACATGGCGTTCAATGCCCAAGTAGTTGACTAAATGGGGCGCACGTGGACGAGTGCGATATGAAAAATACAAAAGTACAAATCTGTTTGAATGTGCGTGTACCTCACACAGTACAGCTGACTGATGCTGGGCCAACGTTCCCAATGCTGGTCCAGCATGTTTCCGGTGTTGGGCAGCGGTTTGTAGGGATTAGATCTGTGGGCCTATTTATTAAAGCGGTACTGAAATAACCACAGGAATTTGTTAGGTATTTTCTATGATCTGTTTACACAATTCATTAGATGCGCGCACTGGATGACTAATGTATCGAGAAAGATCATAAACCAATCAAACAATAAATTGTCACTATTTCACCGTTTCGTAAGTTCAGGAGATAACCTAAATTTAGTGGCCAAAATACACTGTGTTATACATTTTTAATTTGGACCAATGTTGAGGTATACATGTACCACTGATCTACTATCAGTAAATGAATATATGGTTTAAAAACCTGTCAATTATATGATTACGTTATCCTGCTGTCGATTACATAAAAGCCTCATGTAAAATTATTTAATAAATTGCTGTTTTAAGTAGCGTTTTTTACGGAAAAGATGAAAAGATCTGTAGTGTAAGAGATTAGGAAATATGCAACAACGGAGCAATGTAGACTAAAACAAAGTAGAAGACTGCGACATAACAAAACAAATATTATACTAATCTAGATCGAGGCCCTGGTACAGGTATATGCGAAAATACGACAGCAAACAAATAAAGTGTGATACAACAGTATCACGCCAGTGAACAAAACGCAACTCGGAGCTTAAAAAATAAAATAAAAAACACGAGATTATGAGGATGATAAAACAGATACTAGAAATGCATCCCAGCAAACACAAAACATTTGTATAACATAAATCTTGTACAACGTCGGCCCAACGTTTTCGACGTGATCCAACATTGTACAAATGCTATACAAATGTTTTGTGTTCACTGGTATGCTGGTGCTGATTGAGGTATATAAAGCCCACCGGAGAAATGTTGTTTGAATGTTTTGCCACTGTCAGGACAACGTCTCCTATATTCTGGAAAATAACAAAAACAAAACTGCTTTATGACCCAATCCGCAGTGATCCTGATATCAAAGACCCATACTGAACAAAACAGAAGTCTCAGGGTCACATGTTGGTAAAACCAGGCTTATGAACATATTTTGCCTGAAAAACAAAAAATTATTTACTTAGATTTGCGCAGAGAATTAGTTATAGGTCTATGGATTTGAGTAGACAGGCCTATTTAAAAATGCTCACAACATGTAGCACTTAACTGAACCTTTGACAAAAGGTTTCAAATGCTTGTCTCAATCTTTACTCGTACTTTGAGCATTCACGGCTGGGCACGCGGCCAAGAACAGTGATGCTCCAAGAACAGTGATGCTCGTTAAGAGAGGTGTGATCATCGTCAGCTAACGTCGACTACACTATCAGATTTTAGCCAGTTAACACAAAACATTAGTATAACATTTGTGGAATGTTGACCGACGTCGAAGACGTTGGGCCGACGCTGTACAAATGCTATGCAAAAACCAAACAATAAATTGTGAATATTTCACCGTTTCGTAAGTTCAGGAGATAACTTAAATTTAGTGGCCAAAATACACTTTGTTATACATTTTTAATTTGGACCAATGTTTAGGTAAACATGTACCACTGATCTACTATCAGTAAATGAATATATGGTTTAAAAAACTCGACCAATCAGAAGCCTACGATATATCGTAACTTGTACGAGAATACGGGCCCAGTCAATTATATGATTACGTTATCCTGCTGTCGATTACATAAAAGCCTCATGTAAAATTATTTAATAAATTGCTGTTTTAAGTAGCGTTTTTTACGGAAAAGATGAAAAGATCTGTAGTGTAAGAGATTAGGAAATATGCAACAACGGAGCAATGTAGACTAAAACAAAGTAGAAGACTGCGACATAACAAGATAAATATTATACTAATCTAGATCGAGGCCCTGGTACAGGTATATGCGAAAATACGACAGCAAACAAATAAAGTGTGATACAACAATATCACGCCAGTGAACAAAACGAAACTCGGAGCTTAAAAAAAAAACAAAAAAACACGAGATTATGAGGATGATAAAACAGATACTAGAAATGCATCCCGGCAAACACAAAACATTTGTATAACATAAATCTTGTACAACGTCGGCCCAACGTTTTCGACGTGATCCAACATTGTACAAATGTTATACAAATGTTTTGTGTTCACTGGTATGCTGGTGCTCATTAAGGTATATAAAGCCCACCGGAGACAATGTTGTTTGAATGTTTTGCCACTGTCAGGACAGCGTCTCCTAAATTCTGGGAAACAACAAAAACAAAACTGACTTATGACCCAATCCGCAGTGATCCTGATATCAAAGACGCATACTGAACAAAACAAAAGTCTCAGGGTCACACGAGCCAATCAGTTAACTTAAGACAATAATACAAACATCAGTTCTTGTCTTGTATTTTGGTAAAACCAGGCCACTGTACATATATTTGCCTGAAAAACAACAATCATATTTATTTAGATTTGAGTAGATATGCCTATTTAGAAATGGCCACAACATGTAGCACTTAACTGAACCTTTGACAAAAGGTTTCAAATGCTTGTCTCAATCTTTACTCGTATCTTGAGCATTCACGGCTGAGCACGCAGCCAAGAACAGTGATGCTCGTTAAGAGAGGTGTGATCATCGTCAGCTTACGTCGACTACACTGTCAGATTTCACCCAGTAAACACAAAACATTAGTATAACATTTGTGGAATGTTGATCAACGTCGAAGACGTTGGGCCGACGTTGTACAAATGGTATACAAATGTTTTGTGTTGGCTGGGTACAGATTTTACTTGGCGCAAGCCAAGCCATAATAGCACTCTGGTGTCTTATAATCTCCAATTATCGCCAGCTTTCGTCAGTCTTTCTAACAATTACCATTACAGGTGATTATTCAAATTTAGTCATTGACATTTTTGTGTCGTGTAACTTCATCGCGTGAGTTTTTGCGACATGACATGATCAGAATGATGATCTAAACGCAAATGACGACACTGAATGGTTAACCCAACACCTGGTTGATGTTTGGCCAGCGTCTCAGACGTTGGCCAAGTATTGAACCATCATTGGGCTACCATTATGTGCTTTAAGCTATTTATCTTATTCATAGTAAACGGATCCCATTTCTTCCGGCCACAACATATGCCTAAACAGAATGCAAAAAGGCCAAATCTTTACCAGTTGCGATACTCGGGATACGTTTCAAGCTGCCATTGCAATTACAACAAAATACAAAAAATACAAAAAAAAAAGAGTAACAGATGATTTCTCTAAGTATTTACCTGAATACATGATAAATTTACAAACTAAACATTCTGAGCTCAGTACAACTGCAAGCTGAGAATAAATTACCTGCCAATCAGAGTTCATTTTGGCAAGTCGTTACATATTCGGGTAGTAGGCTAAACAAACCCATTGCTTCTGAACGGTATTTTATATACCACAAAACTATTCCAAATCCAAAATATAAATATAAAATTGACACAATGACAAAAGAGAAAAAATATTGCCAAGTCTTTTTAAATATGATTTAGCACATAAACAGGATATATCCATGAGGATAAGAGCAAAGTTAGAAACTAGTAGGCCTCCACACATAATTATGTCACATTTTCAAAGATTGAGATGCGTTAATAACATAATAAAAATACATTTTACCTAATCATTAACTTATGTCACATTTTCATACCATTCATTCATCGGCGAGAACGAAAATATCATTCTTTTGTGAAATTTAACATTTCAGCACTAAGGGTTGAACCCTTATGGTAGTACAAACACGTCCACGTGAATTACATTTGAATCAACAAAACAACATTATGTGTGAGTTCAAACGATATAATTTTGGAATCATTTTAATCATGCCCCAAATTATCAAATGTGCCTCCACAGCGATTCACCACGTGAGCTGGGTGGACATTCTGACAGTGAAACCAGTAGGCCCTACTAGAGTTGAAAGGGTTGCATATACAGTGCAATGTGACTGTTGTCACCATATCAGCGGGTGATTCTTCATGGTGAACAATACATAGTGGTCACAGTCAAATAAGAGCTGTCAGAAAGAAGATGGTGATTCCTCTCCAGCCTGCCCAGGCGTCTAAGCAGCCTAACAAACACAAAACATTTGTATAATAACATTTATACAATGTTGGACCAACGTCGAAGACGTTGGGCCGACGTTGTATAAATGTTATTCAAATGTTTTGTGCTTGCTGGGAGCTGATGCGAGACATTCACATTATCACCTGATTATCCCAGCAAACACGAGACGTTTGCCCAATGCTGGTTTAATGTTGGGCCACCGTCGTAGAGGGTTAGACCAACATTGAACCAACATAAAGTTGAGAAAAATAGACATGTACCAAATAGACAGTTTACCAATACACTTAACGACATGTTACCGTGGTTTTTATTTTTAGCCCAATTTCAGGTAATGATGCTGAAAACATCTTTCGAAATCGTGATAAAAGCATGTCCACGTCGATTAATTTTATGTCACACAAAATTAGAATTGCTAGCCCTATTTAGCCTGTAACCAAGTACAGCTGATTATCCGGAATAAAAAGAGAGATGCACCAATTTTGATGTTCTATGATACATGGAATCGATCGTATAGGCTTAACAGGCAATAATTCTGGTAAAACGTAATAATAATAATTACCTTATGTTTTCAGCAGAGGGTGACACAGTCATGGGGGTGTCATAATTAATGTATTGGAACTGGTGTATTTCTTACCACAATCACCATTTGTAATTCCAAAGCGGATTAATACTGAATACGGACACAAACAGACGATAATTACACCCAATCTATTATAGTTTCAATCAGAACATTGTACTGATCCCGCAACCTTTCGCCATTAACCTTTAGAACACTGATGTCACCTGTATAACCAGTTGTTAAAAGTAAAATATACCTTCAATCTTGAAACACTGATATATATGCTCGGACTTAAATTTCACAAAAAATTCCAGTCACTTGAAGTCGCGGTAGCGAGACACAACTTCAAGTGGCTGAAAATCTAAATTGAATAGCTCAATGCTCTGGGGTAGATTGTGGTCAAACGGGATAACGTATTTACGCTGAGCCAGTATTGAACCAGCGTTGGACATAATTTTATGTTTTAAATGGCATCCTGTGAAGAATAAAATACATGTGATTACTCGTTTGTCAAGAGAAGACTTCACTATCTGCGCTTATCTGGCTCTCCTGTGAGGTACAATCGTAACAATAGTCTAATCAATCAAATTCGAAGTGGAAAAAAACGCAAACCAATCCACTGTCAATTCATCAACATAGAAAGCCTTTAACTCTTCCTTTACCAATTTCGCTTTTATGCGAAAACTACTTTCCTTTACCAAATTCGCATTTATGCGAAATCCACATGTGTACATGCATTAATTGCAATAGAGATATTTCATAACATGCGTGGTTGAAAATCGCCAACCAGAATTGTCAGTGACATGGACGCAATGTCTTTTGCATTTTTAATTTGTGCGATGTGCGCATGCGCATAGCTATAACCTGTATTGTGCCCAGGGGCTACCTCAGTGGTCCTCCTTAAAAAAGAAGTCGGTTTCTGGGGGGTAGTTTTATCAGGGCGAAGTCGGTAAAGGAAGAGTTAAGGTGAATATGATCTTCGATCTATAAAGATTATATGCGCATTATTTATTCATGTCTTCTTTTGTCGACTCCGTTGACGACATAATCACCCCCGACTTAGATGTTTATCGTTTTTGAAAAGGAGTAATGAATAGATCAATTACTGACCCGGAAACCAGGCGTAATATATTGTGTAGACTGTCATTGTTTCTTACTACTAGTGTTAACAGATTCAGACTGTTTGTACAAACGATACTGTACACTAACGTCATGGATACAGCGTTTCGCTTAATAATCATCGATATTGAGTACCACTTGAAGGATTTGAATATAACCCAAGTTTCAAAACGGATATTCTGTGAAACGCAGTGACGATACCGGGAACCGTTTAGAATGGCAACTCGGTGAAAGCAAAGTTATATAGCACCCCTCCACCATACTTCATTGTATTAGTCAGCTCGGTGAAAATATTGGAGGTCAATACAAGCTATTGAGTTCCACAGAATTACTAGAGAAAGCCCACCTTCCCAAATTCCCAAATTTTAAAGGTAAGATCCTATATTTATCAAATCTGAGTAACTCCCTGCCTCTCCGCACAAAGACCACCCCCACCCCCTCCCACCACACTACAGCCCGTTGTTCAAAATTATTTATCATATGGTTAGAATTTTGCCAATAATCATGCAAATGCAAGGCATTGAACCAATGCTGCTTAAACGTTAGACCACCGTCTGCGACGCTGGCCCAACAGTTAAACGACATTGGTTCAGCGTCTGGCGTTTTTATCTGTTTGACCGCATTTGGAAATTGAACTTGAATGTACTAATATGGTGTGGTGATGACAATAGAATAGATGACATCGCCCTGCGTGGGGTCAACAACCCAGATCTGCTGTTGTTTTGTTATGTAGAATAGGGGCCTTGTATCACCTTTATCAGCCAATCATAATGAAAGGTGTAACATAAGCAGCGACTCAGATGATAAGCCCATATACAACTCACTAAACATGGGATGTTCACCAGCGCTGTCCTGATGTTGGTGCAGCTTCTTCAACATCATACATATATTGAGGCATGGTCGGGTGAGGTTGTACGTTTGCTGGGAACGAATTGGTTTACTTTATGAGACGTTTGAGGCAGTTTATCGAGTTGATTGATCGTTTCATTGCGACAAACTAAGGTGATCAACACTTGCTCTGAGAACAATATGCCGGCATACGAGTACATATGGCGGAACTTGGGATGGTGTTGGTGTAAACAAAGCCACTTATCAGTCCGATTGCATGCGAGCGAGCGAAACAATAGCTATTCGCTTTAACAACTGGCTATTTCGAATTTACATTGAAAAGCGAATAATATTTCGGTTGAAATATTCCAATTCACATCAGATGATTCTACGCACAGAAGAATGTTACAGAGAGCAACTCAGCGAAGCCGATGTTGATTTAATGTTTGGCCAACCTCTACGACGATGACCAAACATTAAATCAACATCGGACGAACTTCTCATGTTATATAGCTGGTAAGATTATTCCACTATGTCCACGTGGTTTGTATGACGTGTTGGGCAAACAATAACTTCTTCTTCATCTACCTTGTCCAACAACTATTGCTTTTGTAATAATACCTGGATTTTGCGTGTTGGCTTGGTCAGCAGTCACCCTGGGTTTTTGTTACTCGTACAATACGTTGTGACCCCGCCCTTTATACACCTTACATGTAGGGCCTCGGGTATAGGGTTCTAATGTTGTTCGATAAACATAAATGTTGACACTCATGGTGTCCTTGAAGTAGATATTGCATGGATTACCCTCATAAGATGATATACGTATTTAATTCAAGGGGCAGAATACATTAAAGTGTCATCTTCACCGTCCAGTTAGTTATCACGAAGTTTAAACTTGCCTGGTACAAAAACAGTTGGGAATTGTAGGCCTATGTTTTAT
Source organism: Flabesymbios commensalis (assembly GCA_964017125.1). NCBI lineage: Eukaryota > Metazoa > Annelida > Polychaeta > Terebellida > Flabelligeridae > Flabesymbios > Flabesymbios commensalis. The sequence continues at coordinate 40,494,569 of OZ024907.1, forward strand.
TATGTTATAAGACTAAAGTATTTATGCGATAACAAGTTTAAATAAATCTGTTGAAATACAATTGTTGTTAATGCCGTTGACCAGTTTCTTCTTTGTGACAATTATGAATATAATATGTGGTACATCGGTGTGTCCTATCAAAATTAAGACTAATGTCTGATGAGATCCCTTAACCTCCGTAATGTGCTTGGCCTTAGATCCGTACTCATGTTATGTGTCATATATACTGTACAGCTCCATCTTCTTCCTGAGTCAGTCCTGAGGTCCCTCGGGGTCCCCTCAGGCCCAAATGACGCTATGATATGTGTACTAAAAAGCCATAAAGACACATTTAGTCCTTCATTAAGATAAACTATAAAGCCCGTACAAGATGTAACATTTAAACGAGCGCTGATAGGCCTATAATCGCCTGAGGCTAAAAGAAAAATGCTCACTCTGCCATCAGCTGAATTCATTCTCACAGGCGTGTAATTTCTTAGCATTATGTAATGAGACGTTGAACCAATGTTAGTTTAATACTGGGCCAATGTCGTAGACGGTGGGCCAACATTAAACTAACATTGGTTCAACACCTCCTATTGCAGGGTCTCTTCTAAATATATGACTTTATAGTTATTCCACTCTTAACACAGAATTAAAATGACTCAATTGAAACACTTGTAGAATTTTGCCGGTTAATTAAATGGGGGAATGTGATTTATAAAATCGTTTTCGAGCGTGGTAGGACAGACACAATCTGTTCATGTTTACGTAATGAATGAATATGTTGACCTCCCCCATTACTTATACATTCACATACGTACGTCTCTCTCGAAAAAAATAATAATGAATAGTACTGTGTCAGTCGTGTAAATGTAAAACGTAAATATAACCTAGCTAACTAACATGATAATTTGTTCACAGGTGAATGTCTGAAGCCAGATATATATCATCCCCGGTAGATATGAAAAGGGTGTATTTGTCACTTCACAATGTAGCAGATACACCCTTTCATATCCAGGGGGGGGGGGGATATATTAGTACATAGTCGCCGTTGCTCTGACCAGAGAATTCTAGTTCTATGCTTTGACTGCGAGCCGAGATCTGTGATTGGTCTATGTTGCGATCTTGACCAATCACAGGCTCAGGACAAAGCAATAGTGAACAAAGTAATAGTGAGACGTAGACTGCGGTAGGGTTCGAATTCACCTGCTAGAAAAATAATAAAACATCGTGTACCAATAATTTTCAGCCACTTGAAGGTGTGGGTCGCGGCAGCGAGACACAACTTCAAGTGGGTGAAAATATAAATAGTGCACAACCGATAACTTCAAACAGATTAAACCGAGTTAATTTTTGGACATTGGTTTTAACTTTGATCAGAGATCAAATACAATCGATCTTATTGATCTTAAGACACAAGGTAAACTATAAAACACATTTAAAAGCTGTACTCGATTAAATTAAACATTTTTACGGTTTTTGAAAGCGAAATATGCCTTCACTAGCTTTATGCTTAAAATTAATTCTATACATCTATACTACGTGATTATCTAGAATTCAACATCCAAGTTGATGAAAAATTAAAGCTATCTAGTTTAACGCGTCCAGGGTTACCATGATAGTTGAACATATCACCAATCTGTGAACATATAAGTAATGAAGAGCTCTCTAGCTGCTTGACTTTGATGTATTCTTACTCGTTCTGAAGTGTTGTAAAGTGAATACGTTAATTTTTTTACTGTAAATGATCTGATAAAGTCATAAGTAGTAATTAATCCCTAAAAACGAACATACACCGAGAAGTAGAAAATATTTTTATTAGATTAACCCTTTAACCGCCAAATTATTCAATTTGAATTTTCACCCACTTGAAGTTGTGTCTCGCTGAAGCGATCCACAACTTTAAGTGAGTGAAAATTATTCAGATTTGACAAAATGGAGGTCAGCTGTTTTAAAATATTGCTGATTGATGTCACATTTTATCTTTTTCATGTTTAGAAGGTAGTACTTAATGTGCTAATAAAAAATGAAAACCCGAATATATGCGGCACCGGCGGTTAAAAGGTTACTTTTTTGGAAAGAGCAAAATGACTAAAATATAAGTAACAGACTTCGATAGTATACTTCTGAAACAGTGTCTAGATAGTGGGTCAATGTCTGGGGATTTCGCCGAACCGTGAGCTAATCTGCTGGTCAATTATGCAATGTATTACCGCTTACTTAATATATAATATTACAATCCGCATTATAAATAGGTTTTTATTCGTCAGTTTATTTTGGTGTAAAATATCATGATATTGAAACAAACTTCATGGTTTGATATTTATAATTTCTAAAACGTTTTTTTTTGTCTATCCTATTTTTTCACAAATTAAATAATATCATAACGGATGAATCCCTAGCGTGATAAAGGTGTGCCCCCTGCTGAGTTGCCAGGTTTACATATCCCCCCTGGCTGCTGTACCTGAAGTGTGTTTGCAGGACACACCCTTATGGACTTGACGTCCACTTCTCTATAGTTACTCTCTGATTACAATCCACCAAACACGAAACGTACAAACAGTGGTGGTTTAATGTGCCCAGCATTAAACCACCACTGTTTATACGTTTCGTGTTTGCTTATATGTGGTACTGCCACCTGGTGAATATCTCTTCAAACACAAAACTGTTGACTTATGTTGGTTTAATGTTGGGCCAGCGTCGCCTACGGGGGTTAAACATTAAAGAAACAAAAGGTGAACACTTCGGGTTTACCGCGTGAGCCAAGTTAAACATACTCCAATAATCTAAATATCCAGTTAATAAACAGATGTTGACGAATTTCTCTTATTCACACCGTACCCGAGACTTTGTTTCAATCAGTCTTCCAAATTACGTATTATTATAAAAAATAATTTTGTTAAAAACGCCGTTGGAACGTCAATATACAAATACCAAGGCCTATAAATCTTCATTCATATTCATGCACATGCAGGTTGAATGAATGAATAGATCATGATGGATGGATGGATGGATGGATGAATGAAGGAATGAATGAATCATAATAAACGAATGAATGAAAACTAGATATGCTCTTTTCGGCACGGGAACAGTAGAAACATCCCCGTTAGATATTTCCAGGTCAGTTCATCAAAAATATCCACCACCCCCGCTGGAAAAAAAACGTATTCAAACTTGGAGAGATTCCCCCCACCATGTAAGTTTTTTTCAGGATGTCCTCCGTCAGCCATCTTTTTATTATTCCTAAAAGTTAAAAAAAGAATTACACAAAAAATTGGAGAGACTTCAAAATTATTAGATTTTTTTCACAATTGACATGTACACCTACACTGTTATGCCTTCTATAGAATAAATGGAACCAATGAATAGAAATAACTTATGTAGTTAATGTTTTTTTGATAGAGAAAGAGGAGCATTTAGACAGAACGAAGTGAAAAGTGATTATGTAATTTTACGGACTCTGGGGCATCCCTCTCATTTTAGTTCCACGTAGGCGTGCGATCAGGACCAATCCTGTGCATACGATTTGTATTGAAGTAAATAACATTAACAGTACCGACCTTGGTCAGTGCTTGTCAATATATTATCAGAAGCTGACTTCACTTAAACGTTAACTTATCCATAAAATATGCTAATTACGCAAAAGTAACTCTAAACAACTCGATAAACTGCGAAAACCGGGGTTTAATTTTCGTTGTGCACGTTTATTCCCAATAAACAACAAGCTGTACTTATATATCAGACGCGTGGGCCGTAAAACTTGAAATTATGACACCAATTAGACAGCCGAGTTCAATTGAAGGTATGTACCTAGACGCAGAGTGCGGTTAACACGATATCACCAATCTAAGGTAGAGGTGACACAGTGCGGGCAGTGACCTTTACGAAATAGTTACAATTTATCATATCTGTAGTCGTTTCTAAACTTCTTATATTCGTACCAGAAGCAAGTTTTTCAGTGAAGTGTGTTTCGAAACAACAAACAAACAGATCTAGAAATGCCACATATTTCATACAAGGGTGTTTCAGCCACTTAAAGGTGTGCCTCCCTTTAAGTGGGTGGAATAGCTGTTGACATAGGTCGTTAACGGTTAATTGCTGAGAAACTACCAAGTAGAAAACCTGGCAACGATGTCGCGAGCATTCTTATCTACCACCGCGACAAAAATCGGGTACTTCTTTAGCACGCGGCTCTAAATAAATGGGGAAAAGATGGCGGCTATCCATCGACACTTTTCCTTGTTGACCACGTGCTGAATCGTGAGCGCCCCCTGGGGAGTTGACTCGTACTAGTTGACCGGACTCGAGACAAAATGATCTCCCATCAAACACGAGATGTTGAACTAAAAGTGGTTTACCAGCATTGGTTCAACATATCGTGTTTGCTGGGAGCTGCGTGGTTAGCCGTGCTTACACAGTATGATCAGCGTGCACACACTTGATCAAATGTCACGTCGACGGAGAACTTGTATTAAAAAAAACTAGATAAAGATGTCCTCCTGCCTCTAGAGCATACAAGTCACCTGTCTGATGGTGTCATATTCAGGCATTCAGGCGTGTCATATTCAGGCATTCAGGCTCTCATTCACATATATACCCTCTATGAATTTATTATTTAAAGACACTGTTTTTAAAGAAATGTTCTGGTTTTTTTACATGTTTTAATAGATTTTTAATTGTAAAGTGCTAAGATCCATTTAACTTCTCCCAACCACCACCTTCTGATTTAAAACCTCCACAACCTTCTGATTAAATGCAATTTTGAAAACAATTACGAAGTCGAGTTATTGAAAGTATTTTTGTGTGTAATTAGTTGATACAATGCGATAACTTGCGACGGGCATAATGATACAAGGACGTACAACTGGAATGGCAGAGACATGGCCAGGTTATATGACATTTCTGTTACGGGCATTCTAGCTATTCATCGTTTCACGATGAATACGTACAATGTACATTATAATATATCCAGGGTTTTAATATGTGAACGATCTACCCTTGTGAACAAGCACATTGGAAATGTATTTGAAACTAAAACACAGTATCCATATTTAGGTGAGGTCCAACCCTGCTCATTATAATCAAAATAATATGGCCCAAGTGCAAGTGTGAAAATATCATTGAATAACAATTGTGAAAAATACACTAATTATTGCGTCAGCTTTCTGAATGCAAGACTAAATTGGTACTTTTCAAATCTTAGAAGATGAGAATATGAGAATTGCACAATGCTGTATAGAAAAAATAATTTCAGGCTACTTTGCGAATAATGTTTAATTAACATTTTGTACAGAAAAAAATATGAAATGAACTTTCAAACCATCATAAGATTATTTTTACTGGTCACAGATGACAAATAATCTTGTATAAAATGACATTTCAGATACTATGATTTGAGACCGCCCAATAGCATTAGCAGTCGACCCGAAACATATTCAGTGCGTGATTATATGAGTTTTTAAGAATTTATTTGTATTGGTATGAATATCATGCCTGGAGCACTGTTAAGACCCAGTTAGGAGTTAAGACAAAGTTGGGTAGATGCTGGGCCGAGGTCTTACACAGAGTCAACCTCGCATGCCGATAATACCAAATATAGATGTTTAATCAAGTAAGTTTGCTCAGTGCCTTTTGCTCAGTGACGGGATGTCATAATAAAAGGGAGTCGTCAACTGAATGATGCACCCACTTGTAGCAACACTACAATATATCATTGTTTAAAACATAAATACCCTATATTTTTTAATCAAATCTTTCGACAGAAATAAAAAATAAAAAACCTTTGTATTTAAAAAAACTGAAGCAAGCAAACTCGGGAAGTTGCGTGTTAAGCGAAGCGCGAAATAGGTTGCATTTTTACCTATTCATAGAATGTTGCACTAAAACTACTACGTGACCGTGGATCGAGTTTGTTATCTTCGGTTAAAAAAGAGAACCAGAAAGTTCATACGTATTTCCATCGACAAAGGTGGGCGCACTAGTATACAGGACAAAGTGCTAAGCACTAAAGCAAAAAGATATAAAGTCACGGCGACAATCGACCCAGGGCGTCTGTGATGTGATCAAAAAACGCAATGATGATCATTCTGACTGATTTATACTCATTAGTTGTGAATATGACCAGAAAATAAAAAAGTCAACCATTCAAGCACCGATATCTCATAATATGCACGCGGCTTGTTTTCAAATATGTTTCAACAAAAAATCTTACAATTCATCGAAGTTAGATCTTTGAGTATTTAATCAAAATAACATTTTCAGCTGCTGGGAAATGTGTTTTCACTTTCAGAATCAATAAGATTTCTTACAAAACTAAAATACTGATCATAAGCTCTAACCCAATAATTGTTGTATTTAGATTTTGAGAAATTATTTTTCAAGATAAGCACCTGATCACATGTACATGCTGATAACTTATTGTCTCACAGTCCATATCTTTGTATATTACCAATTCACCAGGTGTCGCTAAGACTAAGGGAACACATACAGCCGTTTGTTTGATCATGCGTATCTCACAATGCAGCGACATACCTCGGTATGTTGAAGTTTTGTAAATCAATCGTAGTAAAGTGACTTGGGCCGAGAGGTCTATTATGGTGGCCTATCACGACTATTAAATTCTGACAAAACAATTTCCATGCAAAACTATCACATTTGTCTAACAGAACGTTGACCTTCTGAATAGATGTTTATTGTGGTGTGCAATATTTGTATCTGTTATTTGCAACAGTTTAGTATTATCCATAGCCCAGCTTTATCAAGTTTCCACCTAGTAAATGAATAATACAGTACTAATAGTAACATATTAGTCTACAGAGATAACAATGACCGTTCTATATGAACACTAATATACACGGCCGGGATGTAAATGTTTTCGGCACGAAAAAAATGAAAGCCATCTCGGAATAAATAAATAAAATGAAAAAAACAAATTCTTCAAAAAACTCCCCTTTCCCGCAAATGCGCACCCCCCCCCCCCCCAATTGAGCTTTTTTATTTGCCTCACCCTCGCCTCTCTGCACTCACCGTGCCAATTTTTGAAGCATATAGGTGAATAATAAACAGTCGTCAGTTACGTTTTGAGTGAGAGTTAAACAAATCGCAGCGGCGACGGCGGAAAAATAAAAAAACAATGCATGTCGATAAAATCAGGAATGCTCCCTATTTTTTAACCATTAACCATTCCTATATTTCTTCAAATGTTGAAGTGGTAAGGATTAAAATGATTGTGATATTAATGACTCACGAAAGAATTATGGGACGATGTCGAATAATTAAAAAAAAATGCCAATTTTTCATACACACACTATTTAAATGGTAGGGAATGGTGTAAAAAAAAAAAAAATTATCTTCTAAACGTTGAAATAAAATCCCTAAAAGCCCCAATCTGCAGAAAATGGAAAGTTAGTTTCCAAATTGACCGTCGTTATTGCAATGTGGTATAAACAACAAGACCCCACAATCATCACTCTGATTGTTATTTGTCCCATTTTCGACTCGATGACCAGATACATCACACCTTCTGCTACGACTATAAATTGATTAGTGGTTCGCAAAATAAATCGTGCAAAATTTATCTAATGTCAACATCTGTATTAAAAACATAGTTACTTTAATATACATTTTCAGTTCCCATCATATAAATTGTTAAACACCCGTTCAAACAGAACTGCCGGACAAGCTCAATCAGGAGTATAATAGACATGAGAGAAAGCCTCTGCTGAAAAACGTGTCACAAGGAGCCTGAAAAATACACTAAAATAAGTTATTAATTAAAATTATTCCTAGCATCCATACATGGCCAATCTCCCGTATACATCTGTGAGCTCATGTGGCAGTATCGTCCAGTGCGACCCCTACTTCTAGACGTGCCACGATCATCCACAACATCTTTCGGCGATCGTGTTTTTGCCAATGCAGCCCCTCGGCTTTAAACCCTTTAACCGCCGGTGCCGCATATATTCGGGTTTTCATTTTTTATTAGCACATTAAGCACACCTTTTAAACATGTTAAAGATAAAATGTGACATCAATCAGCAAGATTTGAAAAGAGTTGACCTACATTTTGTCAAATCTGAATAATTTTCACTCACTTGAAGTTGTGGATCGCGTCAGCGAGACACAACTTCAAGTGGGTGAAAATTCAGATTGAATAATTTGGCGGTGGAAGGGCTAAGCTACCAGTAACTCGTATCATGTATCAATGTACTACGTGTGATAACAGACTTAACCCTTGTGCTGCTAAGGCCGTATATATACGTTTTCAAGCAAATTTCAAACTAAACAAAATACCATTACATTTGTAACAGATCTGGTAGATTCTCAGTTAATCAAATAATTCAATTTGAGAAAAGTATATTTTTCATAAATAGCATTATTTTCCATTCATTTGAAGCTGGAAATTGCGTCAGCAAAGGAATGAAAATTAGAAACAAATAATTCAGTAGCACAAGGGTGTACACATATCAAGAAAGACACCTGTACATACAGGTTTTCCTCGGATTTATGATTAGGACAGAGTAGCGATGGACCTGTGAATATTTGAGAACACACGCTGCATAATATCGTCCCCTTAGATATGAAAGGGTGTATCTGCCACTTTGCAAAGTGGCAGATACAACCTTTCATATCTAAGGGGACGATATAAATGTATTAACTGCAACTATGAATTCAATGAAATCACAGTCTGTATTGCTATAGGTCGCCCAATGCTACTATGAACATGGATGAAACAAAGTGAAACGCTAATGTTATTTGATTTTTCAGTCGCGTTCGACACTGTAAGCCAGCATTCGTTGTTATTGAATTGTTGTGAGACGTTAAGTTGCCCTAAAATGGCTTCAGCTGGTTTAGCAAGAGATAGAAATAAGTCTGGGCTTTATCGGTAGCCACGTACACCAGCTTTGTACAATTTTCATTTCCAAACGTAGAGGAAGCCGAAACAATAATGATAACAATCTCGGTGCACAGTAGAAGCATTTCAGCTATTGACTTTTCGGTCTCACCTTCCCTAGCTATACCCTGAGATACATGTATGTTGCACTTGTGACGACTTAGTGAAGCGTTGCTCTTAACCCTTTAGCTGCCAAATTATTCAATTGGAATTTTCACCCACTTGAAGTTGTGTCCCGCTGACGCGATCCACAACTTCAAGTGGATGAAAATTATTCAGATTTGACAAAATGGAGTTCAAATCTTGCTGATCAAAGTCACTTTTTATCTTTCACAGGTTTAAAAGCTGATATGTAATGTGTTAATAAAAAATGTAAAAAACGAATATGGACGACACCGGCGGTTAAAGGGTTAAGTTTGACCCATCTCTTGAGATCTGAATTGAAATCATCCAGCTAAATATTTTGAGACACTATTATTTAATCTGTTATTAGCGCTAATTAGTTGTTATAGATGTTAAATCGGGGGCAGTTAGAGTAAAACTGACGTCTTAACCAATATTCAACATGAAGATTATTTTATCATTTACTCACGTTGCCTCCTGTGAGTTGCAGGGTATGTCAATAATGATAGCTAATACAGGAAGTCAACAGGTTTCAATAATTCCAAGTCCAGTATTAGGAAAGATCAATACAAGGGTATGTGTCACCACCAAGGAAAAAATTGTACTGCGCTTCAACTCACGAATAGGTTATTTTATTGGTATTCCCCATGCATGTGATATCTGCATCTGTTTTTATGGAGTGTTGACACTGTTCTATATGTGGATTCCACACTGGCGGCGCATAACCGCACGGCTTTCGCTTTTTAAATACTGCAGTTAAAGTCGCCCGATATTATTTCCAATTGATTGCATGTCACGCTCATCGATATCCCACCATATCAGCTGGGTTCATTCAAGTCAATGACACTCTCCACATAACACGACGTACGGCTCTGTTGACAAAACATACAGTGAACCACGCAGTCTAAATTGCCGGGGTTTGAGATCCTCATTGGAAGTCCGGCAGTCCATATCACAAAGATTTGTGTGTCATGTTTACGGCGATATATGACTGTCAATGGCTGACAAACATAAGGAAGACGACAGCGAGGGTTGTTCATTACTCTAAATGCGTTAACTTTGACAAGTCAAAAGTTGCGAATTTACTAAAATTTTAATTTACAAAAAATCACAGTCGTATGTACGCGATCACAATTTGTGATATTTCATTTATACATGATTTCCTGACTTGCAAAATTCGTCTGAGTTTAAACCTCGCTAAGATATCTGAATGTACGGTATGTAAATGGGGGGCATCATTGACGCCACAGGTGTGGTATTGACAACCATACATGCGGTTGAGTAATATTCGTCTTCAAAAGACGCCGGATACTAGTATACCCAATAAACGGAATAACACATTGACCCAGTGTTGGTTCAACATTGGACCAGCGTCGCAGACGCTGGTCCAATGTTGAACCGACACTGGGTGAATGTGTGTTTACTAGTATAATGCGGTAATGTGAATGGCGGAGAGGAGTATCGCTTCAATGGGTCTGACATGCTGATCAACATTGACTTTTGAGCTGAATGTCCACACGTATAGAGTAATCTGAAAAGTCATGATCAAAAGATAGATTCAAGTATAATAAATGGGTTGAGATCGGAAGATTTCTTAAATCAAAGTATAGCGAAATGAAGGAATAATGTCTTCGTTTTCACGTAAGCTTGATTGATGAGCACTTAAATAAAGTATAAAGATAATAGATAAGGCATAAAGAATGTCAACTGAATGCTCGCAAAATAAAAAGTTGTTGAACATTTATTTAATTAAGAAAATATATATTAGCCCCTATTAATGTCTTATTATAAACAGGACTGGTTATCAATAGAAAATACTTCTTAACAGGGTCGAAGTGACTTCTTCAACGTGAAAAGTCACACAGAAGTGATCTCACAGCTCAGCATTGTCTTTGTTTGTGGTTCTACCTTATATAATACGTGACCATTTGGTCACTGAAAGGCAAATGGAACATAATTACCTTAATTCTATTTTATTCGTGATATATTTTCCATCGACAATAGCGCCATATAATAATAAATATGACGAAAACATGATTGCGTGTCAATGGGACATAACAGATAAACCTTCTAAATCCTAATGCCAAATATCGAGTCGTAAACTAAAATAAAATTAATGGATACAATTATGCGGAACAATCTATGTTTCAATTTAATCTGTTATTTTTTAAATATTTTCCATCCACTCCAAAGCGCGAATCGCGCGAGCGATTCACGCTTTGGAGTGGGTGGAAATTACAACATTCCAGATACTTAGGGTTGAAGATGTGTTGAGGTTTATGAGGGACTTAGCGCACTCGGCGAGGGGTAGAACAAACACGACCCATTCTCAGTTCACGTGCTGTCTCACAGTCAGAAGTCTCATTCAAAGTCAAAGATGTGATCATTTCCTCTTGAAAACTATCCACCGGCGAGTGTAACCTTAGTAATATAATACGCAACCCCGACTTAACGAATTTCCGCAACGTATCTCACTGGGGACTGTCACTGTAAATTTTGTGTTATTCTATATAATGGCGCAGGTGAAGCATTTTTGCTGAGGTTACGCGCGATTGGAGATTAAAAACATAATAATACATGATTTCAAGGTCTACATCGATTACGGAGGATTATATACAATACGTTAGGAAACTGGAAAATTCATTTTATACCTTGATCTTTGTCAAGGTGACAGAAGTTGAATATGTACATTGGATAAATGATGTGACCTTCGAGGGATCAAGTATGATTTAACAGAGTTAACCTTTGAAATTCTGCCGACTTAAAATGTTATTCAGAGAATTCACGAATCGCGTCAAAATTCACGCCACGGGAATAATTTATCCAGATCTCAGAATTATCAAGATAAAAAACCCAGCAATAGCGCAAATATGGCCATACACATATTTAGATACTTTTAAAGTTTTAAGCGACTTCCAGCTAACGCGAAGGATTGATCCAATGCTGATTTATTATTGGGCCACCGTCTACGACGCTGGCCCAGCATTAAATCGGCGTTGAATGAGCGTTGTGTGTTTGCTGGTTTTCTTGTTAGACTTGTGCCTTCCTAACTGGCCTGCGGGACCTAGGTATGGGGCACGTTTCACTAATCCCAGCAGCCTTCTCGTGCAGGTCACGCTCCACCAGTCATGAATCATACGCAACAATTCGAGTATGGTAAACCATGCCCTGCTTTATTTCCTTTAGAAATTGTGTATGTAATGGTTCTGAGGCTCAGTATGGCACACATGCACTGGGCAGCTTTTATTGACAACCCTGCATTTCAAATTTGTTATAAGGATATTCATTGTCACTACTTCTACTTTATTTATTAACGATATAATCCATGAATTAAATATGTTTGGATTTGTTTCTGAATAATATCACTAGATCCCCATATTATATATTCATAGCAAAAGAGGCCATGTAAATTGTATTCAAATTTTAACCATTTTAAGCAATTTTCTAATTAATCAACATTTACAAAATTGAATTTGTTTTGTTTGATCACATTATTTGAAGTAATCTAAAATAAGTTTCAATTAAAATTGAGACAAGCGGTTTTCAGTCTTCTCGCCTCAATACAATATTTAAATACGTTCAAATCTATGCAAATAACAATACCCGATATCGGATATAAATATAATTTACGTGAGTATTTAAAACTATTTTAAGGATATAATTACTTATCACCGTTACATGTGTAAAATTTAAAACATAACCAGAGAGCCTCCTTCCAGGTATACTTGTGAATCCCAGCATTCCTAACATACACATTGGGTGTCTTTGAAATTACCTGAAAAACGCCACTAAGATATTATAGTTTAATGTACAATGTATCTATTACACGTGTATCGTGCTAAGAGAAGAGTTCAACAACGTCTACCACACATGATCCATGGAAGTATCATTATAGAATGACACACATAGACAAATAAAAAACACTTCAACGAGAGAAGTAATTATATCGTCGCTTCGGAGCTAAAGGATCCTATCTGACACTCGTTAGAGTGGCAGATAGGATCCTTCAGCTCCGAGGCGACGATATGGTTGTGATACAGAAGTCTATATTTCTGTCATATAGTCATGCAGATTCGAACTAGTTAAATTCCTCGGTAGGCCCTACACCTGTAGAATTTTGGCAACACGCAGCGACCTCTTACTTTTACAAAAAAATATTTTCTGCACACGTATACACGTGTATACATGACCTTGATAATGTAGACTTGATGTCGTCGTAATGACACCTAGATATAGCTGTGAGTACCAGACCACCAGCTAGCTGAACAGCGGGTATAATGCTGGGGGAAGGTCAGGGACGTTGGACCAGTATAATACAGACGTTACTTGCTCCTATATTATCACAGTCCATCGGACAGATCTTATAAATCTCACATCATATGTGTGACTGGTTATATGTACGGCGAATTAAACCCTGTCAAAGTGACTAGTCCACCTGAAACGGTGCTGCACTGAAAAACCTGCACTTTTTATATTGCTTTATATCTTATTGCATCAGATGTAAATAATGATTATTGGACAACTCAGCACAGCATACACAGCACATTTAACCGCGCAAAGAAACAGGCTTGCTTCTTTCAACAGTGTTCACAAGTATAATTATTTTTCCTACTTTAAAGATCTGCAGGCACAATGAGTTTTTATATTTAGGCTTGCTTGTTTCCTCCATCAGCGTGCTCGCTCGCTCGCCCGCCTTTCTTGCGAATGATAGCATAATAGACACAGAGTGGGGAAAATAATCAGAAACTATTACACGAATTGTAAAATCTCACATATTCGTCCTCTTGTTGTTTCACACTTTCGTTTTTTCCACGGACCAATATCTGAATCACGCGGCCAAAGTGAATGGGCAGTGTGTGGATAGCCTACACACACACCGAGTGCTGCCGATTCACTTCGGCCGCGAGATGGTACTCAGTGATTCTTTCAAAACAACGAAAAGTACGAAAGTATGAAAAAACGAGAAAATGAAATTACGAGGCCACGGAAAGATGAAACAACGAAAGTAGAAGACAGCGGAAAGCAAAACAACGAGAGAAAGGAACAACGAAAAGACGATGTAAACCAACTACCGGTATGAAAGGGCGATGCGAAACAACGAAACTGTTTTGCAAGGCCGATATTGCAAAGTGTGATATTAGTTCAGTTATATAATACAAAAAAACAAATATATGAACAAATGTTACTCGTGTACAAAAAACAAATTTTATTGCAGAGACAGTATTATTGAGATATACATTCACATCAAGTCTCTGTGAACAATTACCGTGCATCAACTTTGGAAATTTAAATATAGTGGGAAATGAATACATTCCACAAGACGGATGTGCTAAACTCGAATAGTCCAATGTTGAGAAAAACTAATTACCTATCAAACTAATAGAAAAATATATTATATTAATAATATGTCCATTGTATTGAATCGTATTGCACGTAAAACATTAAAGGGACATGCCAAGGTCTAAAATCATCAACAAATCGGTGATTTTATTTTAGCTTAATAATATGACTATAATTATGATGTAAACATGTCCATAGACTAGAACTGCAAAAGTTTTTTAATTTTCGTGCTGCGCATTCACCAGTTAGGCTAGATATAGAGACGAAATTCCTGATTTCCAATTATTGACAACCATGTCAAAAATGAGAAATACGGGAATTTCGTCTCTATATCTAGCCTAACTGGTAAGTGCGCAGCACAAAAATTAAAAAACGTTCGCAGTTCTAGTCTATGGACATGTTTACAACATATGGTCATATTAAGAAGCGAAAATAAAATAATCGATTTTTTGATGATTTTAGACATGTCCCTTTAATGTACATTTCGATGCACCTAAATCTAGTGAATATTGAGTGCAAATCAATTCTACGACATTATTTTCGGATTTTGGGGTCATAGAAAGAACTGCTTTGTCAGTTTGTTTTTTTATTATCGGGAGTCAGTTATCGAGGTAGCAATTTTCAACAAAATTTTTATAATCATTATCATTACTCCATCCACGAGTAGCGTATATATCATGTGAAAGATAGAAGTCTTCAGCTGACTTTTACATTGGCAAACAATCATACACAAAGTGTGTAAGTGATTTGTATCATTTGAATATGTCTGCTGAATTTGAACTCTTGCCATCAGACGTTGACGTTCGAATGGGTACATCACTCGCAGCCAGTGCCGCATGCAATAAAAGTGCACGCATTTGGCAGCTTGTTGCTAACTAGGCGGATTGGTTGCCAAGGGCATGTTTATCCCATTAGTTTAATGAAAGGATAATAGCCAGGTCTGATACAACATGACTGAATATGCTCATCTCTCACAATTCAATCCACTTTTGAAGTGTCGCCTGTGATCAGTCGTTACAATATGGATGTTTAGTGATATCGCCAGGGCAAACAAGATGCTGGTGCAACGTTGAACCAACTTTGATCGACGTTGAGCCAACATATAACGAACCAACTTTGAACCAACATATCACATTCGATGTGTTTTGGCACGGATATTTCATTTAAAACCAACATCGGAGAACTTCATAGAACAATTTACTTAGGCGAATAGTATTAGGTTTTGAAGGGGAAAAAAATATGCCCAAGCTGAATTTTTCAGGAGACCTTCCAAATACCCCTAGAAATGACATACTAAAACTCCCCATGATTCCCGCTGGAGCCTTTTCCAATATTCAAGATGGCGTCCAAGATGGCCGCCAAAATGTTAACACAGCTATATAGACGGATCGATATACCACCTCACCCCTAAAAAAATATGACAAAAGGTTTATAACGGTTTCCTATTCTACTGGATATATGATGAATGACAGTCAATCAAAATCTGACCCCTAAAAATGGATGAAAAATCCAAGATGGCCGCCAGCGGCCGTGGAAATCGGTAAAACCACCCTAAATTGCCTACAATTTCACAATTAAACAATGATTTTTGTTTTTATTCCATGTTTTAAGAGTGGGGGTACTCATTGGATACAATAACATTTAGGCAGTGTCAAAAGTTCTAAAATGGCTGTGGGCGAGGGGGGGGGATGGGTTTGTGAGTGGCAAAAATCCAAGATCATAGCCAAGGTAAAATATGAGTTTTCAACAACTAAAAGTAGGAACAAGTGTAATACCTCTTTTTCGTCTAATTTTGAATGGAAAATTCATTTCTTATATTATTTTTATGATTCAAGGTCAACTTCAATGTCAAAAGGTCAATCTAAAGGTCAAATAAACAAAAATATGATTTTAAAGTTAAGAAATTGTGTAATACCTCATTTTCATTGGATTTTGACTGGTAAATCCTTTTAAGGTATTATGTTTGTGATTCAAGGTGACCTTTAAGGTCAAAGGGTTGATTTTCGGGCCAAATTCCTGAAAATAATATTTTAAACAAATACAAATATAAAAAAATATCATATCTAATATCTCGTTTTGAGGTGATTTTACTGGATAATCCACTTATGTTATTAGTTTGGTGATACAAGGACTTCTTCGACATCAAAAAATAAATTGCAAGGTCAAAATGTATAAAAAAAATAAAAATCAAAGGTCTTTAATGTCAAAACGTCAATTTTAAGGTCAAGTAATACCTATTTTTCGTGTAGAAGAGGTAACCGACCTGATCTAACTTACTGGAAGATCCATTTCTGGTAATATTTTAGTGATCGATTCAACTTCATCTTGAAAGTCAAAATGTCAATTTTAAGGTCAAATGAGCGAAAAGATGATTCTAACAAATTAAAATAACACAATGTAATACCTTATGTCAATTTAATTTTGAGTAGAAAATCCTTTTATGGTAGTAGTTTTATCCAAAGTCTCATTCCAAAAATATTTGATGGGGGTTTAACTGCATTTCTTGTAGTACAATTTTGATAGTTAAATGTCATATTTCGAATCCTGTATGTGCACAAAGGTGGCCTAAACCCCTATTCATTTAATTTGATTTTTCATAATTATGGGCATAAGGTTATTTAACTCTTTTTGACTGAATTAAGTGTTCTTCAACGCCCACCGTTTTTTATCGTTTTTCCGTTACCCTTTAACGCCATCAGATGCTCTCTAACGCCCGCCAATCGCCCATTATTATTATATATACTATTAATGCCTCGTTGTCGCGCTTTAACACTGCCTCGTCGTTCTTTAACGCCTCCCCATTGCCATTTAACTTCTCCCTGTCTCCCTTTATTGCTTCTCGATCACCCTTTAATGCCTCTGTGGTGCCCTTTGGCGCTTTCTCGTTGCTCTATAATGCCTTCTCGTTGCCTTTTACCGCATCCCGTCACACTTGAACGCATCTTACTTTCTCTTTGATGCCTCCCCATTGCTTTTAACTCCTCCTCTGCGCCCCTTAACGCCTTCTCGCCGTCTTTAAACGCCTACCCATCCCACTTTAACGCTTCCCCATTGCTCTTTAACGCTTTCCCATTGCCATTTACCGCTTTCTCGTCGCCCTGTACTGCCTTCCATACCACCTTTTACCACACCCAGTCGCACCTTAACGCCTCATTGTTGTCCTTCAACGCCCTTACATTGCCATTCAATGCCTCTTCGTCGCCTTTTAGCACCTCTCTATTGCCTGCTGCCCCTTTACTTGTAATGCCTTGTAATTCCTTGTTCAAAATTCCAGTTTCACAATGTAAAGTTTATATTTTCAGCTTGAGCATGCTTAATCATTAAAAACCTAGAAGAATTACATTATGCAGTCAAAACCACACCTATACGAGCTATTATGTGTCTGATTTATTGCATATATGTTTTTCACCCTTCCCGGAAATCGGGTTGGGTGGTACACCAGGAGCATAGTATATAAGGTTCCTTTTTATCTCAGGGGAAGGGGGTGAAAAAACATAAACACATGTTTTTTGGCTTGATAGAAGAACTGAACAAATTAAATGATGTAAACACAATGTACATGTATTCCTTGAATTTCACTGCTTATTTATGGTATAATTCCCAGTAAAGTATTGCTTTACGTCACGTTTTGGCACGGATGGTCATTTATGTGACACTGCAATGCGATAAAAAACAGTACAGACCATTGATGAGATGAATGATGTACAGAATATGATGTGAGTTTGGGATGATAGGGCACGGTCGGTTGTTGAGATCGTTTTTCTTCACTCGCCCGAGAACATAGGGGTTCTGGGCATGTCTGGGTGATTTACCCCAGGCATGTGCATACATCCAGAGACTCTGGTCGGATAGTCCCCAGAGTGACAATAGCTGAAGGTAACTATATTGCCGGTTGTTTAAGGCTACCACGGCCAACATCAGTGACTACACTGACATTGACACTTAAACAGTAGGTATACACTAATTAGTCATAGCAATTTCCTTCTTCTAGAGTCATTGGCGGCCATCTTGGATTTGACACTTTTCTGGTAGTCAGATTTTGAAAGACTTTCTCCTGCCATTAAATACATCCCATTGGTGAAAAAACCTCTGGAAAATATCTTTGGTATAATTTTTCGCGGTGTTCGAGTGGATGTTTGCATAAATCGACGACCTAGTATCTCCGCTTGTAATCAATATAATTTCATGATGTTTATATCAAAATGTTCTTTTTGACAAAAGGATTACAATGAGACAGGCTTTGAGTCACAAAATAGTCGCATAAATCATTTATTTTCAATTTCTGATATGTTATTGATTGAAATAGTATTTAAAATGTCATACATATCAAAATTTTGCTATTTTGCTTATTAATATACCTTAAATTGCAAATAAATTATAAGCGTGACTATTTAGTGACTCAGAACCTGTTTCAATGGAATCCTTATGGCAATAAATGCCCATGTAGACATTTAAATCATCAAGTTATGTTGATTACAAGCCGAGATATAGCGGTTTCAACATTTTGGCGCCCATCTTGGACGCCATCTTGAATAATGGAAAATGCTCCAGTGGGAATCACGGGGAGTTTTAGTATGTTGTTTCTAATGATATTTGGAAGGTATCCTGAAAAATTCAGCTTGGGCATATTTTTTCCCCCCTCAGCCTGTTTACAGGTCTAATACTATTCGCCTAACTTGCGATAAGTATCAGCTTCAATTTAACAATCATCAGACTTGTATATAAGACACGCACATTGTTAATCTATTTTTCTATTGGAAAAAAAATATTTTTTTGTAAATCAGTTAGCACTGACATGCTGTCAACAGAGCGAGTCGAGTGTGGTGTAATTGTGGTAATGTCATTTAGGCCTAATATATCCACAATATATACAATACAATTAATTCTCGGTTTATTTTACTTGGAGATAACAATATCATATTATGACATATTGTTGTTTTATCAGTTCGTAAGTTCATCCATAGCTGAATACCACCGATACATCGTAATCAGGTTATTTGATCACAACGGAGCCGAGAGAAGATATGTAATGAACAATTAGTTATCTTTAACCCTTTGACTTCCAGGCCGGGGTGCATGCCAGGATCCAGATATACTGGTGTACGAGCTCTATTTCTCGTCATTTGAAGCTGGAATTGCTAACGCAATTTCCAGCTTCAAATGACGAAAAATACATAAATGTAGTATATATTTGACGAAAATTTGTGTCATTTTATGGTTACGTTCATTGACGAATGACGACGGAAATTTCCGTCATGTATGGTAGTGAAAAGGTTACTGGGATTAAAGGGTCTGACATGAAAGTTACTAAAGTGGCAAATGTGATGTTTATGACAACGTTGTTTCAGAAGTAAATTCTCTCTTGTAGTATGTTATTGTCGTATCTCAATATAGATCTACATTTTGAAAATGAATCATTTCAAATCTATTTGATGGTAAATAGGGCATCTTCAAACTACAATCATGAATCCGATATAGAGCCCGAAGTGTTCACATTTTATTAGAGATCATCGCATTTGGTGACTCAGGAATTAAAGTGTTTACTCACGGGCAGTAGTAGCAGTGACTCTAAGGTGTGGCGGGCCGCCCCTCGCCTCAGCTTACAAAACTCAACAAACTCCTCTTCTTTATGTCTCTTTTCCTTCAAGAGTCTATAAAAGGAAATTACATGTGACCAGTTAATCATTATTTGGTTTATACATATAATCTTATTGTTTAAATGTTCTTTTTGCATTCGCTAACCAAATAATTCAACAAACACAGTTGGAATAATGCATGTTAATATAATCATAATGCCTTATAATGTTAATATAATAGGAAATCAAATATACATGCGATAATACACATCAAAATACTATCGATAAAAAATATTCCATCAACTTCAGAAATAATCTCATATACAAAAATGGCCATAAATTGATAAAAATTATTTTTTTCAATATCTAAAATGTTTTCAATTTAAAAATAGAAAATTAACATATGGATAATTTTTTAGGCAGAGAAAATTAGATAACTTCTTTCAAATATTCCATTCAAAAGAAAATCATATCTTAACAGTTTTTGTGTAAGAATTTACGGTTTTTGTGTAAGGTTGTTTTCCTAGAATGGATCGTTAGACAATTTACATCTCCAAACAATTCTTAGTTTCCATATATTGATAAAATAAATAAAATTAAAAGATGTAAAAGATGTACAACAAAAGATGCAAAACGCAATAATGAACTCAGTTACTGTCATCTCCAATAAAAACTATGAATATCGCTTGATGCGAAAAAGATTTAGAAAAGGTGAACAACGAAATTGAAAAAATAGCTAGATATTGCGAAACGTTGTCATTTACTAAGAGAAAAATAGCTATCGTTTGCAAAGGTTCTTGATGAAGTATTGACATCGAGAGAGTGTCAGGCTATATAGACTCATATTTATAGCTGTATAATGACGTCACCAGCAATGTGATGTGATTGTTATGAAACAAACAATATAGAGCTGTCATGCAATCATTACTAATCAATCAATGACATCATCAATACACTAGCTGCAGTGCACATAACCTTTGTATAACATTTTATGCAACGTCGGCCCAACGTCTTCGACGTTGGTCCGACGTTGCATAAAATGTTATACAAATGTTTTGTGTTTACTGGGTATGACATGAGTACCTGGTGACTGAAACTAATCACTTTAACTGTTGTCAGGCAATGAAAACAACACAACAATACTATCACCGTGTTAACCCTTCAACCGCCGGTGCCGCATATATTCAGGTTTTCATTTTTATTAGAACATTAAGTACCACCTTTTAAACATGTCAAAGATAAAATGTGACATCAATCAGCAATATTTGAAAACAGATGACCTCCATTTTGTCAGATCTGAATAGTTTTCACTCACTTGAAGTCTTGAAGTTGTGGATCGCGTCAGCAAGACACAACTTCAAGTGGGTGAAAATTTAGATTGAATAATTTGGCGGTTAAAGGGTTAACAGGTTAATGTCAGACAAAATACAGCGTTGTCTCCATGCCGGGCTAACGTCTGTGACGTTGACCCAGCATGTAGACAGCCTTGTACGATACTTACTGTCTGATAATGGTGTACTGGAAGTAGTACTCGTCGTAGTGGTGCCAGAACTGCTTGGAAAATAAATTACCTGCAAGACAAGAACGCTTGGCATAAGTATCAGACATGAGACAAACGCTCAAAACCGGGGAAGAGAAGGTACTCTTTGAATGATCAATGATATTTTTAGGCGTCGCCAGAGATCATATCACATGTCATACTATCGTTTGAAACGCAAAGCACTATTATACTGCCATTCAAAAGCAAAATGCAATGACTGCTCACTTAAAAAGTAAGCAGCTACTGCCTTTTGGCTTCGCACAGCAGTATACAAAAAACGAGTTGTAGCTATTACGTATTAAGTAAAAACACACGTCTTTGTCATTTCAATGTGCCTAGACGAGTGTGTAGCCCTGCTCACACTGAACGCTATTGTATTGTTAAGTCTGTTTTTACAGCTGTAGATACGACGAATTTTGAAAAAACATACTACAGTGTTATATATTAGCCACATATTTTCTAAAACATTGAATAAAATTTTCAAGTCTACAGACAGAGATATCAAATAAGCTAAAATTGTAAATTGCATGTTGAACGTATACCTGATTGTATTAGGAACATTTCCATTCGTTTGAAGTGATTGTGTCAGTAATGTTATCTCTAAACTACCGAAATATAACGTAGTAATGTTGAGCGTAAACACGTAGTAATAAACATTATAAAATGGTCAACATATCGTCGCCTCGGAGCTAAAGGATCCTATCTGCCACTCTGACGAGTGTCAGATAGGATCCTCTAGCTCCGAGGCGACGATATGGTAAATAGCCCTTCAGGTAAGATGGAGTTATCTGTTAAGATAAAAAACCCTCCCAACCCCCCAACCCTCCAAGAAAATTTTTTTTCTTTACTTTAAAAGTTGATTACAATTTTGATTTAAAAAAACTTTAAAAATGCCAACTCCACCAATGTCAATTATTTCATTATGCTTTTTCATGGGTTCTTCACAAAAGATCACGAGCAATACCTAGAGAACTATCACGTGCCAACGGTTTAGAATATATCACGCTCGCATGCTTATTTAACTCATCCGGGCGGAGCCCGAGATATCTCGGGCAAGCTCCGTTGATGGTACGGCTCCCGAGATGTTTTGTAACGTCATCAAAAGTACATTATTTTTGGAAAATTCCCGTCCACAGAGACATGTATGGACTGAGATAGCCGTTTTGAATGAGTTAAGCGGCCATCTTGGAAAATGCCGTTTTAAAGATCGGTGCAAAAAGTATAATGAAAGAGCTTACCAGGACAGGACAGGACAGGTTTTCTACTCCCTAATATTTCGTCATGTGACAAATTGAGCCACACTTTCGTTGGTCGGTGGTAGAGTATACTTAGTCTGAAATATGCATTCGGCCTATATTGGATAAATAGACTGGGGGCTATTATCACACACTGGGGGCTATCATCTTCTCAACATATTGTCAAGGTGGGGATAGTCATACTGTTTGAAAAATTGCTTTCACTGTCAGCTACAACAGAGGCCTACATTTTCAAATAGACTATGGTGACACGTTCACAAATAATTTACATAAGCTGACAACCATGGAAGTGTAATCAATTACCACCGCCTGGGTAGGCCTAGATATACCAAAAATCACCACGATTTATGATATTATATTAAATGAACCTTAACCCTTAAGGGGCTGAATCAAATAATTTAAATTTTCAGCTACTTGAAGTTGTGTCTTGCTACCGCGACCCACAATTTCAAGTGGCTGAAAATTACTGATATTTGTTTAATTTGACACCAAACATTTGCAAATCTTGCTGTTTAAACACTTATTTCATTTCCAATAACTGTGATTTAATCGGCTATAAAAACGAATTAAAATCGAAAAAAGTCGTGATCAGCAGGCAAAGGGTTAATATTCTCCCACGTGCGGTGTACACTTTTAACTTGCTTAACCCTCTAAAGACCATTGTTTCAATAAAAAACATTGATTGAAAAATAGTAAAATCCGCTACAATAAGGACATCCTGGGTTTTCATTTCGTACATTAAGATTAAACTCATTTTTATTCATCTCGTGGTGTGAATTGCTATCGCAATTCCCACCTCGAGATGAATAAAAATGAGGATAAATATGTGTATGTGAAACAAATCGCGACCACTCTGACAAAACTCTGCTGTCATGGAAACGGGTCAAGCGTTACCGAGTGTGTCCTGTTCCCACAAATGATCGACAGTTGTATAGACAGGTGGAGACGTTGGCGCAACGTTGTTTCAATGTCGGGTCGAGGCAACGTTAGCACAAACAGCCTTGACATGTCGTTGCTTCTGACTCCAAAATAAAACTAACATCAATTATTATTAAACGCGGGCCCAATTCGTCCCGTTAAACGCAAACAGTTTAACTCGTTGAATTCAAAAGCAAGATTGTGATTTTGAATTTAAATTTAGACAAAACTCACCTATTGTTGAGTGTTCGCTATCCCAGAATTGTACAGCCTCTTGAAGCTGAAACATCAGAAACGTAGGTTCAATGTTAGAATAATAAAACGAGCATTTTGAACATAAAATGCAAGTAGTTGACACAGCGACGAGGCAACACAATACTTGTCAGACCATCTGTACACAACCATAGCAAGTCTAATTTAAACATAAACTTCAGTTCTAATGCATACATTCTTGACAATCTAGGAATTTTTCAGTCCAGAGCCTGTAATAATCAACCTCTTGAGTCATTCTATTTTGTTCAAATCCATTTCCTGTAGCCAGTGGGATTCGGACACCTATTTTCAAAATGGCCGCCATAAAAATTAGAGGAATACTTTGAAATATGTCAATTATAATATTTTGCTCCAATGATGTAATAAACTCCCGATAATGTAATACTTCCCGATAATGTAATAAAATCAACCGATAATGTAATACTTCCCGATAATGTCATAAATTTAACCAATAATGTAATAAACTTTTTTTTTTATCAAGTCATTCTATCTTGCTAAAATCCTTTTAATATGCCCATTAGGATTCAAATACCTGTTATTAAAATGGCCAACAGAAAAACTAGAGGTATATCTTGAAATATATCAATTATAACATTTTTCTCCAATAATGTAATAAACTCCCGATAATGTAATACTCCCCGATAATGTAATAAAAATCAACCAATAATGTAATACTTCCCGATAATGTAATAAATTTAACCAATAATGTACTTAACTTTTTTTTTAAAGTCATTCTATCTTGCTAAAATCCTTTTAATATGCCCATTGGGATTCAAATACCTGTTTTCAAAATGGCCGCCATAAAAACTAGAGGAATATCTTGAAAGATATCAATTATAACATTTTGCTCCAATAATGTAATAAACTCCCGATAATGTAATAAAATCAACCAATAATGTAATAATTCCCGATAATGTAATAAATTTAATCAATAATGTAATAATCTTTTTTTTAAGTCAATCTATCTTGTTAAAATCCCCTTAATATGCCCAGCGGGATTCGGATACCTATTTTCAAAATGACTGCCATAAAAATTAGAGGAATACCTTGAAATATGTCAATTATAATATTTTGCTCCAATAATGTAATAAACTCCCGATAATGTAATACTTCCCGATAATGTAATAAAAATCAACCAATAATGTAATACTTCCCGATAATGTAATAAATTTAACCAATAATGTAATAAGTATTACATTATCGGGAGTTTATTACATTATTGGAGCAAAATATTATAAATGACATATTTCAAGGTATTCCTCTAATTTTTATGGCGGCCATTGGAAAAAAGAGGTGTCCGAATCCCACTGGCTACATGAAATGGATTTGAACAAAATAGAATGACTCAAGAGGTTGATTATTACAAGCTCTGGACTTTTTCAGCCTGGTAGGAAGAATAGAATAGGAATATGCTTTGTATTGACCTACACGTATCAAGGGCGGGGTCCTGGTGTAGTGGTTAAAGCTGCCTGCCTGAAAAGTCTGAGATCGCAGGTTCGTTCCCTGCTTTGTCGCTAATAAGGTTTACAAGAAAGAAAAGTTTATTCCTCGCTCACTCATAAAGATTCAGTATTGTGGGGAGCTTTCGTGACGGAGGGATAGCGTACTCGATCTCAGGCCCCCAGGGACCGAATTCCGTATCTGGTGGGCAGTGTTATTGCATTCATCTCAACATCCTCTGGAGGTCGGCCCAGTTTAGCCTATATTTGCACACCGGTCGTATACAACTCCATTCATTCATACAGGTATTAGTCTGAAAATAACACTGTCTACAACGTCTTGGAATAACTAAAATTAAATGATCCGATTGACTTTGCCACTTTATTACATTATTGGTTAGTTTTATTACATTATCGGGAAGTTTGTTTATTACATTATCAGCTAAAAGTTTATTACATTATCGGGGAGGTTGTTTATTACATTATCGGTTAAATTTATTACATTATCGGGAAGTATTACATTATCGGTTAATTTTTATTACATTATCGGCATGTAATTGCATGTAATTGCATAATTATTATTGTCTGGTATATTAAGAGTTAATAAATTGAATTTTGTTGTTAAGTTATTATTAGATTAAAGAATTGTAGCTATAAAGGCTTAAACATAGCAGTTGTGACAGCATGTGACAACCTAAAATTAGGTGATAGTCCAGTTCATTAACCCTTTAACCGCCAAATTATTCAATTTGAATTTTCACCCACTTGAAGTTGTGTCTCGCTGACGCGATCCACAACTTCAAGCAAGTGAAAATTATTCAGATTTGACAAAATGGAGGCCAACTCTTTTCAAATATTGCTGATTGAGGTCACATTTTATCTTTAACATGCTTAAAAGATAACTTAATGTGCTAAAAAAATGAAACCCCGGATATATGCGGCACCGGCGGTTAAAGGGGTAAGGTAAAAAAAAATGTGTTTCCAGTAACGTTTTTTTGTAGACGTGCTCACTTTTCAATTTATTACATCGATTCTGTTGAGAAGTGTAATACGTGATTTACTTCCTTTCATGCAGTATATTAATTGGCAAATGATTACTGCTTAAATTTATTTCTGCATTGGATTATTATCAACTTTCACCAAATATAAAGGTTTTTGATTTTTCATCACCACGCTATATAATGAAATGAAATGAAATGAATCGGGCTTTAGGCCACCTTTGTGCACATATAGGCTAAACTGGGCCAGGAGAACTTCCTGAGGATGGTGAGATGATTGAGATGACACTGTCCTCCAGACACAGGATTCGAAATTCGAGCCCTGGCGGTCTGAGGCCGAGCACGCTACCTCTCGGTCACGGAAGCTCCCCACAATACTAACTTTCACACGTGGATGGGGAAGAAACAATTTTTGTTTCTTTCAAACCGCCGAGACCGGGAACCGAACCCCGGACTCTGGCGTGAAAGGCAGCGGTGCTAACCACTACCCTAGGGCCCCCGCCCCCGCTATATAATAATTAGATAGTTGTGAGCGACATCTGGTGATTAACAACACAAAACCTCACTGAATAGATACTCACCAGAGGACCCCACATGCATAGTGGGTGTGGTGGGTGAGCATTAGAGGCCTATATATAGTTCAATGATACATGAAGTTTTCTGTACATTGGTCTTTGTGTATCTCACGCAATGTTTTGTAACCTTCGCAGCTTTAGAAGTACGGTAAATTTCTAAACTACATTGTTGTTATTGGTATTATCATTAGTAATAGTTATATTATTCTTAAGAAACAATACTCAATATATTACTGAGATTATTTTAAGATACTTTATGTACGAATTAGGTTCGGATATATCCCCAGCAAACACGAGACATCGACCCAATGTTGGACCAATGTTGAACCACTGTCTACAACGCTGGCCCAGCATTGGCCCAACATTGGGTCGATGTCTCGTGTTTGCTGAGTTGTAGTTAGGCCTACATCGCTGTTACAAATCTAATGTTAGTAATTATTATGTGAGAACTTGGTACGATACACTGGCCCCGATACAAATGAACTCATTATCTAGTCCCTGCAAAAAATACGACACCGAGAAACATTTGATACTTTATTTAATTATGTTGTGATGATTAGAAATGGAGCAGGCATACTCCAGTTCGCTCAGCGGTGGCCCGATGTTAATCCAACCTCTTACAACTAGGTTTCAACTACACCCTGCAGTTATGGTAAAAACTTAATAATATTATTACATATAGGCCTAAAATTATAGTCTGTTGACCGGGTTGTTCACATTTCACAAATGAAAAACATGACCTTTTTACCCTGGCGAATAATAAAAATGACTCGACACGACCCCAACATGTAAACAAGCGAATACTACAATTTGTCTTAGATTTTGTCATAAGTTGTCATTTTACAGTCATTTCTTTCGGGGGTTTTTATTATGTTTTCCTGATAACAGGACCTGGTTTAGGAGCTAATCTCGTAAATTTTATCTCTCCTCTATTTTCCCCTTATCTTTGCTAAGTGTGCCCTAATTTTACGGTACTAAAACATATTGGGCATTCGTATCAGTGGGAAAAGCATATTATTTTACAATGAAGTACAGTGGCGTAGCTCACTGAAGAATACGAATTGATTCACACGAATATCTGCGGACAAGAGAGTGAAATCAATTCGGAGTATAATCTGATAACAGTTACCTGCCAAACAGACAGACGATACAGTCGGGTAAATATTAAGAACTCGTATTACACGAATCTTCTAACATACATGAAATAGTAAAAAAAAAATTGGGGTTTTTTTTTCATTTATTTGAAACTGAAGACGCTGGTAGCGAATTTTTCAGCCTCAAATGACCAAAAAAAATTTATTTTATATACGAAAAATTAGCATTAGTGCCATTTTTTTCAACATGTTCAGAGCCGTATAAATACGGGTTTAGAACACTGGATTAAGCCCTCCTGGCTGGTGCTGGTTGAATGTTGGGCCAGCGTCCCAAACGGTGAACCACCATTTAAGCACCACTGGGTCAACGTATTGTGAGTGTTGGGCATGTACAGGGTACATATTCCGTATTTCTGTATTGGATTATTATCAACTTTCACCAAATATAAAGGTTTTTGATTTTTCATCACCACGCTATATAATAATTAGATAGTTGTGAGCGACATCTGGTGATTAACAGCACAAAACCTCACTGAATAGATACTCACCAGAGGACCCCACATGCATAGCGGGTGTGGTGGGTGAGCATTAGAGGCCTATATATAGTTCAATGATGCATGAAGTTTTCTGTTGGGACAGCGTCGCAGATAGTTGACGAACATTAACCCTTTGAACACACATGTAAGTCTGTTTTCATCATAAATTTCTTCTTTCCAACGATTGAGTTGAGATGAAAATTATTACGTAATTCTGTTATGTAATTTTGTTCTTTTTCAACAATTAAGTTGAGATGAAAATTCTTACGTAATTCTGTTCTTATGTAATTCTGTTCTTTTTCAACAATTAGGTTGAGATGAAAATTGTTTCTGAACGTATAATAATTAAAATGGTATGATTTGATAAAAAAAATCAAGTGCAATATATTTATATCAGAATTAAATCTTTTTTTGAATTATTCCGTACAAAATGTGCTACGCGGTGTTTAACCCTTTGCTCGTCAATTAAGTTTTTCTTTTAAATTTACCGGCACTCGAAATTCTGTCTCGCTACCACGACCAACAACAGTGGTTGAAAAATTATCATGTTTTAAAACACGTATTTCCTTCTCAATAACATTGCTTTGATCGGCCAATAAAACAGACTAAAACGAGTAGAGTGGTGTGTAGCACTTATGGATTAAACAAACAGTCATCCTATTTAAATTTTCACCCACTTGAAGTTGTGTCTCGCTACCCACAACTTCAAGTGGGTGGAAATTACTCATGTTTAAACACTTATTTCATTCCCAATAATATTGATTTGATCGGATAATGAAAACGATTATTGTCGTGCTCAGCTTATGGTTAAACTAACACTGAACCAGTGTCTTGTGTTTGTTGAGGAGAAGGGTAAAGTTATATGATAATGTCCAAAGGTGATGTTAGGGGAATCTTCATCAGGTCAATTACGACAGAGGTCTGTCTGAGAGCAGACAAAACACCTCACACCTCATTCTCTCCCTGTCATATCAGAACAACAGTATAAGTATCATGTTATATAGTATTCCATTTTAGATGCTGCATGGAATAAAAAAATACATATCAACATTTGTTAATGTATTATTATGAATATTTTCATACGGCTTTCGTCATTATAATTCATGACTTGAGCAGTTATTAAATACATGACTTTGTTAGAGCAGACTGCAGACATTGCTATCACACGGCCGTGGACAATCTATGGCCTATATTTCAAATAAGGACGTGTATGACAAAAAACAAAAATTCTTAGGTCACCCAAAAAAACTTGAAGTTTAAATTAACGGCCGCAAGCGCCATATGAATCACCATGGCTCAACATCACGGCACCAAACTGAGATCAAATGTCTGCAGGATTAGATAGCGTCTCTTCTTCAGCTTCATTAAATGGTTGTATAATGTGATATTTATGGGCTGCTTGGATTGACGTGCTGTTCAAGATAAACGAGGAGGTCACAAGTAAATTGTCTGTTTGACAGCTGCACATACCTTAGTTACACCTGTTGAGGCCCAAATCTATACTTAACATAATTTATCTGACTTGCTCTGTAATTCGTCACCTAACAAATAGGAAACAAATTAAATAAGATTATTACCAGCTTAAAAAAATAATTAAGAAAATTAATGGAAACGACTGTCAAAGGGGACAATTTTGGATTAACAATGGGTCATCATCGCAGGCGTATAATTAGACCAGCATTCAATCAACGTTAAAATAATAACATAACCTGTTTGCAGGTTAGTGCCATTTTAAAGCTTCATCTTCATTGTTACTTTTTAGCTCAGATTAATCAGATTTTATGCATAAAATTAATTCATTTAATTTCCGGTTCCGTTTTTTTGTTTGACAATGCCAACCTAGCCGAGTGCGAAGACATTCAGTTTAAATTAATTCACACATAACTAAATGTTAAATATGTATGATGACACGTTGTTTGTGACAAATGAACATCTCATTGCGTGATGACTGATGAACAATTCAAACAAAGACCCATTTGTTACGAACGTGTAAGAAATGCGATCTACGTTTTTTTCTTCGCCACAACCTGTCATGAACGACAGACAAAATGGCGGTAATTGTAGGTGTAATTACCGGGGCACCGCACGTGATGCGCACCACCTTCTGAGAATATTCACCACACAACACACATTCACCCATCGTTTTTTCAATGCTGGGCCAACGTCTGAGACGTTGGCCCAGCATTGAACAAACGAGGGTCAACTTCTGGTGTTCGCTCAGTGTGCTGTCGTGACGATGGCCATTTGGAAGTATTCGTTTTTTGCCCTCTTAAAATTGTTCGAGAGGACTAATATTTTCAAAATCACATTTGATACTATACAGCAAAAATGTATTCGTTTTCTTGAAAAACAAAATCATATCTGTATTTGCTAAAGAACCAGATTAGACATTCACTCACAAAATAATGTGAATAAATGGATGATTCAACGTATCAATTTGCTTCATTTGCGATGCATACCTTAAACGGAGTGACTATTTGGTTCAAACATAATCTTTGTGCTTTAAAACAAAGTTGCATAGACAATTATACCTTCAATTGTTATATCATCATCTGTTTGAAGCCAAATACCAACACTTGAAAACAAGGATTTTGTTGAAATGTTGTTATTTCTTAAATTGGGACATCACTTGTGCCAATGAATAATAACTCATTGAAGCATAAATAGGCTATAAATACTCCGAGACCAGCAGCCACAATACGTTGAATTAATGTTGGTTTAACGTTGGTCCAACGTCGTAGACGGTGGACCAACGTTAAATCAACATTTATTCAACGTCTTGTGTCTGCTGGAATGCTACAATTATCAAGTGTTAAGTTACTTAGAAACAGATTGACATTAACGTTTCATAATAAAAGAAAATATAAAACATAATATTTTCGGATGATTAACTGCAATATCTGCGGAATGTGATGCACGTGAACGTATCTACTGTCGACCACCAGGATATGTGCACGTGACAGGGAATGAGAAACAGAGCTGAAATGTCAGCACTATTACAGTATACGCTAATGTAAATGTAGGAAATTGTTGATAGATATAATGAATGGAGCTTGTAATACCATTGAGTCATTTTACTTTAAAATATATTTTCAAAACATTTCTATATTTTTGCAATTACAAAAAGCTAGAGCGAATTTGTCAATGCGATTTATTCATCTTTGAAAAACCTTAAAGCAAGTTACATATTAAATTATGCACACAACTCATTGTGTATTAAGTAACGTATTGAATATGTTGCTGTAGTGCAGTAGCAGATGGGTCAAATTTCTCGGGTAACAAAAATGCCTAATCCATTTAGGGATAAATTGTCAAAACAGCTCCATGGATGTAAACCTGCGTCATTATCAGATTATACCGTACACTGCTTAATGTTAGAGGAGACACAATTCTACCTTTATAGTGGGTGTTCATAAATGGACATACTAAATACTGATTATTATGGGGAATTGTCATTGTGTGGTGATTTAAACATGATTTAATTAGCATGTAGTAGTTTCTAACACTCACTTGAAAATAAATCAACTGCGCCACAAATAGAATGAGGGGAGGGGGTACTTACATACTCCCCTGTTTCTAGAAAGCCATTCTAACCAGTTATCTGGTTATAACAATGCCATATATTTACGACCCTTCTAGAAACACTCGCTATTCTCTCAGCTTTGATTCAGTATTGAAAATATGACGCTGGCCCAGCATTGAACCATCACTGGGCCAGTACACTACACCTGGTGCACGCTGGCACTTTGGCAGCGAACTTTCACCCCACATCCAACAGTGATTAACAACCCTTTTTAAGTCGATTTTCTTGGTACGTGTGAACTGTTCTATTCTGGTGGTTTTGTACCTGTGCCCACAACGTGGCAAAATGATAATTAGCCTTCAGATTAGCTGTCCGATTGTCCTTCACGTCTGCCGTCTAATACTATACCCCACCCCCTGGCTTATTCCAAAGAAATTTGTCATGCGTTGGTCCTGGTTTTGATTCTAATCTACAAAATATGGTGTCGCCTGCTCACACTGTCACATAAACACGTGTCTGTGACTATATAGATGTATGGAATGAATAATTAATTCGATGAAAATACGCTATCGAGCTAGAGTTAAATCAGTATTCTATATTAAAGTGACAATAGATACGATTATCAACATTGTGAAATATCTTCACAACAAGAAAGTGAATTGTTTCCAATTTCATAAATTGATAAAGAAAGATGATCAATGCACATTCAAGATGATGTACTATCAAATCAAATATTGCAACCGACTGCGCTAATAAAATATTTTTGGTGTATAAAAAAAATGATTAAAAAATGGCATACTAGTAATAAGGAGTAATAGAGTAACAAAGGGTTCTTTCTACCTCTTCTGAGGCACATAGACCAGGCATGATACATGTACGTGACGTTATAGTCTACAAGTATTTTATATTTTTAGGGCATATGTTGCGTTGCCGCCATTGTTTTTTTAATCGCCTTATACAAAAATGTGCATTTATAAAAAGTGAATTATAGGCACATATCAGTATAATCAAGAATTTATAAATTCTCTGTATAATAAACTATTACCATATTGCTGTCAATTGCAAACCAGACCAAATAAACTTATTTAACAGGGACACCCATGATCAGCTAGATAACAACAAAAACATTTCAAATATCGATGGAAAGGGAGAACCTCGAAATACACTAAACGCTTAGCTTAAATTAAAATATTATAATTGGTGATATATTATTTCAACCATATCAAATGGTGATCAAGAGCAGACTCGGGCTGTTGTTAAAGCAGCTCCTTGGGATGACATCAATTTTCGTTTTTAAGTCCGTACTGAAGTAGTTTTTCCCATGGATCATGTTTTTATTTTTTTCAGAATTTTTAATTTTTACAAATATTTTTAATCAAAATTTCTATGAATCCAGAAGTAACCCAAACAAGCTATTTGTATACCTGAAGGACGATTGAATGTTCTCACAGCATTGGGCCACATGCTGATGGTATCGGCCCAGCGTTGGGTAGACAATCAGTGCCGCAGGTGTGTCCTCCCGTGTCCTGACTACAATACACCAATTAGCGGCGACTGCTTTGATCTTACCGGCTGATACGTGGGAATATGTAAAGTGCTGAATATGGCTGACTTGTTTTGTTTACATGGCAATATACAACTTGGAAATACAACTATTTCACTCTTTTTCGGTGATTTAAAATTGTTTTTTGACTTTTTCGTATTTTTAGTTCAGATCAGTAGGCTATATAGCTTCATATAAAATAAATTTTCAAAATTGACAACATTGAAAATGTCTCATCCCAAGGAGTCCCTTTAATGACTGAACAGTTTGGAGAATTAATCATATGGTAATGACAGGATACAACTACACGTCTGAAGTGGACGGGTTCTAGCAGTACAAAAAACCATCACACCCCTACGTTGACAGGTCCCAACTATACAAAGCACAACTGCACCTCTAAGTGGACGGGTCCCAACTGTACAATGCACAACTACACCTCTAAGTGGACGGGTCCCAACTATACAAAGCACAACTACACCTCTAAGTGGACGAGTCCCAACCATACAAAGCACAACTACACCTCTAAGTGGACGGGTCCCAACTGTACAAAGCACAACTACACCTCTAAGTGGACGGGTTCCGACTGTACAAAGCACAACTACACCTCTAAGTGGACGGTCCCAACTATACAAAGCACAACTACACCTCTAAGTGGACGGGTCCCAACTATACAAAGAAAACTACACCTCTAAGGGGACGGGTCCAAACTGTACAAAGCACAACTACACCTCTAAGTGGACGGGTCCCAACTGTAAAAGCACAACTACACATCTAAGTGGACGGGTCCCAACTGTACAAAGCACAACTACACCTCTAAGTGGACGGGTCCCAACTATACAAAGCACAACTACACCTCTAAGTGGACGGGTCCCAACTATACAAAGCACAACGATACCTCTAAGTGACAGGTACTAGCTGTACAAAACACAACTACACCTCTAAGTGGACGGGTCCCAACTATACAAAGCACAACTACACCTCTAAGTGGACTAGTCCCAGCTGTACAAAACACAAGTACACCCCTACGAGTACAGGTCCCAACTGTACAAAGCACAACTACACCTCTAAGTGGACGGGTCCCAACTATACAAAGCACAACTACACCTCTAAGTGGACTAGTCCCAGCTGTACAAAACACAAGTGCACCCCTAGGAGTACAGGTCCCAACTGTACAAAGCACAACTACACCTCTAAGTGAACGGGTCCCAACTGTACAAAGCACAACTACACCTTTTAGTGGACGGGTCCCAACTGTACAAAGCACAACTACACCTCTAAGTGGACGGGTCCCAACTGTACAAAGCACAACTACACCTCTAAGTGGACGGTTCATAACTGTACAAAACACAAGTACTTCCCTAAGTGGACGGGTCCTAGCTGTACAAAGCACAACTACACCTCTAAGTGGACGGGTCCCAACTATACAAAGCACAACTACACCTCTAAGTGGACGAGTCCCAGCTGTACAAAACACAGGTGCACCCCTAGGAGTACAGGTCCCAACTGTACAAAGCACAACTACACCTCTAAGTGAACGGGTCCCAACTGTACAAAGCACAACTACACCTTTTAGTGGACGGGTCCCAACTGTACAAAGCACAACTACACCTCTAAGTGGACGGGTCCCAACTGTACAAAGCACAACTACACCTCTAAGTGGACGGGTCATAACTGTACAAAACACAAGTACTTCCCTAAGTGGACGGGTCCTAGCTGTACAAAGCACAACTACACATCTACGTGGACAGGTCTCAACTGTACAAAGCACAACTACACCTCTAAGTGGACGGGTCCCATCTGTACAAAGCACAACTACACCTCTAAGTGGACGGGTACTAGCTGTACAAAGCACAACTACACCTCTACGGAGACAGGTCCTAACTGTACAAAGCACAACTACACCTCACAGTGGACGGGTCCCAACTGTACAAAGCACAAATACACCTCTAAGTGGACAGGTCCCAACTGTACAAAGCACAACCACACCTCTAAGTGGGCGGGTCCCAACTGTACAAAGCACAACTACACCTCTAAGTGGACGGGTCCTAGCTGAAAAAAAACACTAGCTGTGCAAAACACAACTACGCCTCTAAGTGGACGGTTACTTGATGTTGGGCCAGCAGCGTAGATGGTGGACCACCATCAACCAGCATTTGGGCGAAGTATCTTGTTTGCTGGGTAGCTACACAACTATTACAAGCACAATTAACTAGTACCCCTCTAAGCTGGTGAGTGGACGGATGACCAGTCACAATGAGACCCACTGTACAAGACACAGTGTATTCACGCTATGAGCTGTGTCGACCAGCATTTGAAACTAACCCAGCAAACGCGAGACGTTGACCCAATGCGGGGTTATTGTTGGGTCAACGTCAAAGACGGTGGGCCAACATTAACCCTGCATTGGGTGAACGTCTCGTGTTTGCTGGGAAGTCATTGGCCCAGTGTTAGCTCAATGCTGGGCTGAAGACTCGTATTCAGTAGGTCAGCATCACGTGACCTAGGCGAGACTAAACGCAGCATGATAACGTGCGACTCTCTGAACGCTTTAGGAACCAAGTTGTCGGGCTGTTTCAATTCATTTTGTGTGTTTATTTTGTTAATGGCAGCTGGAATTGTTGGCGCAATGTCCAGCATCCATTAACAAAATAAACACACACAAATGTATATTACTCCATTGTCTAGTGATTCCCCACATGTGAAATTTAGGCAGCAATTAGTTTATTTTGCTACGCGTTTAATCTCGTATATATTCCTCTCCCGGACTGAGATGGTTAAACACCCTAACTATTGATAACTGTAATCATCGGCCGGGTTTTGTCCATTTTGAAGTTCGCCACGGTTTATTGTGCCAACAAATAACTATTTGTGACCCAACATCAAACGCTTGAATGTGCGCATGTCCAAACTGCAAGTACTTTAAATCCTTTAACCCTTACAGTGTGGGGATCGACTTTAGACGTCAGCATATGACGTCTGTAGACGTCAGATTTGACGTCTAAAGTCGGTCCCCGCACTGTAAGCTCTAGTAAAATATTTACAAGGGTCGTAGACACATACCATAGGTATTCAAATGAAGCGGAACAAGTTAACTAAGACATTTATGATGATTTCAAATTGAAAAAAAACCTTTGGTCCCCATAGTGTAGGCTCATATGTCTCATATAACACTTCCGTGCATTGTGTCTATTAAAATTGATGTTTCACTTGATTCTGGCTCAAAATATCATGAAGATCAAGAAAAAAAGGGATTGCATTTTTTGCGAGAAAATATCCAAAATGGTGAAATGTTTTCAGATATGAGAAAGCCAATTCTTTCATTTGTTTTTAGAAAAAAATACTGTATATATTTATGCAAATATAAGCAAAAACAACCGGATATCGCATTGAAACTGGTACTAATATTTTTCTGGCCGATAGATTTTTCTGTTTTGATTAAGCTTGGCTGGTTCCCCTATTGTTAAATCTGGGCGGATGTGAAACTCTTATCTTTGTGTTTTTTTCGTAAAACATGAAATTCAAAATGGCTGCCATGAAATCACTGAAGTAATATTTTAAGCAACAAACCATACATTTTTTTATCAGGAACTACAATAAAACAAATCCTACCATCATTCGACATCATGTTAATGCCTAAAATGCTTATTATACGTGTGTAGTAAGACTACGCATCACCCATCAACATAACCAACTGCATGATAGGTTGGAATATGAACTGATCGATCAAAAGGGTGTAATTGTTCAAATACAGATGGGGGCTTTATAATGTCATTGCAATGTCAAATCAAATCTTAATAAATTAATTCCAGTCTGGTATATTCTGCGCATAATTCTGAATTGCAAGACAATTCTGAATTGCAAGACGTCAACTGCGCAACTAACACTTATGGAAGCCAAAATGTTATGTCATGTTACATACTAAATTAGAATAGTGGAAGAAACTGAACTAGTTTTCTTATTTAGATATTTACACAGATCAACAGGTGCGTATAGGTATTAATAACTCGGTGCCATATAAGAATTATTTGCAAAATGTCAACAACAACGTCATACCATACTGGGGTTTTTTCCACTCGTCCTCATGCACTTGCACGCAAAAAGTAATGTTTTACACATTATTGGAAAGAGGTAGCTCATGCTAACGAAAATTAAGATTTAGATTGGTTCGGGTTGCAGGGCTGGCCTTCACAGTAACAAACAAATATCATACCAAGGACAACCTAAGGTCATTGCAAAGTCCAATAATAACTCATCGTACATAAAACAATTATTACGCAATTCTGACATTTAGTTATCATACAAGTCTAGACTATCCTCTGCAAAAGATATTTTATTCATTTGTAGCATTCAATTCATTATTGTAGCTAGGCCTATATTTCCCTTCCAATTTGGTAGAGTTTAAACTAACATTGGTCATATTGTGATGGCAAAAGGCGGAAGTACCACCTGGATCTTGCATTGCTGTTGTGAAATTCCTGGAATGTAAGTTAGGAGCAGGCCTAGTGTATCCTTGTGGTACGTATGTCTGCAAAATTTACTCAACATTTTAGTGTGTTTGCAGTTAAAATGACTCAACATTTTAGTGTTTGAAGGTAAGATGACCTTAACCGTGTATGGGTCTGGGCTCGAGTTACTTTGCCCTACTACGATATATCATAATAATTTCTTGCAGAATATTATTCATAATAAATAAATGTACGGTACATTATACAATTTGAAAGAGTTAATTTAATATCAAAGAAAATTAATCAGAAATGAATGCAATTTATTATCCAATCGTTAACGTTTTAACCCTTTAAGCCCTCACAATGCATTAAAGCATCATCTTACATTCCTAAAAACAAACTGAATTTTCCTACAACCAATGGTTTTAGAACTAATATTCCCATGAAACTGGTTCACCAATACATGGCAATTTTCTTTAACTTTTTTCACCCACATCAAATCATCTTCATTCACTACAAGCCGATAATTGTGACAGCAATTCGCGGCTTGCAGTGGATGATGATCACAATGGTAAAGTCAGGCTTGAAAGGGTTAAGAGCTGTTATACATGTAGCTATGACCATGATTGTGTAAAGTCATTATCCTTAAATTTATATTGTATCATATAATTACGGATACGGTACATGTATGTGATATACGTTATGTCAATAACTTTATGAAAACTGAATGATACCTCAATATTATTTTCACAAATAATATACAAGATATATATATAGAGATGTAGTTATAATATGTAATGGCAACGCATGTGTGAAACGTGAATCCAAAGTACGTACAGAGTCGAAGCTTTTTTTTAAGAGTTGAGCCGGAGAACCACTCTCAGAAACACTCTAAATATACTTTGTTTTAATTATCTTCTTTTTCGATATATATTTAGAGAACAGATAGTTCCGATAATATAATCAGCAATATATTAAAAATTCTGACTGGTATTGTTATATCAGATACATAAAATAGGTGAATCAGGCAGATGAGATTATAAATATAAATCACTTATTATACAATCATTGCATGAATCTGTGCACATATAAATGGTGCAAGTAACATAAAGAAAATCAAGTTACATGTTTTGGGTTTGGTAGGCATAACAGTTTTTTTTTATAGCAGCATTCTTAATAATATAATTATATAACTTCATGTTTGACATGTTTGAGGTCACGACTCCAGTGGAGGTTCAAAAATGTGATAATGACGTTTGAATCACAGACTGTTTAAACTTCTACACTATCGTTATATGTTGTCGTTAAAAAAAAACAAATTTATTTTGCAAACTAAAGTTTACTTTGTGCCAGAATGTAATTTTAGTAACTGCCTTTGGTAACTCCTTGCATTGAAGATAATGTTATGTGATATTTAAAAATGGTAATTAGTTGAATAATATTTCAGGAATTTGTTGATAATATATATCATCTAATCATAGGGGGACAGAGGCTGAAAATAAATGGGTAAATAAGTGAACGAATGACTGGGGTATTCGGACACTTTTTTGCACATATAAATTATGACTAAACTGGACCAGGATAACTTCACGTGAACATGGTGTAATAGTACTGTACCGATTTTTGTATTTTTAAGAGGTGACACTTTCTGTTTATCTAAGGGTATGAAAATCACATGTACTTCATATGCAAGGGTCTATAAAATAACCCAGCTGCACCATGTGCATATTCAAAGGCTGCTTTGTATCTCGAACATTACGCCTAGATGAGTGTGTTGCGCAAAAAGCAGGGTTTTTATGTTTTTAGATAGTGACAGATTGTTTGCTAAAAGTTTTAGGCTATCCCGAGCATTGAGTCTATTCAGAAAGGGTATGTTATTGTTAAAATCTGTACAGGCCTATTAAATGGTATTTTTTCTTTCAAATAAATAATGTACATAGATTTTGATTCGCATGCAATCTAAGTTTTGATTAAGGTTATGTGGGAGCGTTCCTTTTGCGATTTGACGCGCACATGAACATGGATAACGCACGGATAACGCACGTCATCAGATATACATCATAATTATTTAAGTATTCCTTATTTGTGATGTCATTCAACCAGGGTTGGCAAAAACCCGGGTAATATTAATATTACCCGGCCCACCCGGGCAATAATGGGCAATATGGATAAATACGGATTTTAATGGGCAATAATGGGCAATATTGGACGGCTGCCTATATTCTCCATTTCATACATTTCTTAGTTCAGACCCCTGATCCCTATGTTTGCTTTATTTACATTAGCAATATTAATTTAATATCACTCACGATGTCATTTTATTTTTATTATATATATATCATTGATATTAAAAACTACGTATTTTATGATTTGAAGTGAAATCTGTGATTGGGAATATAAGTGGTTTATGGCATAAATTAACTCAACAACATGTTGTTTTCATGTGTACACACAGGCTGAAGCTGATGAACCTTTTGAGGTTGGTATCCTCGGTTAATATATCTAATATAATTTCTTATCAAATTTAATTTCATATCAAATATAATTTATTATTAGATGAAGAAATAGGCCTACACTGCCGCTAATAAATGATCTTGTCAAATTCAATTAAGAAGAAAATTAGTATTTGGTATAAACTGTGAAAGGAAGAACACAACGGCAGACATTTAAATAATATAAATACGAACCCTAGACCACAAACGCTAATTCCCGTGTCGCATCCCTACAAACAAAACACATTTACCCAATACTGAGTCAATGCTGGGCCACCGTCCATGACGCTGGCCCAACATTGACCCATCATTGTTTCTTGTTTGCTGGGATGTAGCCTTCTTAGATCAAAGCTGCAACGTCAGCATTGACAATGGCTGTTTCTTTTCCTTACAAATACGATACATTGAATCAACGTCGACTTAACGTTGTTCCAAAGCCTGCGATGCTGGCGGGATAATAAAACAGCATTAGATCAAAATCTATTGCACAGTGGGTATACCCCCAATGCCGGCCGAATTACGTGTTTCTCAGGCGCGCTGCAATCACACCTCTTGTCAATAGAAAGTTAACCGTCTGGAGGCGTCTACACATTACGTAACCATAAGCCCAGCTACGAAGACATCACTGACTGTTTTTTTCTTGTCTAAATAATATCCGTATGAGTTTTTTTTAATATTGATTTGTAAGTTTCACTGAAAGGCACTGTACATCGATACCAAAATTTAAATTCAGCACTAAAACTAGCGAATTGCACATTTAGAACCCAAATGATTTCATGGTAGGCCTACGAGCAGTCGTGCATGGCCGCATTGTATTCAGTGCCCAAAGGACTACACAGTTATAAATTTAATGTTGAAATTATCTATGAAAAACACATCTAGTACATTCGACTAGCCCTCCCTTATAACAAGTAAAATAATATCCTTAATTACCTTTTTTACGATTGATTTGTACATTTCACTGAAAGGCACTGTAGATCGATACCAATTATTAAATATAGCACTAAAACTAGCGAATTGCACATTTAAAACCCAAATGGTTTCATGGTATGAGCAGTCGTGCAGGGCACATATTCACTAATTTGTTGAATGATTCAACAAATTAGTTGTTACGTTGACGATATATGTTACATGTTAGTTGCCAAGGTATAATAGTTTGTTTGTTATTTTATGTAGGGATCAAAGTATCTCAAGTACTTATAAATACATCAACTCCAGCTGGAGTGGTCAGGTAAACCTAGTACTGATCTGGATAACAACCCATTAAACACAAGATGTTACAACAAATGTAGGTCAATTAGTAGCCAGTATCTGACACCAGGACAGTAACATTAGCATGTTTGGAAACCCATTACCGTAGTTAGTATTTCCGCACAGCTTTTATTAAAACATGAATTTTTACTTTTGGTCGATATGTTGGTCGGTCGGCTGGTCATACTTATATGGTCAATCGGTCAGACGGGTACATCGGTATAGGTTATTCGAGTGGTTGTTAGCTAGTTACAAAATTTAAAATCACTTGAGTCTTGTAATGATATTTCCACTCACCTTGATGCACAGTCCGTTGCCGAGCGATAGAAGGGGTTCCAAACCAAAGAACAATACCCGGTGGTCGGATTTTGATAAGGATGAAAATTTTCTGAAAATATCACCAAGCAAATATTAGTCATTATAAATAGTAGGTATACCGGTGGAATAAACAATACAGCCACTGTAAGATTATTGCTTAATCTAAAACCTTAACCAATGGACAGCGGTGTCATGTGTTCCATTTTCAGTCGAATCCAGGGACAAATATTATGTTATTGATTTAAGACAACTGCAAACTATTCGGAATAACAAATTGTTTATCCTATAAACATCATATAAACTGTGATGTCATTAGATCCTGCAGCGCTCAGACATAACTACATGATTA
Organism: Flabesymbios commensalis; assembly: GCA_964017125.1. Taxonomy (NCBI): domain Eukaryota; kingdom Metazoa; phylum Annelida; class Polychaeta; order Terebellida; family Flabelligeridae; genus Flabesymbios; species Flabesymbios commensalis. The sequence goes on from OZ024907.1 coordinate 40,537,033, forward strand.
CAGAACACAACAGACACCCAGATCAGAGATAAAAAATACTGGAGGAAACGCTCACTCGGGACAACACTCAGTGGTACGGAAGCGTTGAAACGACATGACAATTTTTTTTATCTCGCTATAACGACTAATAAGTCGTTAAATCGACTTAGTATAAGTCGTTATAACGATCGACCTACCATACGTCGCTATGACGAAATATATGTCGTTAAATCGACTTAGTAAGTGCTTATACTATATGTCGATTTAACGACTTATAAGTAGATATAACGAGATACAAAATATTGTTGTCATGTCGTTTCAACGCTTCCGTACATTTGCGTATGCAAAGCGGGAGTTTTTTTTTATTTTAGCAGCAGAATCAAAATCTGCCGAGAGTGCATAACTCTTATTTTAGAATATTTTACATTGGTAACAAAACTTTACATTGGTAACAAACTATTTTATTTCAGCAAATGTCATTTAACGAGCCGTATGTAGGCTGCGTAATGATTCCACATCATAACTATACTTCTGCTGAAGTTATAAGTACAACGTAAAACATTCATAAAAGAATCATTCTTCTTCAGGAAATGACATTGAAACAATTGATATAGATTGGGATGCGCAGTTCCGTAATTATAATGTAGATTGGTCGCCAGTAAATATTGTACTGATTAATTAGTCTTGTTAGCCACTTGAACACGCTTAGTTAGGCAGGTTTATTATGCACTTTATTTCTATTAACACTTCCAGTACTAAAGTATCTTTTCCAGTACAGTGGGCCAACACTGGAGGACAGTTGATTGACCTAAATGTACGCCTGTGTCACGTATGTGACGTTGACCAGAGTTTGGGTTCAGGTTTTCATGTATTCGCATACATGTGCTCTTTTTGGGGGACATTTTATTTTGAAACGAGTATTATCATACAGTCAATATCATCAATACCCTAGCCAGCGTTGGGCCAAAGACCAGCGCTGAGTAACGTCTTACTTGCAGCTCAGTTTCGCACGACACGGTAAGATGTTTCCACTTAATATTTCAACATATTTAAATACAATCTTCACTCACTTGAATTCTCAAATATCGGTCAAAATATTATAGCTATTTTGTAGTTTTCACACACGAGTCACCATTAAAATACGATATAACTAAAAATCGTTTGAAAATGTTAATACCTATGATCGCTATAAGACTTGAATGGTCAATATTATTATAACAATTTTCTAGTGGCGTGATTATTATCATTATTAAGGTAATTTTATGACACATGTAGCAGGATTAGACCTCCACGAAGGCTATTCAGACCACTTAACCCTCTCAACGCGGAGGTCGACTTTAGTCGACAGAATCTGACGTCTGTAGACGTCAGATTCTGACGACTCAAGTCGATCCCCGCATTGTAACTGTAAACAGTTTTAGAATGGCCGTAGCCCCATAACATAGGTATTCAATTGAATTGGAAAGAGCCAACTAAGACATTTATGAGGATTTTAAATTGAAAAACCTAATAATTTCCATGGTTTATACACAAATATTTCAGCGCTTTAAGGGTTAACTATCTACAATAAGCAGATTAGAGTAAACTGTTAACAAGATCAGGTGAATATACAAATATTGTGAGCTGATCAAAATGTTGTAAAATCAGTCATCTGATTGAACAAGATAAAATGTAAACAAAAGTGAAAAGAAAATAGTAGATATAACATAAATATAATAGAATCACGCGCAAACACGAGAAACATTAACAGTAAAATTAATTGATAATATTACAGTAACTCATTATTCTAATGAGGCCCGAGTTTACAATTAAAATTGTCAACTTGTCAACACACGCAATCGAGTACGGTACTAAAAGTACAAATTAAGAATGGTTGTGTAATAGTCATATAATATAAGCATGTGAAGCAGTTGGTTATCATCATTATATATTTCTTAGTAAACAGTTACCACGTATCTTAAATAATAAAAAATAATAATCAAGTGATGTTGACATTAGTAATTGTTAAGTTGTAGTAATGCCGCGCTGAATTAATGTTGGTCCAACGTCTCTGACGTTGGACCAGCATTAGATCAGCGCTGGTCTGCCACAGCCACGTGTTTATCACCTGAGCGGTTCCGCATACGTCTCAAATATGCTCCGTAAACAGTCCAGATACGACTTTTCTGATCTCAGCAGCTTCTTCGCCAGCCGCAGCTTAGGATCACCTGAAAAAAAGTGTAACAACCAGCTGACTCAACAGTGTTTGCTGCTATATATAATATGCTGAAATGTGTAAGACCATGGCCCACTGCTTTCATTTATGAAGAGTTGAATCAAAGCATCCAAGCAAGCACGGGACTTTGAACCAATGTTGGATCAATGTTGGGCCGACGTCGTAGACGGCGGGCCAACATTGATCCAACATTGGTTCAAAGTCCCGTGCTTGCTGGGCTACACAAAACCGTGAGCATAGCTTTGCTACACGGGGTATTACACATCATTTAAACACATCCTACAAATTATGAACATTAAACCAAAAATATGTCCTTGCAAAACTTACTAAGTAATGAAAACATATTAATAAATGTAGGCTAAGAGACGGATAAATTCCCATTTAGTGTAGATTACAAATATTTCGGGATATTATTTTGTAAACTATCTGGAATTACGTGTCACGAGTCGCGACGCACGTGGTGCATGCTGAACAGCTAGATTCAGCTGATCTACTTTACACAACTAACATCATAACACACGTTATCCCAAAACAAGAAAGGAAAACGTATTCTTGTTTTGGGGATGAAGTCAGATTCACTATGTCAAAAATAAAAAATTCGTTCATAACTTATGGAGAACAAAAAAACAATATTAATATTTTGGAAAGCTTATGATACCAGAAACACAGGGAACAATGCTTATATTTGCTTAAAATGGCCGCCGTAAAATAAATAATATCGCACACCTTCGAGTATAGATAGAAAACTCACTTAAAAATTTTAATCATACTTTTTCAGTCCCAAGGAATAAAAAAAAATTGTCAATTTTATAATCAGACAATCAGAAACAACAATGAAAATAGAAAAATTGTTGTTTATTTTGTAGTATTCATGAAAAACCATATTCTCAAACTCAACAGAAATTAAATATGTAGAGATCGTGATCAACTCATGACTGGTTACTACTCATCATCTGAACCTCTGTCCACCAGCTGATCATTACTGTATGTGTTGTTTTCACTTTCTGCGCACACAAGCAGAGTTCTGTGCAAGCCATAGATATAGCAGAGATGTAATTATGGTGCAAACCAAGTCATTCGTTTCACATGCGCATCGTCTTGCATTGGCATCTCACTAACTCAATAATGCTTTGTGGTGCATATAGTAATGTAGTAGCATTCCGCCACCCTTGACCTGATAATAATCAAATTCCAGCTAAATGGCTGTAGATGCATGACATGGGCTTGAAAACACACACGACTTTATAGATCAGGATACGCTTGATGTGCTTATCATGCGCGCCTGGTGTGTGGGTTAACTTGTTACCTTCAGCAAGGGGCTAACAAAAATTACATATTATAGAACAGAAATAGAGCTATTGAAATGTCACAATGTATGATTAGAATTATTGTAAATGCGATTTATATTTATATAAGAAGGAAAGTTTTTATGATTTTAGTATTTTACGGTGGTCATTTAACATGTTTAAAAATCCATACGGCTATCTGTGGAAATGTAAACATCGCTTTTCGTGCTCTTGGTATCATAACATTTCCAAAATTATATTGGTTTCCTAATCTCCATAAAGTATGAGCACAAATAAATAGTGAACCTGTCTTCACAGACTGACTGGCCATCTATTTGATTATTAATACTGTACCCTCGCTTGTAGTTGTTTACTAGTTTCCTGTTAGTTACAGAGACCAGCGAGATTATCTTGGAAATATTCTTGCAATTTAATTATTCACACTATCAAAACAATATATTTTTAAATACCAAATTAAAAATTGGAGGACTTCCTGTTTGGATATTTGCAAGTAATTTATCATGTTTATTGGAGTGAGGCTATATTGATCCACAGAATTCTGTGAAACGCAGTGACGTCACTCGGTGAAAACAAGGGTATATAACACCCCCTCCCCCCATACTTCATTCTGTGAACGCAGTGACGTCACTCGGTGAAAACAAAGTTATATAAGATCCCCTCCCCTATACTTCATTGTATTAGCCAGCTCGGTGAAAACAAAGGAGGTCAGGGTCATTGAGTTTCACATAATTTCTTACTTCAATTACCCTTATTTTTCTCTGGATACGCCCCTGAAAATCCAAGGGAGAGAAGGGGGGGGGCGCAAAATATGCGTGCCATGCATTTCTATGGAGTGCTTTCTCTGACACTTGATGCAATCATCTGTATAAACAGTGTATCCCGTCTGCTCCGTGTATTTGTCAGACTCCGACTAACACGAGACGACGCCCAACGCTGGCTCAATTCTGGGTCAACGTCAATGACGTTGACCCAGAATTGAGCCAACGTTGGGCTTACAGTCTCTAAGTTTGTTCTGTCCGCACCTCCGGTTGATACATACGAGCACCAAACAACCGCATAGACGGGGATAATTTGTTTACCAACTCGCTGACTGTTCAGGATCTCACAAAGTCAGAGTCCTGCTCCACGCAAAGTGCTCCCCTAAGTACATCACCGGCAGCAGACTAGATAATGCTGCTTTGATTAGCCACTGTTTCTCCATCGTTTCCTTGTCCACAAACGTGCACTGCGTGTTTCTGTTGCTCATGCTTATGACCTTTGCACTTATGTGTGATTATTGTTGAATAATAAATACAGAGAGTGATGTTCAGGTGATGTTGCGAAATGAGAATGAAATGATTGTCAAATGGACTATATATACAGAGGTTTTCACAGAATTGATTTATAATTTGATTGATATTTTTGAATGATTTATTACTTTGGGAAGCGATTACTGAATAGAAATCGGCACTGTGAAAAAAAGTGTTTGTCATTCTGTGGTGACATCAGTTTAACAAAAGAAAGGGAAGTCTTCCAAAGTCAGAAAATCTCGTTTGTTTGAACATTACATTATAATTACATGCTACTGGCCATATATTTTTACCAGGGAAAAGCTAAATACTAATATTTGACCCATCTGCACATAATCAGTCTCAGCACGCATTTTTCAGAAAACAACAAATAGTACAGGAAATAAAAGAATGACCTCAGAAATAGTCCATTTGTTCTCTTACATAATACTGTTTTTTCCCATTTTCTGAGAAAATGCGCGACGAGATTGATTTTGTGCAGATGGGCAGCACATATGTAAAATTACTTTCGTGATTCCTTGATTTACCTGATTAAAAACATTTTCGCGAAACAAAAACTTATTTGAAGGTTTAAAAAAAAATTGAGGAAGTACTAGCTCTTAATACTCTGAGCTAGTAGCTTTACATTTGCAGTCACTTGAAGTTGGGACTCGCTACCGCGAATCAAAATATCAAGTGACTGAAAATTATTTTGATTTGTCCAAAGATGCAAGACATGTTTTAGTGTGAAAAATTGCTTACATATATAATAAGTAACGTACTAATAAAAACCTAGAAAACCCGTTGGAGTCGACACATGGTCGGCGCCAGTGCCCCAAGTGTTAGCGGACTGGATTTCGTTTTGTTGATAACTGTACATCCAGGGCCACGCAGAGATCCCGACGGGATTTATTGAAAAAGAAACGTTGTCCATGTAACTTGGCCCTGACTGAACACGTACGTTGACAGATAACTGAAGGGCAGGGCCGCGCTCACCTTCACCCACATTTCACAACGACCTTGACACAGATTCCAGGCCCTGAACTAGCGACGGGTAGGCCTGGGAATGCTGACAAATTGGCCAAAACATGAACAAGCCAGATATTGTAAAGTTCAGCCATTGAAACGCGAAGGGATTTAACAATTAATTTGTGATCATTATGTAGAGAATAATAAACTTTCATTGTGGAAAAAAGAAGGCCACATACTTTTGTGCACACAGGCCCTACCATGCAGCAAACATGAGACATTGTCCTAATGTTGGGTGAATTTTGGCCCACCGTCTGTGACGTCAGCCCAGCATTAAGCCAACACCTGTCCAGCGATGGACGATATTTAAAGTGGCTCCGTGGAATGACATCAATTTTGGTATTTAGTTTTGTAATGAAGTAGTGTATCCTGCAGATAATGATTTCAATTTTTTCAGAATTTTCAGATTCTTAAAAACATTTGTTTAATTCCTAAGAATCCAGACAAAACCGAAGCAAACTATTTGTACATCTGAAGGATGGTTGAATGTTAGCACAGCATTCTGCCACTTAATTGTTGATGTTGCCGGCCCAGTGTTGGGTAGACAAACCCAAACCCCCACTTTTACACACCAATTAACATCGGTGCCTTTTGAAGTACCTTGGATTCCACGGTCTCAGGCGTGGGTATTTGTAGTATAAAGTGCTGTATATTGCACACAGTTGTGTTTACATGGCAGTGTACAACTTGGAAATGAAACCAGTTTAGTATTGTTCAGTGCCTTTGAATTTTTAGATGTTTTTTTTATATTTCTTAGTTAAAATCAGTAAGCTATAAAACTTCCTATAAATTATTTTTTCAAAAAAGACATGTCAACATATGCAGTCCCTTTAACGTTGCCAATCAGCACCAAGCGTCATTTTCACGTGGAGACAAGGAAATGACACTTGGGCTAAACTAATTTCACTTGGGATTAGAAAAAGCAGTTCAATTATGGTCTAATCAATTAGGATTGGAAGAGTCGGCATATGCATCCAAAGAACTGAAATATTTTATTTGTTATTACGTGATATAAAAATACCTAAACTTACACATTCACACATTTCTCGGCAACATTTTTACTGTCTAAAACGTGTAGGACTTGACCAGGTATAACTCTTATAACAACACGAGTGAAAGTCTGGAAGGCTACGTGCGTGGAAGAGCATCTTCGTGTGTTCTATTCCTGTCCAAAACAAACCATTCAGTCTGTCCGCAATGCGGTTTGCATTGTGTTTGTGCTTGTCTAAATATTAGTATTTGGCGTCTGTGTTCTATCTCTTTTCTTAAACTTTATATTTTGTTTATTCTCGTGTCAGCACAACGTTGCTGTCACTTCCAACATCAGCGATGCTTCCTGGAAACACAAAAACGTTCGGGCAACGTCGTCCGATGTTGTCCTATCTAGTACCACAAGTACCATAGTGACAACCATTATTATGAAACAATTAAATGTTTTTTTGTGTCATTCTAGTAGTATCATAAAGTAGATATTACGCAAGCCCTAACCCAGCGAACACAAAAGATTTGTATAACATTTATACAACGTCGTTATACAAATGTTTTGTATTTGCTGGGAACCCAGTCTGTTGTTGGCTGGTGATGCTATTTTTCAGCATATGCGGTGGTATTTCTATCGTTCAAGCAATTTACCTTCGGATAATACACATTTTATGTTCGGTCAATTGAGGTGTGTTGTTTTGAGATATATACCCCCTCCCCCCAATTTTATATTTCATTTTTCCCCAAAAAAAACAAAGAAATAATTTGTCACTGTCCAGCTTGTTAACTTAATCTTTGCAAATTGTGACATGTATACTAAATATATAGAGCCTCTCTGTGAGATTAAGGCTTTTAATATCATAGTGGATTTATTAGAAGATAGCCTGCCAGTATTTTCACTCACTTGAAGTTGTGGATCGCGCTAGCGAGACACAACTTCAAGTGGGTGAAAATTCAGATACAGCCTGAGAGAACATGCACAGCCTGAGCATGATGGAGTGAAAGAGAACACTGATCAGTGATGCTGAGACCAAAGTGGAGCCAAAGTCGCAGCAGCATTGATGCAGCATTGACACCCTTGTAGTATGATCATGATAATTCCAATAAAAAGTTTGTTCTTTTCGGTCATTTTCGTAAAATTTACTTTGTATAAAAACGATTTTATACCAGATATATATTTGTCCCGAAGTCTAATAACATGCAGTGGGGCATCGTTTTTTTATTCTTCATAGGAATGAAACACAACGTCAAGTTTTGAGTAACACAGGAAAATTTCCAAGGGTAAATTACCAATCAGGCTTCATTTTCATTGATGGCATGTTTTGACGTCACATAATCAGATTATTCGAGCACAAAGTTATTTAACAGGTTGTTAACACAACTTTACTGGAATCTGGTTTGTTTGACCTTTGTCCACGTCCACATTACAGTCTGCAGACAAAGTAAATAAACAAAGTCCAGAAACACAGAGCATCCCTTCCCTGTGTAACAGATCCTTATGCTGACCCTAAACAAAAATCTGCTGTGTCATCCACAATGTAGTTCACACAGTTTAGCCTAAATTGGTGCGTTAGCTGAAGTAGACCAGTGTACTTTTAGAGCATACTACACACATGCATAGGGCCTACAGCATAGGCCAACATTTTTTAAGAGACTATAATATTCGTACTCACCAACATGACAGACACGGGTGTAAAGTACAGTTACTTAAAACCCAGTAGTCGAATTAACTGTTGCGTTACTACTTGGCATTTCTCATTCAATTGAAGCTGGTAGGCCTATGCTAAGTCTTATGACGCAAAAAAGTGGGGGTAAAAATGTATCTTGTATAATTTTAGAAGCAAAATAAAATTATTATTTATGATAAAATACTTTATTTGAGACCATAATTTATACTGTTGTAAGCTCAAAAAAAAAATACTCGAGTTTTATTTTGACAGCCATATGGAAGTTTACAAATAACTGAAACTTGGGTGCTCTGCCTTTACCTCAAAAATCTACTGAGTAGGCCCACCCTTTACACCTTTATAATGGGCGTATGTACCCCCTGACGATACAATCCATTGGTACAATGCCGGGCCAACGTCAGAAGAAGTTGGCCCAGCACCCTGTCAACCATTTAACAGTTAAAGTGCTTATAACGTCCATCAGGCTATATAGCCGTTTTTAGTTTTGTTTGTCTTTTAAACACTAAAATTTGTTTGAGAAATGAGCATTAACTTAGCTACACTGGCTAATATTTGGATTCAAATTGTAAACATTTACGCAATTTTACCCACTTGATGTTGTCATCAAGTGGATAAAATTGTCAATTTTCTAATTGTCAATTTTACAAATTGTTCCAATTGTCAAATTTTACAATTTTCTAATTTTCAATTTTACAATTGTCAATTTTGTAATTTAAACCTTGTAGGATTCACCCTCACCTTCACCCCCGTCCTCCGCGTCCGGATCCAGATCTGAGGACTCTGCTGTGAGGTGCACCTCCACCTCCTCGTTCTCCAGGAAGGAGGCGTCCGCATCCAGGCGCAGAGGGATGCGGGTACCTGACAGCTGGATGCGGTAACTGGGAACTGACTCCTCCATGATAAGCGGATCCAGCAGATCCTCTATCAGCATGCCACCCTCTCCTCGAACCTACGACAAAAAAGACACGAACATCGTCATATAGTCGTGATGGCTCTGACATATTGTCACTATTGTCGTACATGTTCACCAAGATATCGTCATATACTTACGGTATATCGTCGCCTCGGAGCTAAAGGATCCTATCTGACACTCGTTAGAGTGGCAGATAGGATCCTTTAGCTCCGAGGCGACGATATACTGTGAGATAACAGATAGCATGTGATTTTAGTGATCGATTATACACCATCAGATTGTGGAGCTGTGCCTTTCATACGGCGATATCGTCGTGCTGCGACTTAGATATGGTAACATCGCGTGTTGCCACTCAGATATGGTAACATCGTCGTGCTGCGACTTAGATATGGTAACATCGTCGTGTTGCGACTCAGATATGGTAACATCGTCGTCATGCGATTTCTTAGATATGGTACCATCGTCGTGCTACGACATAGATGATTAATATGTATGATGTTGTCGATGAAGGACCGTTCAGTGATTTCGATACTGTAACGTCGTCGTCCTGCGGATCAGACACCGTGATATCGTCGTACACAAACTTAAACACTACAACTTCGTCGACCTACAATTTAGCTAACATGCTATCGCACTGCGACTTAGATAATTGTGATGCGATATAGATACCATAATATCGTCGCGTTGCGACTTAGGCTAGACATTTTTATTTTACGGGCCCACCGACATTGATTTATTCTTTTTTAAAACCAAATAAATTTTGCATTTTTTATTTTTTATTGCCCTCGATGCTGATTTAGTGGTTTCAAGTTCATAATCCGTCAATTTTATTTTATTCCGGATACAGACATTTTTTGTAGCTTTGTTTAATGAAAAATTGAATAAAAATTTCTGAGCCAGGAAATGTGTACTTATTTGTATTCCGATTCCTGACAGTGAATTTTAATAAAATCCGCTCGCAAAACATAAGATAAAAAATGACTGTCCGTAGGCATGTTAGGTAGGCATATCGCTACATCGCTGGGAATTCGTAATTTTAACTCACTTAAATTGCAAGTGAAAATTATTCAGATCCGACAAATTGGAGATTAATATTTTCATTTCTGGCTGATTGATGTCACATGCGACATGGCACAATGGCTAGAGCGTGGCGCTCTGCCGATGTCGCTGCCTGCCGTGCGGTTTCGAACCCCGCTTGGTGCAGGATTTTCTGAGAAATATCATGTTTCCCCCCTCTCAATCTTGGGACATTGTTTCGATGTTGTGTCCTTGAGCAAGGCAATTCACCCTCAAATTGCTATGACTCAGGTAAAAATGAGTACCTCGTAGGACATATGTGTACGATAAAGTCGTAATTTAAGAGTAGGCTATGTGAACTATGCAATGATTTGAGTGATGAATCTTATTTCTTGTTTACATGTCCACGCTTCAACGAAGCCCATAAAAATATATTTAAAAAGAATTCGTTCGATCTCCGTCAGCTCTATCATTTGAAAAACTAATGAATGTGAAAAGCACCATACAGCTGATAAATTTATGTGAATATTTACAAATATTAATGAATGCATTCAAGCTCATTGTATATATATTACAAATAGTACTATAATTAGCATAATCACCTTAACCATGTACATATATATATAGTATTAATTATAAGGTAGCCTATACTTGTCAGCACCATACATGCCCACTTGGCATATAGGCCTACATACATCTCTGAACAGATCTTCAGGAATAATAATACCGTCTCTCTGTCTGTTTGTTTATTCCCGAAAAGCACTATTAAATAGTCCTGAACAACCACGTGGGATATTCCTGTACTATTAGGGTACAGATCAGGCCTACAATGAGTCACTCAGGGTGTGCCTCACATATGGCTAGTCAGTTTTACAGAATAAACGTCTCTTTGATATTTTTTTTCACACACAGTTTTCTCTACAATATTAGATGTTTGTTACTACTTTTTTCCCGGTTATATTATGCCTTATATCAGCCTGGAATAGATATAGCGTCAACGCAAGACGTAAAAATGGCCGATACACAACAGATGTGGCTTTCTTCTCAGCAAAACCAACATAGATTGACTAAATGTTCGGTCAATTCAGCGTCATAGATGGTGGCCCACCATTGAACTGGCATAGAGCCAATGTCTGGTGAGTAATCGGTGGGATTATAAGACAAAGCAGTTCCTTTCTTCATGCGTGTCTCATGGATTGGTTCTTCATAGACTCCACGAATTGGAATTTGATATGTTTTCGTCTCGTCTTGGTCTTAGTACTGTGTGATACGGCATAACCGCAATAATATCACATATCATGTCGGGCCGACATCAAGTCACATTCAGCCAACGTTGATAAAACGTTTCATGGATGATGGTTGCTAAATAATTTAAAAGAAGGCATCAATGACCGCGAGGCCAACGAAAGCCAAAGGACTACAGGACTACTACGTCTCGCTGCTCGGTGGCAAGTCTGGACAAAATAATACTGGCCCAGGAGACGACACAGAAGGGTCAATACTGAAAATGGTGGTATTCTATTTATTATATTATATCTTGTAGGTTTATTTTAATTCTGCCCTGTCACCTGAATAAACGCCTACGTAACTACATTCAAACAAACATAATTTTAGCAATATCATTTACCAGAGCAAAATAGAATATTGGTGTTGTTAGTTACTAATAATACAATCAGTGATTATTATATGTTTTTTTCATTATTCTAAACGGATCTATCTAGTTGGTATGTATCAATTTATCTAGCTGGTACGAAGGCCTAAGCTCTGGGGCTCGAATACTGTTGTTGTCAGATAACTTTCGGAATATTGAACCTTCGGAACATAGAACCTTCGGAATATAGAATCTTCGGAACATAGAACCTTCGGAACATAGAACAGCCCCTATTTTTTCGGTACCGTATGTCAGAGGTTAGACCACTTGACATGTAATGAAATTCTGAGACAAAGCTAATGGGTTGGTGACATTTGGTCACATTTATTATGATGTTAAATAGATTAACTTTAAAATTGGGCCTACAATATTTTTACATTATATTTTCAGGGTAGTCGCCGCATCATTCGAAAATAATGCTTGTAAGACAATTGGTTCACAATTGACTGAGAAATCAGCGAAAATCATTCACCAGTGTGAATCCTATGATAGCGATGCTGCTGACCGCTGGACTAACGTTAGTACACGGACGAGAGCAATAATAAGACGAAGAAAATCCGCCAAATACGAGTACGGCTATTTGCTCACAAAACACAACAAATTGACCGCCATCTTGCCCTTATCCATAATCATGATAAAGATAAATAGTTTTACTTATCCTATATATATATGTGTGTGTGTGTACGATTCATGTATAGTTATTCAAGAGCCAATCATTCAATAATTTATAATAAATATGATATAGAATATAAATATATATGATACTCCAATTATGATCTTTAAAATAAAGGGTTTATTCAACATGTTCAAGTTCCAGAGGCAAATTCAAACTGATTTATGGGAGGACTGAGACAGAGTCGATATGTTTTAAAGTTGTCACTGTCAGTGTCATGATCTCGACGACACCAACCACTTAGTACAGTCATAAAGGAATAAAACGCGATCAGGCTAGTACACCCATAAAGTGAGTATGTAACGTCCATAGCAATCATCCCATAAACTTGGCAAACGATTAACTGCCTCTAAATAGAAAATCACCAAGCTATGAAATGTACTATCAGGGTAAAAATCAAATGTAAGTGTTTATCTTCACTGCCATTTTCACACTAGTACTGCGTAAAGAGTATCATTATTGGCATGGAACTTGTTTACTACTTGGTTGTCTTTATTCTGTGATCTTATATAAAAATTAGGTGGGGTTCTGAGCCAAAAACACACGATTCATTGTAAGCCGCAACATATTAGTGATCAAGTGTAAAAAGTGGGTGACATAAAATGTAAAAAAGTATCAGCCACGAAGTGTCAGCCTTAAAGTGTCAGCAAAAGTGTGAGCCTCAAAATAAATGTATTACCCCTTTCAGGGCGGGGACCGTCTTTATGCGTCAGAATCTGACGTCTGAAGACGTCAGATTCTGACGCATAAAGACGATCCCCGCCCTGAAAGAATTCAAATACTTATAGTGGTCGTAGACCCATAATTACACAGGTATTCAAATGAACCGAAAAGAGCTAACCAAGACATTTATGATGATTTAAAATTAAGAAAAAACACACCTTCGGTTTCCATGGTTTATGCCAACATATTTTAGCGATGTAAGTTTTAGGTCACATAGTCTCAGGATGGAGTGTAATAAGACCACTCGTGTCAGCCACACAAAATGTCAATCACGACGTCGTCTTGTCAGCAACAACGTGTCACTCACGACGTGACACCAACAACGTGTCAGTCACGACGTGTCACCAGTAACGTGTCAGTCACGACGTGTCACCGATAACGTGTCTGTCACGACGTGTCCCCAGTAACGTGTCAGTCACGACGTGTCACCAGTAACGTGTCAGTCACGACGTGTCACCAGTAACGTGTCAGTCACGACGTGTCATCAGTAACGTGTCAGTCACGATGTGTCACGAGTAACGTGTCAGTCGCGATGTATCACCAGTGATGAGTCAGTCACTATGTGTCACTAGTGACGTGTCAGTCACGATGTGTCACCAGTAACGTGTCAGTCACGATGTATCACCAGTGACGTGTCAGTCACGATGTGTCACTAGTGCCGTGTCAGTCACGATGTGTCACTAGTAACGTGTCAGTCACGATGTGTCACCAGTAACGTGTCAGTCACGAGTCAGCAAACAATGCAGGTCACGAAGTGTTGGCAGCAAAATCAAAGTCACCAAATGGCAGCCACAAAATATAAGCCACAAAGTGTCAGCCACAAAAATTAATGTAAACCTGTTAGCTACGAATTGTCTGTCCATAAGCAGATAAGTTAGGCCCACGTGGCAGGCACAAAGTGACAACTAAAAGGTATTCATCCACTAAGTGGTTGACACAAACTAAATTGATCGATGGAAAAAACAGAGCTAAGTCGCATTTCAAATTGACGGGTTGATATTAATTATCACTTCGAGCATGTACAGTGTATCGTTTTTATTATAAGCCCACTTCTCAATATATTCTAAATATATTATTCAAGTTATTCACAAATGAGAATGTAACAAATATATGTGAACAATCTTGACTAAGCACAATAACGGAAAGTTTGTCAGTTGCATTTGCATATACTTTAAAAGCCAAGAAAAAAAACTCACATAATCATGATAATGTGACTTATATAGGCCTGTTCTTTCACTGACCTCTTTGATGATGAATGTTAACCTGTACAGCGCGGTGATCGACTTTGGACGTCAGATGCTGACATGTAAGGTCGATCCCCGCGCTGAAAAAAATAAAAATAATTATACTGGCCGTAGACCCATAACATGGGTATTCAAATGAATCGGAAAAAGCTAACAAGGATATTGATGATGATTTCAAATTGAGTACATCAACCCTTTAACCGCCAAATTATTCAATCTGAATTTTCACCCACTTGAAGTTGTGTCTCGCTGACGCGATCCACAACTTCAAGTGAGTGAAAATTATTCAGATTTGACAAAATGGAGGTCAACTGTTTTCAAATATTGCTGATTGATGTCACATTTTATCTTTAACATGTTCAAAAGGTGGTACTTTATGTGCTAATAAAACATGAAAACCCGAATATATGCGACACCGGCGGTTAAAGGGTTTAGGGTTGATGTGTTCTATTTCCACACAATGTCTATGTCACTCAGTTTCTTTCTTCATTGTGTCATATTTTCGTTACAATATGTGTGTCATTGTTGAAACGTGCTGGGCACAAAATGTCTACTTATTTTCCTACGTGCCACAAAAAAATGTATAGATATCCTTACCTTTCAACCTCTCCTGTAATCATTAGGAGTCCACACTACCGCGGTGGCCAGCCGTTATCCAAATAACGTCAACCAGTGTTAACGGGTGATCTAATTAAACCGGAGCAATCACACGACATCCCTGTTTCTGCCGTGCGGGAGGTACTCAAAGAGTGACAGTGCACTAAAATCAGTATCTGAGTACACACAGTTTAGCATATCCCACGACGTGTAAATCCTCTGAAGTTATACACCACGATACATAGATTTTATCACCGTCAAATTGATCCATGCCACGATGAACGGGGTCTGTTACATCTTGGGATAGCCTTATGAATACCAACAATACAGAAGTGAGACGCTACCTTCCGAAGATGACACTTATTGCTACACTAACATAACACTCCCACATTGGCAAAGAAACCGAGAAGATGTTCCATCATTGGTTCAAGGCTGAGTCAACGTCTGTGACTTTGACCCAGTCTTGAAGCAATGCTGGGTAAACCTTACGTATCAGCCGAGAATAACATCTTGATTATTCAGTTTCTCACATCAAATCACGGTACTGGCAGCACACTTGACTTCGCTGACTTTACAATCACGCATAATTCAGTGCTTGCAAGTTTAAATACGTTCAAGGTGAACATGGGTGCAGTGTCTTCAACAAACACGAAACATTCAGCCGACATTGGGCCAAAGTCTTTGGACGTTCAGCCAGCAGTGAGCCAGCACTGGGTTCGTGTATGTCCAATATCTGCTATTATATCATAAAACACTCTATGTAGAATGAGTAATGTACGCACGTCGTAGCTATTACAGATAGGTTAACATTGTAGGTCGAAAAATCAGTTCCAATAAAACGGACACAGTTAATTAGCCTGACATGATATATTTAGAATAAACTGCTGGTTGTGCCAACCAGAAACGTGAAGGTCGCTCTTTGTAGTGCAGCTGATAATGGCTTGTAAGCCCTTATCATTATCAATAAGTTGCTTCAGTTACCACACACAAATTACTTCAAAAAGTTTTGTTTTGTTTGTTGTATGGTAAATGAACAATTGTGATGTTCAAAGTAACACGGTCAAAATACCTGCCTTATGTATTTTACATACAGGGAAATAATATATATTTTATTGACGACCAAATAACTTTTAGGGTTTTTATAAGGGTATGTTCCGTCGATTTAAATCAGTTTATCATAACAGATAACTTTGAATTGTTATGTATTATCAATGAATAAATAATAATACAATATTAAAAAAACGTCTGTTCCGAATTTTGTTTTTAGTTTTGCCTGGATTACTGTAGTACGCATTCATACACATAACCTGTGCATATGTTATATGTCTACATACCTACTTTTTACCAGTTTACGAAAAATTTACTTAATCAAAAGTATTTTATTATTTTCGAAATGAAGTAGCTCAGATAAACGGTGTTTCCTTCGCTTGGAATAGATTACCGTGACGCAGCATTGAATTAGCTACAATAATTTAATAAATGCGATAGTTAAATTAATACAAAAATACGCAAGCAGCTGGTAAGTATATGGTGTGGACATGAATATCAGAGACAATGATATATTGAAGATAGGAAGAAGAAACATGATCATTACATTCTAATACTTCAACATCATAGCTGTTACTATAATTTTCTAAAGTCGAAATTTTAGTTGAATTTACGACATAGGTTTATTGTTATCATATGAGACATGAACGGCTCACTCAAACACACAAATTAAATGACAGAACTCGTTTTTTGTTAACTTCTGTCAACTCACCTGCTGGTTCCGCTTTATAATTCCGCGAATCACCGCGATTTTCCATCGGCGAAGCGGCAGATTTCCAACAAGACCAGTGGGTAATTATTACTACATCCAGAATCAGAGAATATGGCATTAGATGTCGGCGACATTTCCGCCCCCGGGTATACCAACCAGAAACGTGAAGGTCGCTCTTTGTAGTGCAGCTGATAATGGCCTGTAAGCCCTTATCATTATCAATAAGTTGCTTCAGTTACCACACACAAATTACTTCAAAAAGTTTTGTTTTGCTTGTTGTATAGTAAATGAACAAGTGTTCAAAATAACACAGTCAAAATACCTACCTTATGTATTTTATATACAGGAAAATAATATTTAGATCGTATTTCTATTTTACTGACGACCAAATTAATTTTTTGTTTTTTGATACGGTGTATGCCGTCGATTTGAAATAGATTAACATGACACAGCATCCAATCAGCTACAATGATATATTCAAATACGTATGCTATTGTTAAATTTATACAAACAACAATACGTACGTATATGGTGTGGACATGAATATCAAAGAAAATGATATTATACTGAAGATGGGAATAAGAAACATGATCACTAAAAAATTGTAATACTTTAACATGTTAAACATCATAACTGTTACTATAATGTTCTAAAGTCAAACTTTTCGTTAAATTGACGACTTTTTTTGTATTTTTTTGTATTTGCTGGGATAGGCCTATCATTCTGAGAGACATGAACAGCCTACTCAAAGGCACAAATTAAATGACAAAACTGTTTTTTTGCTAACTTCTGTCAACTAACCTGCTGGTTCCGCTCTATAATTCCGCGAATCACCGCGATTTTCCATCGGCAAAGCGGCAGATTTCCAACAAGATCATTGGGTTATTATTACTACATCCAAAATCAGAGAATATGGCATTAGAAGTTGGTGACATGTCCGCCCCCGGGCGTACAGGGCAAAAAATGCTCTCCGTAGAACAAACGGGCGTCTTAACCATAGCGCGGCCCTTAGTTCTCTGTAGCGATGGAAAGATACAGGACTCGTGAGGGATAAAGTACCGTACTGTTACTCCGAATAATAGTACTACCCTCTGGCCAAACAAAACGCAGGCTATACGTGGTATAGTAACGAGACAGTGTCAGGTTACACGGCCGGTAAGATAATAGGCTGATCTCAGACATGACCGCTCATAATCTAAGGTTGTTTCAATGCTGGCCAACGTCTGCGACGTTAGCCCAGCATTGAAACAACCTTTGATTTAGCGGCTTTGGTTTATCATGTTTATGCCGCCATTTTCCTGGGAATTATTGTACCTATACCTATAGTCTCGATAGCCTATTACTTGCTCCACATGACGGGTAGACGTTGGGTCGACGTCTTGGACCCTGGCCTAACATTGTGACAGGTCCTGAGGAGTCTGGTGGATTCAGTGGTGTATACCAGATTTTGTCACCTTCTGATCCCCGCGGTGTCACTGGCGCAGATTAACCCTCTCCGTACTGACGGGTCCTTCTCCTTGAGCCGACTGATTGAACCCTTTCAGCGCTGGGGTCCACTTTTAACGTCAGATTCTGACGTCAAAGTCAATCCCCGCAATGAAAGACTGAAATCTATAAGATAAGTATTCAAATAAACAACAGTTACTGATGAAGCGAAAGCGCTAGCTTGGACGTTTGCGATGTTTTCAAAGTTATTAACCATCTGGTTTCCAAAGTATATAATTTATCAATTAATATTTTCAGCGCTGTAAGTGGGCTTGAAACACAGACAGACCGAAATGTAGCCCAATGCGGGATTATCATGGATTATCAACTTCATCAAAAACAATATTGTTGAGTTCATATCGTAAATGATGTGCAAGGTATACTGAGAAAGACACATGCTTGTATTAACACCAACATGCCTGGTGTTATTGAGATCATGAGGAAGTATATGCCTACCATGTTTAGATCTGTCCTTTGGCGAGTCTTCAGAAATATCACGTATCACTTCTTATGCCAGGCGGAAGGGTCTTAGACTGAGGATACTGAGATCTTAACGGTGCCTAGGTGACAGTGGTGTCGCCGTCCTCTATCATACAATGATACCAGTGAGAGAGATAACAACGATGGTCCATGAAGCAGTCACTGTTGTTCACCTCTGGCACAATGCTGGGTCAACGTCTGCGACGTTGACCCAGCATTGTGCCAGAGTTGTTCCCTTTCAGTTGGGGAACCGTTGATTGACTGGGAACTGAGATCAGAGAATTAACAGAATTATATTATTAATTTACGTCATCGCCGGATTTGGAAGCCGTTTATTCGTCAAGTCGGGATTTAGTATACACAGACACAATAATGCTGTTACCCAACGGATTTATCCGCGGAATTATAACAAGTTCGTCAGTGTCAATCACAATATTATTTCTAACTGGATTTGGACGGATCAAGTTCCTTCAACCTTTTGGGAGGGGTCTTGGGGGGGAGGGGGGGGGGGGGCTGTAGTTAGGTTGCCCGTAAATGAAATGAAGACGATACGATCTTTGCAGCTGAAGTCCACATAATCCTTATTGAAAGTAACCCCATTTTTGGACAGAATATTTCATCCCTGATATTAATAGATTGTCTTGAAATGATTTGCAATTGTGCGGACGTGTTTGTTTCCATTATATACATTCCTTAAATGAGAGTATCACCTGCGCATGTCAAAGCCAATACATGACGCTTTTATTACAGACCCATAATAATGTGAACATGCGCTATAAACATGGCAAAGAGCCTTACATGTCGTGTGTGTTGTAATTATTTGAAGTCCTATAGGCCCCCACGCAGGTTTTATATTACATACAGACTTGTCACATATCATTATCTGCCGTATAAATACCACTTTGTATAGTGTATATAATTACCAAGGTTGCGATAGCTGAGGAGGCCTCTCATCCTGCACGCAAAGTGTTAACCCAGGAAGTTCATTGTGATCGAGTGCAGCAGGCACAAGACGTTGGATCAACGTTGGTTTAGCGTTGATCCAGCGTCTACGACGCTGGACCAACGTTAAACTAACATTGGTTCAACGTCTTGTGTATGTTGGGAGTGCAAGACTTAACAATCACTGATAATCACGAAAAAAAACCACAAAAAAATATTACATAATTTACCCGATCAGACCCGGTACCGACCCAAACAGCTGGTTTATTGTTTAACACTGCCTGTGACGTTGGCCCATAATTAAACCAACATTCTCCCAAGGTTTCATGTGCGTGTCTGACATAGATTAGATCATAATCTCGACCAATCAGATGCAGCAGATCTCTGGTCAAATTAAAGAATATGGTGGCAACCAGAGCGAACAGGTGTATCATTGGGTGTGGCAGATAATTATGCTCTTTCATATTTTATAAAGGGACGACATACTGACTGACTGACTTACAGTCAGGTCCAGTTTGATCAACATTTCATCGACCTATTTATATCGAACTTATTAAAGACTAGAACGTGATCGGATCTCAAAAGATCGTTCCGATAATATTGCATAACAATCCGCAAATCAAACCTGTAACTGGTGTGGGTCCATTACCATGGTTGGACACCGAATCGTTGTCCCGGCATCCAACTCGTAAATTTCATTTTGTCTTGAAGTAAAAAAAACAAGAGTTGTCCCGTATAGGACGGATAACGATGGAATTAAAGCAACCGCATTTAAAACTCTGTTATGATGGCCATACATAAGTTTATAAGCATAATCATTATGCTATGACTACCACGTACATACACGTACCCACCCCTTCACTCATTATCACTTTTTCAACTTTGCAAGTTATCGCTTCAAAAGTTGTTGGTGAAACTGAGAGTTGAAATATACAAGAATAACAAAGATGTGATTTATTATACTGTTATAGGTCTACAGTGTCAGTATTACTAAGAACAATACAATCATGTGATTCTATTTTCCTTGATGTGACAAAGTGTAACGAAGTCTATAGTCGGCTAAATCCACGGTAACTTTGTCATTGCCAACGGCCAAGATCGCAAAGATAAAATAAGTGCGGTTGGAAGTTCCATTGACCCCTTAACCGCCGGTGCCGCATATATTCGGGTTTTCCTTTTTTATTAGCACATTAAGTACCACCTGTTAAACATGTTAAAGATAAAATGTGACATCATTCAGCAATATTTGAAAACAATTGACCTCCATTTTGTCAAATCTGAATAATTTTCACTCACTTGAAGTTGTGGATCGCGTTAGCGAGACACAACTTCAAGTGGGTGAATAATTTGGCGGTTAAAGGGTTAAGGGACTACAATCATGTAGATAGTCATGTGAGATAAACAAGACTACGGAGTTAAAAATGACCCTTGTCCAACGTTGGTACAATCTCTAACATTCAGGCCCAACGTCTAATATATAGATGAAGATTCCAGATGCATGTGTACCTCTTCAGTACACTATATTTACAAAAAAGTAGGTACATCATTTTTAATTCGTTTGTAACAATGATGTCGTATGAAATATCCTTGTTGGTACACACAAGGAGAAACATATGTGCAGAAATCTAAGGAAGGCGTTAAAATATTCACTCGCACTCAGCTACTAGTACTGTCAGGAGTGCGAGCGTGTATATATTATACTATAGTGAAATACAGTGTGCTTCATCTTGAAAAAAAATGTCAAACCTTGTTATCTTAGGGACGTGTAAAATAAATACGTTTAAAACGAAATATTATTAAAAGGTGGGATTTGTACAACACCAATGTGACGCTAAAAATAATGGTAAATGTTATCACAGCTCAGTGGAGACTTCTCATCTCTAAAATTTTAAGTTTGAATTCTGAAGTCTAAAATTTCAATTCAAAATTGCTGCAAAAAAACCCATTAACAAAATTCCAATCAATTTGTCATACTAAAAATAACCCAACATAATTCAAAATGGCCGCTACAAAACTCATAAAACCTAGTCCAAACATTATTTTTACTTGAAAAGTCACAACTCCCCTCTAGTTTTAGTTGCTCTTTGTTCGATTAAATCTGCAATTTTTTAAATTAGAAATGCGTAAAATACAAAACAAACATCTTCCACAGACACAAAAAGAACATTGCTATGCAATAGGTCTACTCCTAATGTAAAAATTTATGTTTCGTTTTTCTTGTAATATTTAATTGTGAGTGAGTTCAAATCGTAAATGAATAACCGTGTATTAAAATATCTACCGCTATAGTACAATAACGGAACATTACATCGATGGTGAAGAGGCAAAACTCCTATGCCGGCATATAATTGGAGATAGCCAGTGTCGCCTCTTCAACGACGATATGTAGGCCTATATCATGGTCATGTAGACCACATTGCAATTGCTAGATCGACTTCATATCTTGCAGAAGCATAGACCTTTAACCCTTACAGCGCGGGGATCGAATTTAGATGTCAGAATTTGACGTCTACAGACGTCAAATTCTAAAGTCGATCCCCGCGCTGTAAGAGTAAAACTATTTATAATGGTCTTAGGCCCATACCATAGGCATTACAATGAATCGGAAAGAGTCAACTAAGACATGTAGAATTATGATGACTTAAAAATGAAAAAAACCCTTTGATGTTCCATGGTTTGTACAAAAACTATTTCAGCGTTTTAAGAGTTAACGGGCCCAGTAAACAGGAAACGAGGGGACGTACTGACGGTCACATACCACCGACTACCAACGACGTGTGAAGAAAAAACAACACACAATTATATGACTCATTTGGGTATGTTTATCAATAATATAATTCCATCCTCGTTTATTAAAAAAACGTATTTTCAGCCACAGTGTCGGCCTACATATTGCGATTTTGTAAATATTTTGTACCGATACTTCCTATGATGGGTAGTTTTAATTCCTTAACAGAGGTAACAAGCTCAATCAACAATTCGAGTTTTGTAACAACGACGAGTGAACAAAACTTTTTGTTTACGCTCTAAATATAGACCTCATGATATGTGAGCCATATTGATGTATCAGGGGCCCTCAATATACAGATATAGGTTAGGATTAAAAATAGTCACACAAATATTCAAAAATTTCCAATTGATTTTGTTCGGCGCAATAGTATGAGCGATGAGACATTTCCACATGTGACATAGGGATGTAAGCGTATTTCACGTAATCCTACTCTATTTAGAACAAGTAATGCTGTATAGTATTATTATCTTGTTTAAATGTTGCATCCAAACGAACATAAATGGCCACTTATAGACAGAGCCAGTCGTAAATTACCTGTAACAGTCCGCGTAAAACTATAGAAATATATTTAAATAATGAACAGAGACAAGTGTACTTTGTCGTTAGAGCGGTTCTCTGTTTATCAATGTGGGAAACCTAGAAAAGAATGCCACACCGTCTGAACCAGTTACGTCTGACAGTCAGAGTGCATCAGCGCCCATTTATCGCTCAACTCTAATTGGAATGTAGCAGAAAACTGAAGAGCTCGTATAAACAAATGCGAAGCGCGACCCAGCGCTGGTTCATCGCTGGGCCAGCGTCTCTGACGCTGGCCCAAAGATGAACCAGCCCTGGCCCAGCGTCTACTTTCAGTTGGATATCAGAGAAAATTCAAACTGTCGTCGCTCATCTATTCCCAGGCGTGGAGGTGCTATTTTCTGTACGATTAATCAGAGAACACAGATCTGAAAAAATGCACTCATTTTTAATAGCTTTTACCAGTTTTTTTAAACATGTAAGCGCCAGTGTCTTTGAGGTATTTTAATAGTCGAGATTTGAATGCGGATTTTATTTAGTTATGATTCCATGCCTACGTATACGCCGTTTGTATCCGTATCCAATCCGTAAGTCATACGGGATCAAGTCATATCGCTTGTGTAATTAAATACATAACAAAGGACATAAAGCATCTGCAATTAAACGCTACATATTTGTAGATGGACTCACATTGAGCAGCCATTGGCTCAACATTTTGTGTTTGTGGGTTGATATTGAATTAGAGACTTACGGAGAACTCACGGATATCGTGTGTCATAATTATACGTGACGGAAAAGTGTGACGTCACACATGAAGGCGAACCTGCTCTGTTTATAACTGGAGATCTTAATTCACAAATTCATAGGATACACATTTAGGTGATGCGTGAAGCGTGATGCGTGATGCGTCCTCGCAGAAAAAAGTTAAAACAGGAAATAGAAACAGTGATCCATGACGTGCATGTGATGCGTAATGTGTGAAGTTGTACACTGCGATTACCATAATTATAAGGCAAAAAAAAAAATCTTGTTGATCTAGCGCATTGAGTGAAAGACTAACCTTCAGTTGCTTCTGTTGTTGTGAATTGTGTCTGCCTTCGTCTTTTAAATCAAGTAAAACTTCAAAGAAATTGAGTTCTAGCATTGGAACACATGTCAAACAGATCCATGAGGATCCTGGAGTGATTCTGTTCTAAGTCCTACTGTAAAACTGGTCTGTGTATTGTCCGCGGACAAACACTGTGCTCCGTAAACAGATGAACAATACAGTTTATCTGGTCCATAAACTTGGCCAGGATCTGGCTGCATCCTGCTACAGGAACCCCTACCACAGCAAGTCTGGATCACAGGAATGGGGCAACCAATCTAACACTTATACTTTCACCATTCAAAGAAAACTGATTTGATGACTTCAATCAGGCGCGAATTAAATTGGGAGAGATTTCGTAAAGTTTTTGTAAATAAACAGTAAAATACTAATTAGTGCGCATTTATACCCCGTGTAAATCATAGATCCGGAGTCTGTGGCCCGAGTTTCCAAAATGGATCGACTCACATCCTGGCCTGTTCCTGTCAGATATCTAAATGAAAGGACCCTCCCCTCTTTATTCTGGTATTCTGTTCACGTGTACCGAATAATCAACTGTGAGTTTTACATCTAGAATCAACTAGCCACACCAACTTGTGAATTAGGAAGCCAAATTGGTGTTGGTAGACATTTCAGTTCGCATTCATTGACCTTATCAACAAAACTCTATGCTAAGGTGACGCCAGTAATACAACTAGTAGTGGAAGTAACATTTTAATAGAGTAGGCTAGAAGTAGTGAACAATATATTGCAATGTATCGACAGTGTGTCTAAACTATAACTTTTATATGAAGTATAGGGGGCTACCCAATGTTGAGTTTATGTTGGCCCAACGTCTCAATGTTGGGTTAATGTTGGTTCAACGTTGAAGACGTTGAGTCAATATTAATCCAACATTGGGTACGTTGCTTCTTATGACAATGTAGATGAATAAATGAATGAATGAATGAATGAATGAATGAATGAATAAATGAATGAATGAATGAATGAATGAATGAATGAATGAATGAATCAATCAATCAATCAATCAATCAATCAATCAATCAATCAATCAATCAATCAAGCAATCAATCAATCAATCAATCAATCAATCAATCAATCAATCAATCAATCAATCAATCAATCAATCAATCAATCAATCAATCAACAATTTTTATTTATTGTAAATTAACTTCACAGTCAGGACGACACATGCATATATCCGCCTATGTAGTTCCATATTATAGGGAAAACGTACACCATCTGCAGTGTTAGTTTCATCTTCCGGGTGATAATAATAATATATCATGTCGCATTTCAATTGAGCGAGGAGCGAGGCATAAGCATTACGATAAGTGGAAGGTTTCTCAGAACAGCTAACACAAATTAGATTTCGACAGGATTAAAATGAAAGTGACGCTCTCAACATTAATTCTAGAGATGTACCCGTCCGTAAAAGAATTGCAATGGTTAACTTTTCAAACACAAATTGACAATTGTCCATTAATACAGACATATAAGTTGGTCAAATGGTAGGATAATTTTATCAGAACTTAGATTCCCAGGGCTTATGGGAACCACAATCGTGAAATGGTAATACCGCATGAATATATTAGTCAGGTTGAAAAACATGTGATTTAAGGCTGACCTGGAAAAAAATGACCTAGTTGAGATTATTATTTCTTATGGTCCCCTGGTTGAAATTTACGGAGGGTGTGCAAAAATTCAGCCGGTGGCTTTTTTTAATTTGCATAATTATGCTAATTAGCATAATCATTAGATGATTTTCGAACTTTTTTGTCATTCAGCACAAAAAGTCGTGTAATACCTAATTTTCGGCTAATTTAAGGTCACTAATGTCATTATTAGACGTGTTTCGAAATTTAGAGGTCATCTAAGTTATTTTTGCCATACATTTCAAGGTCAAAAGGTCAAATTTCAAGGTCGAATGAGATATTTTACCAAATAAAGCTAATGACAAGTGTAATACCTCTTTTTTAATTATTTTTTACTGGCAAATCCATTTCTGATATTATCTTGGTTATTCAAGTTAAATTTCAAGGTCAAAGGTCAATTCAAAGGTCAAATGCGAAAATATGATTTTTATGAAATACAAATAGCAACAAGTTATTAGTAACTCATTTTGTGTGTGTGTTTTGACTGGTACAGAGTCATTTTTAAAGTAATTTAAGGGCGTTGAGTTCCTTTTTGGATGTGCTCTTTCACTAAAAGGTCATCTAGTTGTTTTTCTCATATATTTCAAGGTCAAAATCTCAATATCAAGGTCAAATATGATATTTTAACTAGGGACAAGTGTAATACCTCTTTTTGGCGTAATTTTGACTAAATAATCCATCTCTGGTGCTATTTTGTTCATTTAAGGTCATTTTCAAAATTACAGCCGGTGGCCTTTTTAATTAGCATAATTATGCCTATTAGCATAACGATAAGATTATTTTTGAAGTTTTTTGTCATTCAGCACAAACAGTCATGTAATACCTCATTTTCGGCTAATTGAGTATTTTGTCACTTAGAGGTCATCGAAGCTAATTCTGCCATACATTTCAAGGTCAAACTCATAATTTAGAGGTCCAATAAGGTATTTTAACAAATAAAGCTAGGGAGACGTGTAATACCACTTTTTCGTGTAATTTTGACTGACAGATCCATTTCTGGTAAAATTTTGGTGATTCAATGTCATCTTCAAGGCCAAAGGGCAGTTCCAAGGTCAAAATGCGAATTATTTTTATCAAATTTTATACGAATTAGCTACAAGTTAATAATTATATTTGTGTGCGTGTTTTGATTGAAAGAACCGGTTTTAGTAGTAATTTCATTATGCAAGGTCACATTCAACGTCAAAACGCAAATCTATATAGACACCAGGGGCGTAGCCAGGGTTATGAACATGTGTACGCACAACGCTAGGGGTACGGATTTACAGAGCTTTTCCGAAACGGGGAGGGAGTGGATTTTCCCTAATTCATGGCTGCTATTTTATGGGGGGAACCCCGATACCCGCTGCGCGCAGGCCCGCGGACACGGTGGGGGGTCCGGGGGGCCTCCCCTGAGGAAAATTTGAAAAAAAGATCGCAAATGGTGGCATCTGATGGTATTTGCGGTAAAGATATTGATTTATAAATTTTGAGTTTTTTAAATATTTTTTGTAAAAATTTCAAAATTGAATACAGCAGCAAAATTAAAAATAGAATTATATCAAGTTATAATATAATTTAAATCATTTTACTCAGTGATTACATATTGAAATTTACTGATTATTTTCGGTCAAGTACGATTATCCATAGATAGCCTCAACTTTTTTAAAAACAGACATGGCGGATCCAGCATTTGACTATGTAGTCTACGTAGTGTCTTTGTGTGCACGAATAATAGCTAAGCTGGACATTCTGTGATTGGTCATAAGGGGGCCACCACTTAATCGCCAGGGGGGGGGGGGGTGGAGTGTTTTTGAAGTAAATATTTTGAGATTGAATTTTCATGAAATAAATAATTGTCTGAAGGACATTTTGTAAATAAAATATTTAATGGCCCTCAATTTTTTTTAGTCATACATAGTTAGAGGCTAGAGCATGTGGAGGGGTTAAAAGATGAAATAACTATTATTTTTAGGCATACACATCTATATCCATGATTTTTATTACTATGCCAGCTGCCAGACAGTATACAAAAAAATAACCTTACACGAAAACGAAACTAACGTTATACACTATATATACACTATATATACACTATAGGAAAACGTTTTTTGATCATTATTACCTGGTTACAGGATTCGCTGTGATAGGCATAAATCAGCCCTGAGCAAACATGAGATGTTGAAACAAAATTGTTTTAATGTTGGGCTAGTGTCGTAGACAATGAACCAACATTAGTATAACATTGGTTGAATGCCTGCATGGGATTTCACTCTTGTCACCAGTGTCTTCAGTTCTGAGAAGCTAGTCAGTGTAGCATGGGATTTAGGCCTATGCATGTATACATGACATTGTGTAGCCTATCATTTGTTTAACACAGTGCAGTGCAGGTACAAAAAAAGATCGTTTAGAATTAGCCCCATAACGTTGCTGAAACAGAACTGCCACAGATTATAATGCCCACTCAACATGCTCAAGGGTAAAAAAGTGGGACATTTCTTTGGACGCTCATATCTAAGACTTGCCTCGATTATTCAGGTCAATAAAATGTTATTTTGTATACATCGTACGCTCAGTTCATTTGTAAAAAAAACAGTAAAATGTTATTAGCATTTTTCCACCTGGGGGTGGATATCGATCTCATTGACTGCCTGGTTGAAAAAAATTGAATTCCCCGGGTAAAACGAATGTAGTAATCCACGGTCCCACATCTTTACGGTGTGGGCTCGTCCACGGCAAGTTTAGCGGCACTATAGTCATACATGTCGTGAATTTGTGACTGTCATTGAAAAGAGAAACATTTAGGCCTAAATTTGCATTTGTATCCTACTTTTCCGGCGTTTTATGCAACACCACATAAAGAATAGACTGCTAAGTGCGCATGTAGGCCTACATGTAGACTAGGCTAGTCTGCTAACTTGTTGCTTCTTTTTTTGGTGGGTCATATTTTTTTTTACTCTCCCTTACAATGTGTACGCACGTGCGTTCTGGCGTACGGCTGGCTACGCGCCTGGACACACATGTTTATGGAAAGTATGCATGTATGTGCAATTTGGATATGGACCAGGGGAGCAACTGGCTTGGCTATCAACCAAAGACAGATGATTGAATGGGCCCCAAGCTTTGCGATATGCGGTGAGCTCTCAGCTCATGTCCATAAGCTTAGTACTATGGTATCTTCTAAAGTACAAGAGTACCACAATGAAGAGGCTGAATCAAGGACATAGACTGACCACAAAGACCGGGCCAGCATTCAACAAACTTTGGCATGAAGAATTGGTCACCCTGGTGGTCGACTTCTAAACAAAGCCGCACTACAATGATCGGCATCGCCTGATGTTAATTGCCAATATTCTGTCATAAAAGGAACAGAAATGATGCATAATTTCAAATCCGGCTGGCTCTTCTCTTTCTATGGAAAAATATCTAAGGATACACGCACAATGCAGACCCAAAAGAAACATGTCGCATTTGGTGACCAAAACTATAATATGACCAAGAAGGTTATCTATATAACCTCCTTGATTTGACCAAGGACTGATATAATTTTATGCACGTGTAATCGACCTTCAAGTAAGTGGACATAACATTGACATAACTGCTGCCTTATCCACCGAGCTTGCTGCATACCCTTCATCAATGTTTAAACAAAATGGTCTGATAAAAAATACACTAATGTCAGTCCTGCAGAAGACCCTGCAAGTTGTCATGTCAGAGAGAATTGCTGATATACCAGATTACTGCGCTTGACGTTTCTGCACTGATGTGGACCATCCAGTGGCCATCTGACACACCACGTACATACATTGAAACATTCAAAGAGTTTGAGATACACGCATTAGAAGCAGGAGATGTTGTATTTGTGATTGACAGATATTTTGCAGGATGCACAAAGGCATACTTGCGCTCATTGAGACAAATGAAAGAGGCGACGTGCCGCGTTCATGTGCTTTCTGAGGATATGCCAGTAGCCCCGAAAAATGTTATAGGGGCCTACCACGTTTTTATACATCAGCAACAAGACAACACAGTTTCATTATAGGTGGAGGACGTGCCTGTTGAGATGAACAGATGTATAACTAGGGCCAAAGGCCTCATGTGGTTGGGGCTGAGGGATTGGCCTATTATATGTAGCCATTTCAATATAAAAACGAGGCCTTGAGCCAATATTGCTTCAATTGCGGGCCAGCCTCATACACAGTGGACCAATATTGAAATTAGCCGAATATATAGACAATATTACCCGATGTTTTCAGTATTGGTCCTAGTATTTTGTTGAGGTGGCCAGTATTTTGACGAGGCCGGAGGCCGAGGCAAAATACTGGCCAACGAGACAAAATAATAGGGCCAATACTGAAAACACAAGGGTAATGTTGTATTTATTATATACCTTGTAATTCTATTTTGTCACCTGAATAGGCCTTCTTCTTCTTCTATAACGTAGGCCTACCCCACCATTTGTCCCACTGGTGACCATTGATCTCTGGTCGGGTGAACTCGCTCTTGCGGGGCCTCAGGAACCGTGCTATTCTACACATCCTCACATAATGTAAAGACTAAAACCCTAACGTTAGACCTGGCCATTAGGCCTACTGATAGTCCTAAACTCAGGATAGGCCTATTGGCTAGGTTATGTAGGCCCTACCTGTAGCGTACCGATGACAGGTTTGAATTTAGAAACATAATACATGATATAGGGAAGACTATAGGCCTAGGCCCCTACACCATGTAGGGTACACCTTACAACCTGTGCGTAGCCGTGACTAGCACCCGCATATCTGATAGCAGTGAGCAGAGGGTGTACGCCTGAATGTACGCTAATAACACACACGTCGCGTGTCTACAGGCTTCACAGTGTTAACGGACTGTTCAACTAGCCTTACTATCTGGCTGATGTAGGTCTAGACATTGTGTTCCACTGGTTAACATTACATGGCTAACTAAGCATAGACTAGAAACACAAGCAGAAGCCTAAAATGTGTTTTCATTGAAAGATTACATCATAGAAAATAACATAACATAAACCTTGAATAAACCGGAATACAAATCACCACGTTATTAATATTTTCACATCGCAAGTGAGCGCGGAATCAACATGGCGGCGAAATGAAATGTCGCACTGTCCCTGATCCTGAATGAGGTCAATACGAGCGCTAAACAGTCAATAACAACGCCAAACTAGGGCAAATACGAAAAACCCAGTCAAATAAGTATAATTTCAGTATTTGCCCTAATTGTCCATGGATAATGATAAATAGTAGAAACTAGTCAATACGACGCCAGCCAAAATAACTGTTATTGCACAGGGCAGAAACTATGTTATTAGGGCAAATAACAGCATAGGATATATAAATTGACGTCCACAAATTAAATAATTGCATGAATGACGTGAAATATGCATATGGTATGCAATGCTAGCTCTTTTTAATCTGTAACGGATAATATAAATTAAGCAGGTTAAATAAATAGAAATGAACACAATGGCCCACTTTGCCCAAGGCTTAGGCAAAGTGGGACAGAAGACAGGGCAAAGTCGGCCTGGGCCCACTTTGCCCGCGTGGGGGGCTCACTTTGCCCTCATCAGGGGCCCATTTTACCTGCAAATTGCATAGACTGTCTTGCGATGTCTTGTATTTGAGTGTCAACATCCATTATAGGCTACTTGAACTTCAATGATTATGTAAATAAACAATCATATGCGGAAAATTAGCAGAGATTTAAAATTATGAAGGCCCTACCTTTATTACAAACGAGGGCGGGGGCCCTAGGTCAGTGGTTAGCACCGCTGCCTTTCACGCTAGAGTTCCGGGTTCGGTTCACGGTCTCGGCAGTTTGACAGAAACAAAATGTTTATTCCCCATCCACGTTTGAAACTCAGTATTGTGGAGAGCCTCCGTGACCGAGAGGTAGCGTGCTCGGCCTCAGACCGCCAGGGCTCGAATCTCGAATCCTGTGTCTGGAGGACAGTGTCATCTCACTATCCTCAGGAGGTTCTCCTGGCCCAGTTTAGCCTATATGTGCACAAAGGTGGCCTAACGCTCGATTCATTTCATTTCATTTATTATTACAAACGAATGATTTGTTTAAAATGTGATATTGACTTACACGAAATATAAATATTATGTTTTATCAGATATTTAATAATATAAGTAAAATAGAAATATAATTATCATAAATATAATTTTATCTTTGTGTGGTCTGCACTGTTTATAAATTAACAAACTTCAAGTATTCCACAGGACACATCACAATACCAGCGCAGTATTCTCCCCTGAATATAGGAGGAGAGGAAGCTTTCCATCTCCCATGATATTAGCAAAAAGCGGGGTCAATTTTTTTCATTCACTCATGTATAACCTATTTTTTTTACCAAATGCCCTAATATGTACAAAAAAGCTGCCACTGAGACATGCGTAAATAATGAAACCATGAACTAATGAGTCCTGGCAGTCTGAAAGCAAGCACGCTACTTCTCGTTTACAAAGGTTCTCCACAATACTGAATTCTTGATTTTGTGAGGGGGAATCATTTTTAAACCGCAATACCAGCGCGGAGGATGGACCTGTTATATTGTTCGATGTGACAGTCAAACGACATTCACCACTACACCATGTACACCACGGCCACCGCTTCATGCTTTTGTGTGTGTTTTTTAGGGATAGAAGATAACATTCAGCATAATCGTTTTTTATCTCATGTAGTATTTGAGGCAAGATCCTGATTTCTAAAGCGGGAAAAGATGCCATTGGATTTCCTGGCAACAAAAAATCAAGCCTCCGTCTGAAAGAATGCGGAAGATATTATGATGATACAGCGTTCATTTTTAATTATGTATGATACATATAATGATGTCGTGTAGAGATATTGTGTGTCTATCCCATCCCTTGCCTCCCTTGATACCGAAGACATGTTGTGGTTGGTGAAATAATCTCGTCTCTATCTCAATTATTGAAGAATACATGCTAACTTAGGTGATTTCGTGGCGGCCATTTTTAATTTGCAGGATAATGATGTCGAATACATGTATTGTTTCATTGCATTCCTTGATAGCGAAAACGGTTTAGCGGTTTGTAAAGGTGAAATAATCGTTTATCAATTATTAACGACGATATGATCACTTCAGTGATTTAATGGCGGCCATTTTGAATTTTGCATGATGATGATGTCAAATAAATGTATCGTGTGTATTCTTTGATACCAAAAACATATGGCGGCCATTTTGAATTTTGCCTGATAAGAGGGTTTTAACACACATTTGCGAACTCCTTCAAACTTTTTCTTATTCTGTGGTCTATATTCTGAACATTTTCATGAAGGTGGCATATTTTAACCACTGAATTCTCATGGGATTACACAAGCTCATGCACTATAAATACAAAATAGGTATACCTACCACCACACATATAGGCAATCAGCTGACAGTCAAATAATTTATCAAAGATGTTTCACCCCTAACAAATTTACGTTGGCACATTCAAACACATGATAACATAATCTAATCCCTCTTCTTATGAGGGGCGCACTCTCAACAGTAGTTTATTAAAGAGTCTCTGATGAATAGTAAAAACAGAAATTTACTATAATAAATAATATAGTGACCGTTTTTCATTTGAAATATATATATATTACGCAGAAATCTACTATAATAAATAATATTGACTGTTTTTCATTTGAAATATATACAAAAAGATAACAAAGGGCAAAGTGAGACTATGCTTGGGCAAAGTGGGCTATGTCCCGCTTTACCCTGTCTCACTTTGCCCACAAGGTAGAAAGAAATCCACATGGCTCCAGTTGACAGGGCTAAGTGGACCAACCTTTAAAAAATTGCTGAAAACCCGGGGAAAGGATCTTGGTTAATATAAAACAAGTTTCTGACGAATTTTTATAGTACATAGCTGACACGTTTAACCATTACCGAAAGTGATTTTTGATAAGTATAGTGACGAAAATAGACATTTTATATGCCACATACCTTGTTTGTCGTTACACCATACTAAGGTTGTGCTTTTAATGTATTGCAGATGTCGTCATCAAGAGGCACTAAGTTTTTTATCTGCACGCGCTAATTTTAATTGTGACGTCATTATAACTTCAGTGTCCCACTTTGCCCAAAGTCTCGCTTTGCCCGTCCCTCCCCTAATAATACGCCCTACTGCTAGGGTAGGGCTTCTACCATAGGGCTCATATCCCGAATTGCAAAACAAACTTTGGGGGTACCCAAATATTTTTCTTGTGTCTTTTGAAACCCAAAACACCATGAAAATAAAATATCACGAATTTAATTGGCCTTGGGGACAATACATGTGACCATTAGATGAATTTGCATCATTACATGTACAATATGATTACTATCTACAGCTTGGATTACTAATGTTCATGGTTAAATCCTTTGTGGTAAGATTTAATTTTATTTTCATGATGTTTAACTTTTGAGTGTCTGTTTTGAATTTCGGGATGAGCTCTATGGTGGAAGCTTAGGCTCTACCCTAACAGTAGCCTACGGCCTGAATGATATTAGGCTATATTTAAATGACATTGACTGGTCGTTGTTCGTCGGTTTGGCAGTGAGCTATAGTTATAGAGCTATAGTTTTATAAAACGTCGGTGACGAGAAGGGACCAGTCAAATCTCTTTACCTATATATGTGCACGCGAAACTATTTCACAGAAACAGATAGTTATAGTTTACGAGAGTTTACGAGATATAGCAGCTGTGATTGGTTTTCACTTCATTGTCTTCTGTGCTTTGGGACCATTACCACCTGATTACAGTTATTTGTGTAGCCCCTTCAATACTAGCAGGCCTAAACTTCTACGCTACAAAAATATCGTATCATGTAGGCTTATGCTAACATTAAAACTAGGTCAAGGATAGTTCAGCGTAGTCTGAATAGTGCATATTATATTCTTGAACATTCTGTTTATTAGGCCTATTTTGGGAGGCGATTACTGAATACGTTAATAGGCACAGTGAACAGATAAGAAGTGTTTGACATTCAGTGTATGGTCTTATGTAATTCCGTGGGAATCTCGTGTTAATTCTTGACACCTACGTTTTTCTTGTTCATAATTTTATGCTGATTCCAAAAAATAGGATGCCATTTTTTTTAGGTTACCTTAAGGTAATTTTCCGACTAGTCGTGTAACACATCAAAATGACAGAAATTGTTCAGGAAATATCATCAAATTAAAACAAAAAAAAAGCATTTTGAAACCCTTCGATGGTCATTTCAAGGTCATCTATTGCAAAGTTTTCAAATATACATATTAGTCCATGGATCGGTCACCATGCACCCCCCCCCCCCCAACCCACTCACCCCTACCACCTTTTTTAAGCTTTGATATGTCCAAAACATGAAATGAGATGTTATCAGTAAAAAAAGAGACGAACTTTATATTTTGACCGCTTTTATGGGGGTACCCCCAAACCTGTCTGAAATTCGGGGGTAGGGTTACGTAAGCGTATGTCGTTGGTGTTCTTATTAGCCAATCTGCACATGCAATATACCCTATAACAGATAATTAAATTCCCGTTCTAATAATACATCTCCCATTGCAGTACAATAAATAATCGTCTCTCCACATACGCTCAAGCATGTTTTTATTATAAAATAATCAGAATGAAGAGTAAAACAAACTAGTCAACATGGTCATTAAAAACAACATATTAAATGGTAGTTATTGGACATATCCATATCCGGCCTATGTTTTCTGAACCCAGATATGTGTATGCTTTCAAATGTGTGTTTTTTATATTTATAAATATCGCACATATTTTTTTAGTAAAAGAATTTTGCAGCCTTTTATGAGAATAAGTCTAGTTAGACTGAGCTGAAATCTGAAACATGCAACCTTGCTCGGGATTTTAGTGTAGGCCTATACCTTTGTAGTCACTTGTTTTTACATATTTTGCGTGTGAATGTGAATCTGCCAGATAACGTTCTATATTTGGTGACCCTCACCTTCAAATTAGCAAAACACAAAATGGCCAACAAAATGTTAAGAAAACCCCATATTTTCTATAGTTTGTCGCAGATAAACGCACACTTTGTGGTTTCTGCAATATTTTTAATTGTGAATATTTTTCTTGTGTCTTTGGAAAGAAATGACCTTTATTTGACCTTAATATCCAAGACATCCGCCGTTTTTTATGTATTTACTGTTACTACAAGTATACTGCTAAACATGTTGACAATAATATGATGCTTTGTGGTAACATAGTGGATTAGAACTAAACGTTACTGACAAGTAAATTTGAAAGAAAAAAGCCAAAATGGCCGCGAAATTTACCTTCATATGAACAAGAAACAAAATGGGTATCAAAATGTAAATTTAACCTCTTTTTTAATTTGTGGCTCGGAATTGCTCTATTTATTGATTTTGTGTGACTTGAGGGCCGAAAAAAACATTACTGACGTTTCTTGTTCATCGTCTGACCTATAGTTTTTCGTAAAATCCAAGATGGACGTCATTTTGCATATTTATAATAAAAATAATGATGTCATTCTCAAAGCATGTTAGAATGTACTGTATTTAAACACAGTTTCGAATGCTTTGCAACCTAATCTACCGTAATACGTAGCTTTATAGATTTCCATTAAACACATGTTGTTTATGATATTAGAGTTCACGTGCATAGAAAACACTTTTATTTGTCTGCTGGCGGTAACCATTTTGAATTTGTAGGTCAAATAAAGGTCATTTTGATCGAAAAACATGAGACGTAAATTTATCAATTTAAAATCATGCAGAAACTAGAAATCGTGCAATAATTTGTAACAAAAATATAGAAAAGATGTGGTTTTGGCGGCCATTTTTTGTTTTGCTCATTTAAAGGTGAAGGACACCGAAAATATAATTTTATCCGACTGATTCGAATTCAGGACACACCTATTATGTAAAAACAAGCGGGACAAAAAATATAGTCTTAATTACAGAGAAAAGTCCAATGTTTCATATGTCAACCCAGGATAAATACACACATTTTTAAAAAAAGTCTGCAATATTCTTTCGTTTAAAAATATATATGCAATGTGCAATGTACAAATCTAAATACCACACTCAGTTTTAAGATATACACATCTGGGTTGAGAAAACATAGGTCAAATATATATATGGCCAATAATTATGTTTTATTAGGTCGTTTCCATTGACCATGTTTACTAGTTTGTTTTGTTATCGATTTTGATTATTTGTAATAAAACAAATGTCTAAACGTATGTGTAGAGATAACTGTTTAATCCACTGCATCATGCAATAGATTAGTAGAACGGATATATTCAGTTATCTTTTATGTGGTATATTGCATGTGTAGATTGGTCAGCTACAACTGCAACGACAGACGTTTACGTACAACTAACCCCCTAATTTTAGATTTGAAGGTACCCCCACATAAGCGTTCAAAATATATATTTCGTCGTTATTTTTTTACTGGTAACATCTCATTTCATGTTTTGGACATATTAAAGTTTAACAAAAAGTTGGTGTGGGTGAGTAGTGTGGGGAAGGGGGAGGGGGGGGGGGTGGGGTCGCACGGTGACCAATGGCCTGTGGACTATAATTATGTGTGCTTAGGGTTATGACCTTCAAGAGACCGGAAATGACCTTTAAAGTTTCAGAATATTTGTTATTTAGGAATGTTGACTATTTCGTGCAAATTTCCTTCAATTTGCTATAATACACGACTATATGACCTTTGAAATACAAACGTTTTAAAAAATCCCCGTGTGTTTTTAGGGTCATGACCCTTAAGACCCCGGAAATGCCTTTTAGTGCGTCAGAAAAAAAAGACACCCTATTTTATTTTGTTCAGTAATAATTTTTCTATAAATTGAACATAAGTGTCAAGAATTAACATGCAATTCCCACGGAACCACATTTACTGACATAAGACCCTACACTAATTATGTGGTGACTTAGGCCTGAGTATTACAAATTATCAGCTAAGGACTATGATACGAGACATTTAGTTTACATTGTGACAGTGGTAGTATACCATTAAACACGAGATGTTGGACCAATGCTAGTTTAAGGTTGGGCGAGCGTTGCAGACATTAAACGAACGATAGTCATTGGGTGAACATCTCGTGTTTTCTGGTTATTGAAGTGTATTTGCCTATAATATGCCGTAGGATGCGATAGCTGTCTGACGTAGCCGCATTTCCATTGTATCCCAATGTGATTGGGTTGAAACTTCACCATAAAAAGATAGTGACCATCAGCATGATTAGGCTAATTATTAAAATATTCAAAGAAGACTTAAAGTCCCAACAAAGGAGACCGATGATTTTATCGTACATATTAGCAGAAATACATAATACAGATTATGTATTTCTGATATTAGGTAACACTGCCAAAGTTGTTTCGGATGACAGTGATGGTTGTCACCAGCTTGCAGCATTACCACCCACTACGGAAGCATTCACATAAAATGTTAAAAAAGCACACTTGCAGGTGGTATTATGCCGAAGTGCTCTAGAAGGGATAAATCCCACAATGAACCCTTGTGATTTTAGCTCGGAAGTTGGTGAAAATCGGAGCCTTAAGCCCACAGCTAGGTTTTGAATATAGATGAACTCGGCTTTGTTAAATTGGCCATGACATATCGCACTACTTTAAATTTTACAGAGCAGAATTGGAGAATATTTTCACCAAAATGGTACAAGAAATGGCTTTTCCGGTGAAAAACGCATCAAAACGATTTATTACATTTGTTGCTATTTGTTTTGCGAGAAATCAGTTAGCATATTTGACCTTGGAGGCTACATTTGACCTTGAAGATGACCTTGAATGATGAAAATAGTACCAGAAATGGATTACTTAGTCAAGGTCACGCCAAAAAGAAGTATTACACTTGTCACTAGTTAAAATATCATATTTGACCTTGATATTCAGATTTTGACCTTGAAATGTAAGACAAAAAACACCTAGATGACCTTTTAGTGAAACAGCACATCCAAAAATGAACTCAGCGCCCTCAAATTACTATCAAAAATGACTCTGTACCAGTCAAAACGCACACACAAAATGACCTTGTAATAGACCTTTGACCTTGAAATTGACCTTGAATCACTCAGATCTTGCCAGAAATGGATTTGCCAGTAAAAAATAATCGAAAAAGAGGTATTACACTTTTCATTGGCTTTATTTGTTAAAATATTTCATTCGACCTTGAAATTAAGTTTTGACCTTGAAATTAATGGCAAAAAAAACTTAGATGACTTCTAAATTTCAAAACACGTCCAAAAATAAACTTAACGCCCTCAAAATACTATCAAAAATGACTCTGTACCAGTTAAAACACACACACAAAATGAGTTATTAACTTGTTGCTATTTGTATTTGATAAAATCATATTTTCGCATTTGACCTTGGAATTGACCTTAGACCATCAGCGCCCACAAATTAGCCGAAAATGAGGTATTACACGACATTTTGTGCTGAATGACAAAAAAGTTCGAAAATCATCTAATGATTATGCTAATTAGCATAATTATGCAAATTAAAAAAAAGCCACCGGCTGAATTTTTGCACACCCTCCGGAAATTTCAACTAGGGGACCATATGAACTCAAAAAAGTATTTATCTCAACTGGATACTTGAATACATTGACAATTACAGTTCAGTGCCTTTGGTGATATTATTATAATTGTCGTATCTTAATAATTTTGTGGATAATATTAGATTTATAAACTGACATGTTTTGTGTAGGCCTATACACAAACTGGATATCAACATGGAGACGGAGTGTGATTAACTTAGAGTTAATCCTCACAGTGTGAATCAACCAGCCTGACAGCCATGGAGTCACGAGAAGGTGACACGTCAACGAACACCACCAGCTCTGTAGAAGGTGACGGGATATGGGATAACTTCA
Organism: Flabesymbios commensalis; assembly: GCA_964017125.1. Taxonomy (NCBI): domain Eukaryota; kingdom Metazoa; phylum Annelida; class Polychaeta; order Terebellida; family Flabelligeridae; genus Flabesymbios; species Flabesymbios commensalis. The sequence goes on from OZ024907.1 coordinate 40,576,890, forward strand.
TGCACCCTGTTCTAAGTGATATTGACGGCTCTATAGCACATATTCTCGGCCAGATTGCTGTGACTCCTAAGCAATCAACAATTGAAGCCCTGGTTGAGGCGATAGATGCTGATGACGATGACATTCTACATGCTAGGTATGTGTTATTTAAGCATGCACTTGACCGCTACCATGATCAACTTTACCTCATGTTGTGCGAGAAGGCTGCAAAACCCAAACTGATTTTGACAAATAGAAAGGGTAGCAATGCCACTATAGCTCTCTCAAGAGATGTCTACGCTCTTTTCCTTTATGTGAGTGGAGTTGACGCTTGTTTCCCTAAAGACGTACTCAGTATAAAGTGCAAACTTGTTGAAATTAAAAATACCAGCCCAGTTCGTTTCACTCCGAAAGTGGCCACAGTGAAGGGTAATGATGACGGTCCCACAAATCCTGAGAGCACTGTACATAATCATGAGCCCACGGAACAAGAAGATAGCTATGACAGCAATAAATCTAGCCCTATTATCAAAACTGACAAGCTACGTGTAATGGAGCGGCTAGCTCACATAACCTCTGCGTGTCGCGACCTTCAAGCTCAATTACAGAATGAGCGAACTGAGAGAAAGAACATTTGTGGGATACTGGAAAATAAGATTACTGAACTAGAAATAAAATTAACATCGTATAGCGAGAGACCCAAACAGGATCGCGAAAATCGCCCCGATAATCATAACGATGTGACTACAGATCATGTTGATATCACAGTTCCTCCACTTGAAAACGCAGTTGGAAACGATACTGTCCCCCCGCGCCAGCCTATCGCCAGTCTCTTCGAATTCCCAGCTCTACCTGACATGTCAACATCAACTCCGAAGTCACAGAACTCAACACGACACCAGACACCTACAGCCAACAGTGAGCAGGCTAGTCAAGAGGCAAGAGCCATTGACTTGAGCATTGTCACAGCAGCTAGTGACATAAACAATAAGAAGGACAGCTCTAGTAGCAGTAGTAGCAACGGCACATCCAATAACAGTAAAAACAGTAGCAGTAACAGCAGCTGTAGCCGCAACAGCAGCTCTAGCAGTGCTCATCGAACAACTAGCACAGATTCTGGCGAACACAGGACTTATTCTGAAGTGTCTCAGATCCAAGGACCATGGTTAACACCCAAACATGCTGCCAAAAAATTAAAAAAGAAAATGAAAAATGAACTTCTCCAAGAAAGACGGGAACAGCAAAGTTCTCCAGTGTTGAAGGCAGCCAAACTAGAACCTGGCGTCACTCTCTACATACAGAACATTCACATGCCTGAAGGATGTGATAGAACAGATGTTCTCAACATGGTAAAGAAATACGCCAACCGAGACGATGACCCGACAGCAGCCATCAGAATTAAAAAAGGGACAGTGATAACAAACCACAGATGTGATGATGTGGTTGGCTGTCGGATCATTGTCTCTGAAGATGACGCAAAGAAGTCCCTAAAACCAGGATACTGGCCAGATGGCATGTCCTGCCGCAGATGGGAGGACAGACCACCTAACGTGATTTGCAGCAACCACGCTACCGTGGACAGGAGCCGAGATCATCTCGCTACTTTTATAGGCGTGATACCGATGATAGACATTATGCAGAGAGCACGCGTCAAGCGGCTGATAACAAGAACTTGAACATCAGACAGCGCCGTAACTTTGTAGACCAAAGTGAACGTCTAAATGGACATGCAAGGTGTGTTGACCTTACTGATTTCCAATACAGTAGAATCAGTAGTGATATTCCTTGGTGAACTTGACAGGTCAGTTGACAGAGCAGTTTTTTTTTATTGTTTTTATGTATCTTATATATAACAGGTATATATAACAGCTGACTTTAGAATAATTTGTAATATAGACGCTTTTAATCAACAGAATAGAATTATGGCTCTAATTAACATACATATTTGTCTTTTTGTTATACCTTCAATTTTAATTATGTCACTTAGAATTTGTTCGTGGAATAGCCGTGGCGTAAATGCTGCGAAACCGTACCTACAAGAGTTAATGAATGAAAATGATATTGTTGTTATTTGTGAACATCAACTCTATGAAGCAGAAATGTTTAAATTAAATGAAATTTGTAGAGATTGTGATTTTAGCTTATATTGTAACTGTAGTAAGCATCTAGTACAGCATAGAGTAAATAATGTACCTGGAAATGGTGGTATTGCAATTTGTTGGAGTAACTCTATCAGAAGCTATGTAACACCTATAAAGTACGCCAGTAATGACAGAATGAGTATTATCATGCTTCACAGAGAAAACCTATGTCCAGTTTATATCATCGGAGTATACTTACCTCACCGGTCATGTGTCAAAGATAATATTGAAGATTACCTAAACGAAGTAATGGCGTTTATGGAAAGTAATAGTGAGTTTATAATAATCGGAGCTTTAACTGTCATGTTGGTAAAGGTGACAATGACAGAGCCTGGGGTAAAACATGTAGCAATGGAGCTAAGCTATTAACCTTGATAGATTCTTATAACATGACCATAGCGGATCTTGATAATAATAGTATTGGGCCTACTTATACTTTTTTAAACACAAGGGGCGATTTATCGTACATTGATCATTGTGTACTATCCCAACGACTGGTAAATGATATCATCCAGTGTTCAATTTTGGATGATTGTACTCAAAACACATCTGATCATTTGCCAGTTTCCTTATCAATTAAAATGACATTAGCGTTAAACCCTAGCAGTAAGAAACATAGAGGAAACAATATAAAATGGCACCAGCTAACCCCACATGATATTGAAACCCGCTATACAGTCTTGCTAGAACAGAGTATGTATGATTATATAATGAAGAATGCACAACACCTAGGAGAAATTCAAAAATGGGCCGAGATAGATGTCGATCAATGCTTAAGCGATATTTACAAAATGATGAATACTGCAGGCAATAAGTTACCTAGACCAAAATTCAAAAATAATAAGAAATCATACTGGTCTCGAGAATTGAATGTACTTTTTAAATTAAAAAAAGAGGCATGGCGAGAGTGGGTAGCAGCTGGCAGACCGCGTGATGCCACAAATGTCTTGTGGATTGAATATAAAGAATGTAAAAAAAACTCTTAGATGCAGACAGCGTCAGGAACAGTATAACTACGAACTAAATTACATTACTAAAATTGATGAAGCGCAGAAAATTGACCAAAAACTTTTTTGGCAGCTTGTGAAAAAAAGAATTAAGAGTAAAACAAATAATATATGTCCAATTAAAAAAGATAATGGAGAGTATGTAACAGATGAAACGGCAATAAGAGAAGAGTGGCGCGCTCATTTTGAGTCAATTTATACTCCCAATATAAATAACCAAGATGCCACTTTTGCCAAAACTGTTGACGATGCTGTGTCTACCGAGCTAGCAAATATAAAAGAAGATATAAATAATATGGCTGATAATTTTGATATAATTTTACCAACCGAAGTTGAAAAAATATCCCGTGGTTTAAAACTAAATAAAGCTTGTGGATACGATAGTATTTCTAGTGAACATTTAAAATACGCAAGTAATAATACATATCTGGTTTTAAGCTATTTTCAGCAAAGCTCTTTTTAATGTACAGACCAGAAACATCTCAAATGTGGAGTAATTGTCCCGATACCAAAAGGTAACAAAGACCAATCCGACCCAAACAACAGCAGAGGTATAACATTACTAAGTACGTTAAGTAAAGTGTACGATAAATTATTATTAAAACGCTACGAACACTGGTATAAAGATAAGCTTTCTGCCCTGTAAGGTATAGCAGATGATTGTAGTTCAAGTTTGACCACAGCCCTTATTTTACACGAAACAATAGCTAATAATAATGGTGCGACGTATGTTGCGCTCCTTGATGTCCAAAAAGCTTTTGATAGTGTTTGGATTAATGGAATGTTATATAAACTTTTACAACTTGGTATGGACCGCCGTCTATGGGCCATTATTTTTGATAGTTACACAGATTTTAGATGTGCGGTCAACATAGATGGAGCTTTATCTGAATGGTTTTCACCGGGTCAGGGAGTCCACCAGGGGGATGTTATGTCGATGTATTTATATTGTATTTATAATAATGACCTACTAGAAGAACTGTTAGATGTAGCTTGTCCCTTGAAGATCAATAATCACATATTAACCTGCCCAGCGTTTGCTGATGATGTAGCGATTGTATCTAAGTCAAGTGCTTCATTACAACATAAAGTTAATATAGCTAAATGTCACAGCAGAAAATGGAGATATAATTTGGGTATTCCAAAGATCAGAATTGTTGCATTTAATCCCATTACGAAAGGTCAGCCGTGTAAAATAACGCTAGGTAATCAATTACTTCAGTGTGTAGATGGTCATTTACATGTAGGTGTACCCCTGTGTGCTTCGGTGGCAGCTGAGTGAACTTTCTGTGATGAAAGGGTTAGACAACACAGAACGTTCTGCTGTATGGTGCAAGGTATTGGTAGTGCAACACAGGGTATTAATCCAATTACGGCTAGTAAACTCTATTGGGCTGCGGCATTGCCCAGGCTTTTGTACGGGTGCGAAGTTTGGGGAATTAGTGATCAACACATTTCATTGTTCCAAAAAACTCATGAATGGGCTGCCCGAGCGTTTCAAGGGCTGCCAGCTCATAGCCCTGCTCTGGCAGCCACTGGAATGCTCGGTTGGCTGAGCATAAAGGCTATAATTGACCTCCGTAGGTTGAGTTATGTATATAAACTTATCACATTTAAACATGACTCAGTCGTCAGGCAACAATTTGTACACATATTTCTGAAACTCCCAGTCAATGAAAACCCTCCCGATTATAACAGTCCTATTGCTAGGTTATACGCCACATGTGAGATATACAATCTTCTAGATTTTGTAAATTACTATGTTGTCTTCAACTCGACGAGATAACTAAAGAAAAATGGAAGTACATTGCTACACGCAGAGTTTCAGAAATGTATCGAAATAGATGGAATATATCACGCTGTATATATAAAAGTTTACAAATATTTAATAAATGTGTATCTACTTTTAATGTAGTATGGTTTTGGCAGGTGGCAAAACAAAGGCCTTCTATGTTAAGGAAATGCAAAATTGTAGCTCGTATATTAGTTGGTGGCGCTGCCGTGTATAAAAACAAAATGACAATATATAATAAAACTATTCAGATCTGTCCGTTGTGTACCAGTATGAAAGACTCAGTGTAGAGCATGCTCTGTTAACGTGTAATTCTTTTGATCACGAAAGATCTAAATTGTGGAGTCGGTGTATTGACGTTATGCCACCTGCCATGGCATTATCATTAAACCTCACCAGCCACGACCATAAACTGAAATAAATATTGAGTGGCCTTAATGTAGTGTTCAACACTGAATGGCTCTGCATATATGAAGGAATGATTAATTTCATGGCTGATATGCATGTAATTGCTTGCGAAAAGTTATCTAATTTACAGCATAATATAATTTAACCTAATTAAATAGAATTTTTTTACATCTGGATTTAAATAAATAGGGTAACTGATGTTGTTTGAAATCACCTTGTATCGCCATTCGTGTTGTTTTAACTGAATTGTAAATAAGTTGAAATTAGATGTTTAATTATTATTATTATTATTATCATAGGTAGATGGTTCTATTAACATAACAGTTACTCAAGTCATTGCTGATATTTTTTTATTTATTTATTTTTTATTATTATTTTTTCATAAGTAATATATATGTTTATACGACATGTACATGTGTTATTAATCTTTATTATGTGTGATACTTTTACTATTGTACCTTTTTACCCACATATTCTTGCTATTACTATAATGTGAAATGTATCTTCATTTTGGAGGCAATAAAGACATTCATCATCAACTAGGTCATTTTTTTCCAGGTGTGTCTAATATTCAACCTGACTATATGTGGAGGTCCCCTGAATCCATATAATTATGCACCCTGACACAAAATATTCATCCAGTTTATGTCAATTTTTGGTCAAATGCGCTCAGCATTTTGTCACGTATATTTTTGTAGAAGATGTTCCGGAGTTTAGAATTATAGAAAAAAATTGTTAATTAAAAAATACCTCTTGGGATCAAATGGACGTATCTATGAGTATCGCTTTGTAAAGTGGAAGATACGTCATTTAATTCCTAGCCCACGAGATGACATTATACCACATTCCATTCATACATTTCAATCTCGAAACATGAATTCTGAATTAATTACCGAGCTATTCTATTGGGTATTACAAGCACATGCAGAAAAAACGTATGTATCAATTGACATACGGGCATACTGTTACTTATTTACATCGTGGACATTTACATACAATACCTGTTTATCTCTAAGTATTTGAATAAAAACCCATGTACTTATAATTCTTACTTGTATTTTTTTCTGCTAACTTTGATTTGTTACCTTTTAAGCAACGTAGTGTACTAACAAAAATATTATCAATGAATGACTTCAAAGATATGATGGTTATTAGTAGTCCAATTGTGTGTGATCTATATTTACTTAAAATTCGACATAATTATTATGTGTACACAAGTTATGGCTCAAATGTGGTTCCAGACACCCACCCAATAATAACGGTATCATTTTCACGTTAGGACGTGGTGTTAATTTGCATATGAGCAGTCGTTATTCAGTTTTGGTTAATAGGAGGGCCAGAATGATGTTAGATCTTCCTTTACCGACTTCCCTCTGATAAAACTACCCGCAGAAACCGACTTTTTTAGGAGGACCCCTGAGGTAGCCTATGGGCAAAATACAGGTTATAGCTATGCGCATGCGCACATTGCACAAATTAACAAGAGGACTGAAGTCCTATATCATCCTCCGCCATAAATTAGGTTAGAGTTTTTTGCGGTCACAAATATTGAAAAAGTCGACTTGTGGCCATTTTAAATTTCAGTAAAATCACCTGCACATTATTTCAATTTTTTAGTTTTTGCGCCCACAAAATATTATGAAGTTCATGCATGGCGGCCATTGTGAATTTCTGTAACAAATTGAAAAAATCACATGCATATCTCCATATCGTGGGGAATGTGAGTGTAAAATTTGAATAATTTACTACTTGAGTTGTGCGACCTAAAAAAAAAAAATTGATCCGTGGCGGCCATTTTGAATCTTAGCAAAGCCTTAAAAAAATTACCTGCTCAACTCCATATTGTGGGGAATGTGATTGTAAAATTTGAAAAATTTCTGACGTTACGTTTTGAAGTTTTTGCGCCCACAAAAAAATTTGGCGTTGACTTCTGGCGTCCATTTTGAATTTTGGTCGCATCTTTAAAAAATCACTTGCACATCCACATGTTGCTAGAAATGTGATATTAAAATTTAAACAAGAGGACTGAAGTCCTATATCATCCCCCGCCATAAATTAGGTTAGACTTTTTGCGGTCACAAATATTTAAAAAGTTGATTTGTGGTGGCCATTTTAAATGTCAGTAAAATCACATGCACATTTCGAGATGATGGGTAATGTGATTGTACAATGTGAATTATTACTGATTTCAATTTTTCAGTTTTTGCGCCCACAAGAAAATATGAAGTTTATCCATGGCGGCCATTTTGAATTTCACTAAAACCTTTAAAAAATCTTGCACATCTCCATATCGTGGGAAATGTAATAGTAAAATTTCAATAATTTCTGACTTCAAGTTTTAGAGTTTTTGCGACCACAAAAAACTTTGGAGTTGACCTCTGGCGGCGATTTTGAATTTTGGTAACATCTTTAAAAAATCACATGCACATCCCCATGTTGCTAGGAATGTGATGTTTAAATTAAAAAAAAAATTAACCAAACAAATTTTTTAGGTTTTAATCTGTGGCGGCCATTTTGACCAGTAATTTTGGAGTTTTTGCCCCACAAGAAAACGTGACGCCAGACGCCGGATAGAATCCTGGCGCGACTAAAATCCCTCTTCCCCTACGGGCGGGGGATAAAAAAATGGACCAAAATATTTTTTTGAGTTTTAACGCCCACCAAAAAATTAGCTGGTCCGTGGCGGCCATTTTGAATTTCAGTAAAACCTTTAATAATACATTGCGTTCATGTCACTGACCATTCTGGTTGGGGATTTTCAACCACGCATGTAATGAAATATCTCCATTGCAATTAATGCATGTACACATGTGGATTTCGTATAACTGCGAATTTGGTAAAGGAAAGTAGTTTTCGCATAAATGCGAAATTGGTAAAGGAAGAGTTTAATAGGCCTACACTTTGAAATAACATATTTTATTATGGTACTGAACAAGATTTTACTTGAACGCACAATAATTTTATTTACTGTACTGCTAAACTGTCATAGGATACCTAATATATACAAGCACAGCGTAACCTGTCCGAATGAAACGTATCTCATAGCAGAGATTGTAAAACATTGAATAAACTCACTTTGTTTGAAAAAAGCCTGAGATTGTTGGTGAAAAATCGGTGTCATATATAAAAATATGTTATCTTTAAGCTGTAGTAAAATTTTGCTGCGGAAGATCTGCAAGTAAAGTTTAAAGGCCCATTGCCATGCAAATGGCATGTTTTTGTTTTAGCTCTGTTATATCTTTTTGAGTGTTTGAATGAGTGAAGAAAACATTCCGATAGATTACAACTTTTAAAGTTGGCAACGTAATAACTAGCTAGAAAGAGTTGTTCGGAAACGAACACGAAGCCCTCCGTTATCGCTCGACCACTATTATAAAGTTGCGGAATATGATTGCTATGTAAAGTATGAGGAGGCAGAAATTCATAGATCAGCTATCATGCAAGATTTCCGAGATAGTGAGAAAAAAATAAAAAAATAAAAAAATAAAAATGGCCTACTGGCAGCCATTTTGGATTTTTAGGTGTGAAATTTGTCATGAGTTATCCTTGTGTGAGATAAAATTCAAAATTGCTGCTAAACGACCATTTTGAAATTGTTTGATCCCAAAAGTTAATCACGTTAGTGGCCATAATAATTGAAGGGTTGATGATATGGGGATCAAAATGCCACCAAAACAGTTTCCCAGTGGTATGTGATGGCTAAGTGAAGTATGAGGAAGCAGAAGTTGATAGATTAGTAGCTATCTTGAAAACAAATAACTGCGGCGGCGGTGGAGGCGGCGGAGGCGGCGGCGGACCGTGTGGAATATAGTAAGCAGCCCGCCTCGGCGAGGGCTGCCTTACTAGGTTTCGACAAAATGTCGCCTATTACAAAAAGTTCTTGACTCGTAACTTAGGAGAAGTATGTAAGGTCTCAGATAAGGTATCACATCGTCAAACACGTTGCGAGTTTAATTACAACTTCATCGCAAAAGGACCGATTTGCTAACGGGCTACATAATTTCAGAACTGAGTGCCTCTACACAGTTAAACTTGGCTGATTGACATGTTTTAAATCTTTGCTAGACATCGTGAGCATCGCCAAAATACACAGGCAATATTCACAGGATGTTCGTGGCTGTTGTAGTGACAAATAGTAAGGGATTTTCCTTAGTGTTGACCGTTTAAAAAAAAAAATAACATCGGACCCTTCATCTAGACCCTCAACAGGCATGTTTTGTAGTCAATCCCAATCGAATTAGTGTTATGTCAAGGTTGTCCCAAATTGTATGAACATTTCGAAATACACTCTTATCGGGTACATATCTCTTTCAAATGGAGGGTGGAGAAAGATTATAGATTTACGATGATAAAAGCCTAAATAACGCAAATTTAAACTTTGAAAGTTTTCTAGGTTTGGGGCACTTGGGACAGTCCCGATGTTTATTCCAATAGGGTAAAATGTTGAAAAAGTTGAATCACCGTACGTTGATACATGTGATGAAGTTAGGAATCAATCAACCGTTTCTCCGTTTTCAGATATGATTTGTGCTCGGCATCCGCTCTCACGTATCTCACTTTTCCACAAAACTGTAAAAATGTATGCTATTGGCCCTTTCGGCGCGGGGACAGTCTCTAAAGACGGTCCCCGCACTGAAAGAATTAAAATATTTCCAATGGCCGTAGACTCATAACATAGGTATACAAATGGAGCGGAAAGAGCTAACTAAGACATTTATGATGATTTCAAATTGAAAAAACCCTTTGGTCTCCACGGCTTACACAAAAATATTTCAGCGCTGTAAGGGTTAAAGGCCAAGGCTATATTTATATAACTGATCAAAATAACTATGATGGTAGTCCTACTTTATTTCGCCACTGGACTACAACTAATTCAATCAAAATCGGTATAAACATGATAAGTGATTTTTTATTTCAGTGTGTTTTTATGAGAGATACATTGAACATGTTGAATGGCAATACACTGGCTATAGGTGTATAAGCTATGTTCTATTCACTTGACATCACCGTCCACGACGTCGATGTTCTCCTTGCTTCACAATCATATTTCCCAGCAAAGATTATGTTTAAATATATTTCTACAGTCCTATTCTGTCAGTGACAGACATACAGTTGTAATACAAAAATAAACTTACTATTCAATTCGATGAGTAAACTAATTATACCACTCTCACTGTCGGGCTGAAGTGAAATGTTGACAGTTAAGATAAAAGCTAATATGTCCACGACCTTGGCAGCAAGTAACGTTATTTCATTTTACATATTAAAGTAAAATTATTTTAGTATCGTTTTTTTACGAGTAAGAAAGATGTGATCTAGGCTATGTAGCTTATACAGGCAAATACATTCCTTTAAATCTAAAGCAGTGTGCATGATTGGCACTCGCCCGCTCGCCAATGCGAGTAGGAAAAAAAACGGGCGAGTTCGGCTGGCCACGAACTCGCCCAGCTTGGCGAGTGCTTATTTTTCCGTAATTTAAACATGTAGTTTGCTGTGAAAATAATACTTTGTCAGGATAGATTTGTTTTACTATTAGTTCATCATGTTCATGTCACGCAATCATGACCTGCCAGGTTCTAAAAGAGTGGCGTAATTACGGCACGATTGGAGATTTTCGGATCAGCGCGATGACTGCCTGGAGTCGGCAGACCTACATGTAATGTGTATGCATCGCTGACCCGGTACGCATGCACTGAGCTCTAAGTATGCGGCACTTGTCTGAGCAATCGGTCAATTGTGTCACCCCCCTATAGGGTCAATTGTAACAGACATGCGTGCGCACACCTGCATTTGTTGACGAGTACGCATGTTGTTACATACACGTGCAGTGTATGACATGTAAACAAATATCTATGTCCTGCAAATAGATGTAAACATTGGTAAAGGACGTCACAGACAATATAATTTAAAGAACGACCACCACTAAATGACATGTTTATAATTAAACTGCCAACTAAAGGATTATACATGTCCATATATTATGTCACTATAATACATATGCTCACATATCCTGCTACATTTATTTACAAGTCATTAGTTTTTTGTCAATTTTCCAATGATTAAACACGTCTTAGACTTAGTTGAATTAGAACTTTGTACTCCAGCAGCACCTCCAATGTGGAGTATCAGGCTGCAGGGGGGAAAGAGGCTGGTAGACCAGCTGACTCTTGAACGCTGGCACGGTTTTAGGAATTAGCTTAGTGCCCCTTGTTTCGGGCGAGTTCAAATTTTACTGGGCGAGTAGCACTTCAAATGCACTCGCCCGAATGGGCGAGTGGTATAATCAGTTAGTTATTCACACTGTAAAGAGGTCACCGGCCGATATTAACGTGACAATAAAGACATTTATTTTATGAAATACATTATTTTGACAGGATTTCAACTTGCTGTTTTTTATCCGAAATGATGTAATCATGGTAATTATGAGGTAGGCATATTCATCTCTAATCAACCAAATTGCATGGCATTTGACCCAAATTGCATGGCGTTTAACCCTTCAACTGTCGGTCCCGATTGTATTTGTTTTTTTACATTTTTTTATTAGCACATCACATATCAGCTTTTAAATGTGTTAAAGTTAAAACGTGATATCAATAAGCAAGATTTCTGAATCGCTGCCCTTTATTTTGCCAAATCTGAATAATTTTCACTCAATTGAAGTTGTGTATCGCGTTAGCGAGACACAACTGCAAGTGGGTGAAAATTACAATTGATGAATTTAGCGGTTAAATGGTTATCGAATGTTGGTTTGGGTCAGCGACGACGTTGGTCTAACATTAAACCAGCATTGGTCAAACTTGTCGTGTTTACTGAATGCAGAACATAATTTAACTTTTCGTCCTCACCGCCTCGAGTAATTGTGGAAGTTATGTGGAAAATGTTGTGTCTAACTAGTGATTTAGTAAAAAACAGCTCACACGGGACTCATCCACACGGCGCTGGTTAACGTTGCATAACGCAGTAACCCTTCAAGCCCCAAAGGTACATCATTAATTATGCACCACATGACATTATTATGAATGCATTTTTTTCAAGAGAAAATGCTACCAGTATGGATGGATCAAACCCAGTAAGCACGATGCATTGAACCAATGATGGATTACTGTTGGACCATTACATCGTCGAGTAATTGTGGAAGTTATGTGGAAAATGTTGTGTCTAACTAGTGATTTAGTAAAAAACAGCTCACACGGGACTCATCCACACGGCGCTGGTTAACGTTGCATAACGCAGTAACCCTTCAAGCCCCAAAGGTACATCATTAATTATGCACCACATGACATTATTATGAATGCATTTTTTTCAAGAGAAAATGCTACCAGTATGGATGGATCAAACCCAGTAAGCACGATGCATTGAACCAATGATGGATTACTGTTGGACCATCGTCTGCGACGCTGGCCCAACATTAAACCAACATTGTTTCCATGTATCCGTCGTGTCTACTGGGAATACGGATAATTATTACAAGATTATTTTAAATATATGTGCTCGGAGCCGTCACGTGCAAAGGGCAGTGAGGTCCACATTTTCAAGATGTATTTTTCAGTTGATTTGATAGCCGTGTCCTTCCTGCTTCATTAACTAATTTTTTGAAAAATCTTAATTACTTTTTGTTTTATGCGGTTTTTAATATTTTAAATTTAGCTATGTACTCATTATTTGAAAGAATATTAGATTTTGATATCTAATATGTTTTAATCAAATCAGGTCATTTTTCATCCACATTGACAGCAATTCCCACCTCAAGGTGAATGAAAATGAGAAGAAAATCATAGGTGCTTTTAACACTTTAACCGCTGGTGCCCTCCATATTCGTTTTTTTACATTTTTTATTAGCACATTACATATCAGCTTTTTAACATAATAAATATAAAATTTTCACTCACTTGAAGTTGTGGATCGCGTCATCAAGTGGGTGGAAATTCAAATAGAATAATTTGGCGGTTAATTAAGCCATGTATGATTGTACTACACCAGTTTTATGTGTCAGTCTAAGTAATAGCAGACGTTGGCGTTATGCTGGGTCAACATACTAGAATTTTATCCCAACATTGTATCAACGTTTCAACCTTTCACATGTTCTGTCGTTTCCGACTAAGACACAAGCTTCAACTCTCGGGCTTCAACTGCACTCAATCATTCCCTGCCTTAGTCATGTTAGTATGCTTAGATGTGTGAAAATGGGAATTGGGAATAGTATGTAATGATACATAAAATGTTCACATCACAATATCACAACTGTCAACATGTAGCGTTTAAAGGGTGCCCGTTGTAACCGTATGATCATGATATCCATCAAAGGTTCAATTTATTGGGCGAGTAGCTGATATATATTATCTCAGTAATACATGCACCATGACGTGTACTGTTGGCTGAATATTGGACTTAAATTCTAGGCGTTGATGCAAAATGGTAAAAAATACACAATATCATGACTATGATGCAAAATGTTAAAAAAAATACACAATATCATGAATCTAGCCGGTAGGTTACATCGGGGACCCGACATCAATGGTGTCACACAATGTACAAATTAGGACTTCATAGTCATGATAGTACATAAGTTCAAGTTGTAGGAATTGTTACACATGTATATTGTGAAGAATATTATGACAAAAACTCCACCAACTAGCCTAATACAAGAACATTATTACGTAAACTTCTGGGGTTTTTTAGCGCGTAGTCTAATCCATGACAGCAATGTTCACGAGCAAAATTTAAACATTTCTTTATTGCAAAAGAAGGTATGATGAGACAAATTTATGGCATAATTATCACACCAATTGGGACACATTATTCAACTATTAAAATGATTTATAAAGTATGAGGACTCGATCGTTGAGTATAACCTAGGTATTTATTTGTACAGACAAATAATACTGGTATGTTTGTAATATGTACGTTGTATTCGTGTAAAACATGCTTGACAATCTGACGATGAGATTATGACTGAAATGAGTGCATTAATATCTATACTGCCAGCCCGTTAACAGGTTAAGAAGATTTCCTGTTAATAGGCCCACTATATCTTAGGAATTAAATAATTACTGCATTGAATCAGTTTCGCATTTCACGAAACATTTATCATTGTGAAGAAAGACGATAATATTGTGTCTCAATTGAAAACAATTTGAAATACATTTAAACATAAATAAACTATAATCCACTATATAAATCGAGCTGGTGCCCCCTTTACCCCGGGCTTTACCCTATCGGATAACGGCAGGCCTCATGTGCTATCATTTGAACGTCTTGCTAGTTTGAAATTAACAAAGGAAAAATAATCTATATCTGGGCCTATAATATATATTGGCCAATGATCGAATTGACGATAAGCTGCTGTAATAGGTACATTATATTGGTCATCAGGTCATAGTGTTAGGCAAATTAAAAAGTGTAGTATATTTAAATTACTGGGCCTATAGTCTAGCCCAACATGCACGCTATATCATAACGCTATATCATAATCATAATCTCTGAAGCTGGCCCAAATATTTTGTGCAAAACTCTAGAAATCACGAACTTTGGTCCGATAATGGTTTGATGTTGGACCATCGTCTGCGACGCTGGCCCAACATCAAACCATCATCGGGTGAATGTATCGTGTGTTGTGAGGGGTCCACCCAGCAAGCGACGCTGGCCCAACTTTGGAAGAACGTCTCATGTTTGCTGGGCATACAGTATGTTTAATATAGCGGGGTAACAGTAAACACGTGTAGCCGGCGGGGGAAATTACTAACCATGCGCCGTGTACCGTTAGGCAGCACCACCATGACGGGGAAGCAGTCCGGTACATCCAGGTTCACTGATCCAGATGACATGCGACGTCCACTCACTCTTCTTCTTCCCAGACTTGCCCCGTAGTCAGCCCAAGAATTGGCTCTCTTTCTGCCAAACAGCATTTTGGCCAGTTTAGGGGGCTTGAGGTTGGCCGTCAGGGACGCCCGTCTAGACCCCGTGCTCATCACTACTCTTTGTTCAGGATCACTCCAAACACATTGGAATCCGTGAGGATAAAAAAGCCGGACACCCAATAACTACTCCTCGAACATTTGTGACTGACGGCACATAAAGTTGTAAACTTTTATATTTTAGTCCACCCCCAAAAATGATTTCAGTATATCTATAATACTACTTTGTGTAGGCTATCCATTCGTGCAGGCTGTGTGATGGGGGTGTCCTGAGATGTACTGGTCAAGGACTGCCGCTGTGGACTCCATCCCAGGGCTGTGTCTGCTGTCTGTAGTCCATCGCAGACTGATCTGTCTGTATACTATGTGTAGCGTGTGTGCACTGATGTGTGGCCCAACAGCCCCTCTCACCGCCCCCCGCCAGATAAATGTCCCTATATCTATACTGCCTCCCTGGCCAACGCCAGACTATGGCCCAATATTTACCCAATTACCCAGATTTAGAACAACCTCAGACCAACGCTGGACAGACAGTCTCTAACTTTTCCCAAGTGTGAGGGGGGCAGGCGAGGGGCGCACGTCATGCACGGGTGATTGACAGCTAAAACAGCTGTCTGGCATTTTAATTCGCATAGCTCACTACGGCGATTTAGATGCCACCTGGTGAATGACACAACAAGTCATGAGCTTTAAATGTGCAAGTATTTTTGGTTCATGTCAATATCCATTCCAAGAATTCGCTTTTAAAAATATGTAACTTTCCAGTGATTTTGAGAGACAGTGCGAACATTTAAAATTTGTATACGATTTTGTAATAAAAAGACTTTTCTATCGAATTCGTCAGTGCGTTTTATTCCAGAAATGTCACAAATTATTATGCTCAGACAATAATAATACTTGTAATGCCATACAATATTTATTCACAACAGACTGAGTGTAAAAATAAAAATCTTCCCTATGTGATATTTTTGTGGAGCCAACGTCAATATATCCCGCTGCAGTTATATTCTGGGGATTAGCCCTTTAAATACCATTGCCGTATTTATGCACCACATGTATTATTTTGAATTCAAAATTTGAATAAAAATGCTAGAATGTATAGTAATAATAACGTTATCAGCTTTTTAATTATATATTTGCCTTATAAATAACATTTTTTATGAAATCAAGTCATTGTCCCACGAAATTGCAGATGCAATTAACATCTCAATTGATTGAAAATGAGAAGAATAGGCCTAATGTGTGTATGTAGAGGTTAGCGTGTTAATCCCATGATTATCCATTATATGGCACCCAGCTGATTTGGAAACAGTACACATTTGAAATTTAATATAATAATTTTATACAGATATATGTGTCAACGAATATATTCTATGTTATTTCTGGATCTACCACCTTGATAAATCTGTCTCTTTTATATTTGACCTGTTCTCAGGTTTTAGGCCTATTGCAGCAGATTCCAGACAACGGATATGCCACATTTACTGGACTAGCTCAAAAGCATGCCTATTTTTATGCCTCTCGATCGACCGCGTTTGCATTAAAAGCTATAGTTATTATTATTATTTTTAAAATAAATATTCAGCCTATGTGAAATTAATAAACACTATACCTGTTTTTTGTGTGCTATATTTGATGGACAATTAAATTATTTGGACGAATATCTCAGTTCTAACAATCGCTTTTGCATATACTTTATAGGACTGGAAACTGGACTGTAACTAATTTTCCTTCGATAAAGTCAAATAATAATATTATTAGGCCTATGTACGGAATGTGTTTTAGTTTTTTTCTGTTCTGGTAAAAAATGAAATGTTTTTTTATTTGTTTATTCCATCACATTATTGTATGATGAACGCGGTGTGTTTTTTATTGATTTTGTATACGAAAGCGCTGATGGGATATTTTTGTCAAAATGTATTTGTTTATCTCTGATATTTTTTCAGTGGGCTGGCACTTTTATATGGAAGTGTGAAAAAAGGCAGATGATTTTTTAAAGTTTTTTAAAGTATTTATCAGCAACTGTGATGGAAGATGGACACCATTTTTTCAGCACAAAAACTGGGTGTGCACCTCATCATAGACATAAAATTAATTTGGTGTGGCCTGCACAATAAAACGTTCTGTACTTAATTTTCAAAACAGTCTATAGTATCCTATGATCGGTTAAATGAGTTGGAAAGTCTACCGATATCTGATATTTTATGGCATGTTTTGGACTAAAATAATAATAATATATCTGAGACGATTAAGCAGTTGCTGCACGAATTCACACATGGACGCTTGGAAAGGTCCATACCACCACATAATTAACCCTTTTAACGCTAAATTATTTGGATCATGAGTACTAAAGGGTTTTTTCCATTTTAAATCATCATAAATGTCTTAGTCTGCTTCATTTGAATACCTATGTTATGGAAATATTTTAATTCTTAGGGTGCGGAGACCGTTTTTATACGTCAGAATCTGACGTCTCACAGACGTCAGATTCTGCGTATAAAGACGGTCCCCGTGCTGAAAGGGTTAAATACCTCTAAGCACGTCTATTGTCGTTTCTAATCCGTTTTATCCGCCGCTTAAACTGCAATGATTAGTAGCGAAATGTGTGTTTAAACATCGAGATTTGCAAATGTTTGGTCTCAGTAATAAACAAATAATTATGAGTAATTTTTATGTAAAATTGAGTAATAAACATATATGAGTAATGGTCACTCACTTAAAGCGCGAAACACACCAACGCGATTTCCCTCGCGACGGCCCGCGCGACGTTTGGGACAATGTTGTTTGAAATGTGGGCCAGCGCGTGCGACGCGGGCCCACAATTCAAACAACTTTGTCCAAAACGCGGGACGTCGCACGGGAAATCGTGTTGGTGTGTTCGACCCCCATGCAGCCGACCTCCTTTCGGCGCAAACATATATAATAGGTTAGCGGCACAGTTTTTTGGGATACATCTCATAAATTCTGAAGCTGTTATTTATTGGTTTGACTCCTTCAGTCTCTGATTTGAATTATAATGCGGGTGCAACGGTTACCTTAACTACAGTAAGTAACATTGATTAGGCTAAATATTTGTGCGGATTTAGCCGGTGTAGACTTATGGGGTGAGTGAAATAAAACATAATCTGATAATAGAGGATCTAGAAACTCTTCCCCATTATATTCAATGTTATGATATCCGTGGGCACCATGAAACTATTATGTGCCCTCTATAATGTGACGTCACAAGCCTGAGGAGAACAGTGACTCCACAGAGATTTAATTATAAATTGTGACGTCACAATTATATGTCCGCACACCTGACTATGACTTAAGTGAAATGTCAACAACAGCCCTTTACTAATTTAGTACTTCATAGCTACGATAGACCATTTAATATTGCAAGATAATTTGGGGCTTGAAGTAAATTAATGGACTTACAGAGGGGCGTCATAAATGAAAAAAAATACTATGTTATAGAGAATAACTATGTATTATTTGTTAACTGAATTTTCATGGCTAATTATAATTGGATGCAGATCTATGTGGCTTAACGTTAGAAAATACAACGTTACAGCTTGCAAAATTTAAAGAAAAACAGTTGCAATGAATAAGGAGTGGGCCTACGACAGTCGCGCCTATTAGCCCGGAACACCAAGGAGTTTGGCGCTGTAGAAGTTTAGCTTATCTGGTCATTGACATAAAACAAGATCAGTAGACAAAACATGAGTGTGCATTGGACTCATTAGCATGTGCATGTATTTTTTTATGATGATAAAAATCTGTGGGTTTAAAGGCCTTGCCAACGCCAACGCCTCTTCAGTTTAAATATTTCACCGGGTGGCGCTAATCATTAGGCCTACTACACGTACTAGGCCTATCTCTATAAGGAGCGCAATGATTTCTATGTACATAATCTTATCCTGTTATCTTGTCTTGGTTTCATCGTATCCAAGAAAATATTGTGTCAATGTCACATTAGGGTGTTATTTTAATGATAAACTAACATTGCTACGCAATAATAATAATAGTTCAGGGAACTCCGTAGGATTACATCAATTTCTGTAGGCCTATCTTGTTTTGTGTAAAGCATTGTATCCCGAAGATCATGATTACAATTTTTTCAAATTTTTCAGTTTTTTAGAAACATTGCTATGAATCCAGAGATAACCCAAACAAACTAGCCAAAAACAAATTATTTGTACACATAGAAGATGGTTGAATGTTAGTACAGCATTGGGCCACATGCCACATTCTGATGCGTTGGGCAGAAAATCGGTGCTTCAGGCAAAGCCCACCTTTACTCACTTTCAGACACCGACCGTCTGAAATGGTGGGTATTTGAGGTATAAAGTGTTACATACAGCAGACAGTTTTGTTTACATGCCAATATACGACCTGAAAATAAAACTAGTTTAGTCTTGTTCAGTACTTTTGATATTTTAATGATATTTTTGTATTTTTAGTTGAGATTATCAGGCTATATAACTTCATATAAATTCATTTTTCAAAATAAATTAACATGTCAACATATGCCGTTCCTTTAATGATTTATTATCACATAACGCAATTTAGGTTAGCAAATGCAACATATTTGTCTGGTAACAATTGATAGGTAGGTTCCTGTATCAAAATTATTATAGCAGTTGTCCAAATTCTCTAATGTTATCTTGTAAATTACTTAATTGACTAACGTTATATTTTACATTTTCAAATTCACCAGTATGAAAACCCCACAACTGCTGTCATTTCAAACAAGATTTATTCCAGAATAATGACATTTAATTAAACACTTCACTTCAGAGTCATGCCCAGGTTAAAACAACAGCACCTCCATACTATTATTTCCCTGTTATATTTCCATGAGCACCAAACTGCTGACAAACCCAGGTACTAGAAAAACAAATATTAATACCGAATACTGACAGATATTAACAAGGTCAACGTTACAATTATTATATTTATGACATTATAATAATTATAGGGGTCTATATTTTATATAATTATAGGGGTCTATATAGGGGTCTATATTTATTTATGGGCATGGAAACGGATATTTAAAAAGATATATCGATAATCATTAATTAGGCCTATATAATGCTTCATTATTGATATGGGCACATTGGGCTTCGCGATTAGTTTAAGATTGCCTAGCGATGACTTTTAGGCAAATTTGTAGCATAATCGCATTCACTCGCAGACTTGTCAGCGTCACTCTCTTATGCTAAAATCGCTAACAACTTGACAGCTACGCCCGACGCTTTTAAAGTTCCTTGCGATTGATTCATCGTTAGTGTGTCTGCAACTGTATATATTTATAGCCTAGTAGGCCCTACTGCTACCTCAAGTCCCACATCAGTCGCATAACACTCCCAGATTGGTCGCCGTTCAAATTGTTATTGCATGCAGCGGAACCCTTCTCATAATTGTCGGCTACAGCACTGCGATGGGCTGCGAGCTGTCGTCATAGTACGCAGCTGGTACGTAATTCACCTGCATTATTATAGTGGAGAAAGAGAAGATTTAGCCACAGTTTGAACTACGACTCCTACCAATCGATCGTAGATACAGATCTGTCAACCCTACCGTTTTCGGCGGGAGCCTCCCGTTTTGGAGGGGCATCTCCTGACCTCCCGTTTTCACGTCATTTTTTCCCGTTTTTAAATTATTTCGATCTCTGGAAAATAAATGCTCTGTTTACCAAAATAAACTATGTTTATAGGCCTATATACGAAAAATTGGCCTCGCTTCGTTCGGCATCGTTAAATGACACTTACCCAGCTGGCAAAAGACGTTGTAAAGACGTTTTTTTCACGTGAAATGCTGACGTCGTATGACGAGTTATAACTGGTGTCAGGTGCAAACTAAGTTCACGTGATATTCTGACGAATTTTGGATGTAAAAGATATGATGACAATCCGACGTCTTTTTCTTACATTACTAACACATCCAAGAGAAGCGACATTTAGACGTCCATGCATGATGTCATATTGACATGGTTGTTTGGTTGTATGTGCAAACTAACTTTACATGATATTCTGACGTATTTTGGATGTCAAAATATGACGATACCTGTACATCTTTTCCTCTCGTTACAAACACATCCAGCAAGGGCGACTTTAAGACGTCTATGCAGGACGTCAAATTGACATGGTTATTTGGTTGCATGTGCAAACTAGCTTAACGTGATATTCTGACGCATTTTAGATGTCAAAATATGACGACACATGGACATCTTTTATTCTCGTTATAAACACATCCAATAAAGGCGACTTTAAGACGTCCATGGAGGACGTCAAGTTGACATGGTTATTTGGTTGCATGTGCAAACTAGCTTAACGTGATATTCTGACGCATTTTAGATGTCAAAATATTACGATACATTGACATCTTTTACTCTCGTTACAAACACATCCAACAAAGGCGACTTTAAGACGTCCATGCAGGACGTTATAATGACATGATTGTTTGGTTGTATGTGCAGACTAACTTTACATGATATTCTGACGTATTTTGGATGTCAAAATATGACGATACATGTACATCTTCTCCTCTCGTTACAAACACATCCAGCAAGGGCGACTTTAAGACGTCTATGCAGGACGTCAAATTGACATGGTTATTTGGTTGCATGTGCAAACTAGCTTAACGTGATATTCTGACGCATTTTAGATGTCAAAATATGACGACACATGGACATCTTTTATTCTCGTTATAAACACATCCAATAAAGGCGACTTTAAGACGTCCATGGAGGACGTCAAGTTGACATGGTTATTTGGTTGCATGTGAAAAGTAGCTTAACGTGATATTCTGATGCATTTTCGATGTCAAAATATGACGATGTCTGGACGTCTTTTACTCACGTAACAAACACATCCGAGAAGGGTGACTTTAAGACAAAAATACATGACGTCATATTGATGTGGCTATTTGGTTGCCTATGCACATTAGCTTAACGTGATATTCCGACGCATTTTAGATGTAAAAAATATGACGATGTCTGGACGTCTTTTCATCACGTAACATACACATCCAAAAAAGGTGACTTTAAGACATAAATACAGGATGTCATATTGACATGGTTATTTGGTTGTCTGAGCACATCAGCTTAACATGATATTCCGACGCATTTTCGATGTCAAAATATGACGATGTTTGGACGTCTAACTCTTTACCTTCCGTAATTAACACATCCAAGAAGGGCGACTTTAAGACATCAATAAAGGACGTCACACTGATGTGGCTATTTTGTTACCTGTGCAATTATCTTAACGTGGTATTCTGACGATTTTAAATGTAACAAGCACATCCGAGAATGCGACTTTAAAACATCAATACAGGATGTCATATTGACATGGTTATTTGGTTGCATGCGATCATTAGCTTAACATGATATTCATATGCGTGCTATTGGGGTGTTATTTGATTAAAGCTAGGTGCCAGCTAGCAGCATAAAGTTATATTACAAGGACGTAACTATTTGATGACATTTGAACGTCTTTTCATCACTATGTTGCAAATACATAATTATGAAAAAACCTCTACAACAACATATACACAAGGTAGTATCCGACATATTGTAGACATAAATAATGAACCAGTATCGAAAGACAAAAACAATTGTTAGTGATAATTTTTTTTAATTAAAACAAAATGTAAATACGAAAAATAATTGTATTCATCGACTTTTATCAATATTCTTATTATGTCTAATGATGAATCATTATGTTCTTAACATTAAAAAAACCCACTAAATTTGGCATGCGATATTATACAGCCTTAAAATAGGGCAGAATTTTGCAGCAGTCGAAGATTTTGAGCTTTGCTCGAAGGAATTGAATATTTTAAATAATCAAAATGTTTTAATGTGCGATATTTCTGAAAGTTCAAACACAATATTATACTTAATATGAGTCACAGGGGCCTGAGACCCCTCTTTAAGATGGGACATCCCTGATCATTGTATAAACACAATAAGGGTGGACGTGGCCCGTACAAAGTCTCCAATCAATGGTAGACCCGCAACCACCAACGTTGAAACTATATTAATTTAATGTTGGACCAACGTCGCAGACGGCGGCACAACATTAAACAATAAACCAACATACACAGCAAGTACGAAACATTAAACCTTATTGGAATGCTGGTTTAGTTGGTAATGTTAGGCCACTGTGTGCGACGTTGGCCCAACATTAATTTAATATAGTTTCGATGTTGGGGGGGTTGCTAGGCCGCCATGGGTTGGAGACGCTGTCTGGGCCATGTCCACCATTATATTTATAGTGTTTTAATTTTGCATGCTGCTGCTAATGAACAGTTGGTAACGTACAAAATAGGGAAGGCATACAACAAAATCTGATATTTCCATTCTTCAACAAAACACAACAGAAAAGTTTTCGGAAGTTCACAAGCTCAGCACCAAAAAAATGTTATGTTTTCTTGCAGAGGTAAAACAAAATGCAACCAGAAAAACTCTAACGCCCCCCCCCCCCCCGGATATCTAATGGTGTATCTCTAATTCAAAACAATTTATTTATTTGTATTTATTTGAATTTGCATTTCGGCACTCCAGAAAATGTGCTATGCGATGGCTTATTAAGTCTGCTATGCTCACATATCATCTTATTGACTTACATTGATTTGAAAATTAATTGAGTAATTCTAACACAGTAATTTTCAGCAGAGGCATCAAAGACAACCTGTAAAGTGTTATACTTGACATGTTAAGAGAAAATAGTTTTTTCTTTGGGTGATGACATTAACATCACCTAAGTTTGATCCATCAATCAGGTCTTAGTGAAGTTCACTCCCTTTGAAGTTGTGGATCACATTCTAACTTCTAATGTGTCACATCTTAATACAGACCAATCTAGAACTTCCGAAATGCCAATTCGAAATAATACAAGATACGAAAGTGTTATGAATTAATCTATGTTGTTATTTACATATTAAAATATATTTTATTTAAAAGCAAAAAAATTATATTTCTATATATAAATAACGTAGATCAATTGAAAACAATTTGGTATTTTCCATAATTTTGAATAACCATTTCTGAAGTGATCGAGCACAAGTAGAATCATCCGTGGCTTAAGTAGCCAGGCTAGTGTGAGACCTAGTCCTATTAGCAGCTTGAGTGCTTCTCGCAATGAGAGAGCCAACAGGATTTCACTTTGGTAGACTTCATGAGTGATCGAGCACTAACAGAAGATTCAGCCCCATCATGTGTAGCCAGGTTGTTGGGCAAGAGAGAGTTTTCAGCAGAGTGACGTTCGTCAGAAGATTTTTCAGCCAAGGCAGAATCATTCAGGTTCATAGATAAGTGAGCAATATGGAAAGGATCAGCCAAGTGAGAGTTGTCAACCTCACTGATTCTATCACCTGCAGAGCATAAATCACACAGTTATCAAATTTTTTTTATTTCGAGAATTACATAGTATTTTTTATATGCATACTGAGGTTGAAATAAATTAAGCTCCCCAAATTTTTTTTACATTGTGTATATACACAAAGGTTGAAATAAATTAAGCTCCCCAAAAAGCTCCGTACTTATTTCTACACGGGCGTTTCAAATAAACAGTTGAGACTCGCCCAAGAACACAAATTAGGCCGCAGCCTCTAACCATTGTTTTAAAAGTAAAAATCATTTTAAACAAGACCCGGCGGCGGCGGAAATATGCCTCAGCCTCTAATCATTGTATAAGTGAAAATCATTTGAAAAAATAAATGCAAGTCTGCCATTTAAAATTTAATTTAGTTGCAATTTTTCAGGGCATAACTCTCCCAGAAACCACACATTGATTATGTTCAACAGTAATGGTCCAGCTATCTTGCATGGTTTTCCAGATATTATGCATATTATGGTCAATAATAAACATCTTTCCAGATATTCCGCATTATATTTAAAGTCCTATTTTTAAACTAGGAAGAGTTGTTCGGAAACGAACACGAAAGCAGCCATCTGTTATCGGTAGTCGGCCATTTCAAATTTAATATAGATCAGCAAATTTTCTAAAGGTTCATTTTATATTACCGCTTAAATAGCTATTATGCAACATTTCCGAGATAATGAGAATAAACAATTAAAAATGAGAGTCAGTCGGCCATTTTGGATTTTATTTCTGCAAAATTTATCATGGGTTATCCTTGTCTGAGTCATTACATTCTATTCTATGTTCTATATGCATGGTCCAGCTATTCTGCTTTGATTTTGAGTTGCGTAAATATTACAAAATTACTCAAATTCAAAATGGCCGCTAGACAGTCATTTTACAATTGTTTGTTAATCAGGTCATTGACTGACATTGCTGTCCATATTTACCAAATAAAAAGAAAATCTGCTGGAAACTTTTTCCTGAAATGTGCAACAAGTATTTCCTTGTTAGTGGCCCTAGTAATTAAAGGGTTGATAATATGGGAATCAAAATGTTACCAAAAATCCCCTGGTGTTATCTGATGGCTATGTGAAGCAGAAGATCAGCTATCATGCAAGATTTCCGAGATAATGAGAAAAAAAGTAAAATGGCCGACTGGTGGCCATTTTGGATTTTATAACTGCGAAATTTGTCATGGGTTATCCTTGTGTGAAACATTACATTTTGTTTTATATTCATGGTCCAGCTATTTTGAAATTGTTTGCTCCCAAAAGTTAATCAGGTCATTGGCTGACATAGCTGAACCTATTTGCCAAATTAAAAAAGGATCTGATGGAAACTTTTTCCTGAAACGCGCTAACGAGCTTTTCTTCGTTAGTGGCCATAGTAATTTAAAAAATAGCCATCAATTTATGGCAGGACCCCTCAGCCGTGGGCTCTGTCCATCAATATCAAGAAATAACTAGATTTGCCTGAGGGGCAAAGCTTGCGTCTCCACCCGCCCCACATAGTACATTAATTATAGAGAAATACAGTACTGTCACCAAATTTGTATGTAAACCACGTGAAAAAGTGATGTCAGAATCACACCAAAATCTAATCAACATATGGCCAGGGTAAGTTGCTTCCCTGGAACAAATCGGTGAAGCAGTTCAAGCTCTTCAGAGTAACATGTGATTCGTCGCCCATCTTGAATTTTGTTGAAAAAATGAAAAAAGAAAAACAATTCTCCTGACTTTTTTCTTAGGGCCACTGAGCATACACAAAAGATAAAATTTGAGCTGTATAACGATATTACCAAATTTTGATAATAGCCAAAATGAGCAAAACTGAAATATCAGCTAAATCCTAAAAAGTAAAAAAAATATAAGTTGTTTATTATGATAATCACACAAAAAAATAATCGGCACACAGCCAGGGTAGGGTTATTCCTTTGAACCAAACATGAAACAAATCCACGAAGCAGTTCAAACTCTAGAGAGTGACATAGGATTTTGGCGGCCATCTTGGATTTTGTTGAAGAAGCTGAGAAACGCTGAAAAAATTGACCGGGCAAATTCCCTAGGGCCAATATGCATACTGCGAATATTGAGAAATAATCCGAGCAGGGGTGTAATTACCAAATTTTGATGATAGCCAAAATGACCAAATCTGAAATATCCGCTAAAATTCTGTAAAGTAAAAAAATCAAAGTTTTTATTATCAGAATTGCACCAAAAACTATCAGCACATGTGCAGAGTAGGGTCTTTCCTTCAAACCAAACATGAAACAAATCCATAAAGCGGTTCAAGCTCTAGGGAGCGACATATGATTTTGGCGGCCATCTTGGATTTTGTTGAAGAAGCTGAAAAATGCAGAAAAAAATTTACAGGGCAAATTTCCTAGGGCCAATATTTGGAAATAATCCGAGTAGGGGTGTATGGCTATATTACCAAATTTTGATGATGTCCAAAATCAGCAAAACAGAAATATACGCTAAAATACTAAACCGTAAAAAAATCGAAGTTTTTATTATCAGAATCACACCAAAAGCTTTTCAGCTCACGGCCAGGGTAAGGTCTTTCCTTTAAACCAAACATGAAACAAATCGATGGAGCGGTTCAAGCTGTAGCGTGTGCCATAGGATTTTGGCGGCCATCTTGGACTTTGTTGAAAAAATTACCAGGCAAATTCCCCAGGGCCAGTATGCATACTGCAAATATTTGGAAATAATCCGAGTAGGGGTTTTCGAGTGAGAGCAGAAACAAGTGGCGGCGGCGGGAGAACTCAGCAAAAACAATAAGTCTCCACTCCACCACCACAAAGTGGGTGAAGACTTAATGAGAAAAATGACCCACACTACCACCATGGCAATTTTTTTTAAATGGCTGTGGCAGCCATTTTGTTTTTAATAGATTCATCCCAAAAGTTAACCAGATCATCAGAAATACGGTACCTAGAGTAACATATTTGAATGCAATCCAAGCAACGGTTCATAAGTTATCGTGCCCACAAGCTTTTTAGGCGGCCATCTTTTTTTAAATGGCTGCGGCAGCCATTTTGTTTATAATAGATTCATCCCAAAAGTTAATCAGATCATCAGAAATACCTAGAGAACAACCATACTAAATTTGAATGCAATCCAACCAACGGTTCAAAAGTTATGGTGCCCACAAGCTATTTATGCAGCCATCTTGGAAAATGGCCGCTTATGGCTTAGTGCCAAAAAAAAATATATGGGATGAATTGCCCAGGCACATAGCTCATGTCTGTAAAAAATAAACAAAATTCATCAGTTAACTTTTTAGTAAGAGCTGAATTTCTGACTGCCCGCCCGCCCGACCGCCCGCCTCTGGTGATCACTATACCCCACAGCCATCAATACCCCACAGCCTTAATGGCTGAGGGGTGACAAGAGGACTGAAGTCCTATATCATCCCCCGCCTGGCGCCATAAATTAGGTTAGACTTTTTGCGGTCACAAATATTTAAAAAGTTGATTTGTGGTGGCCATTTTAAATTTCAGTAAAATCACATGCACATTTCCAGATGGTGGGTAATGTGATTGTACAATGTGAATTATTACTGATTTGAATTTTTTCAGTTTTTGCACAAGAAAATATGAAGTTTATCCATGGCGGCCATTTTGAATTTCAGTAAAACCTTAAAAAAATCACTTGCACATCACCATATCGTGGGAAATGTGATAGTAAAATTTGAATAATTTCTTTCTTTAAGTTTTGTAGTTTTAGCGCCCCAAAAAAATTTTGAAGTTGACCTCTGGCGGCCATTTTAAAATTTGGTATTAAAAAAAAAAAATTGATCAAAAACATTTTTTGAGTTTAAAGTTGCTGCGGCCATTTTGAATTTCAGTAAAACCTTGAAAAAGTCACTTGCACATCTCCATATCATGGGGAATGTGATAGTAAAATTTGAATAATTTCTGACTTTTAAGTTTTAGAGTTTTTGCACCCACAAAAAATTTTAGAGTTGCCCTCTGGCGGCCATTTTGAATATCGGTAGCATCTCTTAAAAATCACTTGCACATCCCCATGCAAAAAGATTTGACCAGTAGTTTTTGAGTTTTTGCGCCCACAAGAAAACGTGATGCCGGACAGAATCCTGGCGCGACTAAAATCCCCCTTCCCCTACGGGCGGGGGATAAAAAGGGTTGATGATATGGGGATCAAAAATGTCACAAAAACAATTCCCCAGTGGTATGTGATGGCTATGTGAAGTATGAGGAAGCAGAAGTTGATAGATTAGTAGCTATCTTGAAAACAAATAACTGCAACGGCAGACCGTGTGGAATAATACAGTAAGCAGCCCGACTCGGCGAGGACTGCTCAATTAGTCATGTTTACATTTTTCAGGGCTTAACCCTCTCAGAAACCGCAAATTGTATTTTATACATAGTAATGATCTAGCTATCTGGTTTGGCTTTCTAGATACTGTAGATATGGTAATTTTCGTGTGTTTAAATTTTCGCGAATTTCTTATTATGGGACTTTTCACGAAGTTTAGAATTCGCGAATTTTCATTTTTTCTTTAGTAGCGTAATTATAATAATAATTTTTGCGAGATTCTTGAATTCGCGAATTTGTCCTCCTCGCTAAATTTAAAACCTCGCGAATATTACCAGATCTACAGTATTACACATATTATAGTAAATAACGGCCGCATACATTTTTTCAGGCCATGTCCCTTTTTGAAACCGCAAACTTTGTTTTATAGTATTGGTCTAGCTGTCTGGCACGGTTTGCCAGATATCAGGCATATTTAAGTTGATTATGGCTGATGGTCAGACATTTTTAAAGTAGTACAGATTTCATAAACCCCAAAAGGAACATACACACCCCCTATAAAGGGATGTGTGTGTGCAATAGGAAATAAATACGACCACGGATCTGCTCCGGAAACGAAATGTGGTCAGAAAGCAGGCGTATTAAAGCTAACTATGGGTAATGGTTGGCCATTTAACAGGGCTTACAGTGCGGGGACTTTAGACATCAGAATCTGACGTCTACACGAGAACGTAAAGTCAGATTCTGACGTCTAAAGTCGATCCCCGCACTGTAAAAGTAAAAATATTGATAACGATCTTAGACCCATAACATAGGTATTCAACTAGTAGTGTTTACCATGTAAAACACCCAAGAAGGCTCCCCCTCGCACTTTTGAAATAAAAGTTATACATTAAATAGAATTTTACAAGATGATCAATTAGTACATGTAAATTTTATCAAGTAATATTATGAGGCAGAGGCTAGCAGCTTTAGGCTGACTTGGTGCTATTTTGACCACAAAAAATTAAAGATGGCCGCCAAGACCCGGATATTTTCAGAACTTTCTGCAAAATTGATGCAGTCTATGAATTAATACTAGCATGCAGTACGTTGAATATTGAGTGTATCGGATAAGTTATCAGGGTGACAAGGTTCTAATTTGACGAAATAAGAATAAAGATGGCCGCCATGATCCAGATATTTTCCCGAAATTTATGAAAAAATTGATGCAGTCTATGCAGTATGTTGAATATTGAGTATATCGGATAAGCGGCTTTGAAGTTATCAGGGTGAGAAGGTCATAATTTGACGAAAAAAGATTAAAGATGGCTGCCATGACCCGGATATACTTCCAAACTTTCTGAAAAATTGATGCAGGCTAGAAATTAATACTACTATGCAGTATTGTTAATATTGAGTATATCAGATAAGCGGCTTTGAAGTTATCAGGGTGACAAGGTCCTAATTTGACGAAAAAAGATTAAAGATGGCCGCCATGACCCGGATATTTTTCCGAACTTTCTGAAAAATTGATGCAGGCTAGGAATCAATACTACTATGCAGAATTTTGAATATTGAGTATATCGGATAACAGGGTTCTAACTAGCCTGAAATGTCAGCGTATCAGTCAAGGCGCCAGCCGAAACCTGAAAAGTTGGCGAGGGGTCAGGCCCCCAGAAAATTTGTAGAGACTAGCTGCCCTGAAATGCATTCTAAGGCATTTCTCTACACTTTGATACATGGCTCTCACGGGTCCTTAAAAACGGGGGAAATCCGTGAATATGAAAAAATGAAATAACGTACAGAACTTGAAAATCCCTTAATTTTTTTGTAAAAATATAATAAACCATGAAAAATCTGGGATTTTCATCAACCTGTGATGTTTTGCTGTTGATCGCGACAAACATCACTCAGTGACAACAGTGATTAAATGAAGGAAAAAGCCACACTTAAAAAATCTCGTCATCTGTCTCATCTATAGATTCAATGTTTTTTTTATAGACTTACTTTGAAGACACACCACGTCACCGCCGTTATCAATTAGAAATCCGTAATCGCCAGATACACGGCAATAGCTTGTGTGTGCATGCACCTTTAATTTTTCTACTTATAGATTATATAGCATTTAAAGCTAGTAATATGCCAACATGTGCAGGATAGTATATTTTTACACATCTCCATATCAGTATTAGAGGTACACTGTCTAAATTATTAATGTGCCCAATGGGTTGTATCGTATAGAGGAGATGGTAGATAAATTTTAATATGGTGCAAATAGTTCACGCAATATATAAACACTATTAGGTAAAGCATCGTAGATGATATTATGCCAGCTCCGCTGCAACCCAGATATAAGCCTATGTCGCATCTGAAATTTGGTAATCAGCCAAAGGCGGTTGCGGTATTCAGCGTTGCTGAGCAGCCCCAGCGTGGCTGAAGGTTTCAGCCACAGATTGACCCCATACAAAATTGTGGGACATTTCTTTAGACGGTCATATCTAAGATTTTGCCTTGAATAATCAGGTCGAATATAATGTTTTTTTAGATTCAGTAGCATTTTAGCAACGAGATCACATGCTGGGCTTATTTTCCGCACAGTTATTAAAAAGTTAAGGGCATTTTTGGGGGCTTGGGGTCGATATCGCTCTCTGTCACCGCCATGTTGAAAAACCTTCATTTTTTCAGGCAAAATGAAAACAGCAATCAACGGCTTCAATGAGGACGTCATGGTTACTGCTTAACCAACAAACACGAGTCGCTGCACAAATGATGTGTTAATGCTGGCCGGTTCTCTGCGAAGTTGATGCATCATCAGGCAAGCATTGCGTCAGCGCCTCGTGTTTGATGGGGTATAATTTTCAATGGATTAAGAAAAGAAAGATTATTTCCGGTGTATCGGCAGCGTGTCGCTCTTTTTTCAGCGTATCGGCAGCGTATCGGCGATATTAGTAGCGTAGCGGCAGCAAAACTCAGCGTGTCGGGCCAATACCTGGCTAGAACCCTGGGATAAGCGGCTTTGAAGTTATCAGGGTGACAAGGTCCTAATTTGACGAAAAAAGAATAAAGATGGCTGCCATGACCCGAATATTTGACAGAACTTTCTAAAAAATTGATGCAGCCTAGGAATTAATACTTGTATCCAGTTAGTAGGGGAGCCACTGCACTTTTAATCAACCGAACGAGTGGCAAAGGTCTGATAGTTGATTCCACCTCAGCAAATGGTCCTCTATTCAGAAACCTATTTCTTACAAGCATTTTTCATACGTTTTTTCACTTTTCGCGACCAAAAAAAGGCGTAAATCTTCTTCTTTTTTTTCAAAAAATAAATATTTTGATTTTTTTTCCACTGTCACTCATCACAATATATCCCAACGGAACCACAAATATAATAAACACAATTAAAGATGTTTTGCTAAGCATTAAGCCGAAATTAAGTGACAAATTATTCAATTTTGAAGAAAAATTTCACTATTTTCAGAAAAGTTCAAATTATTTTAAAAATTACAAAAAACAGGAATAGTGTCTCATTATACCTTAAAAAACTCCCCATGCTATATGGTATTAAGATAAAAATATCTTTTAAAATATACAGGCTTCAAAATTCATTTAGTTAAAAATATAGGTTTTTTAATAGGTTTATTTCATAAAAATATATGCTTTTATAGGTTTATTTTACATAAAATTATAGGTTTTTATAGGTTTTCCAGTGACACTAATGTACCCGCCATGTGAAAATTCTTACTTTTCTACTATTCCAAAGTCATATCTAACATATTTTAGGAAGTATACCGTATAGTACACACATCTGAATATACAGTATAATATATAGTGCTCGCCTTAACAGAGCCATGTTCAAGCAGAGGAGGGCTGGAGTTGATGAATTGGACAAATTATTTATTGCACTTACTAAATTCTTCACACAAGTTTAGCTGTGCAGGTGAATATATATTATTTATAGAAAAAAAAATTGTCCACACAGTTTGAACCAATATCAGAGAAGGTGTAGTAAAATTTATGACGAGCGAAGCGAGGCTGGAATTTTTTTAAGGAATTATGTAGCTGATAAGCTTTAATAATTATTTATTTCAGACTAATTTGAGGAATTAATTATATTTAAAGCATTTCTTTCTGAAACACAGAAAGTTATATGGCACAAACACATTCCCACAATTAAAATATATTTCAACATAAAGTTTTTGTTCTAGCAAAATCAAAATATAGGTTTTTATAGGTTATATGGGCTATTTTCAGAAAAATATAGGTTACTTTTTCTAATATAGATTTTTAAAGGTCTTTATAGGTTTTACTTTAATGCCTGAATATATAAATATATAAAAACCGACTGAATATGACGCTATCACCCCTACCCCTGAATTTTTCGTTTTCGCGACAAAAAATTGTGTGAATCTGCTTTTTTTTCAAAAAATAACTATTTCGATTTTTTTACTGTCACTCATCCCAATGATATACCAACTGACCCAAAAAAATAAAATAAACACAATTAAAGACGTTTTGGTGAGCAGTAAGTCGAAATTTAGTGATAAATTATTCAATTTTTATGAAAAAAAATGCAAATTTCACTATTTTCAGAAAAGTTCAAATTATTTTTAATATCACAAAAAAAAACTGGAATATTGTCTTATTATACTTTAAATAACTCCCCATGCTATATGGTATTAAGATAAAGATATCTTTTAAAATATATTAATATATAAAAACCGACTGAATATGACACTATTTTTCTAACCCCCGAATTTTTAGTTCTCGCGACAAAAAATATATATTTTGAAAGATATATATATATATTTTTTAATAAGGATTTTATTTTATCATAATTCACTGAATTTTATAATAAACACAATTACTGATGTATTGATAAGCATTAAACCGCAATTTAGAAGCAAATTCTTCATTTTTCATGAAAAAATGAATAAAATTAAACGATTTTCAAAAATGTTCAAAATAATGTTGGCCTGTTGCAAAAAGAATGTGTTTTTTTTCAAGAAAAGGGTGTAATGGCCAACTATTGCTACGAAAACTGGCATATATGATTGTAAATAATGAACAAAAATGACCAGGGGTACACAGTTGAGGTCTGTGTACCTTTTACGGATCTAAAAAACTCCCACTTTTGAAGAAATGCTGAATAATTTCTCAAAAAAAGCTAAATTATGCTTGTAATATGTTAGCATCTATTTTTATATCAAATTTTATTCAGATGCTATATCAAGCAGGTGGTATATATTGTTTAGTGTTTATTCTGAGATTAAACTACAAAAATATAAAATTAGTTTTTCTATGATATATAATAAGTATATAGTATTGGTTCATTTCAAACAATATCAAGAAAAAAATAAAATTAGTGCCATGTAATGTTTTACACTTTTTTGCATGTTTGTGGTGGTGTGTTTATCCAGCCTTAATATAGAATAAATACATGATGCCAGGGTGTTTATATTGGTCTATAGCAGAACCACACCTGTCTAGTATACAAAATGGGTCAAAGAATTAATTTTTATTGCAGTATTAGAAAAAATATAATTTCCATGATGTCAAAAAATGACCTATTTTGTCACGTACGTCCCCCTATCTTCAGATCATCAGTATTTTAACAAGAATTACTTATATTTTATATCACCTATATTTTATGTAACGTACGTCCCCCTAAGTGTCACGTAGTATGACGACATCGTATTACAACTAAATTATATACATTTATAAATATAATTCATTTATTTTTTATTGTTGTCATATATCCTACAATATAAACTAATGTGTATGCTTAAAAATAGATTTTAACTCTATATTAAAAGTTTCAATGTGTAGGCCCCCCTCCCCACCATAAACTAATTAGCATTCCTAAAAATGTAATACTTGAACTGTACTTGAACCTATGCACACATAATTAAAGACTTAGACACTTAGGCCTTTCACTATGTTAATAAAATAAATATTTACTTTCATTTTAATCAAGTCTAATAGTGCCAGCATCAGGGGGACGTACGTGACATGTGACACACTGATATAGGTGCATATTTATACACAATCTTATGGATTTGGAATAATCATAGACTCATCGAATAAATATTTCGCCTATTGGCAATTATATTATTTTTTGTTCACTGCACTTTGTGGAATAAGAACAGCATTTATATTTAGATCAGCGATATAATGATTTGTATTGCCAGTTATTCAAAATAACGAAAATAACAACAAAATAAATATAAATAACAAAGACGGGACGCCAGTTAAAAAGCAGTAAATCTTTTCCGACGCCGCCGAACTTCAATTGCAATAGCCCACCTTTTTTAATTAAAAGCGGGCTAAAAATATAACTACTTAGCTGCATACAAATCTCAAAGCGAGGCAATTTTAAGGTTTAAGTGCCACAGAATTTTTAATTTTCAATTTTTACAATTTTTTCAATAATTTTTCTTCTTTAATTTAATGTCAGTTCAATGAGCCATGCCGCCGTGAAAAATGTAAAAATTACAAAAAGTGTTTTAAGTTCAACTAAATTTGATCAAATACCTGCCATAGGCAGTGGTTAGTTACCATTGTGATTTTATGAGATTTTTTTTCGTAAAAGTTTTATAATTGGTGCAATTGCCCATATTGAAAAAATTATGACTAAATATAGCCCATAACTGTCTGAAGTGTACGTCCGAAACCGTGGAATTGCCCATATGCAAATTAGCTGATAATCCATCAGAGGGTGTTCAGGGAAAAATTCACGAAGATCAAATGAATATTG
This sequence comes from Flabesymbios commensalis, assembly GCA_964017125.1. Classification (NCBI taxonomy): domain Eukaryota; kingdom Metazoa; phylum Annelida; class Polychaeta; order Terebellida; family Flabelligeridae; genus Flabesymbios; species Flabesymbios commensalis. Next base: position 40,612,506 of record OZ024907.1, read on the forward strand.
ACGATTGGTGAGCATTTACTTTATCTTGGATATGCAAATTAGCCCATGGCGGCCATCTTGGATATGCAAATTAGCTGATATTCAAACTTAACCAGGATAATTTATCAGAGGGTGTTCAAAAAAAAATTGCGAAGATTGAATGAATATTGACGACTGGAGAGCGTTTACATCGATCTTGAATATGCAAAGCCATCTTGGATATGCAAATTAGCAGATTTTCGAACTTAAGCAGGATAATCCATCTGAGTGTTCAGAAAAATATTTGCGAAGATTGGATGAAAATTGGCGACAGGAGAGCGTTCACGTTGATCTTGAATATGCAAATTGGTCCATGGCTGGGATCTTTGATATGCAAAATAGCTGATTTTCGAACTTAAGATCGGATGAATATTGGCGACTGAAGAGCGTTTACGTCGTCAAATTCAGGGGCCGCGCTGACTGCTCGCCAATGCGCCAATGGTGATTAAACATACTTTTTGGCGATCAATACTTCTGTATGGCGAATAATTTAGCGTGAAAATTTCATAGCTCTATCTGTTTTAGATCAAAAGTTATAGGCCCTGAAACATGGACCCAAAATTGATGTGCAAAAATTCACGCGGGAATTCAAGCACCCCCCACCACAATAAAAGAGCCATATCTTAAAAACTATTGTCTTGTTTGAGCTGAAATTTTGCAGTTTCATATTACATTATAGTTTATTTGATAATAAAAAATTATGAGGTGGTCACCCGGGAACTTTTCTGAAAACTGGTTGATTTGACAAGGAATGACCCATAGGATAAACCAAGTGATCCAATCTGGTATAAATGAATTTATTCTGATGATTTTAAATTACCCAAGTGACTCTGAGTTGACATATTAAAATTGTGTTCTAAGCTACGGCACGAAGCCGGAGTAACCCAATATTAACGAGCTGAAAAAATTATAACAATTGTGCCAGGTCAGCTCATTAAAATTGGCTTAAACATATTTATTTAACGAGGATTACAACATAGTAATAAACTAATGAAAATGCTCTTAAAATTAATGCAGCAATTTCGCTTCAAAAAAATTGAGCTACCATGGCGGAACAGGGTTTAATACAGTGTATAAGCATACCGATAGTATCGGGGATGCTTAATAACAACAATAGACAGCACTAAAACAATAAGTCTCCGCCCCATAGTTGGTGGAGACTAAATAACAACAATAGACAGCACAAAGACAATAAGTCTCCACCACATGGTGGGTGGAGACTTAATAAATACGGTACCTTTTATTCTCGTTGCAGTTACAGCATATCTCAGCACATTAGCAATGTATGTGCCCACTTCGAATTCTGCAACAAAAACAGTTCTGAGCTCAATCCTTTAACAGAAAGTTCACTTGATTCCTTTTCATGAAAAGCAAACAATTATCATGGTTTTAAGATATCAGACAGAAAACTATATCAGAGGACTTGCAGCAAACACATTGGAAGCCTGACCCTGGTAAAGTTGAAAATGAATGAAACTTTAATGATAGCTCCTATTGATAATGTAGCCACATTTTAAATGGGGGTAAAAGCTGAGAAGGGTTCATTTTCACGAACATGAAGTTCAATAAAGCCAGACTTTTTCATTATGAATTTTACAGGTGGAAATTGCCAGGATGCAATGTCGGGATTCGGAATAAAAATAAAATTCAGATATATCTTTAAAATATTGATTGACTGCACGCCCCGCAGACTGTGAAAGGCATAACTCTTCAGAGGGGGTGGATCAGACAAAATTAAGAGCGGTTTCTGGTAATGACCTCAGCATCTGGTATGCACGCATCTGGCAGGCTTTATAGTTCACAGATAGTTGTGTGGGTCAGTTCTCAGGACAGCAAAACATGGTGAAATCAGAGAGTTTTTCACAAGAAAAAAAATTGCTATGTGGAATAACACATCGGGGTATTGAAAATCGGCATCGGCGGGAATAAAAAATTCTAAAATGACAATTTTATTTTGGTTAAATCAATGTTGGCGGACCCGTAAAACATATAACAACAAGGCCCGACGGCAACGGAAACAGGCCTCAGCCTGTAATCATAATTTAAAAGTGGAAATCACTTGAAGAAATGACCGCAAGTCTGTCATTTAAAATGTAATCACCGTATTTATTCTAATAAACGCCCAAATCCCAATAAATGCCCCCCCCCCTGAATTGAAAATAAATCCCACGCTCATGTACACTATATGATCATTAATCAGGGGTATTCTAATTAACGCCCTGGGCATTTATTAGAATAAATACGGTAAGTTGAAATTTTTCAGGGCATAACCCCACCAGAAACCACACATTTTGTTCAACAGTAATGGTCTAACTATCTTGCACATTTTTTCCAGATATCATTCACGCATATTATAGTCAATAATGACTGCAATACGACATTTGTAATTTTATGGAGTTATGCTATTTTGACCTTTATTCACCTGCATAAAAAATCACAAATGATTCGGACTGGGGTTCTTGAGATATTACATTCCCATTCAAAACAAATCAGTCAATAGACCAATTAAAAGGAGTCAATCAAGCAGAGCGATAATCAAATCAGAAAAATTCACCATGCTTAGCCTATTCGAAGAAAACACCCCCAATACAGGCAAAATATTACTCAGTAAGTTGAAAAATCTGATTAATATCCGATGTGGTTCTTGAATAAGAGCGCACATTATTCTGAGTGAGCGGCGGCTGATATCTAATGAACACATATATATGCAACCCAGGGATCGACACTAACACTGGCCCGTTGGCCCGAGGCCAGTAAAAATCACTAAGGGCCAGTAAATCACCTGGGATACTGGCCCTGGGGGCAACAAAAAAATTACACTCCCCCTTGATACTGTGTACGCTAAGGACTTGAAAAACAAGGCTAAAGGCCAGTAATTGTCTGAAGCTACTGGCCCTTTGGGCTACTACCTGACATCAGCTAGTGTCGAGCCCTGCAACCCCTTGCCAGAGAAAGCATAACCATTCTGGAGTCAATCAAGCGGAATGATTTAACCTTATCACTATATATCCCAAATATTATGGTGACCCCATTGTTGTGAAACATGATTGAATAATAGCGTAAATCATATGTGCCGCTGGGTGACGGATCAAGTAAATAAAAAAATGCCACCTCCGCATAGTACTTACCGCGACATTATATTTTTCACCATGCCTTTGGCTGCACTGCCCCCAACACGACCACACTTGGCTATCTGAAATATTAGTTACAGAGCAAGTATTGTACAAATAAATACTGTAAACATTATGGTTCACAATCATGGAATGACAGATTCTAACTCAGATCAATGTAATTTTGAACCAGTCGACATAATAGTTTACAGCATGAACACACACGTCAAATCTCTCAGTCTGTATGGTCGAACTTATCCGAACTATTAGTGAAATACACATATGCAGCGTTCGAAATAAGGCCTTTTTGGTTGTCCAAGACAACCGAAACCCATCATGGACAATCAATAGCTACCAGGGGGTTGTCCGGGTGGACAATCAGCTTTTAGAAAGTTTTTTTTTTCAAATTATATCAAATCAAGGACATACAATGTCGGTGATTGTCCGGGTTGACAATGATTTGTTTACAATGTCAAGTTTTATTTTATCAAGCATGTGACCATGCACCATTTCAATGGGCTTAAAAGTTTAGGCCCACTTGACGGACAATTTAGCTTTCCCGTGGGTCTAAAACTTGAGGCCCATTTATAGCGTAATAATCATTTTTCACGCATGTTTTGATTGGCTTAGGCCCCATCTCTGACAAGCATGAATTTGAGTGGGCTTAAAAGTTTAGGCCCACCTGACTGACAATTTCCCTTTCTCATGTTTCTAGTGGGCCTAAAAATTTAGGCCCATTTAGAGCGTAATCAGCTTGTAATGTTATCCCCCCAAAACGTCTCCACGCCCCTTTTCTGGGGGGGTACTTCCCCCAAGGCATCGTTCTGTTCAAATTACTATTTTATTATATATGCTAATTATAGTTGATAGAAAAGTTATTTATAAATATACTACCCCTGGTTTAGGCCCATTTGAACGGACATCTACCACTGAATTGGGCCTAAACCGGGTTTATATGACCTAAGCCGGGAGTAGGCCTATATATATAATCCTGGTTTAGGCCCACTTCAATGGTGAATGTCCATTCAAATGGGCTTAAAACAGGAGAAGTATATAAACAGGATAAAGATGATATTAAAGTGGGCATAAACCAGGAGTAGATATACTACTGGTTTAGGCCCAATTCAATGGTAAATGTCTATTCAAATGGGACTAAACCATAAAAATTGTGGGCTTAAACCAGCTAGGATAATGCTTACATGTTTTTGCTCAATGACAATAATTTACTGAATATTGGCAATTTTATGCACTGATATTAATAGACTATGGCCTGTCCAAGGGTGATGGATGTAAGGATGGCAGGCCATTTTTTATTTATTTTAGCGCTAGAGACTTGAAATTTTGTTTACATAAGGTCCATTATATTCATGACTGAATAAAAAAAAAGTATACAAAAAATCCAATTATTGACAAAGTTATGATACATTTTGTATAGCAACCGTCTTAATTTCAAAAATAAAAAAACAAACAGAAAAGACGCCAAAAATGGCAGATGAAATCTATCCCAATTTTTTTAATATTTCGAACAGTCGAAAAAATTTCATTTTTTTACCACATGCTCAGCTGTGCATACTAATTATGATTATCTAAACAAATTGAGGAAAAATATATACTAAGCAGTCCTTATTTTACTTTTTATTACACTTTATATGGTAAATTTGGAAGATATTCGCTATATATATGACTTCAATTATAATGCATAATATTATTTAATTTTAAATATTATGTGTAGGCCTACATGACTAAATGCAAATATTAACTCAGTGGACACTTGCCAGGAACATGATAAGTCACAACACTATTTATTTTCATAAAAACACTTTTAAAGCACAATGGCCATATATTTGGAAAATAAAATAATAATGTTTATATGAATGTATGACAATCAAAAGATGCAGCTGTAACTATAACACAATTTCTCAGATCTCATAGATATTTTGTTGCAGTTTACATTTAAACCTATAAAATAATAGACTCAACAAAGCATTTAGCAAATAAATCCACTGGGGCCTATAATACCAGAATACACTGATGCGAAGAAGCACTTACAGCTGCATAACTGTCTTGTTTATTTCGATAAAAATAACCTAAAACGTACAAAACAATCATTGCTATTGTTTTTAGTTCACCATGCGGTACACCATCAAGTATTATTAAGTAGTGATTTGGTGTGTGTACAATATTCATGTAATAACGGTAAGGTTATGGGCCAATATAATGTTACATTGGCCAGCACGAAACCACCCCCTTAATAGCAAACACATACATTGAACTGAATCGGCATAATGTTGGGCCAGTACCGCAGACGATGGGCCGACATTATTCTACCATTGGATCAATGCCTTGTGTGAGCTGAGATACAAAGCCCACATAACCAGCCGCAGATCTAGATGTCGGATACTGGGTCAAATCGCTTACAGTAAAGTCTGATGTTTTTATATATTATTTTATTTTACCGCATAGCGCGATGTATATCGCTGTATGTGATGATTTTCGATAAAATAAAATCTGATAATATTGTCTAGTAGCATTTTGACTATATTTTGAAATGTCCATGAGAAAATGCAAATGTTTTTCAAGAAAATCACGAAAATCCAAAGAGCGAAAACGATGATTTACATCACTGAATTTGATCCTAATTCCAAGTACAATTTCCCACGGTCTGAGGCGAGCGTCTTAATGGTGGGCCAAAAGCTCAGATGCTGGCCCACACTTAAAAGCACCATACTGAAGTAGAGTTCTACTTTTCAAGTGAGTGACATTCTCCATACCGGTACCGATATTAAACATGACATTACATGCAGATATCCATATCACACAAAGTAATAACTTCTATATATGTCTAACTGATATGAGACAATACAGCTGTACTGTGAAATGAATCTATGATTACTTAAAAAATAACAATAATTTTAAAAGTCTTCCTCTCTTTTTCTATGATGACCGTTATCTGCCACTTGGTACTTTTAATGTCCTGATTATATAACAACAAACTTAAATCCTTGATAACTCAGTAACCCGGGCTAACACTAATGGTTGCCCAATTGCCCAGGGCAACCAATTTTGGGTGGGGGCAAGTAAAAAATTTCAGACAGTGGCCCCCTGGGCAATAGCTTCAATTTTCACCATTTTAAATTTGAGCGACTGTCACAACAGACAAAGCATGTCAGTGGCAAGTCGGCAAGTGATAAATTGAGGGGGCAAGTACCCCAAAACCGGGGCAGTAAAATAAAAAAATAAAACACCATTCTCCATGGAATAATCGTTTGAAGAAAATAAACAAAACAGTTATGCAGCTTTAATAATTAAAAAATATATTTACTAAATAGTATATTTCTTACTGTATTTTCATTGTTACATTGTCTTCAATTTTCACATAATTTATATATGGGTTGACTTCACATTTATTATTTTTAAAATAGACTGGGTCAAAGGTCATAACCCCCAAAAGGCACATCTACAACCCCCTGAGGGATGTGTGTATGCAATATTATATGAAAGCAATCTGGCTAACGGTTTGAGAGATACCGTCCGGAAACGAAACACGGACTTTATGGGCGGGGGATAAAAATGTGACGTCAGAATCACACCAAAATCAAATGTGGCCAGGGTAAGGTCTTTCCTTGAAACAAATCGGTGAAGGGGTCAAGCTCTTGAGAGTAACATGTGATTTGTCGGACATCTTGGATTTTGCTAAAAAAATAAACAATTCTAGAGACAAATTTCTCAGGGCCAGTGAGCTGAGCATACCCAAATTAAATAGCCAAAATAGGCAAAAATGATATGTCCGCTAAAATTCTAAAACATACAAAAAATCAAAGTTATAAATATCAGAGTCACACCAAAAACTATCAGCACACATCCAGGATAAAAACCAAACATGAAACAAATCAACAAAGCGGTCCAAGCCCTAGAGATTGACATAGGATTTTGGCGGCCATTTTGGATTTTGTTGAAGAAACTAAAAAAACATTAAAAAAAAACAGGGGCAAATGTATGCAATTTCACTCTGATACTATAATTTCAAGAATTTAAAATTGAATATTAACTGTCGTTTTAGCCGGTTTCCTTGGTTGTGACCTATAAATGGCTTTGGTTATTGGTGGCCATATTGTTTTGGATCTTTAGATGGCATTAAAACATAAAAATAACCATTGCAATGAAACCAGTGTATTCAAATTAGGCGAAAATGAGGTATTACACAAAATTCCAGGGCTATTATTTCAAAAGATAAAAATTCAATATGGCCGACGGCATATCTATTGCTTTGACCCTAAGATGACCTTGACTCTTAAAAATAATCATACCAGTGGAATCAGTGCATTCAAATTGGTCAAAAATGAGGTATTACACAATATTCTAGGGCTTTTCTGTCAAGAGTTAAAATTTCAAGAAGGCCACGGCAGCCATCTTGTTTTGACCCCTAGATGACCTTAAATCGTAAAAATAATCATACCAATGGGATCAGTGTATTCAAATTAGTCAAAAATGAGGTATTACATGAGATTGTAGGGCTATTATGTCAAAACATAAAATTTCAAGATTGCCTACGGCAGCCATCTTGCTTTGACCCCTAGATGACCATGAATCGTAAAAATAACCATACCAGTGGAATCAGTGCATTTAAATTGGTCAAAATGAGATATTACACAAGATTCTAGGGATATTCTGTAAAAAGTTAAAAATTCAATATGGCCGATGGCAGCCATCTTGGTTTTGACCCCTAGATGACCTTAAATCATAAAAGTAATCATACCAGTGGAATCAGTGTATTCAAATTAGTCAAAAATGAGGTATTGCATGAGATTCTAAGGCTGTTATGTCAAAACATACAATTTCAAGATGGCGGATGGCAGCCATCTTGTTTTGACCCCTAGATAACTTCGAATCGTAAAAATAAGCATACCTGTGGAACCAGTGAATTCAAATTGGTTAAAAATGAGGTATTACATAAGATTCTAGGACTAATCTGTCAAAAATTAAAAATTCAAGATGGCCGAGGGCAGCCATTTTGGATTTATGCAAATAAGCATATCAAGGAAAAAAATGAAACATCACCCCTACATCAGATCTTATTTTACATATGTGTGCAAAATTTCATAACTCTTTCCAGATTTGGACTTATGGGGTATAGGCTACTACAAGGTCAAAGGGAAGGGAGGCATAGGCAGTAGACTGTTTCCCAGGCGGGCACATAATTAGTCTGAAGTAGACTAGCTATCTCAAACAACAACAATAACAATGAAAATGTGTCAGAAAATTTTCAGGTGCTCTAGATAAAGTTAAATTTTATGTAGAGAACACTGGCTTACGTTAAAAAAACTGATCTAGACTATGATGGAGTTGACATGATAAAGAACATCTGAGTAATATTTTGATATGACTCATAGTTACTTGAAGAAAATTCAATTTTTTAATTAAAAAATAAAACGTCTTCCTCACTAAAAAATCGCTAGCGTCAATAAATGCAGCAAGCAGAAATACATCATCGTGGCATATCCGTTCTAATATCGAATCGAAAGGCTCCTTATCAAACTTAACCTAGGTCTGTTTCACACTAAATCGAAGTGAAATCATATACTCATGCCATTTGAGGAGCGAGAACTGAAAGTGAAGTTCAGCGCCACCCAGTGAGCGCTGCCATCCTTGATCAGGGGCCGACCGCAGATTAAAGTACGTACTTTCTTTGAAGTACGTACTTCCATTGAGGTGTGCAGTACGTCGATTGAAGTACGCCTGCAGCCGCATTTTGGTTTGATAGGGCACTCACTTGTTGTGACCCCATTCATTTGCAGCACATTATTTCATTGGTCCAATAGTCAGAGTCTGTCCAATAATAATCAGGCTACTAAATTTACAGAAGTTCTGACTTTGTTAGATGCCATGCTTTTAACTGTAAAGCTGAGAGAGCAACAAGGGGTAAACATTTATCAATTTGAAGTGGATAATATGTATTGCCAACTAAAAGAAATAATGGACTTTAGAAAAGATAGTTTGAAATATAAAATTATCAATTTATAGAGCAGTCCTATGTCTGGAAAATTAGGAATGTGCTATTAAAAGTTCTGCCATAGAGTCACATGCCTCATCATTCGTACTTCCATTAAAGTACGTACTTCCTTTAAAGTACACCCTGTACTTGAATCTAAGTATGCCCTCAGTGGAACAGATATAAAGTTAAATATATAATTTTCCAAACATGAAAAACAGTTTTGATAAAATACATGTTGTACAATGAAATGTGCTCTTTCAAGTAAACTATTTCTGGTAGCTGGCGAATGCTCAACAGTTCCAGGACAAAGGGATGAAAAAAAAAATTCAGCCTGTTGCAAAAGTCTTGGCTATATCCAGGTAAACAGAAAATAATTGGAAGTTTCTCTTATGAATAATTTAATAGCTTGATTATCAATGTTCAGAAATAAACCATTCAACCAATAACATCTTAAGTTGCAAAGGGGTAATAAAATAACAAATGAGAGTACCCATTTGTAAAAGTGAAGCTCAAGGTGTACTTAGATCAAAGTACGGACATACCTCAATCTAAGTACGTACTTCAAAGGAAGTACCTACTTTAATCTGCGGTCAGCCCCCACCTGTTGATGGATGGTCAAAATTAGGCCTAGCCCTAGGCCTACTCAATTCTCCAAAATTTTGTAACCATTTTTATCTCATTTGGCAACAACCCTAAAAAAATGAGTATTTCAAATGTTAGACCATTTGTAATGATTTGACAGGTAACACAATGTCAATGACAATTCTGATAATACTAATAGTCTATACCAGTTTCAAACAAATGATTGATTAAAAGTTGTTTTTAGGCATGTCAGTCCTACGGTATATTTTTTTCATTTTCGAGTGTAAGGTAGTTATAATATGTTATAAATCTAGGAACTCTAGGGTACAGAAAAGGTGGTTTTAGATGGTTTTCAATTTGGCTTATAGTTTTCGGTGGCTTTCGACATTCACCACGACCCCTGCTAGCCATGACCAGGTGGGCGATATTCAGAGATTCTGATACCTACTACACTATTTACCGTCGGTACAGGCTGACAATCAGTACGGTGATAGCATATTGTCTCCATTAACACTCCACATCGATAATCCTGTAAGATTTACAAAAAATTAACCTTTTTATACAGTCATTTTCGCTAGAAATTTAAAAGAATTCAAGTGCGCGCCAAATCTCAAAACAAGCCTGTTTAAAAAGGGAGAACTAAAACTAAGGAATATAAACCGAAATTTGGTTTATAAATGCCCACCAGTAACCACATGTTAACTACATCAACCAGTGTCGATCATTCTAAGTTCTATAGTGCTGACTCCAAGGCAGGAGCGGATCCAAGGGTAAACCCCCCTCGAAAAAAATTATAATCTTGCTTCGGGGTAGTCCCATCTGTGACCCATTGCATTCTGGGCTCGCGGGCCAGGAACTAGGCTAGCTTCGGGGTTACCTTATGAATTGGTGACACATTATTGGACAAACAGTGGACAATATGCCTTGGATTGCAGGAAAAAGGCTTTGACAATCAAAATATTTCACAGGAAGGCCCCTCCGCGGACAGGCTACAGTGAAATATTCCTTTGTCAAGTTTAACCCCCTCCCCCGTCAATGAAGAGCTAGATCCGCACCTAAAAGGTATGGTGTAGCATGGACACTTTTCAGAGTGCAATTATAATCCCTTCAATTGGTAGCCTAATCAAAGAGTATTTAACCCTCATCCTCTGGGGCATTTCACTCGGAGGACAAAACATTTGATTGTGTTGAATAATTTCCCAAAATCCGGTTCATGGCATGCTATTATTTTGACAAGCCTTAAGATTGTCTGTTTTAATCGGCCTTGGTTTGACTTGCATAAGCAGGATGTAGTTATCAGCAGAAAGTGTTAACATTGATGAGACTTGACATTGATATTTCGACTTCTTATAGTCGTCCTAAATAGAGTATCAGGTGAAGGGCGGTGCTGAGCGGCCGACCAAACTAATCGCTCAGTTTGCTCTTAAAAGCTGCTATTGAGGAGAGGGTCATTAGGGATCAGTTCCGTCAATTGCATATGCTATACGGCATGGTACGGAAGCACTAGTCTACAGCAATCATCCAAGGGAAGCTGCATCCTCCTCTTATCTGGCCATAATCTTCAGGCTGATTGCCAGTGGCGTACCCTGGGACCTCTGTTCAACTGCGGTGCTCTCGCATCAGTGCTGGCGCTGGTGTAGGCCGTTGTAGCCCTAAATAACTGGCAATAGCGTGTTTGACATTAGTATAGGTCTCTCACGGGGGTTGAATGGAGTTACCCTTCTTATTGTTACTCTGGGGACTATCCGACCCGAGGATACCAGAGCTGTGCGAAATGCTATAGAGTTTCAACATTAATTTGCACAGCGAAACCCAAGTCTCCGGCCATCTGGGCATGTCTGGAGGTAGATCCCCTAGAAATGTCCAGAATCCCTAATCGGGCGAGCGAAGGTAAACACTCTCAATAACCCACCATGCCCTATCACCCCCACCCTCACATGATCATCTGTACATCATTCATCTCATCAATTGACTACAACGTTTTTATCGTATTACAATGTCACTTAAAAAACATATGTTGTACAGGGTTGTCATCCTGAAGTTCTTTCTTCTTTTACAAATAACATATGTATATGATGTCATTTACATAGGATATATAAATATTATATGTCCAAGTGGCAAGCCAGTTCCCACGTGAGGACTTTTCGAAGCAGTCACCTGGGCCTACTAAATTTTTTTGGATCCAAAGTAAAAATATAAGTAATAAAATCTAGAGCCATGACATCAGTTTGAATTATCTCCTGATTGTTTTGGACCAGATCTTTGGTGGTCAAAAGTAGATGATTTTCGCAAAAATGATTAGCATGGGAACCATGTTGCAAAGGTGCTAAAACAGCGGGTTATGATACTGTTGCAGATCATGTTCAAACAATGCGATTATGTTAAAATATTCAGATAGTGTTCAAGCAATTTCGCCTAGACACATATGTTCAACAGATCGGCCTGTAGTTGGACGAGGTAGCCTATATGTCAGTCTATTTGTTTGCAAACACAGGTAATATTAGCTTAGACTGATCGGGTAATTTCCTAGATCAAATATAGTGGTCAAATATACGTTATTTAAAAAGAAGGTATATGTCGATATATATCTTCTTGTCAGCGTTTTTCAGGAGAAATTGTGGAAGCTCATCGGACCCAGATCGGCATTAAATTCACCCAGTGACTATATTCCATTGTTTACATGTCCGCCTGTGCCCGCCACAGGTTCTTCTAACTTCCCTAGTAAATATTATTAAACCATTATAAAATAAACTTTACTAGATTATTTAGATATAGGTTTAAGGTAGGCCTATACGCCTATACTCGCACGTAGTTGTACAATTCGGACGCTATGTATGATGTATCGTTTTGTATTTGCTAGACATGATAGACATTAAGTTGTCTACTTCTACTCCGTTCGATTGTATTACCTGTTCATGGCAAGTCAATGTAATCTCAAACCCATCATGACCTACAATAAAACAAAAACATATTTGTCTTGATTGCATGATATCTTGACTTCGTTTAGCAAGAAAATAGTTCAATATGTTTTTAACGGTTATATGCTACTTACAGGCTCAAACAGTTTGTAGAATACATGTATAGGCATATTATGTACTTACTGGCTTTTCCTTTCAATGTCCATCGTTGCTCAAGAAGGTTCTTTTTCATCTCTTTCTTCTCGATATTTTTGCTGGTGTATAGCACGTTTAAAACGAGTAGCTGACCATGATTATATGCATAATACCTTAGACTTAAAATTGGAATGCTTCATTCCGACAGAAAATAAAAATTGACTACTGTAGACTATGTTATTATGCAGTAGCCAGGAGGCTATGTACAAAAATGTCTGTTTATTGAAATGATTTCCAATTAGAAATCGGGTGTTTGTAAATGTGTTCTCATGTATTAGAAATAATATTAAACAATTAAACACATTAGTAAAAGGTAATAAGGAGTCGTCTTCACAATAAAAATAAATGTTGTTCTTCTGTAACAACGTAGGCCCTACGTGTGGGTGGTATATCTATAACACAACCATACTCCAGTGTGTTGGTGACGTTCGGTTACAGCAAAATAACATCCAAATACGAACGTTAAAACGAAGTTGATTATCAGCCCGTAAATAATATTTCACCTTAATGTTGAAGGAACGTTGTTTTCGGGTTATTCAAATTAGGATTAACCTTTATTCAACACCTTTATTCAACGATTTGCGACCTTTTGCGACCATTTGCGACTGACCTTTTGTGACCATGTGCGACCATTTGTGATTATTTGCGACCATTTGCAATCATTTGCGACATTTGAGACCATCTGCGACTTTTGCGACCATTTGCGACCATTCGCGAACCTTTGTGACTATTTGCGACCATGTGCAGCAATTTGCGACCATTTGCGACCATTTACGACCACTTGCGATTATTTGGGTTATTTGCGACCAGTTGTGACCCTTTGCGACCATGTGCGACCATTTGCGCCCAATTGCGATCATTTGCGACCATTTACGACCATTTCGGACATTTGGGTTATTTGCGACCATTTGCGAACTCTTGTGACCATTTGGCACCATTTGCGACCAATTGAGACCACTTGCAACCATTTGCGACCATGTGCGACCATATTGCGACCAATTGCGACCATGTGCGACCAGTTGCGATTATTTGCGACTTTTGCGACCATTTGCGAACAATTGCGACCAATTACGACCATTGGCGACGTTTAGGACATGTGTGACCATTTGCATTACAATGTCATTGGCATTGGACCTATTATATAAGGATTTATAATTATTCATCATTAGGCTTATTCAGCAATTTCAGAATAGACCTAGGGCCTACATGTCATCTTGATGGTGGAAGGCTATGCCATAATATATTCACAGGATTTTGCAACATAATGTCAATGTCATAATATTGCTTTAAAATATCAAGATATTGCATAATAGGCCTAAATATCAACACGTGACACAACGTTATTATTTGTCATTATAAGGGCATGATGTGGCATGTACTAACATAACATTATGTACGTCATTATTATGTCAGGACAATATGCGTCAGCAAGTGATATTAAATTATAGCTGGAGACAACTAGCTGTGACTTTTCAAGTAACAGTAAAGTTTGCACGTCAACTTTTTGCGAACAATTGCGACCATTTGCGACCATTCGCGACTATTTGCGACCATGTGCGGCCATTTGCGACCAATTGCGACCATTTGAGACCATTAGCGATTATTTGTGACCATTTGCGACATTTGAGACATTTACGACAATTTGAGACCACCTGCGACCAATTGCGACCATTTGCGACATTTGCGACCATTTGCGACCATTTGCCAGCATTTACCACCAATTGCGACCATTTTTTTACCATTTGCGACCAATTGCAACATTTGCGACAATTTGCGACTAATTGCGATCATTTGCAACCATTTTTGACCATTTGCGACCAATTGCGACCATTTGCGACCATGCGCGACCACTTATGATTATTTGCGACATTTGCGACCATTTGTAACCATTTTTTGACCATTTACGACCAATTGCGACCATTTGTGACCATTTGCGACCATTTGCAACATTTGCGACATTCAGGACATTTGCGACCATTTGCATTACAATGTGATTGCCATTGGGCCTATAAAATAAGAATTTATCATTATTCATCATTAGGCTTATTCAGCAAATTCAGAACAGACCTAGGGCCTACATGTCATCTTGATGATGGAAGTCTATGCCATAATATATTTGCAATTATAATGCCAATGTCATGATATTGCTTTAAAATATCCCGATATTGCATAATAGGCCTAAATATCAACACGTGATACAACGTTATGATTTGTCATTATAAGGGCATGATGTGGCATGTAGGCCTAATAACATAACATTATGTCATTATTATTTCAGGAAAATATGCGTCAGCAAGTGATATTAAATTATAACTAGAGACAACTGCGACTTTTCAAGTAACAGTAAAGTTTGGACGTCGACTTCTGCGACCATTTGCGACCATTTGCGAACAATCATGACCAAATACATGTGAGATGACAAGATCTTGACAACTGACATCTGACATGCAACAACCCCCACGTAATAAACACATTGTTTTATGACATTAACAACATGTCATCAAATAGATGTGATATATTAACTATATTCTGACATCTCACAAAGATGCAAGCAAGGCAATAATCACATGCTGTCGAATAGATGTGAGATATTGACAATAGTCTGACATCTGACATCTCGCAATGCTGCAACTCACTGGATATTCACATTGTTTTGTGACATAAAAAACATGTCGTCAAATAGATGTGAAATTTTGACAATATTCAATCAACAACATGTTGTCAAATAGATGTGAGATATGGAAAATATAATGTCATCTTACATGCAGCCATCCACGCCATTATCATATCGTTCTGCGACATCAACAACATGTCGTCAAATATATGTGAAATATTGACAACATTATCACATCTAACATTTCAGGATGTTGCAACCCACGTCATTATCACATCGTTTTGTGACATCAACAACAGGTCGTCAAATAGATGTGAAATATTGACAACATTATCACATCTAACATTTCAGGATGTTGCAACAAACATCATAATTACATCGTTTTGTGACATCAACAACATGGCGTCAAATCTATGTGAAATACTGACAACATTATCACATCTAACATTTCAGGATGTTGCAACCCACGTCATAATTACATCGTTTTCTCACATCAACAACATATCGTTAAATAGATGTGAAATACTGACAACATTATCACATCTAACATTTCAGGATGTTGCAACCCACGTCATAATCACATCGTTTTCTCACATCAACAACATTTCGTCAAATATATGTGAAATACTGACAACATTATCACATATACCATTTCAGGATGTTGCAACCCACGTCATAATCACATCGTTTTGTGACATCAACAACATATTGTCAAATAGATGTGAAATACTGACAACATTATCACATCTAACATTTCAGGATGTTGCAACCCACGTCATAATTACATCGTTTTCTCACATCAACAAGATATCGTCAAATAGATGTGAAATACTGACAACATTATCACATCTAACATTTCAGGATGTTGCAACCCACGTCATAATCACATCGTTTTGTGACATCAACAACATGTCGTCAAATAGATGTGAAATACTGACAACATTATCACATCTCACATTTCAGGATGTTGCAACCCACGTCATAATTATTTCGTTTTCTCACATCAACAAGATATCGTCGAATAGATGTGAAATACTGACAACATTATCACATCTAACATTTCAGGATGTTGCAACCCACGTCATAATCACATCGTTTTGTGACATCAACAACATGTCGTCAAATAGATGTGAAATACTGACAACATTATCACATCTAACATTTCAGGATGTTGCAACCCACGTCATAATCACATCGTTTTGTGACATCAACAACATGTCGTCAAATAGATGTGAAATACTGACAACATTATCACATCTAACATTTCAGGATGTTGCAACCCACGTCATAATTACATCGTTTTCTCACATCAACAACATATCGTCAAATAGATGTGAAATACTGACAACATTATCACATCTAACATTTTAGGATGTTGCAACCCACGTCATAATTACATCGTTTTCTCACATCAACAACATATCGTCAAATAGATGTGAAATACTGACAACATTATCACATCTAACATTTTAGGATGTTGCAACCCACGTGATAACTACATCGTTTTCTCACATCAACAACATATCGTAAAATAGATGTGAAATACTGACTACATTATCACATCTAACATTTTAGGATGTTGCAACCCACGTCATAATCACATCGTTTCGTGACATCAACAACATGTCGTCAAATAGATGTGAAATATTGACAACATTATCACATCTAACATTTCAGGATGTCGCAACCCACGTCATAATTACATCGTTTTGTGACATCAACAACATATCGTCAAATAGATGTAAAATACTGACAACATAATCACATCTAACATTTCAGGATGTTGCAACCCACGTCATAATCACATCGTTTTATGACATCAACAACATGTCGTCAAATAGATGTAAAATATTGACAACATTATCACATCTAACATTTCAGAATGTTGCAACCCACGTCATAATTACATCGTTTTGTAACATCAACAACATGTCGTCAAATAGATGTGAAATATTGATAATATTATCACATCTAACATTTCAGGATGTTGCAACCCACGTCACAATCACATCGTTTTGTGACATCAACAACAAGTCATCAAATAGATGTGAAATATTGACAACATTATCACATCTAACATTTCAGGATGTTGCAACTCACGTCACAATCACATCGTTTTGTGACATCAACAACAAGACATCAAATAGATGTGAAATATTGACAACATTATCAAATCTAACATTTCAGGATGTTGCAACCCACGTCATAATCACATCGTTTTGTGACATCAACAACATGGCGCGAAAAAGATGTGAAACATTGACAACATTATCACATCTAACATTTCAGGATGTTGCAACCCACGTCATAATCCCATCGTTTTGTGACATCAAGAACATGTCGTCAAATAGATGTGAAATATTGACAACATTATCACATCTAACTTTTCAGGATGTTGCAACCCACGTTATAATCACATCGTTTTGTGACATCAACAACATGGCGCGAAATAGATGTGAAACATTGACAACATTATCACATCCAACATTTCAGGATGTTGCAACCCACGTCATAATTACATCGTTTTGTGACATCAACAACATGTCGTCAAATAGATGTGAAATATTGACAACATTATCACATCTAACATTTCAGGATGTTGCAAACCACGTCATAATTACATCGTTTTGTGACATCAACAACTTATCGTCGAATAGATGTGAAATATTGACAACATTATCACATCTCACATTTCAGGATGTTGCAACCCACGTCATAATCACATCGTTTTGTGACATCAACAACAAGTCGTCAAATAGATGTGAAATATTGCCAACATTATCACATCTAACATTTCAGGATGTTGCAACCCACGTCATAATCACATCGGTTTGTGACATCAACAACATGTCGTAAAATAGATGTAAAATATTGACAACATTATCACATCTAACATTTCAGGATGTTGAAACCCACGTCATAATCACATCGTTTTGTGACATCAACAACGTGTCGTCAAATAGATGTGAAATAGTGACAACATTATCACATCCAACATTTCAGGATGTTGCAACCCACGTCATAATCACATCGTTTTGTGACATCAACAACATGTCGTCAAATAGATGTGAAATACTGACAACATTATCACATCTAACATTTCAGGATGTTGCAATCCACGTCATAATCACATCGTTTTGTGACATCAACAACATGTTGTCAAATAGATGTGAAATACTGACAACATTATCACATCTAACATTTCAGGATGTTGCAACCCACGTCATAATCACATCGTTTTGTGACATCAACAACATGTCGCCAAATAGATGTGAAATACTGACAACATTATCATATCTAACATTTCAGGATGTTGCAACCCACGTCATAATTACATCGTTTTCTCACATCAACAACATATCGTCAAATAGATGTGAAATACTGACAACATTATCACATCTAACATTTTTGGATGTTGCAACCCACGTCATAATTACATCGTTTTCTCACATCAACAACATATCGTCAAATAGATGTGAAATACTGACAACATTATCACATCTAACATTTTAGGATGTTGCAACCCACGTGATAACTACATCGTTTTCTCACATCAACAACATATCGTAAAATAGATGTGAAATACTGACTACATTATCACATCTAACATTTTAGGATGTTGCAACCCACGTCATAATCACATCGTTTTGTGACATCAACAACATATCGTCAAATAGATGTGAAATACTGACAACATAATCACATCTAACATTTCAGGATGTTGCAACCCACGTCATAATCACATCGTTTTATGACATCAACAACATGTCGTCAAATAGATGTAAAATATTGACAACATTATCACATCTAACATTTCAGAATGTTGCAACCCACGTCATAATTACATCGTTTTGTAACATCAACAACATGTCGTCAAATAGATGTGAAATATTGATAATATTATCACATCTAACATTTCAGGATGTTGCAACCCACGTCACAATCACATCGTTTTGTGACATCAACAACAAGTCATCAAATAGATGTGAAATATTGACAACATTATCACATCTAACATTTCAGGATGTTGCAACTCACGTCACAATCACATCGTTTTGTGACATCAACAACAAGACATCAAATAGATGTGAAATATTGACAACATTATCAAATCTAACATTTCAGGATGTTGCAACCCACGTCATAATCACATCGTTTTGTGACATCAACAACATGGCGCGAAATAGATGTGAAACATTGACAACATTATCACATCTAACATTTCAGGATGTTGCAACCCACGTCATAATCCCATCGTTTTGTGACATCAAGAACATGTCGTCAAATAGATGTGAAATATTGACAACATTATCACATCTAACTTTTCAGGATGTTGCAACCCACGTTATAATCACATCGTTTTGTGACATCAACAACATGGCGCGAAATAGATGTGAAACATTGACAACTTTATCACATCCAACATTTCAGGATGTTGCAACCCACATCATAATTACATCGTTTTGTGACATCAACAACATGTCGTCAAATAGATGTGAAATATTGACAACATTATCACATCTAACATTTCAGGATGTTGCAAACCACGTCATAATTACATCGTTTTGTGACATCAACAACTTATCGTCGAATAGATGTGAAATATTGACAACATTATCACATCTCACATTTCAGGATGTTGCAACCCACGTCATAATCACATCGTTTTGTGACATCAACAACAAGTCGTCAAATAGATGTGAAATATTGCCAACATTATCACATCTAACATTTCAGGATGTTGCAACCCACGTCATAATCACATCGGTTTGTGACATCAACAACATGTCGTAAAATAGATGTAAAATATTGACAACATTATCACATCTAACATTTCAGGATGTTGAAACCCACGTCATAATCACATCGTTTTGTGACATCAACAACGTGTCGTCAAATAGATGTGAAATAGTGACAACATTATCACATCCAACATTTCAGGATGTTGCAACCCACGTCATAATTACATCGTTTTCTCACATCAACAACATATCGTCAAATAGATGTGAAATACTGACAACATTATCACATCTAACATTTCAGGATGTTGCAACCCACGTCATAATCACATCGTTTTGTGACATCAACAACATGTCGTCAAATAGATGTGAAATACTGACAACATTATCACATCTAACATTTCAGGATGTTGCAACCGACGTCACAATCACATCATTTGGTGACGTTATTAGCTTGACGGAAATCAGACGTAATTTTGTAATGACAATAAGACTTAAAATTGTTTATGTCACAAATAGACGTAATTATCACGTTGATTTTTGGTTGATAACCAGTTGACAAGATTTCAACTTGCATGTTACGTGATTTTCTCGTCATGTGCCGGCTGGGTAATTTCTTAAATTACAGAAGCCTGGCTTCGCTCGTCTGTGTAACCCCCACACCAACACTCGACTTTGTAGACAGAAACAATACATTATAAGAAAGTGAAATACATTTTGCTTGAGGCAGAGTGTGGAATAGATAAGTTATTGGACATACTGCAGACAGGAGGTGAAATAAATAATGTGTCCAGTTCAAAGACTACTAAATTAGAAAAAATTAGAAAAGTAAGAAATGAATTTCAGAAATTATTGCAAGTCAAGCACAACCAGTTCATTGCTGATTTGCCTGACATACTAAAAGAAAACCCTAAACGATTCTGGTCTTATTTTCAATCAAAAACAAAAAAAATGTCTACCTAGTAAAATTTGTCATGAAGGTGTAAATGCTACTAATCCCAATGGTATGGCTCGCATGTTTAACAAATATTTTGAATACGCTTCCAATAACAACACTGGTGTGTCATCAGCTGTACCAGATATTGATGAATAGTAAAACATGTTTTTGTCAAATATATTTTTTTATAGAATCAGATGTCTTCAAGGTGCTCTCCAGTCTGGACGGCACTAAAGCTTGTGGACCAGATGGAGTGTCACCAGCTGTATTACAACAGGGTGCTAAAGAATTGACTCATTCTCGTGTGACTTTGTTTAATTTAAGTATGGAACAGTCTAAAGTTACGACTTCTTGGAAATTGGCCAACGTTATGCCTGTTCATAAAAAGAGGTGACAGGGATCCTGTTTCTAATTACAGACCAGTTTCTTTATTAATTATTGTATCAGAAGTGATGGAATAGTGTATTCACAACCATGTTAGTACAATTAGGCCCTACTAATAATCTGATTTGCTCTGAACAACACGGATTTATAAAAGGAAAATCTTGCAGTACCCAACTAACGGGTGTTTACCATGAAATTGGTTCACATCTGGACAGTTCAATTCAAACTGACATAATATATTTAGACTTGTACAGTGTATCGCACAGACTGCTACTTCATAAATTAAAAAAATGGTTTTAATGGTCGATTGCTAGACTGGTTTACCTCTTATCTATATGATAGAAAAGAGCGAGTGGTTGTAGAGGGTGTGGAATCAAGCTGGTTGAATGTTTCATCTGGCATGCCACAAGGCTCGTCCTGATGGGACCTATGTTATTTTTGTTATTTATTAATGATATGCCTAAGGTTGCAGGCTCTAGTAAGTTGAGTTTATTTGCTACACTGAGTTATCCCAATGTAAAATACAGTGAGCGATGTACCATACTTAATCTGCTACCACTGTCATTTCGAAGAGATCGGGCAGATCTAATTTTCTATTTTAAATGTTTACATGGATTATACGCAGTACAATTAGAGGATTTTTTAGTCACGAATTTACAAGACAAATCTCTTCGTTCGACCAGCGCAAATTGCATCTTTGTGAGACATATAAATTTATTGTAATTGTTCTTTTGTGTTGATGGCAAATAAATAAACACTTTATACATATGTTGACCCAATTTTGCTTTAATGTCGTGGTTCAACTTTAGGTCAACATTTCTTCAACCGCTAACTCGAAAAAAGTTTAGTAGCGCCAATATTGTGGCTTCGTCTTGTCAGTTTCGTCGATTAGAGGAAACCAGTTTTGTCAGTTTTGTTTCGTCAGTTTTGTCGATTAAACAAAGCCATTACAGACACAATGATTGATAAACATCTGCCAATGATACAATCATTTTGTTCTTCGCGAGATCAGCCAAGTCCAAATATTTTGATGTTCAATATTGGCCTTGATGAATGATGATACAAAAAATAAATATAATTTTTTTTTTAGAATATATTAGTTAAAGGTACCAGGAAACAGCAGGAATGCCCTCAGAAAAGACTTATAACTCCTGAGCTTCCGGGGGCCTGGGCGGCCCCCGAACCCCTCGCCTCAGTGAGTGTACGCGAAACCAGATAAAACTTCCCTGTTTCATATTTCTCAATGTTGACAGGTATGTAGATAGGAATCAGAATGCTCTTAGACTGATCTCAGACTAATCTTTTTTTTTTAATTTCCGACTGGTGTAAAATTTGTAGCATACAAAACGGAGAGTAGGCCTAATCGCCAACAAGAACCTATCCCCCAATTTCTACTATTTGATCTCCGACATGTCTCGGACCTGTCGCCAATGACTCGCAGACAGTAATATAGGACGATTTCAATTATATAAATCAAATTGCAGAACATTCGCATGCGATTTTAGTCGCAGAATGGTTGTAATTCACTCGCAATGTCAGTGTACCTATAGATAGGCCTAATTAAATTAAAACATATCAATATTTATCAACATGCTCAAATTCTATTAGACTATATAAACATGCTCAAACTCTATACCAATTATAAGTTTTCCTGTGTTGATGTATTAATGTGTTGTCACACGTTCAAATGATGTTATCACAAGCCACCAACTCAAGACTTCTGACCGACTGTTTCATATAGACCTACACAACATAGCGTTCTGTATAAAATGTATTTCGTGATTAGTCATTAATTTTACCAATAATATTATTATCATAGGCATATCATATCACTACCAGAGGTTAATTTACATGTGAAATACACAACAAATTGAAATTAGTTGTCTAGATATGTCTTATTAAAACTCTAAGAAAACTGCCCTTTTTGTAACCGATCGTTGTTGATCGTTGTAAATACACATTAGGGTACGGGGTTTTAATCTTTCGTCATCAGTATATATACAGGCATAAGAAAACCCTTCTAATTACTATCCAATGTAATATCTTTCAGAGGTATCTTCATAAAATCTCATATTTCGCAGATAAAATTATACTCTATCTCAGCGACTGGCCAGGTTTGAAAAGCGGAAAATACAATACATTATCATCAACGTGATGGTGGACAACGTTCAAGACTCTGGCATAATTACGGGGACCCACGTTGATCTAATGGTTTGTTTGCTGAAGTTGTACAAGCCGCATCGGCTTTCTCAACAGAACCAGCGGGACAGCAATTTGTTTGTGGACGGAGCTGATTAGAGTACAGCAGGGAGTCCGCAGCTAACAGGACTAATAAAGATCATCTGGTTTCGAATTTTCCCCGCTGAGACGGTACTCCGGGCTAAAGCTGTGTCAACGGTGGACCAGCGTCTCAGACGTTGGCCCACCGTTGAAACAGCATTGGCTCAACCTCTCGTATTTGTTGGGTTAGCTAATTACGCTATGTATGATTGGATTCAAGACAAAATTAATGACACAGCTGAAGATGTGTTCAAAAAGAATGACTGCTACAGAATATTTATAACACTGCGTTTCTGTGGCGCACGCAACATTACAGTCAGATGCAATAACGTTACCTAGCCTAAATATCTTACAGTCGGTAGCCCACGTGATTGCTATTATTTTCCAAATGACCCATTGAAAACATGGGGTATTAGGCTTACATCCTAAATTTTATAGCCCTCACGCTGAAAATCGTTCTGTGGAAACTGTTTTAGCTGCGACCTAGCAGCCTTAACACCGTTGTCTGTCGTCTGTAACACTTCGTTTCCGGGCAATATAGTCAAAGTTCCTCGACCAATCAACTTCTAACCTGGCACTAACATTCATGGAGGTTAGGGCCAGACCAGATCAGTTTTTCACAAAAATCGGCCCATCATCGGCCCTCTGGTGGCAAAAAAACATACAAAAATCGGCCAAAATTGAGGTTTCCGGACGCTAATGTGAAAAGTTTTCGACCAATCAACTTCAAGCCTGGCACTAACACTCATGGGTGTTATGGCCAGACCTGATTAGTTTTTCACGAAAATCGGCGTTTTATCGGCCCGCTGGTGGTAAAAAACGTAAGAAATGAGGATATCGGGCCATTTTTGGAATTGATTTGTTTCTCTGGAAAATAGTCGCAGCTACCAAATTCCTCCGATTTGCACTTGTTACAAATACAAATGCATACATGTGATGATACCTGGGAAATTACTTAGATTACCGACTGTGAGCGCATGCCCCTTCCACAGTGAACCACGGATTTGAAAGATGTAACGGTTAGCCTACTGCAAAAATTTCAAATGCAATTAAAAACAATGCTCCTTCAATATGCCTTCATAAACGTTTTAAAATTTACATTGTTTGCCACCTTTAATCCCTCTCCCTCAAGAATCAGCCCTTATCTGCAAACTCGTCAGAGCTACGGATGTTAAAAAAAAAAATCTTACAAGAAATTTGTTGAAAACGGACAGCCATGGTTACCTCAGTTCCTACGAAACAGCCTTTGTTTCAGCTACCTACGAGTTAGACTCATGGTAAAAAACAGAGCAATCAGTTGAATATCGAGAGGTGGATATCGTGCAAACAAAAATCAAATTTTATAACTGCTGTGGTGACCACAGTTATTGTGAAAAAACAATGATCTTTGAATTTGTCCTCGGTATTATATATATTATATCGAGTTGAACTTAAAAATTAAAGCACTGTCAAAGACTATGCCAGGATTTCTAGCAGATGGAGAAGGAGTTACTTCCTGTGCCAACAGTCTTGTTGGAAAACATTTCGAAAAATTTTCACGCTGCACTTTAGATTCAATTAATAAAAGTTCGGTCTTATCAGTTTCAATTTCCTTGATGACATCCAAGAAGACACGTCTTGAAAACATTTTGTCAGAATTTCCAAAGAAATATCGGGATTTTATAGCGGAAGAGATAAATATATCTGGGTTTCGTCGGCGTAAAGATGATGTTTGACATTGTGTCTCTGAATTACATAGCTAAGGGTGGTAGTGTAGAGAGTAAATATAAACAATAGGTCGAGGACGGATCCTTGGGGAGCCCCACACGCGACTTCGGCTAAACTGGATAAGCAGTCCATTAGTTTCACCTTCTGTTTACGATCTGACAGTTAAGACACAAACCACTCAAGGGCGATACCATACCAAGTTGACAAGAGATTGGTAATACTGATGTGGCCCAGAGTGTGGAAAGCAGCAGACAGATCTGTCGAAAGCAGTAGACAGATATCAAACACATGGTAAAAACAGAGCAATCAGTTGAATATTGAGCAATGCATCATGCTTACGTGGAATTACAATTTAAAAAACACAGTTGTAACCACAGTAACAGCACTTCAAACTTGTCCTGGTTAAGGGGGGGGGGTGCAGTTGTACCCATGATAAAAAATTAGAGCAACTGGTTGAATATTCACGAGCATATCATTCCGTTTTTTTCGAGCAACTAGGCAAGAGACAAAAATAGAGATAAAAAAGAAAATGAATGTCATAAAATATCGGGGTGATGAATGAGACATCTCTTGATCTAGTGAAGTACCTTGATGTGGCACCCTTGGACTGAGGCATAATTTGTCAACTGTTGTTTAAATAATATAGGAACAGTAATGCTTAACAAATAATTAATTCAAACACTATCTGTCGAATTCATTTTTATTGATTTCTATTAATATAGACTGCATGGACATCAACAATATCTGAATTCAATAGTGATCAATACACATTCATTATTAATGGTTGCAATCATAATATGTACAAGTTAATAGTGAATTATAATGCAAATATTTCCTATTTGATATTAACAACACAAGTGTCTATATATATAATTTCAATATAGATGTATAATCTCTATACAAACTTAACTGTACATGCCTGCGGAGAAGCAAATTCAACACCAGAAGTTTTAATATAGGCTACTATGAGTAAGACAAAAAAACAATCAAAATAATCCTCATTAATCTCGAATGCAACAAAAGATGTTAGTTCAGCATTGGCTCACGGTTACGATAATATCTGGCATCAATGTTAGCCCAACAGTGAACTAATCCTGGGCAAATGTTCATATTGCAACAAACAAGTGTCCTTAAGCAGACATCTGGTCAATTTGAATAAACTCTAATTGATCAAATTAACCTAATTGATCAAATTTATACTGTAGTAGTATACAAGATAGTTTTAAAATAGAGAAATTGAATTATTATTTAAATGAAAGTTCCAAAGTAAGTTCGTTTGGCAATTACAAACAGCTGAAAATGGATGAAAAAAAGAATAACCATATGATAATAATTAGGAAAAGGCATAAATCTTTGTGTGAAACACAAAAAACTTAAAAATAATTCACATGATGCCCATTGACTTAAAGATACCATATTAAATGTTCTGGATTTCTTTATTCATATATGATGACAAAATATAGCTCTTTGTTTGAGTTTATTTTTAATAAAACTTAAACCAATCATTTTTTAATTGTCAATTGCAAACTTTGTCGTTTATTTTGACTTGTATTTAGTTGAATAGAAATAAGTATATTAGGTTTCAATTGCTTTAAAGCTGTGAGACAATTTAAGATGAACTTAAGACTGGCATATATCTGTTTTAACTTCAAAATGTCATCAGAAATAAACTACTTGTTACTTAAGACACAAATTCAAGGCGGTGAAAGTTGCATTTTACACATTTTAACACATCCCTATATACTTAATATTTAATCATGTACATCACTTAAAATTGATAAAACTGCATGTTGTAAATGTCATGCATGTCATTATCAGTATTTATCACGATGCAACTCTAGATGCAAAATTCACAAAAATGAATTTTTGTTTTAAAAACAAAAAATGTGTAAAATGTGTAAATCGGTAAAGTTAGCAATGTTCCAAGATATGAAGGTGGTTGGTTGACTGCCCCTCTTGTAGTGACGTTTTGAGATTTTTTAAGTGCACATTTCAAAATCTTTTTTTTTTGTAAATTTATGAAAGTTCAGCTCGAGATATGTGCATAGGTTTCCAATTTTGTATCAGAAACGGAATAGGTTTGCTACCAAATTTCTTATGTCCCATCCATTCTTATAAGGGGGGTGGGTGGTCAAATCCAATATGAATTGTGTTCGTATTTTCGAACATTGCAAACTTTGGCAACGGCCCTTAAGTGCAACATGTGGTATATTCATAGATATTAATTACTCTTAAACAAATTCCCAAGCATAGTGTCCACAACGCCCAAATTTTCGATACAACTGCAGCTTTAAAAGGTTGAAAAATAGTAAGGCACACCGCATCTGTAAAAGGAGAAATTACCACTTTTATATATAAACTTATATAAATAAGTGAAATATAAATATTTGAGACACACTTTGTTCTTCTCCCTAACTGTGAATCACTGTTGACTACAAATGCTGCTGCAGCACACAGCTTATTACCCTAATGTTTCTGTTTATTTCACACGTCTCTGGCATCAGCGATGCCCGCCGGAACAGACACCTCCATTCCCTCCATATCTTTAGTTACGATCACCTGACATCCCAGTCTTGACCTGAAAAAAATAAACATTTTAAATGCTTAATTCTACTTATAAAATCAGAATCTGCTTCACATAAGAAACTATGTTGAATAATAATAAAAATAGTAATGTTTTTGTATATATACTACTGCACAACTTTACCATTCCTTTTAAATGGCAGGGCTCGAAAGTGGACTAGCTAAAAAATTGACTAGTCCTTCCCAAAAATATCACTTTTCCTTTCTGATAATTGTCAAGCAGGGGCACTCGTCCAGTAGGACAAGCTCATTGAAACTGAACTCGTCCTTCCCAGATTGTTGGTCGTCTCAGACGATCAGACGGGGCCAATTTCAAGCCCTGAATGGTGACAAGCTATCTGAATACCTTAACAAAAAAATTGGACATGAAAAATTCCCCCTAAAAATATTTGCAGGGGTGGGGGGGGTAATTGAAGCCTTAATTTGTGCCCAGCTACTCAGATAAAGAAATAATACATATAGAGAGAGTACATCTGGTTTTATATCATAAAATAATCATAAATTATTTAAACTGGAGAGCCATGAATATAAGTGAGAGAAAGTTGTGAATCATACGTGTCTTGCAGACCATAAGCCAAGTCCAGCATATCAAATTCTTCATCAGTTGGCTGTTCTGGAATTTTCTTATAATCTTCATCTTTGAATATCAAATGACAGGTTGAACATGCCAGTGTTCCCTCACAAGCACCTGTTAACATAGAATATGCATATTGGTACATATGATAAAAATTAGAATAGAAAGTTATGCCCATCTTACATAGAAATCAGGGAATAAATGTACAGTATAAATTTCAGAGATGCATATACAATAAAAATGTGGAGTATATCGTATTAATCTGATCTGGTTTAGCTGTATGTGACGTTTGAAGTAGATTTCTGCATGACAAAAATAGGCATCGGCTCAATTGTCTATCATCTGGTGATATTTATAGGTCTAGGTGAAAAATTATCCACAACTGTTATCAGGCAAAATTGTGTTCTTATGATCAATTAATATATACATGTATGCACTGGATATATCTGGGAAATAGATTAGAAAGATGTGAAAAATAGAGGTGGATGAGTTCCTGGTGACTGTGTAAGATACTGGCTCTGGAAATGCTTACAAGTTAGTGTCAGATTAATTTCAATATTTCTATTTAAGTAGTGCGAAGATGACACATTAATTCAAATACATATATTTTTTTCAAATAATAAGCGTGTTAAAAGCAAGCTTCATATACTGTCTGGACTAAGGTGTGTTACTGAAAGAATGAAAATATACAAACCAAATCCATCTATATCAACATCATTTTCCACTATGACATCCAAGAGATTGTCCCCAACTTTAGCATCAGTAGTTTTTCTCTCACCTCCCTTCACAAGAAAATGTATTGTCACTCTGGCAACAAAAATCAAATTTTATTAATTATAGAAGTATATCTTAGCTTCTATTTATTTCTTAAGACAAAATAGCTATGTATAAAACCACTAA
This sequence comes from Flabesymbios commensalis, assembly GCA_964017125.1. Classification (NCBI taxonomy): domain Eukaryota; kingdom Metazoa; phylum Annelida; class Polychaeta; order Terebellida; family Flabelligeridae; genus Flabesymbios; species Flabesymbios commensalis. The sequence continues at coordinate 40,642,039 of OZ024907.1, forward strand.
AATAAGAAGTCAAGATCCCTGATAAATAGGAATATGTCTATGTCTTTGCTGGGTCTATGTCTTGCAAACCCAGCAAACACAAAACATTTGTATAACATCTGTACAATGTCAGCCCTCGTCTTTGACATTGGTCCAACATTGTACAAATGTTATACAAATGCTTTGCTCTCACTCAGAAGGATTAATAATTATATGATTAGAAAAAGGTAACCATATTACAGTAATGCATGCATCTGAATAACACAATGTGATCAATATTAGTACATGTACACAGAATGTTGGTTTAATGTTGGGCCAACACTGGCTCAACATTAAAACAACATTCTGTGATGGAAATCGGTTGAAATTTCATGATCGATGATTGGTTATAGTTAGTACCAACCGATGATCACAGTTAATCAGTTGAATTAAACAATTGCCAAACAACAACATATATTTGTCAAGTATGTTATCAACACCCTTCATAACTATACTATAGTGTAACAAATGTGCGAAGAATACTGTCACCTGGCGGGACAGTTAACATGTATGCTACACATGTAATAAAATCAAGGCTCTGGCAGATGATTGTTTGAGAAACTGAATTAGTCCATAATTTAATTTCTCAGCAATAACTGAATTACCTGGGCATGGCATGCTAAATCGGAATGACATAAAACTTTTCTTAAATATTAGTATTTTATATTACTATTAGGCCTATCGGAGTATCGCCCAGAAGAAACTCTTTTCCCAACGGACCAACTCGCAAACTGGTAATCCTTTAGAATAGGGGACGCTATTTTTATGACTTCGGGACCACATTTTCTGTTCTATATAGCGAGGGGAATGTGGTCCATAATTAATTGGACCACATTTATTTTTTAAATAAAGTACTTTTTATGAAGTTTGGACCACATTCCTCCTGTATAAAGACGACAATGTGGTCCATGGACCACATTTTATTTTAAATCAGTGTTTTGGGTCATTTTTTACAAATTCATCAAGTTAACGTTAGATGGACCACATTTTCCGACCTATATAGCGACGTAAATGTGGTCCATTACGACGGAAATGTGGTCCCAAAATGTGGTCCAAAACCCAGATGATGAATTCATGTCGTCCGTTTCAAATCGGCCGCCATTTTGAAGCCCGCTCTTTGTCAACAAAACGACGTAGTAATACATTGGCAGCATTGAGTGTCTTTCAGTTTAAAATGATATAAAAACTAAAAAGCGTGCTTCTTTTAGTTTATAAAAAAATATATTTACTAAGAGACAGGTAGACCTATTTTTATATTTTATTATATGACTATATTTGTGTTGCGATAATAATAACAAGGGACTATATTTTCAAGGGTGATAACGCCGGCGGTAGTAATACATTGTCAGTGAATAGTCTAAGAAAATAGTGTATTTCAGTTAAAGAGAAATTGTCTAACGTAAGTCTAGAGTTACATAAAGTGACAAACTGAAAGACAGGCGTCTTTCAGTTAAAAATAAATTTAAACTGAAAGACAAAAAATCATTATAATTTGATATCGCACAAATATCTCTTCTATACGGTGAAACTAGACTAAAAAGCAAGGACTATTTTTTCAGGTAGGCCTAGTGATAAGGCGAGCGCTCAGCAATAAAAGAAAATGGCAGAAAACACTGGGAAAAATGTCGTCTCTATATCATATATGGGAGGAATGTGGTCCAAACGTCATACAAAGTATTTTATTTAAAAAATAAATGTGGTCCAATTAAAATAAAAATAGCATCCCCTATTCTAAAGGATTACCCGCAAACTCATGCACACACTCTCATAGTCTACATGTGTATGAGGATAACAGAATTATTCATCCAATGACGGAGGGGTAAACTCTTTCCGATTTTTCACTTATTATCGCCCATTCTCAACATGCATACAAATCGTCTGTCACTCACTTGTCTTTTTGTGTCATGGGTTTGGCGGCACAGAAATGTCTAAAACAATGTGAAAATGTGACGGTATTATCACCATTTAAAATATTATTTTGTCTAAATGTTCGATGAGTATTTAGAGGTATCTGACAATCCCTAACACGCAGTATACCAGTACATTTAACAATTGCACGTCTGCAAAATGAAGCCATTTCTTCGCTCTGCACTCGGCACACAGGCGCAGCGCCTTTTTTAGTGAAATGGTTACCGTCGAATCAAAATAATAGTAATACATTTTTATTTACGATTTAAGCAGGGTCAAATATGAGAAAGATCCTAGCCCTAATCTATTTAATACAAAAATTATTTTAGTAGGCCTATCTGTATCTTTAGTCAGCAGCCCTCCTAGTGGAGTATCAGGCTAGCAGGCATGACAGTTGATGCTGCTTTGGCGTAGTTTTTAGGCAGCTAGGCGTGATTTAAAGGCATCTACAGAGGGAGCCACTACAGTCTCCTCTTGCAGTTTATTCTAGTCTGGAATTGTTCTGCTATAATAACTAGCAGCTGCTATATAGGCCTACTGAAGTAGCCGACAAGATATGCAAGCGACGAGCGAGCGAGCGAGTGAGCGAGCCTGTGTTTTTAAACATAAGTTATTTCACGCACAAATGTGATACCAGCTATATGTGATCATCATGTGACGTCCTACTGCTAGTTTTGTTGATTAATTTTTTTACATATCACAACGTCACTTAAATGACTGTCCCGGTCAATTTTTGTTTCCTTGATTATATATAGTTTCTTCCCGGAATATTGTTATCCAGAACCCATATTTGAAGATTCCAGATGGTGTGGATGTCTCACTTTTGGGCAATTTATTTACGATTTAAAAAATGGCCGCAGATATCTGTTAAACGTGAAAAACCTGAATTTTTGTAATTTGATCAAATTTATAATAGTCTAGCTGGAAAACCGTGCCAGATAGCTAGACTAATACATTAAAAACAAAATGTGCGGCTTCCGGTAAGAATATGCCCTGGACAATTTCAACTCAATCTCGCGGCCATCGTTGACTTTAATATCTGTAATATACATGGCAAACTGTTGTAGATAGATAAACCATTAGTGTAAGAAAAAATGTGAGAGTTCATGGAAGGATGGACCCCGAACAATTGATATCATGCACGGCCGGTTGACCACTAGTCATAAAAATGGTACGTGGGACATGTGTACACTTTTTCACAATAGATATGTAGGCCTACACCAATTAGAAAAAATATTTCTAGGGGTGCACGATGAACCTATCTTCCTTAATGGACTACACATTTTGTCTTATTTGGCCGCCCGCTATGAGTACATATGTTAATACTAGTAGGCTAAGTCTACTAAAATTACAGAGGCTACAATGCTTACACATTAATTAAAGCGAAACAATCAAGCTAAAATCATCAAGAAATCATTAATTTTATTTTGACTTCATTCGTGCATAATATTTTATTTTTTAAATTTTATGTTGGGCATTTATCAATTAAAGCGACACAATCAAGCTAAAATCGTCAAAAAATCAGTATTTTTATTTCAGCTTCCTAATATGACCATATGATGTCCATAGACTAGAACTGCAAAAGTTTTTACATTTTCGTGTTGCGCATTTACCAGTTAAGCGAGATATTAAGACGAAATTCCCAATTTCTTACTTCGAACATGCATGTTCAAAATAAGAAATACGGGAATTTCGTCTTTATATCTCGTGATACGTGACATGGTGGATATAATGACTGCCATACAAAGTCATAAGGCACTAACTTCTTAAGTAAGCAGCTACCTCCTTGGAAATGTTTCACCAATAACTGAGTTACTTCAAGTCAGGACTCAGTTGATTGAAGCTATAGGGTGTGATTGAGAAACAAAAGGGAACAAATTCAACACTAAGAGCTGAAATACACAGCCTTACTGATAAACTAGATGCTAAGTCTACAGAATTTAATAAAATAGTGAAAACAAACAATCCAAAGAAAGAAAGCATATATTTCATGCAAAAAACAGATCGTATCATAATGGAAATGCAGAACTTAAGAAAAATGTTCAATATCAGGATAAAGTAATATGTAGATTGAATAAAGATATGTGTGAGGTAAATCTCGAGGGAAACACACAAAAAGCCCAGCTGGAATCTCTACAATCCATTAGGGAAGGAGACACCCCTCGGTGGAGCGGAGTAGTAAAAAACACTAGAAAAAACCCCAGTTATGACAGAGATACTTCTGGTGCCTCAGTACCTACACGTGTTCCAGTCAACTCACCCGCCAACAAAAATGCTTAAAAAACTCACAAAAGAACCAGCTAAATTAAAGATTGATATTATTGGTGATTCAAATAAGAGGGGCCCAAAATCAAAGTGTCAGTGCAACAACATGGGTAAATCCAGGTGCCCGGATACACGATGTGGTGGAGAGAATTCCAGACATGCTCCATATAAAATCAGCATCTGTGGCTCTCCATTTGGCATTAATAATATCTTGAACACAAGGGAAAGTACATCATACTCTGTTAAAACATTTGATAAGTTTTTGAACCAAACAAAGAAGGATATCGGTAAAAGAAAACTGCTTGTATGTGATGTCACTGCAGTATACCAACACAGAAACACAAAAGCTTAACACTTACCTCAAGCATAAATGTGAGCGTAAGGGATTTATGTTTGTGGATAGTAAACTCACTAGTGAAGCCATTAGTAGAGACAGAGTTCATTAAACACGTACTGCGAAGGTACACCTTGCTGGTTATCTTCTTTCAACTGCTCAGGATTTTTCCATGCACCACAAAAAGGGGACACACTAAGCAGGGTCAAATATGAGAAAGATCCTAGCCCTAATTTATTTATTACAAGTAATCATTTATTAACAAAAGACACAAATATATTTCGCAAATGTCTTAAATGTACTTCATGGAACATAAATTGTTCAGGAGACAATCTCACTGTTGTGGTAAAAACACTTTCATACTTTGATGTGATAATGCTATGTGAAACATGGCTAACTGAAAGAAACTGTGACAGTGTGTACATGGTGTGTTTAGATGGTTACAATAATTTTTAAACTACACACAAATCATTGCATAGAAGAGCTAAACGTGGCTCTGGTGGTTTGTCTGTATTTATCAAAAATAGTATTAAGGTATCGGTTGTATTAGGCAGATGTGATCATTTTGCTATTTTGTAAGTTCAACTGAGTTAGTCATAAAAAATGAGAGATCGGAAATGTTATTGGAACTGATGATTTAAATGCTAGATGTGGCAGAAAATTAGATTTTGTATGCAGTTAACCAGAAGATTGTATTCATGCAAATATATGGAGCTGTAATGGCAGGGAATAGACATCCCCCACATAGGGAATCAAAATATACAGTTGTGAATGAGTTTGGGAAAGAGTTGTTGGATATGTGTAAAAACTCTAACCTATACCGTTGTGCACATTATGAATGGCTGTGTAGAATCTGATAAAAATGGTAATTACACACGAGTTGCTAGTACAGGTGAAAGTGTTGCTGACTATTTACTAGCTACAAAACACATTCTATATTGTGACAAAATTTTTTGTAAATTCAGGTCATCTGACTGGCCTTGTAGAATCGGATCACATGCCTCTATGTTTCGAAATATTGCTTAATTAATGTTAAAACAGAAAAAAACTAAGGTATCCTCATATGACTCAATCATGCTAAAATAATTTTTTTAAATCGGTGAATTTATTTTGGCTTCTTAATATGACCATTATGATGTAAACATATCCATAGACTAGAACTGCAAAAGTTTTTTTTATTTTTTGTGCTGCGCATTTACCAGTCAAGCGAGATATAGAGACGAAATTCCCTATTTCTTATTTCGGACATGCCAGGGAAAAAATGTTCAATATCGCATAGCAAAATGCTACGCAATTCTGTCCATTTGCTAATCAAATTTGTAATTTATTAGCAAAATATTTATACATCAATGATAAGGATGTCTAGCAACTTAGATGAAACAAATGTCATTCAATAATTTTCAAACAAATTGTTCTCTGCATGCATGTCCAAAATAAGAAATACGTACGCGAATTTCGTCTTCATATCTCGCTTAACTGGTACTTCTACGCGATATGTATAGAAAAACTAAAATGAAAATATGTGTTGCAGGAGTGAACCAAGGAGGTCCAAATAGTACTGATATGTAGAACTCCATTGATAACCTTGTGACGTATTGTTCTAAATGGCAACTAATTGTGAATATTTTGCAGACAAAAAAATTAATATTTAGCAAGAAAATTAGATGTTTAATGGATAGAAATTTTATTCAATGATTACGGATTGAAACTACAACACAATATAAATATTTGGGTTGTATTTTTTAATGAAACCTTAATATTTTTAAAGAACATTGAGGTCACACTCTCTTAAAAGCAAGTAAAGCTACATATAAAGTACAAAGTTTCTGTGTACCTACAAAGTAGGAAACCCACATCCTGAACTTACTATCAAATTGTTTAATTCTATTGTCCTCCCTATTATTGAGTATGAGATCGCAAACCCCCAGTTTAGCTGTTCTCGGTGAGGTGGGGGAGCACCCCCTGTTAATAAAATTAATACTTAGAGTGGGAGCAAATATTGGTTAAGATTGGAAAATTTGCCAATAACTGTATAACAAAAAATATGTTTGATACATTATGTACATTAGACAACCTAGGATATGTAACTCGGGTCACATACTTGAGAGAAAGACTCTTTAATCATGAACTAGATTATCTCTGGACATTTGAATCAGTCTCAATGAGGCAAAACAAATATATTAAACACCATATTCTTAAGAGGTATAAATCATTCTTCCTGTCCCAAACTCAGAATGGTCAGAATGAATTGAAGACTTACCAGTTATTTAAATCACAGCTCAAGTGCACTGTGGTTAAGCGGTGGAGGTAACTGGAGTTACCATTAGCAAAAAATGGCTGACGCGGCTACCGATTCGCTTACATTTTCATCTATTTTGTGTAGTTTAACGTTCTCCTCTGCTTCATCGATTTGTGGGTGGATTAATATTATTTAACTGGACAAAATGCACATTATGTTAACTTCAAATTGTCGATAATGTACTCGTAATCGGTAAACTAAATATGTTCAATGAGAATGGTAACTGTCATGTGTCAATTCCAGCTGTTACTGGTAACTTCAACTTCAGTGGATAGTAACTTCGGTTTCAATGGGTGGTAACTGTCGCTTCCTATTAGCAGAGAAAATTATTTTATAAAATATATATTCTAAAACAACTTTAGTAATAGTTTAAATGATCGAGGATTTAATATTGATGCGTCCTGACTTTTATTTTAATTGGTACCGTATACAGTATCCGGGACAGTATCACAGTAAGGCGCGCTGTAATATATTATGAGGGCCTAGTATAATGCAAGAGACTGGATGCATATCTATGGCTGTACTCATAGGCGTAGGCGGTGAACCAACACTGGGTCAACATTAATATAATAGGGCCTACTTTCAAACACCGGGTCGTTATATATGTGTAATACAAAAAACAACATTTCGGAGATGGCTCTTTTGATTTTTAAAGAATACTATATTTATTATAAATTATTTAGTTACTTATAGTCAGGTAGCTTAGCATCAAATTTTAGGCTTATCGTTATCGGGCGGATAAAAGCCCCAATTGTTAAGGCTCAGTGGCATATCCTGATTAAAGTTAGCCTAGGAGCCCAACATTATTTTCTACTAAAGACGCCGGGAAATGTCAAAATCCAAGGTAATATTGCCACCATTTGTACAAGATGAAACAATAAAATGATAATATTTTTTACAGGATAGATGCAGATTCCTGATTTTGGTGTGTGGGATAAGAGTTTTAGTTATGCCTGACATAGTGATGTAGTCAGAAAGTACTTTAGACATTGGATTGTTATTCAAATCCAAGATGGCAGCTATTTGTGCAAGGTGAAGCAGTAAATTGGTATCATTTTGTGTAAAATAGAAGCAAAAATCATAATTTTGGTGTGTACCATAAGGTTTCAAAGCATGTCTGACATGGGGGTGTGACCAGAACGTACTTTAGTAATTGCATTGAGAGTAAAATCCAAGATGGCCGCCATTTGATCAAGATCAAAACAATAAATTGATATATTTTCGATTAAATACAACGAGCTTCACAATTTCGATGTATGCCGTCGGTTTTCCAGGTATGCCAGATCTAGTTTGTGCAGGCTCAACATTTTATTGTGAATAAAGTTGAAGACGTCCGCCATTTGACAAAGTAAAATAAAATTTGTGCCAAACATTTCTTTTATCATATTAGACAGAATATTCATGACTTTAGTGTCTACCATAGGCTTTTCTTATACACATCACCTGGTGGCATTATTCAGAAACCATTTTAGACACTTCAGATTCCAGAAACCAAAATGGCGGCCATCAGACAAGCAAAATTGGCAACAGAGGAGGAGGAGTAGGAAGCCGAATCGGGTAACACATGAATCATATGGCCATAGCAGGAGAACACGCATCTTTATCTTTTGGTAATACCGCTTCCCTGTCATGGCCTTCTTGTAGCCATTTTGTTTGTCTAATGACCGCCATCTTGGTATATAGACTGTCCAAAATTATGTTTGCCTGTCACAGGGGCGTATATATGAAAATCCTACATGTAGTCAGGGAAAGTTGGAAAAAAATCCAAAACAAATTTCTTACCAAAATATTTTTGTACTGCGGTCTTGTATAAGGTCTGGACTAGCCACACAACATTTGTTTACTCTGGATATTCATAGGAGGATTTTTAGGAGGCTAAAATTCAAAATGGTCGACTATCTCACAGAAATAACATAGGGAGTGATAATTAACCGGAAATTTGTTTAAAACTGTGCTGATTAAAGGATTGGAAGTTGTTTTACAATAAATAAACGATATAAGAAAAACAAAATGACCGCCAAATGTTTCATTGGTGGAACATTTTTTGTGCATGTCTGTAGTCTTTGTCAAATTAAATTTCATTTCACTTTCCGTTTTGTGTTTTTCGATTTTTTTATTTTTCACATTATTTTTGCTATTATTTGAAATTATTTGTATAACCTTTGGATGTAGCTTTGATAAGCTTATTAGTCTAGTCAAAAAATAGGGTTTCCGTGCACCCTTCGAAATATACTTCTAATTGGTTTATCTAGCTTGTAAAAAAAACGTAGAAAACGCTTAGCTGTTTTAACAAGCTAAAAAAAATGTCCCACGTGCAATTGTTATGCAAATTTGTGCCGCCATTACCGAAAAATGTATATTGAGTTATATTGTATTGTATTGTATATTTTTATTATAGTGACATGTACAAACAGATCCAATGACAATATAAATATGTTTACAATATAGTACCCAGCCCATTTGGGCTTATAAGTCACTCCAAAATGTATGTAGTAAAAAAAAACATATATGCTGAACGAAACAGCCAAAAATCAACATTATTACACAATATTGTAAATCCCAGCAAACACCAGGATCGACCTAATGTTGGGGCAGTGCCGGGACAGCGCCGAAGACATGGACCAACACTGAACCAACACAGAGTGGATACCCTCCCAGCAAACACGGGACACCAGCCCAATGCCGGACCAATGCTGGCCCACCGTCCACTACGCTGGCTCAACATCGGTCCAAACACCGGGCGGACGTCCCGCGCCCGCTAGACCGTGTTCGCTTGAACCAAATATATCAGTAACGTTAGGTACAAAAGAGTCATATCTGTCACTATACATAGTGACAGATATGACCCCAATACCACAAATAAAAATAATATAATACAAAACTACACTATATATAAGTTGATGTTATTACATGCCACATATCACCTGCTATACATATTATCAGTACGCCTATCCCATGCCTGACAAATATAAGTACCTAGAAATCTGCAATTAGTTGACATTATCAGTTCAAATTTATCAGACATTGTGGCATTTACGGGAAAAATATATTTATTATTCATAGCGTGTCTCAAATCATTATATAAAGGGCATTCACATATAAAGTGAACCTCACTTTCTACCACACCCATATTGCAATTTTGACATAGTCTGTCTTCGGGGCTAACCCCTCTGAAACGTCCTACTTCAATTTCTAATGGTAAAATTCCCAGTCGTATTTGTGAAATAAGTGAACGTGCTTTCCTCGACACGATTTTAGATAAATATTCTTCTTCTTTGAACAAGTTTTTGAAAGTAATATAGGTTCTCAGTTTTGGTTTAACTAATATTTCGCGTTGCCATTTGCGCTCCATAACACCATACAACAATGTTGGAAAATATTTCAAATCAACTTTTAATAAATTATTAAAATCGTCTTCTTTATCAACCAACTGGAAAATTTGTTTAATTTCATCAATCCAACTGTTTCCATTACCAAAATTATTTGCATATTACCATTCAAAAATATGTTTTGTCAGCCTGTTTTCATCTGAAGAAAGCAAATGATTCCATAGTTGTAACATTTTAGGAGTTTTCTTTATTTTGGTAATATCCATCCCACATAGCCCTGTATTCCCACTACTGGGGCTCTGTTATGTACACCCAAAAAGTAAGATTACGCACGAGTTTGAACGCGGTTACATTTATGATAATATTTAAATCCTCATACACCTGCGCTATAATCCATTACTGGGATAACCATGGCATTAAATAATTTGGTAAAGGTTAAAAATCGTATGTTCTTTAGCTTACGGAACTTACTTATAACAGCTCCAAGTGCTCGGCCTGCAGCATCTGCGAGATAATTTGCACATTCGATGAAATCCATATGTTCGTGAAAAACAACTCCGAGATATTTATATTTACATACATAATCAATAACATTTGTTCCATAATAAATTTATACTGACTAAATTTTCGTCGTTTAGCTCTAAAATGAACTACGTTGGTTTTGGCGAGATTAACACATAAACGCCACCTCCTACACCAGGAATATACACAATTAATCATTTTTTTGCAGTTTATCTTCTGAATCAGACATAATAACAACATCATCTGCATATAACAAAATAGAAACACATCGACCATCTATATCAACTCCACATTTCAAGGCATTTAACTCATCAACAAGGTCATTTGTATATAGATTATAACTTGTTATAGCTCGGTCAATATCACAGATAATATACTGATCATTTAAGAAGTGATCACTTCCTCCTTAATAATTATCTCAGACACGGCTAAGATGATCTTGGCCACTTACAAACTGATGTCAGCCACTGAAGCCACTTTAAAAGTGATCTCGGCCACTTCAAAAATGATCTTGGCCACCGAAGAAGACACAATCACTTTAAAAATTATCGCAGCCACTACAAAAATGATATTGGCCACTGAAAAAGTGATCACAGCCACTTTAAACGTTGTCTTATCCACTACAAAAGTGATCTTCGCCACTGAAGAAGTGACTACAACCACAACCACAGGCACTTTAAAAGTGATCTCAGCCACAAAAAAGTGCTCTTGGCCACTGAGGAAGTCATCACAGCCACTTTAAAAGCAATCTCAGCCACTACAAAAGCTAATGACTCAGCAGTGTGGTTATTAGAAGCTACATCGAAATATTTATTGAACATACAAGCCATATCACTGGGATTGGTGGCGCTTAGACCTTCATGACCTTGGTAAGGAATTTGTTTTAAATTTTGTTGAAAAATCGTTTAATTTTCCCTGACTCAAAATCACGAATCTGCTTCCCTTCTGTTGACAATGGTACACATCAAAATTATGCTTTTCTGTCCTTTCTGTCGAAAAGAATAGTAATTTATATAGCTTAACCTTGCAGAAATTGGGGCCATCTTGGAGTTTACTAACCAATGCAATGACCAAAATAACTTCTGGCCACACCATTATGTCGAGCATACCTGAAAACCATATGGTTGATAACAAAATCATGAATCAGCTTAAATTCTATCGCAAATTATATCAATTTAATATTTGACCTTGGTTGAAACGGCGGTCATTTTGGATTTTTACGCTTTACGTCAACACTTTGTCAAAATTAAATAGGGCTCCTAGCTATAGCTAATGGTAATTGATGGGTCATAATAGAGCGTCATGTAGGCCTATCACAACTGTTGATAATAGTGTATATACCGGAGATCGTCTATACTTTACTGCCTATACTGGCTATACTTAGTGTTTAGCTAAAATCAGGTCTGAAGGAACAACAAAATTGATTTTGCAATCAGCAGGACTGATTTTTTTCAACAAAATTTAATCTTCAGCTTTATATCCACGAAAATTGTCTGAAATGTGAGAGTCTCCTTGATGCACCATTGGAAAATTTCCAATAAATAAAGTATCAGTTACCAGCAACATAATTTGTCAGTTACCAGTAGCATGATATCATTGAGTATTGCAGTTACCAGCAACACGCTTGGCAGTTACCATTCTCATTGAACAAATTGTGTTTACCGATTACGAGAAAATTATCGATAATTCGAGGTTAACATGATGTCCATTTATTCCAGTTAAATAATATTAATCCACCTACAAATCGATGGAGCAAAGGAGAACGTTAAACTACACAAAATAGATAAAAATGTAAACGAATCGATAGCCGTGTCAGCCATTTTTTGCTAATGGTAACTCCAGCTACCTCCACCGCTTAACCACAGTGAAGTGAGAAACCTATCTCCGACTTGCAGTCCCAAAATACAGGGTTAGTCTTTGCACATTTTGCGAACTAGCTCTCACAATTTATAAATTGAAAGGGGCAGGTATACATCAACAAAAAACAACGTCTGAACTGAACAGGGATTGCGTTATCAGTGTAGGCCTAATGATCAGTTGGTTGAGGATAAAATTTATTTTGTTATTGTGTGTAAAATGTATACTGTCTTTCATACAGAATTGCTTAAAGGGACTGGCCCAGGCTAAAATCATAAAAAAATCGGTGATTTTATTTTGGGTTCTTAATATGACCATATGATGTAAACATGTTCAAAGACTAGAACTGCAATTTTTATTTATTTTTTGTGCTGCGCATTTACCAGTTAGGCTAGATATAGAGACGAAATTCCCGATTTCTAATTATTGACAACCATGTCAAAAATAGGAAATGCGGGAATTTCGTCTCTATATCTAGCCTAACTGGTGAATGCGCAGCACAAAAAGTATAAAAATTTGCAGTTCTAGTCTATGTACATGTTTACATCATATGGTCACATTGAGAACCCGAAATAAAATCACCGATTTTTTTATGATTTTAGCCTGGGCCAGTCCCTTTAATATTGCAGTGAAGTTTATTCTCAATTTTTAAAATATGACAATGGAAGATCAATTTATAGCTTTATTACCAAGTGAAGAGGCTGCAGGCATCCAAGCACATGGTAGATTTACATTTGATGGTTTTAAACCAGGAGATCAGTAACAAAGATGGCTAGCAATCATCTCATTTTTCTTTGAATATTTAATGCTTTTTTTGATTATCTATACAATGATTACATTGGTTCTGTGTCAAAGACATTCATATTTTGTATTTAGATTTTGTATATAGGTCTATTCATATTTTGTATATTTCCATTGTAATATGTCCAATAATCTTGTGCTTTTAATGCAAGCAATATATATCTAGAAGTTATTTGTACTGTAAATATATCACTACTCGGTATTCAATCAAGTTTGTATGACACTGCTTTTTGTCCGAATAAAACTTATATTATTATTTACGTATATGAGTTTAGCGGTAAAATCAGATTTATAAAGGATGAGATCGATCCAGTTTATTTTTTCACTAGTAGCAACAGAAACGTCACTTACACTTGGTGTTTCAGAGTACGCCCAGAAAAAAAGTTTCATATGGATCTATTAATTTATTAATTTATTTAATATAACAGTTTATAAAAGCATCATTTTTATGATAATATTTAAAAAGATTTTTTATTTTTCAACTTAATTCGTTGTGCAAATTTACTTACGGAAATTATTCAGGTATGAAATGCCATATTCCTACGCGCACTTAGGCCGTTGTTATGGCTGACATTTTGAAAACAACCGGGTTTTGAGAGCAGTCACTTCTCTTTAGAAAAATAATCTGCCACAGCGTAGTTGTTGGTGTGCTCGAATTAGAAATTGCTTAGAATAATATTTCACCTCTAAATTTTATAAAATGGCGACAATCGCCAGTAAACAACAACAGGGGACGTACACATTTGCTAGTCAACCGAGAGCAGTTCACCAACGAAAAAAATACAGAGACACACAACAAGCACAACAAGTGCAACCCCAGCAAGAGCAGTGAGTTTTTTAACAATTCTTCTTTTATGGGATCTTAGACCTATGCCTTGTCTCTCTCTTTATTGAATACATCTCATTTTGGTGTTTATGTTTAATTAAATAGATCTAACGTTAGCCTTAGCCTAGGCCTAACCGTACGTTGGGGCCTGGCCCTAGGCTAGGGCTATAGGTCATACGCCCAATATCGCGAACCACGTTTTTTGCCATCTAAAAAATATTTGGTGACGAAATTTTATTTTTTTCAACTTTATTCAACTTGCCAAGTTATCCGGCGCCTATTTCTGCCGTTTTTTCGGCAAAAAATACTTTACATCGTCTGATCCTTTCTTTGTCATGTATAATGACAGGTGCAAGTCATTCATCATTAGAGCGGTAGGCGATATTAAGTGAAATTCGCGAAAAACGTTATACATAACAAAGAAAGGATCTCCCAAGTTAGAATATTTTTCAAACAAAAATTATACCTGGAGATCGCCGGACATGTTCGTGAGTTGAATAGAAGTGAAAAATAATAATTTCACCTGGTAAATATTTTTTAAATGGCGAAAAACGTGGTTCGCGATATTGGGCGTACGACCTATAGGCTAGCCTCCCTACTGACCCTGGCCCTGGCCTGGGCTGGCCTAGCCTCCCTAGGGCCTAGCCCTGGCCTAGGATAATCATATTGATATAGACTAGGCCTAGGCTAGAGGTCTAGACCCTAAACTTAAGTAAAAGTCACCTTAAATTTGTCACTTTTGCGTTGCATGCTTTTCGCTAATTACTCACGCGATTTTCATCCGATTGTCATGAAATTTGGCAAGCATTATTTTCTAGTCGTACGGCATCTTCCCTGAAAATTTCAAGAAAAAATATTTTGTAGTTTAAAAGTAAGACCATTTGACATGTAGTAATTTTGAATTATGACGCTCCTCTATAAACCCATTAATTTCATTCAGCTTTAATCTCGAAATTCTACTACATGTCAAATGGTCTAACTTTTTAAATACTGACTCAATTTTAACGAAATTTTCTGGGTAGGTGCCGGAATAGTTGCAAAGAGTGCTTGCAAAATTTCATGTAAAATAATCAAGTATTAACTGAGAAATCGGCGAAAAACAGCCATCGCTGGTGGAAGTTGACTGCAACTATAGACTAGAGGGCCTAGACCTAGTTCATCCTAAAAGGCAAATTTAACGTTTTTGCCTTTTAATTTTCTTCTGTTTTTTCCTTTTTTTAACGTTTAAATTTAGTTAGGCCTTAGGGGCCTAGGCAGGCTACTTGTAGACTAAACAAAATTTTCAAAGTTGTCTGATCAGGTCACAAAGAAGCTCAAAGTACAAAGACAAAGATCATGCGTCTTGTGCCCCTGGCCCTGATGACAACCACAATGTGAATGTCAATTGACAATGCTTTTTATTTTAATTTTTATCTTGATTGGTTAGTTCTAAATAGGCCTAGTTTTTGAGTTATCGAGTTATCTCGAAATTCCAATTACATGGTAAATCTGGCAAATGGTCCCACTTGCCTTTGTTAATCAGTGAAGAATATATAAAGCCCACCTCAGACGGTAATTTTGTCTCTGTAATTTTGTCTCAGGGTCAGTGAATCATAAATTTCAATGACCAGGATTTCCGGAGAACAATAAGTCTTAAACCCTTCACTGTTAATGCTCACCGAAATTCAGTGAATTGTTTAGGGTTGTAGCAGGAGGACTAGAAAATAGAAGTTGATAAATTTATATTAAGATTAGCGGAGAAATCAGTGAAACTATTCTGCATTGAGATTGACTACAGATCTACACCTGTTTATATCAAACATATGCCAATGTTCAAACTCAAAATGTGTGTTGTAGAGATGCAGAAAGTATTGGTCCATATGGAAACATCATGTATGACAGAAGGATCATCCGAGGAAACACATATGCTCAGCACACCTTACCAGCAGTAAGCAAATATAATCAGACAATGCAGAATGTTATGATTTACCCCTTACAGCGCAGGGATAGACTTTAGTCGTATGATTCTGACGTCTGACGTCTGTAGATGTCAGATTCCGACGACTAAAGTCTATCTCCGCACTGTAAAAAGTAAAACTATTATATTGGCCGTAGACCCATAACATAGGTATTCGAATGAATCAAAAAGAGCTAACTAAGACTTTATAATGATTTCAAATTGAAAAAACCCTTTGGGTTCCATGGTTTATATAAGAATAATACAGCGCTTTAAGGGTTAACCCTTTACCTTAAATTTACATTTTCACACATTTGGAAGTTGTCTTCAACATGTTCAAGTGGGTGAAAAATACTCATATTTGTTTTATTTGAGACCGATCATTTACAAATCTTGATGTTTATCCCTTACAATGTCGATTTTTTTTGTATAAACCATAGAGTCCAAATGTTTTTTTTTAATTTGAAATCCTCATACATATCTCAGTTAGCTCTTAATGCATCATTTAACACTGGTACGGTACCTATGTTATGGATCTGTGGGAATTTAAAATATTTTACTCTTTCAGTGCGAGAATCGACTTTAGCTGTCAGAATCTGACGTCTAAAGTCGATCTGCGCTCTGTAACTTGGGTTACCTTGCTGCAGGCAATATTATGGTAATACTGAATTTATTAAAACGATTTCACTTTGAAATAAAAAAGCATGCGTTAGTTTCATCACGCAGAAATTAAAAAAAAATGGTCTTGAAAGTAATTTTTTCCTTCAAGCTCTGACTCGCTTTATAATATATAGACAAAAAATCCTTATCAATGATGTATAAATATATTGTTAATCAGATTTAATTTCATTAGTTTTACAGCATATATCGTGACATGTAACCAGAAAAAAACCTTCCTTGTCATTCTGTGTTCAACCCTTTGAAATGGAACCCACGTTTGTAAAACATCATACCAGTCGGTACTTTAGGTTTAATGGCCACTGGTGGCCATACGAGCATGAAAGTGTTCAATTATATTTCTCCTGGTAATAAACCCTATTTTTAATTTTGTTGATATACCGTATCGGTGACTGCATAAATTTGCTTTACCTTGTTCTTTTATCCAAACCAAATTCCATTAATGCTCTCTAAGACCAAAGTAATTTCAACCATGTCAAGTTGTGGATTGTGATAGTGATACGAGCTTTCTGCGTATAAAGGTTAAAGTGATACTATGTTAAAGGGTTTATAATGAGTCATGACATAGTGTGCAATATACATACATACTACAGGTGTTTATTTTTGTTTCTTGTCTGTTTCTGTAGAGTGCGCAACCTGACCCGATTGAAATACAGAGGCAACAAGAGAGCCGCCGCCGAGCAATTGCAAAGAAGCGGGCCAAGGAGCAGCTGAGGCCGAAATCACCAGAACCAGTTGAGGGTAGAAAGCACATAGATGTGCAGACTGAGCTATATTTGGAAGAGTTAAGTGATCGTGTAGAGGAGGCAGATGTGGACTGTCAGACAGATGCCTTCCTCGACAGACCTCCTTCACCACTTTTTATTCCAGCCAAGACAGGTGTGGATATCGCTACTCAAATATTGGAAGGAGAGGTGAGTTTTGCTAATTAAAAAAGTATTGCAAACTTTCTGATATATATAAATATATATATATTTATATAACTATTGTAAAATATACAACTTTCCACCATTTGTATGGTTGATATCAAGGGTCTACATGTAGGACATGTAGACCCTTGATATTGCTCTCATGGGGAATACCCATCCTATAAATGGAAAAAAGAATCTAGTGAATCTGTTGGAATTATGAAATCAAGACCATGCCAGTATGGCTATTAGACATATATGGTGGGTCAGATAAAAGTAATGAACATATATATCAAGCGTCAATGAGAGATATTAATATAATGTGCTTAATGTGATGTAACCTGGAAATTTTCAAGTGTACAAACAGCTTAGCTGATAATTTAGATGTGCATCTCCATTTGAGCACTGTCACTGTGCATCTGTCACTGCGTCGTCCACTTGGATATGAAGGGGTGTATCTGCCATTTTACAAAGAGGCAGATACACCCTTTTATATCCAAGGAGATGGTGTGATAAAAGTCACAGTAAGCTGTGAATCACTCTATTGATGCTGATTTGCTATAGTTAGATAAATATATTGTTAAAATACTCACCACTATCTTTTTCCTAGAATGAATTATTGAAATTTCTATAAAAGTCTTGAATAGTTCTAATGGAGAAATACTTCAAATTAAGTAATGTTTATTGCAGCTATTTGACTTTGATGTCGAAGTGAAACCTATACTGGAAGTACTTGTCGGGAAAACAGTTGAACAGGCTCTGTTGGAAGTAATGGAGGAAGAAGAATTAGCTAACCTACGGAGCCAACAACGTTCATTCCAGGAGCTTCGAAATGCAGAGTTGGTGGAACAACAGAGACTAGAAGAACAGGAAAGACGTCACAGTGATGAAAAGGTATCTATTCAAACATTTACACACTTGAAAATATCATAATATTTGAAATCTTCACTGCTAGCTGTGAATTATGACTGCAATTTCCACTGATTATTATGTACTGACATTTTCTATCAACCCTTAAAGCGCTAAGTTATAGAATAATTTTTTCGCATACTTGAAGCTGTGTCTTCCTACCCAGCACACAACTTCAAAGTGTGTAAAAATTACTTGCATAAATTATGTACAATTTGAAACAAAACATGTCAACTTAGCAAATTTAAAACTCCCTTTTCACTTCAAATTTTCTTGCTTAAAGGACATAATAGACTTCAAGTCCTAAAACAGCTATATATGAGTGATGAGCTAAGAGGAGTTTAAAGGGACTGGCCCAGGCCAAAAAATCTGTGATTTTATTTTGGGTTCTTAATATGACCATATGATGTAAACATGTCCAAAGACTAGAACTGCGATTTTTTTTAATTTGTGTGCTTCGCATTTACCAGTTAGGCTAGATATAGAGACAAAATTCCTGATTTCTTATTATTGACAACCATGTCAAAAATAGGAAATGCGGGAATTTCATCTCTATATCTAGCCTAACTGGTGAATGCACAGCACAAAAATTTTAAAAATTTGCAGTTCTAGTCTATGTACATGTTCACATCATATGGTCTTATTAAGAAGCCAAAATAAAATCACCGATTTTTTGATGATTTCAGCCTGGGCCAATCCCTTTAAGAAGTTAAAATATCATCTTGATTGATATTTCAAATGGTTTGAAACCTACTTGAAAACAGCTATAGGTCCCAACGACACAACGGTTAAAGATTATAATTAAAAATATATCAAATGACACAATAAAGTGTCACTATCAACATGATCAGCTAAAAACTAGTATGAATTTGTTAGGCTAATAGATTATCTTGCATGTACATGTACAATGTACGTCATATTTTATTTTTTATTTTTATTTTAAACACTAGATAATACATTTTATTATTTTCCCTCAGGAACGGCGCATGAAGCAGCAACGTGAAATTCTCCGGAAAGAGAGAGAAACAGGCGATAAGATCGCCGCCCGTGCTTTTGCTCAGAGCTACTTGTCAGACTTAGTACCATCAGTATTTGGCACATTATCAGATCATGGCTACTTCTATGACCCAGTAGAGAGAGGTTTGTTGACATGCAGTGTACACTCCAGATAACTAGATCTAGTCTGATTTTTGATTCAGATTTTCTAAGTATTTTAAAATATGGTGAATAAATATATTTCTGTTTCTAGTTCTGTTACAATTACTTAATAACCTTATTTTGTTTTCTTATTTTGCAAATTGATTCTTTAGTGATTAAATCAAACTCAAATTTATTGAAAGATTTTTCTATGTGCAGATGTTGAGCAAGGTTTCCTGCCATGGTTGATGGAGCGTGTAGACGAACAGTTGGAACAACACATTCTCAGTCGCACACTTCTAGACAATCTATTAAGGGAAGTTGTACAAAAGCGCCAACAGCAATATGGAAAACTTGAGGATGGCATTCCTAAATTCCTTCCTTCTCCATCTCGTCAGACTACAAACACAGAACCAGAGCCCACAGTGGTGTCACAAGAGCAGGCCCCAGTAGTTATTGAGGTTTGTGAAATGTAGTTTTAGATAATAATATCCCTGAGCCAATTGCAAACATTTATATTGTTAACATCTTTCATTCAATACTAAGTGCAGAAGCTTATTTGTAACTGAATTGCAAAATATATTTTCCAAAGACATTGTTAATGTTAGCCCTTAAAGCGCTGTGGGGACCATCTTTATACGTCAGAATCTGACGTCTACTGACGGTCTCCGCACTGAAAGGGTTGACCATAGAAAGTGAGTCTCATGTCAGACTTTGCTTTTAAACACCTTACTCAGGTAATTTATATTATATCATCCATTGGATTGATTTATTTGTGTATGCTTGTAATATTTGTATTCAAGCTACTGTATTTCAAGGTATTTCTGTTATTCAAGCTTCAATTGTCATCACTATTTTTAGCTTGCCATGAAGGAAAAATACTCTTTTTTTTTTAAATGTTTTATCTCCCAACATCTTAATTCCCACTTTACAATCTGCAATTGTGTATTAGAGTATTTAATTTTCACTTCACGGCAGCTCAGAATCTAATTGTGTATCTGGTGCAAGTAGTTATTTAGAATGTTGCTTTACAGGAACCAGTAGCGCCGACAGAAGATAAGGAGGATGAGGAGGTGGAGCCTGAGGCACCTGATGCGGACGCGCCAGAAGGTGATGCGGAGCAGCAAGCAGAGGAGGAAGAGGAATGAACAGACACATGACCACCGCTTTATCTTCACCATTCTCAAGTGTGCAATCAAACCGCAGTATCTTTGGATGCATTAACTCTTACCACGTCAAATTATTCTGTATAAACCATGGAGACCAAAGGGTTTTTTCAATTTGAAATCATCATAAATGTCTTTGATAGCTCTTTGCGAATAATTTGAATACCTATGTTATCCATTATAAATATTTTAATTCTTTCAGTGCTGGGATCGTCTTTCAGTGCTGGGAATCTGACGTCTACAAACGTCTGATTCTGACGTATAAAGATGGTCCCCGCGCTGAAAGGGCTGATCATTATGCTGCTATAATGGTGTTCTAATTGTGTATCGAGCTTTCTTTGGATGCTTTAAACACAGATATTTATGGATTTATCAGATTTAATAATTGCACTGCATTTTTGTTGCAGCAGTTGGTCATTTAATACATTTTATATTTTTCTGAAGTTGACAAAATTAGCATGCTATGTCTTGTATTTAGACTTATGTTTAGGATAACAAGATTTTCTACACCATTAATCAACAATGAGGTATTTTTATTCACAACTCTCATCCTGTATGGACTGAACATAAGATACTGTTATTTGATTGGACACTGCAGTGTTTGTTATAGTATTGATGTGAAATGCTGCATATTGTGTCTAATTCTCAGATAGGACAGTGACTCGCCAAGAGCCTTCATCATCATTTGACATCCCAATCTAGTAAATTATAAAACATTTTAAAATCTTAGTTTTAAATTAAATCACTCAAACAAGTTGATTCTGCAGCTGAATTTTCATGTAGATAATATTATAATATAAACATTGAATTTTTCACACAGAGGCAGTAATACAGACTGTTGTATTTGGCAAGCTGTTTCATCGATATGCTCAGGATGATGCAGGGAAAAGGTTGTGAGGAATAGCTTTGATTACAAAGGTTGTTTTATGATTTGCACACTTGTTAGTGGTGCTTTCATTGATAATTTGTTGTTGTTACTCTGCTGAACTGTCCTTTTATCTGCACAATCCTATGGTTGTCTACAATGTTGTGTAATGGTAGACATTGTATCAATATTTGTTAACGCTGTCTTGTGTAAGAATAAATATGAGGTTAACTGTATCTAAACTTCATTATTTTAATGTTTTGTCACTGGTTTTATATGAAAAAATGTAAGTTTTAGTGCGCCAGTATTTGTTATTTATCAGAATCATGAAAGCCTGAAATTAAAGTAAATAACATTTCAAGGCTTGCAATATGGGGAAATTGTTTTCATAAGTGTAATAAAATATTATATAATACTTCACACAGCAATTCATTTTCTAAAACACATTAGTAGTCTTAAGAACAATAGAATATTTCATTCATGTGTGAGATATATTTTGCTAATTATAAGGCATGCATGTGTATGCGCTGTAACCTGTTAATAATTTTTTATCAACTGGGACTGAGATAATTAAAGTTTTATTATTTGTGATTACTTTGATTGAACGATGAGGCACTATCTACCATCTGGTGTGATCTTTTGAGAACTCTTTTGTGATATGGTTATATAATTATATATGTATGTTATTCTATACAATTGTTATCATTATCGCCAAAGTACTGTAATATATTCTATCATTATTGGTATGGGGCACAATATGCCATTGTATGAATTTGATTTTAATAAAACATGTTCACAGACTTTCTAGTTGGGTAGAGATTATTTATTTATACAGCACCACCACCTTAAGAGTTAAGGGAGTTTGTTCCTTATTCTCCTTATTCATGTTATAAAAGCAAAAATATTTCTTCCCTGCCCACTGGTAAAGATTTGTTACTGTGGGGAGCCTTCGTGACCCGAGACGGAGTATGCTCGACCTCAGAGCTCCAGCGTTCAAATGTAGTGTCTTGAGGGCAGTTAAAGGCCCATACCCAGGCTACAATTAAAAAAAATCGGTGATTTTATTTTGGCTTCTTAATATGACCATACATGACGTGAACATGTCCATATAGAACTGCAAAAGTTTTTTTTTAATTTTTGTGCTGCGCATTTGCCAGTAACGATAGATATAGAGACGAAATTCCTGCTTTCTTATTTTGGGCAGGGGCCCTAGGGTAGTGGTTAGCACCGCTGCCTTTCACGCCAGAGTTCGAGGTTCGGTTCCCTGTCTCGGCGTTTTGAAAGACACAAAAAATGTTTCTTCCCCATCCACGTGTGAAAGTCAGTATTGTGGGGAGCCTCCGTGACCGAGAGGTAGCGTGCTCGGCCTCAGACCGCCAGGGCTCGAATTTCGAATCCTGTGTCTGGAGGACAGTGTCATCTCAATCATTTCATCATCCTCAGGAGGATCTCCTGGCCCAGTTTAGCCTATATGTGCACAAAGGTGGCCTAAAGCCCGATTCATTTCATTTGCTTTCTTATTTTGGTCAACCATGTCGAAAATAAGAAATACGGGAATTTCGTCTCTTTTTCTAGCCTAACTGGTAAATGCGAAGCGCAAAAACTTGCAGTTCTAGACGATGGACATGTTTACATCATATGGTCATATCAACAAACCAAAATAAAATCACCGATTTCTTTATGATTTTAGCCCGGGTATGAGCCTTTAAAAAGGGGAAGGGCGAGAGCCCTAGTGAAATAGTTGAAGCTGCCTGCATCTCAAGTTGAAGCTAGCATGGTATTTCCCTTGCTTTGGCAGTCGATCAGGTTTCAAAGAAATAAATGTTTCTTCTCCCCTTGTAATGATTCCATATCCTGGGTAACCGACCTGACCTGCTGCAGTGTACACATCCTCAGACGTCCAGGGCTCTATGCATTCATTAATAGGAGAATATTGGCCTATAATGAAAAGTTTACGTAACTGCATATTTTCACTTCTTAGTGGCCTTACATTAAACATCTAAATAGTTTAGTCCATTTGACGCGATTGTCCTATCAACAAATTAATATATTTTTTAGCTCCCGCCGTCACCGTAGGTGAGACGGAGGGGGCTATGGATTCTACCTCCGTTCTGTTTTTTACCTCTTCTTTTGCCTATAACTTTGCAAGAAAATAAGCTAGGATAACAATTTTTAGTATGTGGGTTACTTCTAGGTGGATAATAGATAGTAGAGGAGGAAATCTGAAAAATGACGTTATTTAAGGAGTTGGTTGACACTTAAATTCCTAGAGACAAATAATATATCGTTGGAAAGGTATGAACGTCTAGTTTCATGTAGCGTGAACGGTTTTTGCGGCAAGTGGTCGAATTTTTTATAAAATGTGCATTTGTGACGTCATGTCGTGATGATTGTGACGGCACTTTTTCACCAATTTCTACTGGATATTTATAACGGTGGATCATTTATCAGCTGCGATATACACATGTAGAGGACGTTTAATATCCTGCATTTGTATAAATAATAGAGTAAAGGCCTAGTCTGTCACATAAAAATGACATGCATGTTTTGTACATATGACATCACTTGATTTATGCATGTGCCGTGAAGCTTTTGTTTTACATGCTTTAATATTTTTTTTAATAACATAGGTTAAATATTATTATATTTTTTAATTTCTCTTTTTTTTCCCAGAGACAAATGATATATCATTGGAAATGTATAATTCTGTAGTTTAACGTCATATATTTCATTTTTAGGAGCCGGTTGCGGAAAAAAAACGTACATTTGTGACGTCAGGTTTTTGTGTACTACGTCATTTTGAGGGCGGGGGCCCTAGGGTAGTGGTTAGCACCGCTGCCTTTCACGCCAGAGTTCGGGGTTCGGTTCCCGGTCTCGGCGGTTTGAAAGAAACAAAAATGTTTCTTCCCCATCCACGTGTGAAAGTTAGTATTGTGGGGAGCCTCCGTGACCGAGAGGTAGCGTGCTCGACCTCAGACCGCCAGGGCTCGAATTTCGAATCCTGTGTCTGGAGGACAGTGTCATCTCAATCATCTCACCATCCTCAGGAGGTTCTCCTGGCCCAGTTTAGCCTATATGTGCATAAAGGTGGCCTAAAGCCCGATTCATTTCATTTACTACGTCATTTTGGCATTTTATTTCCAACATTGCCACATGTGCACTACGAGAATACACAGGACACCAGGTCAATTTTTATTTGGCACCGTAAAACGTGTGAAAGCCTAGTTTCATGTACGATATGGACGTGATCCTATACCAATAAATATAACGTACATATGTATCACAACAGCATGGCCGCAACGTCACGTTTACGTGAATTGAATAAGAGAGGCACGATAGCCCATAATATTGCAAATCTTTTTTGTCGATAGTTGATTTTTTATGATCAAGTAAGATATACCGCTTGATTTTTTTATGTTGAAATATTTTTCATTTTTTTTATTAGCGAAGTCATTTCGTGTTCGAATATAAGTGCATGTCTTTTTCTTAAAATATTTTTTGTGTTGGAATATAAGTGCATGCACCTGTTTTAGAAAACTAATTGCATCTTCAAATATATGTGCATTCACGTTTATGCGCGGGGATACGGTACTATAATCAGGATAAATGAGCGCCCGCCTGCCTTAAGCATAATATTACCATCCACGATATTGTTTCTGAGATACCACTATTCAGTGAAAAAGGCATATGGAATCCAATGTTGACTCACATGATGTCATTTCATACCAGTTTAACTTCACATTTAGTCCGTAATAACAGACTCTGTGTGCAATACATAGTCTGTAATCATTGCCATTCGTAAAGTTGTACCCCAAAAATCCGGTGCGCCAACGATCG
This sequence comes from Flabesymbios commensalis, assembly GCA_964017125.1. Lineage (NCBI taxonomy): Eukaryota > Metazoa > Annelida > Polychaeta > Terebellida > Flabelligeridae > Flabesymbios > Flabesymbios commensalis. Next base: position 40,667,634 of record OZ024907.1, read on the forward strand.
ATTGCGCAATGAATTCAAGCGTCACTGTTTGATCAATGACTTTTATTTTATTATGACAGATTTGCATCTGATTCTAATAATGCCTTAACGTGGGAATTTAAACGCCAGTCTTTGTATGTGAATTTATCATTTGAATAGAGTGATTACCCTGGCATTTTTTATGAAATTATTGATCTCAGCGTACACTGGCTACCAGCATACATACATTTTGCTATGTTTTCCAGCTCTGAAGCTAACCCATGAGAACCTTGCGTCAAACTCGGACTACGTTACATTATAACCAGGCATAATATTGAAATATGTGGACCCACAGTAGTTTTTGTACCTAAAATGTGAAAATTTGTATACATGGGGTTTCCCATATGCCGGATCGAATGGTGCCCGGTAACAAAACAGCAAATCATCGAAACACATTCAAAATGGCTGCCAAATTCAAGATGGCCGCAACACAATCAGGACAAAATCATCATTTTTATCTGGGCTTCTTGATATGTCCATAATATGTCAACATGTCCATAGGCTAAAGTTTTTTTACATTTTGTGTTGCGCGTTTACCAGTTAAACGAGAAATAAGGACGAGATTTAATTTCGGACATGCATGTCTAAAATAAGAAATACGAAAATAACTGATAAATGTGGCTTTCGGCACACTTGCTACTTTGCCATGTAACAAAACAAATTATTAGTACAGTATTTAAACGATATGACCTCACACAAATTGCAACAGAAACAAACTCAACTGTTTTCTTCTCATCCTGTATAACATATCAGAAGTCTTAAGTGATTATATTGGTGGAAAGCATTGAAATCGATGATGATATTTTCCCCCATTACCACCCATGTTAAAAAGGCTTTGTATGGATGTATGCATGTATTCTTATATGATGCCCATACAAATGGCTCAAAACTATTCACAATCTATCAGAAACTGTTAATTTATACATGCAACATTAATCTGGAAGCGGTACAGTACATGATTTAAAGCGAGTTCACTACAAATTTAAATTATTTCGTCTGAAATTATTAAAAATATAAAATAAAAACAAATAACGTTTAAAAATGTGTGATCAAGGAAAGTCATTCAAGTCCAGTTATTTTACACATTTATGTTACACTATTTTATTCACATATTTTTGTGTTCACTGTTATTAATATTTTTTCATAATATTTCATCCTGCTGCATTTTTGTTCGTGTTTAATATCATTGTATGAACTATAACCATTTGCCTCCTGGTAACATTATTTGATGCCTTAGTCTGCTGTGGATGACGTTTATTTTCAAAACGTAGTGATGAAAAAAGATACCCATTGGACTAATTAATTTTTTGCCAAAATTGTTCTAACTTTTTCGTTTATGCAAAATATGCGCATTATTGATGCGCTTTGTGAAAGACCGTTTAATGCCATACTAGTTCATTTTATTTTATAAATTACGAGCTTTCTGCTGCCACGCAAGCCTAATCCGCAATGTTATCAAATGTATTCAATTAGAATTTGACATGACATTGTATGTATTAGAATCGGTGCTCAAAAATGGAAAAGATTAAAAGTGCGGACTACAGGGAAAATATATGCACTGGAATTCAAAACATACGTTTGCTATTTAATTTGACATAAATTATTTTCCAATAATTAACGGTATCCCATACAAGAAAATATCAGGAAATGGCCACAAAATAAGCTTAGAAAAGATAGATGACTATTTAAGCATAGAAGGAATACAAAAATAACATGTTGTCATATGTAACACTGATTTATATGAATATAACTTGGGTATCATCAGCGAATAAAGTAACGGTAACAAAGAGAGGTACACAGCAGACAACAAGAATGAGATGTGGTAGAAAGAGATTGCAACCACAGTATGGGGAATCAAAGAAAAACAGTACCGGAAAATAAATTGTAGCAACATTGACTAAAGGAATATAAATATAAAAGTAAAGCAAATTGCCAGACAGACAAAGTCAGATAGGAGTGTAAGGAAAAAAAAGATTGAGAATACATCAGCGGGAAAAATAGCAAAAAGAGAACAGGTGGAATAATAGTAGAAATAAGACCGGAAATAACTGTACAAATTAAGTTATTATTAGTATAATTAATCGGGACGTATACATGATAGGCCTATATTACCCACTGTCTCTAAAATCTGTCTCTTAAAGTGTATGTATGCCTGGACATGTATATTAGGTGTAGTTGAGGTATATTGTAACGGGGATATTTTGACTTCAATCTTCCGTGATAAGTAAGGGATTGAATGTATTTGATGTCATTTAAACACAAAATCTCTATCGCAATGGTCCTGTACTTCAGTTTGCAATTGTCGAGTCAATGCAAGATTCTAGTACCAGATAATCATATTTGCGACGGCTGAAGTGTTAGATATTTTTTTAATATATTATATACAGACCCTTACAGAGTTCCTGTAAAAAGGCACTGGTATATTCTCAATAATAAAATCGTACCGATTTATCTATTAAAATACGTATATAACACTGCTAGAATGTGGCTCGTTATCCCACCATAAAATAGTTAAATATGTTGGAAGGGTATGGTTAAGAAACAGTGTTTTAAAATACTTTCCACCAATCGAATCACTTAAGCCTTTTTTTAGGTTAGAGAAGACGTATTTATGAGTATGAAAACAGCAGTCAGAAAATATGTTGCAATTTGTGTGGGGTTTGGCCATTATTTAAAACACAGCGACCATCCTAAAATATGAACTAGAAGATCATACAAACGATGAATGAACATCCAACCAATCTGAATCCAGTCTTCAAAACTACACAATGTCTGATCTTCAAGTAAGGTTATATGTGTTGGGCATTCCTGATATAAACATTGTTGAAAATATCAAATTGTGTTTTTTATAAGGTTGTTTTGTTTGATAGTTTCTTCAAAACGCTTATAGACTTAGTCAGCATAGACTTGGTCACATTCATATCAGTCACGCTGTATTAAACATAGAGAAACATTAGCTAGAAGTATTTAGAAAAGCACTGGTAATCTTATCAATACAATGCGATCAGGGTCCTGTTCAAATAATGTGTTATTACGAGCTATATGTTTGAGACGTGGCTAGATCTCCTAATAAAAGATGGTCAGAGGGTAGGGTAAAGAAACAGCATTTTAAAATACCTCCAACCACTCGAATCAATTAAGACTTTTTTTTGATTGAAGAACACCTATTATTGAGTAAAAGAAACACTGTCGGACATTCTGTTGCAATTTGTGTGAGGTTATTCCATTATTCGGCACAACTTGACTCTACTATAAAATTTAAAAGATTTCCACAATTCTAATGTTCACATATTAAGGACATATAAAGAAGCGAAAATACAAGTTTGGCTTGATTGTGTAGCTTTAACATGTCACGATATGTCATTTTATGGTCAAGATATTGTACGTATATTATTAGATTATAATTTAATAATTAATTGTCATAATGTGGCATTATAATGTCAGTATATAGCATTATAATACCAGTAGCCTACATGGTAGCCTGATGACACAATGTGGCCTCATACTAGAAGGATGTGGCATTATAATATCACTATCTGGAAAATTATTGTGAGAATATAGCATTGTTAGATCAGGATATGGCAGTATAACATCACACTGTGGCGTTTTTTGTCAAGAAATGTCATTTTTATGTCAGGATGTGGCATTATAATGTCATCATCTGACATTATATGGCACTGTATGGTCAGTGGACGACATTTTAATGTAAATATATGAAATCATATGAGATCATACCATCTGTGGCATTTTTTGTCAAGAAATGACATTTTTATGTCAGGATGTGGGGCAGTGTATATAGTCAGGGGAGGATATTATTTTATCAGGATAAGTAATTTGTATTCATACATGGTATGACTTTGCATTATAATGTGAGGAGTCATGCTGTGCTAACAACAGGTTAAATTCGAAAAAAACCTGCGATTGGAATGTTGATGCCTAGCGACCTTTAACGACATGTTATGTGTGTGTCACAAAAACCATGATAACTCATTTTTACTAATAAATAAGAATATACTGGTCAGGTACTTCTACTGAGTCACAATAAATCGGTAGGATTATTACAATATGATAATTAACCCCATCCTATGTTAATGCATCCGCATTAAGGCCTATTACAATCGTATAACCATACTAATATAATGTTCTAAGGGAATGCTTAGACATTAAAACTATTAGAAATACCGTACGGTTTCTGAATTTAATGGTTACTTGTGAACGAATCCACTCAAACTGATAATGTGAAAAAAATTGACACAGAATGGTGACCGCATAACAAGCAACGCACCTACCACCCCTACCACCCATGTGTAGTATTACTTTTTTGAGAGACATCACACGTCACAGAATAACTTTGTTAGAGCGTGTGGTTGATCTCCGCGTATCGATACCTTCAGCAGCAATCTATACAAAAATGCATTTACACTTTTAAAAAACCGTTGTGCACTCTTGTCCAATTGGCTGCAATTCCAGGTGAATGACAATTCAACTTGGAAGTTGGGAGAGGGTTAATACACAAAAGTACAGTAACTGTTTATGGTCCAGTAGAAAAACACATATGTTTTTTTGGGCGGTTTTAGATTACAAGTCGACAACATTTGTATTGCGCCTGCTATAATAAACCTATTTTATTTTATTATTGTTAGTGTATTTTCGAGCACAGGTCATTTTTATTATGTTACAATAATGTCATGTTTTTGTTACTTCCTCTGTGCAAATATTGAACATTTAGCTAAATCTGTTTATGATTTCACCCATTTTACTGAAGTGATATTAAAATCGATATAATTATGTTGTCATAATTATGTGGGCATTAATCGCTGCGTATTTTATTTATTTGAGGTAGGCTTTGCCGACACAATTCCCGCTTCAAATGAATGCAAAATACCCCTACTTTTTAAATTAGACGTGTTATAGTTTAAAAATAATGGTTTACTAGAGATAAAATTATGTACATCGCTACATTTGATAATTCTAAATCAATATTTCTAGTGGGAAATCAGTTTAAAACGCTCCAAAGCGTCACCCGCAATGGTAGAATTGATTACAAGGGCAACCATGTTGGATATATTGATATTTATGTTGATAAACACAATATAATAAGACCTATACTCCATGGGCTTGAAAATAGTCCCAAAAAAGACATTTTAGGTTAAACCACAACGAGATAGTTAGTTACGTACGGCATATTATTCATATCACTCAAACAATATGGCGGAAATCTTGGATTTGTATAAAGAAAAGATCTGATAAGATTCCTTCTCGTACCTCAAATCCTGGGTAAACACACAATAAATTATCTTTAAAGTGATGAAGTGCATGGGGTGTACCCTTGGTTTTTTGAAAAATGGCGTTACCGTGATAGCGGCCATCTTGAATTAAAAACAGACAAAAGGTAGATTTTAAGGATTTTTCGGCATTTGTCTGGGTAGATGCCCCGGTATAATTCCTGAAAAACAGCTCTTAGTATCCTCGGTTACGTAAATTAACCATTTCTTTGCTCAAATTCGATTTTTTGGGGGGTTTAATTTATCACAGAATTCATTGGTTCCATTTTGTCAACAAGATCCTTGTCAGCAAATTTCAAATAACACGATTTAGCACATAGTTCGCCCCAAAATAGTGAGTAAACAGCCGTTCTATCTATTACTTATAGATACACAAGTAATGAGGTAATTTATTGTATGAAAGATAATTGAAAATAAATTGATGTTTTGTTGCCTTCAAGTCGTGTCAGACATAACACTTGCACTTTCACTAATTGACGGATCCAAGATTTGACTGACAGGAGGCGCCTATCATATATCTGACTCAGTCAGCCTCCTTTGTATACTGTCTAGAGGGGTCTGAGGCATGCTCTTCGAGAAATTGTTAAATTTAATTAAGACTTCACATGATGCATTCTAGCGCATATTTCAGCCTTTTTGGCCTTTTTTGTTATATTGGACAGATGGGGCATGGGTGACAGACCCAGCAAACAGGAGACGTTGAGTTAATGCTGCATTAACGTTGACCCACCGTCTTTGTCGCTGGACCAACATAAGGGCAACATTGGGTCAACGTCTTGTGTATGCTGGGGTATGCTAAGCGAGTCGTGAAGATCCACCTAGTGATAAATGGTTGTTAAATCAAAGGTAAGCTTGATAAAAACGGAAAACTATGACGTCATAAAAGAGCGTTGTATTCACCATATGATTATTTTGACGTTACTATCGCTAGCTTACGAAAATGTAGAGATAAATACCTTTCCAATGATATATTACAAGGGTCTCCGTAATCAGAATTAAAGATATAACACAGAACTTTATTCTCTACAATTTTTCGCGTGCATTATTTTTCTAAAACAATATATTCGCTTGTATCAAAGACTAATGTAATTTTATGGTCATTAAATGTGAATTTACGACATATTGAATATATACAACTATTACCAGGTATGCGTAGTATGTGCTGAAACATTAAGAATCGACACCGCATCATACTAATACTGAGCACTGGCTTGAACAGGACCCCTATTTCGTAGTTTGTCTGGCCAATTTGGTTCATAAAATGACGTCATTGCCATAGCGATATGACGTCACAAACGTACGTTTGAAAAAAAAATCGACCACGTACGGCAAAAACGGTATACGCCACCATGAACTAGAGACTTAAACCTTTCCCGTGATATATTTTTTATCTCTAGGAATTTAAGTGTCAATTCAACTCCTAAAATGGGTCCATTCCTCCTGTACTAAGACAGGTTAAAATATTTTAATCGAAATTCAATATGCAAGGTCGCAGAGGAGAAAATGATGATGTTACGGCGTTGGGCCGTCCGTGAACATTTCGTTTCCGGAGCATATCTCTGAAAGTACTTGTCCGATTGTCTTCAAATTTCACACACAGCACCTCTAGGGGTTCTAGTTGTGCCTTTTAGGGTATATGAACTTTGACCTACTTTTGTTTCAGAACTATGACCTATTTAGACGTTTTGACACACACTTCGTTTCCGGAGCAGATCTCGAAAAGTACTGGACCGATTACAGTCATATTGCACATACATGTTCTCTAAGGTCCCTAATTGTGCCTTTTCAGGTTTTTGGACCTTGACCTTAAAGTTGACCCAGCACTTTGACCTATTTTATAACATTGGTAAATCCGACTGAAATATTTTGTGGAATATCATGAAAACCGCTCAAGATAGCTACACCATTACTATAAAACAATTTGTAAGGTTTCAGGAGAGGATGCATCTTGAAAAATTCCAAGTCGATAAAATTCAAAATGGCCGCCCATCGGCCATTATTCACCTCGACAGGCCTGATATTGCGGAATATGATGAAAACCGCTGAACACACACTTCTACAAACCGCTACACCATTACTATAAAACAAATTGTAAGCTTTCAGGAGAGGATGCATCTTAAAAAAATTCAAATCGATAAAATTCAAAATGGCTGCCTATCGGCCATTATTCACCTCGACAGGCCTCATATTGCGGAATATCATGAAAACCGCTCAAGATAGCTACACCATTACTATACAACAAATTGTAAGGTTTCAATAGAGAATGCATTTTGAAAAATTTCAACTTGATCAAGTTCAAAATGGCCGCCTTTTGGCCATTATTCACCTCGACAGGCCTGATATTGGGTAAACCATGCTAGATAGCTAAATCATTACTATAAAACAAAATGTGAGATTTCAGGAGAGGATGCATCGTGAAAAAATTCGACTTGAACAAATTCAAAAGGGCCGCCTTTCGGCCATTATTCACTTTCACATGGCCGTTATTTGGTAAACCGTGCTAGATGGCTAGATCATTACTATAAAACGCAATATGAGATTTCAGATGAGGATGCACCTTGAAAAATGTTTACTTATTCAAATTCAAAATGGCTATCACTATTTCATGATAAGGTGAGAGTTTGTTGATTAATTGGTTCTCAAGACAGCCGAGTCGAGATAATGGAAAATCAAAAAAAAAAAAATTATTATTATTTTCACCGACCCGCTTTTTAGCGATATAAATTGAAATAAAAATGTAAATTATGCATTGTTCTAGCTTGCATAAGTCAACATTTAAAAAAAAGTGTTTTCTGTGTAAGTTTGCCGTTGCACAAATTAAAAAGTTTTTATTTTTTATTTTTTTCCGATCTTCCTTTCTAAATCTTGAATGAAAATTCTTGAGAACCAATTAAAAAAAAACTGCGGTCTAATCTTGTATAAATGGGTAAAATGGTATGTGTCTGGTATGTGACAAAGGGGATGAATATTAGCCTAATTTGAGCTGTAGTGACTTTTTTTTACGCGTTTAGGTGCCTAGTTCAAAATCTCTCTGGTCAGAATGCCCATATCGGACCTGTTTTTGAACATTTCAGGACATTTCAGGCTTTATCCTGATATGTCACTGTGTAGATAAGAGATTGAGGCAGCTTACATATGTTTCAATTCTCTGAAATGCCTAATTGATTTATATTTATCAAAAAAGAATTGTGCTTTTGTAGATTTTAGAAAGGCTTGCGACACAGTGTGGAGATGCGGTCTCCGGTCCAAACTCTTATCCTCTGGAATAAGTGGAAAATTATTTGATGTGATCAGAAGTATTTATAGCAATATTAAGTCATGTGTTTCTTTAAATGGTTCAAATTCCAATTATTTTGGTTGTTACACGGGTGTTCGACAAGGTGAGAACATGTCTCCACTTTTATTTTCGCTATTTATAAACGACATGGAAAGTTATTTTAATAAGCCTACCAATGGTATCCCTAATCTGAAACTAAATGACCCGATATTTGACACATTTTTCAAAATACAACTTTTACAATGCTGATGACACGGTATTACTAGCCGATAATCAAACAAATCTACAAAATGCATTGCATTGTTTAGCAGATTACTGTGATGATTGGAAACTGGATGTGAATACCGAAAAAACAAATAGTGATTTTTTTTCTAAACGAAAATCTAGAAATCCGTATGTATTATATTTCAATAGTTGTATTGTTGAAACAGGTGATTCATTTAAATACCTTAGTACTATTTTCAATTATAATGGGTCATTCGTAATGCACAAAAAGCACATTGTCGCACAAGCACAAAAAGCTATGTTTTCTGTTTTAAAAAGATCGAGAGAGTTAGAATTACCAATTGATTTGCAACTCGAACTTTTTGAGTCTTACCCATTCTACTATAATATAGTATTATTATGGTTGTGAAATCTGGGGGTTCGAAAATATTGAAATTTCAGAAAAGCTGCATCTGAAATTTTAAAAATATATTCTTAGCTTCAAACCATCAACACCAACGTGTATGGTTCTCGACGAGTCCGGTAGATTTCCTCTCTCTGTTTTGATTAAAACCAGGATGGTCTCATTTTGGTCTAAACTTATGTGTCAAAATGGCAAAAAAACTGTCCAGCATCATGTATAATATTTTATATTCATTTCATGTCAATAATGTATATACATCCAAATCATTAATGTTTATCATATTATATCAGCATTTTTTAACAATACAGGTTTCTCGTTTTTATGGCTATTACAGGATCCGTCTGAAATGGCCTCATGCACTTCCTTTAATTATTAAAAAGAGACTTAAAGATAAGTATATTCAAAATTGGTTATCAACTTTTACTAAATCACCTAAATTGGTCCTTTATGGAACCTACAAACATAAATTTGAATTAGAACAATATCTATGCATGTTATCACCATATCTCAAAGAAATTGTATGTAGATTTCGAACATCTAGTCATAAGCTCCCACTATAGAAACAGGCAGATATTATAACAACGTTCCCCGCGATTAGGTTTTAAAATGTAATGTCCCCGCATACATATTTGTTGTGTAAAAAGTTAGCGCAATACATAAAACAATCATTTAACTGTTATAACTTGTATATTTAAATTACTGTAGCATACATGTACCATGTATATGAAAACTTCATGTCATGGTTCTAACTCTTACTGTTGACCAGTCATTTTTTATGTTAGCATCATTATATTTTTCTCATTATATGCTATATTTATACCGACATTGTAGTTGTGTTATACTCCATGTCCCTTAAAGGCCTGGGTGATAAAAATATTGTTATTATCATTGTCATTGTCAAATGGGACTGCCATCTGGGGTGGTGAGACCATACACAACAATGAAAATCCTTGACGATCCCCTCGCTGTGACACAATATTTTACCATGTTATGTCTGGTTTGCAGTTCTCTGTGCTATAGATAAAATGGCTGTCACGAAGTGTGTCTATTTTATTGTGAATTTGCACGCAAGCATATTCGTGAAGAACCAAGTCCTTGGTGATTTTTAAATCACTGCCTCCATCCAAAGTGCTGATAAATATTAGTCAACGTTTTGCATTATACGATTTGCAGTTCATTCACCAGGTGTCAGTCTATGCAAACCAAAGCCCAGTCAAAATCCACCACATCTATGTCACACCGGAGACATGATAAAAAGATCTGTACGATCTCTAACTATATCATGTAGCAATCTAGCCTGTTTGCATTATATCATATTTGTATCACACCAAGACGAAAAACACTGCTAGTTTAAAAATATGGATGCGGCGCAAACGTTAAAAAATAAACATGCGCATGTAAGTTTTAAGTTGGAAATTCCTTATTTATGTTCATAGGGTAGCTAGTAAAAAGTTATGCCCCTGTCGCAATAACCCGTACACACGCTGTATATATACTGACGATTTTCAAGAATTTGCGGGGCATTTCTTGCTTCTCAAGGCAGCCAAGAGAAAAAAACTTTATATTCCGTGCATTATAAATAACATAGGCTTGTTACGTACTCCCTCAGAGTGGTTGAAAATTCACGGCGAAATAACCTTGAATTATCAGCGATAGAATACTACCATGATAAGTTGAAAGCATAATATGTTGTAGAAAGAATAGTTTGGACGTTGGTATACATCCAAACTGCTAGAAATATCCGTTATTAAAACGAGATTGGAAGGCGTTGAATCCGTTAAAACCACAGTCAATATATTCCCCTTTATCATACAGAAAATGCTAAATTGGAAGAAATACCATCATGCCTACTGAATACACAAACAATTTTTACTGACGTTTCATAAATCATGTTATACCATCATATTGCTACTATAATGCTAGTCCCACGAGGGCCAAAATGCCTGGCGATGAAAAAGACGTGTTCTGGTGGCGATCGGTGCCGATGTCGAACATGTGGTCCCAGGAGAAAACACACACGCGATGTATTGACGAACCTTTGGGGAATATTCGGGGAAGTATCCCCGACATTTCGCCGAATATTCAGCGATGCATTGGGTGAGATTCGGGGAATAATCTGCGCTAAATCGGCTAACAGTTAATGATTTATTTTTAGAAGCGCCGATGGTCGGTGATTCTTCGGCGTGCGACAGACGAATATCGGAGATGCGCCGGGGGCGTAATGGTGATGGCTTGACGATGTCGTGGGGATGTCTTGACGAAGTCATGGCGCTGGTATAGTGCCTTGTGGAGAGCATATAAAAGGTGGAGAGATTTTACGTGGAACCACATACCTTGTGGCTGCCGAATGAGATCATGGATGAAGAAAAATCACTTTTGTTCTGTTGGCGTATCACTAGGTGAAGATAAGAAATAGAACACGCAGGCGGAAGCATCGCCATAGCATCGTCGATGTTTCGCAGAGCAGTTCGGTAACATCGGCGATGGAACACCCAAACAATTGGCGACACTATTACATCGAATATACATTGTCGATGTTTACGCGAACATGTTGGGAGCATCGCCAGTGTGTCGCCGATGTGTCTGCGACATTTTGAACCTTGGTGTACCTCGCCGAATGTTCGCCGACTGTTGTGAGCTGTTGGGCAATAGGCCTATATCGCCGATGGTTCTTGGTGACGAAACATCAGGAGAAAAAATTTCACGATGTCCCAATGACTTGGTGAAGCATGACGATTACTCGCGTACGTCGCTGATCATTTGCCAAACTATACTGGCGCATGGTGGCGATGCCCTGGCGATGCCCACATTTGTGCATCGCATCGCATCGCATCAGGAGGCTTGAAAAGCCTTGTGGAAACATTCGCATTACAAAAAAAAGGAAAAAATTTAAATACGCAATGTTTAGAAAGGTAAACCAATGTTTTGTTGATCGTTTACATGTCAGGTTTCACAAATTGGTCATATATTTTTTGTATGTATTTTTATATGCAGGGTTAATCACTTTTTTTCGGTTATCATAATCTGTTGTATTTGAAAAGTTAGGGTAGCTACTGACTGTATGATATGTGTAGGCCCTACACCGAATAATGGCCGCAGCGGTATTGGAAACGGCACCTCCGGCTCAAAGTCTACCACGCTACTAATGAGCTATTCTGGCATCACCTCAACATATTTCTCTACAATGTGGTTAAACGAGAATCAATTTTTAACCATTCCCAGCAGACACAAAACGTTGAATGAATGTTGGTTTAACGCTGGTCCAACGTCGTGTCTGCTGGGTTATAATTTGTTTTAATGAATTTAGCTTCTATATCCTTATTATTAAAAATATGTTTTTTTTCTCAATTTATCTATATTTCGCTAATTATTCAATATATATATACACATCAATTGTTTATAAATATTCTTACAAAAGCATGATTACAATTACGGTGCTATCATGCACATGTGGTTCACTCTATACATAATTGTTTAGTTATTGAAATACATGTAAATACATAGATCTAATACTGATTTTTTGTAGATATATTATCTACATGTAAATACAAGGTAGTGCATAGATCTAATACTGACTTTTTATAGATATAATATCTAGCTTAAATGTTATAGGCCTATATATGCCATATTCAAAAATGTCTAAGTAAGTAGACATTTTCTTACTGTTTTTTTCAGTTCTCACAAAGTGGATGAAAAAGTCATACGTTTTTTATATAATTAACAAGTGTTTATTAGGATTTGTGTAAAATTTGCCTTGTTTAGAACATGCCACCCACGTGCTGACTAAAACCCATAGCCCTACAGGAATTATCCTAAACAATAATATTATCTCATTATTGTTTACCATAAATGGTAAATACTAATGAGATAATCATATATTTTTGGGCCCATCCGTTAGGGAAAAACCTCAATATAGGCGGTGGAGTCTATATTTTTTTCAAATATCATGCTGCAAAGGACAATCTGGTCCCTTATAAATATAAATCTGTGATATATTTCTATATTTTTGTCAGATACTTGTGCAAGTGAAACATATAATAATCCTTTAAAGTGAGCAGGCCCTAATGCCTACTGTATATAATGCTGTACTTAAAATAACATGCGTCTAAGATTAATTTTGTCACATCATATGCAAAGAGTAGCAAATAGGAACATATTAATTATTATTATTAATTATTATTATTTTGCTAATTATTAATGCATGCTAATAAGACGTGAATGCATAATAATAAGGTGCATTATCCATCTGAATAGAGACTTTTCTAACATATAATCCTACCTATCTCAGAATATAATGGTTTATTTAACTATAGAATTTCAGTTAAGCATGACGTTAAATTATACAGACCTTGTGGTCGAAGTCTAGTATTCTACCCCCGACCAATCAAAGAGTAGCTCAGCATGTCACATGACGAGATCGGCCAATCACCACCGTCATTCAGTTGTTATTTAAATTAGGGGGGTAGAATACCATTCTGGGGCCAACAAAGGAATTAATCGTAACGAAATAAACCTAATTCCACATTTCACGGTGTCATATCTTCTGGTCAAGTGCTAAAACGGTAAGTGAATATTATTACTTTAAACTAAGAATTTTAACCTTTAAATATTATTATTTAATATAAAAAATATCATTGGGCGCAAAACACATCGCGTTGGTTCATCAACCACACTATTTGATCATTTCCATAACATACCAGCGTGACGTATGGCGTAGGCGAAAAACGATAAATTTCAAAACTGTTACATTTTTGTCGCGCATCGCGGCCAAAAGCCCGATTCATTTCATTTTTTGTCGCGCATCGCGCCAGTTGTCGCGCCGGTTTTCGCGTCACTACCACAATCTGACCTTGCAATAGAGGAAAACGCCTCATATTTCACGCTGGTCGTCGCGTTGGTGTGTCGACAGTCACGCGATTTTCTCGTCTGTCGTCGCGTCACTCGTCGCGTGCATAATGCATTCGCGTTCGCGTTTATGCATTCGCGTTCGCGTTGGTGTGTTTTGCTATTTACACCTCCGTCGATGTACAGATACAGCAGTTTCGCTGTGTTGAAAATATTAATGGCCATACTATATATGGCTTTCGATGTAGTTCCCCACCAACGTTTACTACACAAACTTGATCATTACAGAATTAGGGGACCTACACTACTTTGGATTCGAAATTTTCTCACCACTCGGACACAAAAAGTAGTAGTAGATGGTAGCTTTTCGAACACTGCTCATGTAGGTTCTGGTGTACCACAGGGTACAGTACTTGGCCCGATTTTATTTCCATGCTATATTAATGACCTCCCATCCTCGGTCTCATCTTATGTTCGACTCTTTGCTGACGACTGCCTCCTTTATCGGCCCATAAAATCTAAGGACGATCAAAAAAAGCTACAGGAGGACTTAACAAAATTGGAGCGCTGGGCAGACATTTGGGGGATGAAATTCAACCCATCCAAATGTTCTGTCCTCCGAGTGAAGAGACCCCGGGCTAAAGAGATAGCATCAGACTACCAGCTCAAAGGGGTCACACTCGGACAAGTAACAAATTCACCTTACTTGGGAGTCAGCATCAGTGAGAACCTGGAATGGGGGGATCACATCTCTAAAATTGCGAGTAAGGCTAATTCCACACTGGGTTTCTTGAGAAGGAATTTAAAGGGATGTCCATCAAAATTAAAAGAGATTGCATATTTTTCAATGGTTCGTTCACTTTTGGAATACTCTTGTCCTGTATGGGATCCATACAGGCAAGGTGATATCGATAAATTAAACAAAATTCAAAGAGCTGCTGCACGTTTGTAACAAACAACTACCAGCGTAAATCAAGTGTAACAGCTCTTATCCAAGATCTAGGCTGGACTGACTTACAAACTAGAATAAAGAAGAACTTCAGGCTGACAAGCCTGTACAAAATTTTAAACGGATTAATTGCTGTACCTGTCAGTGACCTTTTAACCCCAGCAGATGAAAGAACTCGTGGTGGACATAAAAAATCATTCAAACATATTAGAGCTAACACCACGCTGGGACAAAATTCTTTTTTGTACAAAACCATACCCGATTGGAATCATCTTCCACCAGCTGCTATTGAATCCAGATCAATAGCAGCTTTCAAGAGCCAACTGAGCGATTAGTCTGGTCGGCCGCTCAGCACAAACCCTTCGCCTGATACTCCGTGAGGAGGACTGCGAAGTTCAACCTTTAAAGATTAAAGATTATATAGTGTCCGATATCACTTCTAGTTTTTCATTGGAAAACTTATATTACACATGTACCACCTATTGCTTATGACTTCTTCGCAGTTAGCCTACTTTGCACAAACAAACGGATCAATCCATTATAACCTAGTTTACTCATCATCTGAAGAAACAGTAATACTGACTTAACACATTTGTAACGGAATCGTTATTTCCTATCAGTTATTAGAGTGTTTTTGATTGTTGTGTGATTCAGATATTTTTTACGATTGGAAAATGATGAACACTGAGAAACAATATTAACACTTAAAGCGCTACATCAAAAAAATAAATTTTCACCACTTGAAGTTGTGTCTCGCTACCGCGAGCCACAACTTCAAGTGGTGAAAATTATTCTTAAATTGAGACGAAACATTTGCAAATCTTGATTTTTAAACACACATTTTGTTTCCAATAACCATGATTTAAACGGCTTGAAAATGGATTAAAAACGATAGTCGTGCTTAGCGGTGTGAGGGTTAAACGACGACTGATTTGTTAATGATTTTTAATTATTACACACAGACAGACAGATATTTTATTGACAGGAAGAAAGTCAACCCAGATTTATTTATCGTAGAAATAAGAGAGAGATATGTACATGTATATACAACATTGCTAATTTTGTTAAAATCATGTGACAATATACATAATATGACATACATTACTAAAATCATGTTAACTGGCATTGCCATAAAAAACACTAGGTATTAGGCTACGATAATATAAATGACTGCTACCTAAAATAAAATTGAAAGGCATTGTCAAGATAACATACGGTCTATCATTTAGTTTCTCACACCAAAACGAGAGATAAGATAGCTACTATGTATAATTAAGTAAGTTTATTCAGCAATATATTTACAATCTGTGTGCATACATATAAACATATATGAACAAGTGCATGTTTGACGCGTAAAATAGCGTGGCAACAGATAAAGCGTGAACAGTGATGCAATAAGGTGATACATTTTTGTGTGTGTGAGTGTATGAGAAAATGGACTCTAATACTAAGAATCACGTAGATAAAAATTGTGCAAGTTTTCTTAACACAGATGGTTCTTCAGAAGATAAGAGAGAGGAGAATTTAAACATATTTGGCCTAAAAGTGTAATAGCGGGGTAACACATGTCTGATGTGACGTGTGTTCTCACATTCAATCAAACAATGAAATTCATCTCCTAGGACATTATATGTTGGACATAGCCGCTCGTTGTAGGGTCTGCGATTTCTCCCTCTGCCTTGAATTACATTTGGTAGTGAATGATTCTTGGTTCGAAATCTTATAAGATAAATTCTGTGCTTACAATTTGTTACCATATGGAAATAATTTTGACATCGAAAGTGGTTTGTTATATTCTTGTATATTGAACAGCTCGACCTGGTACTTACTGAAGTAAACCATTGTTGAATGTATTGATCGCGTAATCTCTGTTTAAATAAACTAACAAAATATGTTCTATTTGTAACACCCTGTTGCATCCAGGCATAGCCAAAACCCAAATTAAATAACATGTCTCTTACTAGAGCATCCCAGTTAACAATTGTATTATTTGCAGTAATAGTGTGTAACATTATTTTATACATTTTCTGAACTAATGGACTTAATTCTCTGTGTACAATTTTTAGCCAGTATTTCACTATGAGTACCTTTTTTTAAAAAATTAGTGGGCATCTTCCAAGTTCCCCGTATACCATTTCGTTGGTTGTTGATTTAGACACTTTCAAAATCCATTTACTAAATTTCAGATGTACTCTCTCCACTGCCGCAGCAGTATGGAATCCCCATAGTTCACATGAGTCAAGTAATACAGGTGAAACAAGTCTATCGAATAACATACATAATAGTTCTGGTTTGGGGTCAATCAATTCATACGCTATACCCTGAATTGAAAATAGTGCTCGCAACCCCCTGTCTGCTAAATCTTGTTGGGTCCTTGAAAATTTCCCTGTACTAGAAAACATAATACCTAAATATGGGAAATGTTCTACTACTTCTAAAATTGAGTCACCATAAAACCAAATATCATCTATGGATAACCTTCCACCCTTCCTAAATGTAACTATCTTAGTTTTGAGTATATTAACACATAATTTCCACCTTTGACAATAATCATGAACAGAATCTAGACTATTTTGCAAATCCAATCTACTCTCAGCTATTAAGACAGAATCATCGGCATATAATAAAAGACATAGTTTAAGATCGTCAACAGTTATCCCTGTATGTATTTTTAAATATACATCAACAAGATATACATAACAGATCGAATTTCATTTGGCTGGTTCATATTTGTTTAGACTGATCGAAACAAAAGACGCAAATTAATTGTGAGGATTTTTCAAATTAAGGAATCAGAGACCAGTTATTTGCCTATTATTGCAGTACATCTATGCCGTGTTTCACAAAGACTATCGCGATACCAAATATGAGATTTTGGTGAACAACTTAAAAAAGCTAACATTTTTTGTAAATAAAGCATATGAACTATATTATACCTTTCGTTGGAAGGCTTCATTAAACATAATTCTACTCCAGATGGTACAGAAGTAACTTTTTAAAATTGTGATGGTGCCCCCCTCTTTGGAAAATAAAGTTGGATACGAGTTTCTCATAATGCAATTCAGTGAGTGAAGTGTACACGTTTCTATGACAATTTATATTTTTCCACTGGGGTCATTAGCTCAAATATTTCATGTGTCTCAATTCCACACTCACTATGATGTAGTTTTATTTTGGTACACCCCAAAAACAAGTAATCAGCAGTGAAAACCTTTTACAAGTTGTATGGTCAGTGCATGGAAGCAGTAGCCAATACTGAGCGATATCAAGTAGATCTAATTGTTCAGGTGAACGAAACTTATATTTATAGGTCTATGTAGGCCATAATGATTATTATAATTCCATTTTTTCTATTTGCAAGCAAGTTATTATTACAAGTCCCCCCCCCCCCCTAACTATGATTTATCTTCTTCAGGTTTAAAACCGACGTCGCACAGGCTAATGTTTTCTAAACGACAAATTCTTTGTTCGACTCCAATCAGATATAAATCTCATGAAATCACGTCCAATCTAACAAGCAAGTTACGGCATATGCCTGATTTTGTGACGCCTGCGCTTGTGTCGAGCTGGTCTCGAACACAACAGGCCTCGTTAACCCTGTGGATGCTGACAGTAGCCTATATAATTTTATACTGATATAGTTTCGACCTTAAGTACCATGGATATAAACCCAGTGAAATTGGAAACTATAAAATGGTTGAAGTCAGCAAAAAATATAGGCCTACTGCGTTGACCTCTAATTTATATTTTGTAAAATTAAAGAAGTTTCAAGAACAGGAAACCTTAAACAGACTCCGGGGAATTAAAATGTTCTTTCGGTAGAACATTGACGCAATGAATTGCGTGGCTTGTGCCGCTATGAAAATAGAACAGCGCCGGGCGTGCCGTCGACAGTGCGTTGTCGCGTGCCGCACACGTGCCGCATGACAGTGTCGTGTCGCCCGGACACCTGATAGGGACGAAATGATAAATCAGTCCGTATTCACCAGCTCATTTCGGCCCGTACTGCCGTCATCAGATGGTCGTGACTCAGTCATTCATAAGGCCACGACCAGTTGTCAGCACGTCAAGTAGGACTGGACCAATATCTCATTACGTAGCACCAGTCTTGTTTCATTGTATCAGTAGTATAATATATCTAGGCCTAATTCATTTTTAATTTACAGATTGCGTTTTGTTTAGGCCCAATGTAGGCATATTAGAAGTCTCGGTCAAAAAGTGATTTTACTTCCTTCCTTTCTGCTATTATAACATAACAGGGCATACTAGTTGCTTATTTACAATTAAATGCTGTCTCAGGCTGTATAGACCATACATGGATTGTATAAGACATCATCTTTCATCTGTTCAACGCCTGGATGCAGTAGAGCCGCCGCCGCCTCTCATGAACGCAATTTCTACAGAATCGCTTGTCCGAATCACTCGCAATTTTATTATATCTGAGCAATTTCCTGCTTGACCACGAGATGAAAAGGTTTTGGTGACAGTTCAGTGATTTTCATGAAAATGGCGGCCATTTTTTTCGAGACCTTGTGAACGCTTTATCTCATGAACCGCTCGTCTGGATCACTCGTAACTTGCTATGTAAGCACTTACCTGCCTGGCCTCTAAACGAAAAAGTTTTCGTCAATGTTCAGGGATTTTCAACAAAATGGCAGCCATTTGTTATCAGCTCAGTAATATGGCGTCAATTAAGATGCTTGGCAAGGGGGGGCATTCGTTTTTGCCTCATAGCAATAACAAAATTGATTGGAATCGACATGTGTCGACAGCTGACAAAAACGGGTGTAATTTACAATACGATTAGCATATACAAGTATAAACATAGAATCATGCATGTAGGCCTATATAAATGTGTACATGGAATCTTTGCATATTGTCAATGCATTGTAACATTTCTAATGATAAATAAATTGACCCGCCATGTGAGAAGGTAGGGGACCTACCTCCCCGCGGATTATAATTGTTCTTTTGTAATAGCTTTTGCTTGGAGTGTGCTATCCATAAGAAGTTTAGCCTATTTTGTCAAAGTAGCAATTTAATGATTTACAATTAAAATAGTCGTTTGATATGTTTTCGATACATCACTGTTTATGTCTAAATAATTATGCCGAAAACATCTCCTAAAATGCCTCGCAATTTATACGCGAAATGCTAATACTGTTGTGATACTGGATCGTTGCACTATTAGCTACTCCTGTGTGCTAGAGCTATATAAAACTTAGGGTTTTTTCCACTATGATATGCCTGATATATTCGTGTTAAAGTAAGCAACTAACTTGTTTTGTAATTTAACTTGGTAACTTTTATCTGGATCAAGTATGAAAGTGTACACCTGATTAAATTGACGAGCTGATCTGTCACATGGCGGGATCAGTGTATGACCGTTGTATAGTTGTTATTTAAAGCGGATAGAAACTCGCTGTGCACTGATAATTTGATATGTTTATGTTGTTCACATAACCCAGCAGTGAGGTCACCCCATCAGTGTGCATGAATGTATGCAAGGCCCATCCCTCTGAACATTGACACATGCTGTTTTTAGTAAAGCACTTCGCGTAAAGAGTATATATCCCCCATTAAGTAGGAGTATAATACTATACTACTTTGGCGTCGTTTTACTATAATTTTTACTAATGTATTTTACTGTGTTAATCATATAAAAATATACACCCTATCCAGTTTATTCTTGTGAATTAAAAAATAAATTAAATGCAAGTCGGTTTTTGAGAGGAGAGGGTTAATTCGCCGCTAATTGACGAGGAACGAGCTTGTTGCGCGTTGGTGGTGGCAGATTTCCGTGAGGTTCCCGCCGCGGGCCATGTGGCAGACGACAGGCGAATTCTCAGAGCGTAACGTTAGAAACACCCAGCGCAGCGGGCGGGAAACGCTCAAGCACCGCCGGCACAATGTTGCGCCGACGTCTCCGACGGCGGCGCAACGCTGTGCCGACGCTGCGCCAGCGTCTCCTCGAAAGCATCAAGGGGGCTGAGCGATTTGACAGTTTGTTTTGTTTCATGCGCGCCCACCACTGTAAAGCGAGCCACAACAGAAAAAGCGTCCGGATTGTTGAAGGTGGAATGTTTTAACGCACAATTGACTCACTGGTCTGTATCAAGTGACAAATTGGCCTTTAGTGCATGATGAGTTTTTTTTTAATTAAAATTATGATTCACTGACATGTACAGATCCACTATATGCCAATTACAATTCTTTTTAAATATCGCGTTCAGCTTTGTACATTTATTATTTTTTTAATTGATTAGAATCTAATTAAATATTTGTTATCTCATCTGATATTTTAATTTTTATATACGTCTACCTAATTGCATATAGGCTTATATAGAAAGCCACTGAGTCATTACATTGGGCGTTTTAATAGGAGTTAACAAAGGCCTCCTACGTCAGGGAAAAGCCCATTATTAACACACAAATGATTGTATACCATACTAAAACTGTACTGTTTATTATATGAATGAATTGTATGGACATAAATGGTACCATAGCAGATAGGTATTATTGTTACCATAACATAATTTTCAACCAGCTTATCTCCCATGATATAACAGAGCCTCTGAACGTCACCCAGCAAACACAAAACATTTTGTATAACATTTATACAACGTCGGCCCAACGTCTTCGACGCTGGTCCAACATTGTATAAATGGTATACAAATGTTTTGTGTTTGCTGGGTTAGCCTAATATGTAATTAGCGAGGTTGATTAGCATAAAAACCCTGCAGCAAAACCGACGTACACGCCTAGGTATTTGTCAATAGGAACAAATGAAGCGGCAGAAATGAGTCCGCAGAGCAGCCGACTAAAAGCGCTGATTAATGCTAATAATCGCGCTATACAAAGCCTGACACCATACTGGGTTAACGATGGCCCAACGTCTGTGACGCCGGGCCATCGCTAAAGCAGCATGTTTACTGCTGATCAAGCTATTTGACACTCTGTTCTGTTTAGCATCAAAAATCACAATGGTTCTACACCAGAAAGATTAGAATATTTAGAATTAATTTTGATAATGTTATAATATTATATCATATCTCAGAAAAACTGCCACGCGGGAATAAGTTTGAAGATCGTCATTGTATGTAAACTCATGTCTTATTATGATTGTTTTGTGCCTGCCTTTACTGTTTCATTTTAAATTGTTTTCTTTTTGTAATGAATTCAAAGTAAGACACAAAATGATTGTTTCTACTGGATTTGAAGTCAAATAAGAAAACATATAAATATAAATAAGAACATCTCGATGATTATAATATTTAAATACAAGATATGTAAATATATTGTTACGTATGTTTTATCTTTTATGAAAAATGTGCTTTCAGCATGAACTTTGTGAGTTATCACAATCAACATGTCAGGATCTCTCAATACCAAGATGATGATAACACAATGATTTATACTAGGTTTTGTATTATTACATATGACTGCTATACGATATTTGTTTGTTCTGACATGGCCATTTATTGTTGCATTTTTACACAATTTTTTATCGTTAGTACTTAAATCTGACGCTTAACATAATAATATACAGTATAATATATAGCTAAAACGATACTAATGTGAATGTCTGCATGGAACAGTTTTCTGTCCTATTGACAGTTCAATGCAGACCTTTACGTATGTGAACGCGGCTATCCATTATACTGTGAAATAATGAATAGGACAACGATAAGCTATATATAGACTGAAATCGTGAGATCTGGGAATGGAATCCGGGATTCATTGAGTTGCTGTCAAGCATTTTACTGCTGGACCATTATAGCAGCATGCGGAAGACCATGATGTCAGGCACATAAACGAGAGATTAACCATTTAATAGGCTACTACACGATTCAACTTTGTTGTATCATGACAAATAAATACTTCTAGTCTGATTGAGTATTCAACCCCTCATTTTGGAATCGATGTTGAAACCCATTTTAGTGTGGTACGCTGATATGGCGCCGTATATAATATTATTTCGCTGTTTAAAATTATCATATGTGATGAAATGGCGGGAGGGCAAAATAGGGGATTATGTATAAAGCCCGAGGAGCTCTACATTCTTAGCTTCGGAAAGGAGCGAAAGGCTGCAATAACAATTTAAACGGCGACCAAGCTGGGAGTGTTATGCGACTGATGTGAGACTAGTCCATCACAGTGCGGTGGCAGTTGCAGTTGCAGACAAACTAGAGGCGGATCAATCGAAGTAGCTTTAGGGTGCGTAGGGCGAAGCTGTCTGCGATATTTTCGCAAGAGAGTGACGCAGACAAAGTTTGCGAGTTAAGGCGATTATGCTGCGAACTTGACTAAAAAGCATCGCTTATGTTAACCGTCTAAGCTAATCGCAAAACCCAGTGTGTCCATAGTATACCTGCATGAGAACCACAAACATGACATTCAAAGTTCCCACTTCATTTATTCGCCCAAATATAGTTAATGGGTTTTTTTTCTAAAATAGTTTAGCCCAAAATAGTTAGTAGTTTTATATTAAAGCCAGTCTAGTCATTATATGATAATGTTATGACTAGAAGTGTATGTTGTGGTCATGTAAAATGTTTCTTATTTATAATTTATTTTATATAAACTTTTTACAAGTATTTTCAATGAAATTTTCTGTAAACCTTTTCAGTCGCCATCTGGTCTTTTTTTTGGGGACCACTATGGAAATAAGGGTCACCAGAACCTTTATAGTGTCTTTTATCCCTGGTGACCAGTATGGTAGCTCTGATTGTTTTTATAATCATGGTTACATGTACTGTTTTACTGGAATAAATCAAATCAAATCAAATAAACTGTTCATAATACCCCCTCTTTACCCTAATGAGCGATAAATTATAGTATTGACCCCCCCTCCACTTCAAGTTGTGTCTCGCTGCCGTGTGGCAAGTGGGGGGAAATATTTACATTTGAAGAATTAGAATTAAAATATATTTATTTATTTGTTTGTTCGCAATACAAAGTATATGTGAATACATTATGCTAAAAAAAAGTACAATATAGCATATTAGCTGAAAACAGGCAATATGCCTATACTAGCCCAGAAACCATAATCCTAACATAAGAATTATATATTTAAAAATGTGTTTTAACGTGGAGCACCATGATTACACAAACAGGAGTGACACCCACAATCACGCCCCTGAACAGGTACGGTGCATGCATTACCTGTATCAAAATCATTAAAAGTTGATGTTTAAAAAAAATTGCCGGGGGGGAGCATAAAACACTCTTCTTAACAAGTTGTATGCTTAAAACAAGGCCGCATTGTCCGATCTCAGAGATGAATTTGAAAGTAACTCTACAATATTAAACCAGGATACGTCATAGTCACCTTCAATACTTTTAAAAATATATAACAAATCTAGCTGTAATTTTACACAGGTACGATAATGGATGCAAATAAAGTATGGTGCATCTTTGCTCGTAATCAATTTCAGAAGAACAGTGGTATAGAGTAGCAGCTCTTTGTATTTATTCAATAGCTTTGACATCTGGAACAGTACTAGGAGCATTCCACTTCTTTTAAAACACTCTTCTTAACAAGTTGTATACTTAAAACAAGGCCGCATTGTCCGATCTCAGAGATGAATTTGAAAGTAACTCTACAATATTAAACTAGGATACGTCATAGTAACCTTTAATACCTTTAAAAATATATAACAAATCTGTAATTTTACACAGGTACGATAATGGATGGAGTATGGAGTATAGCGAGTAGTAGCTCTTTGTATTTATTCAATAGCTTTGACATCTGAAACAGTGCCAGGAGGCCATAGGCCTACTAGAACAAAATTTCAAGTTACTTCGTACCAATGTACAGTACAGTTAACCAAGAGAGGTGGTAACATTAACAGAAGCATAAAACCAACTGCGCGCCTTATCATACCCATCGTTCTATTACATTTATTAATCAATCCCCCAGCATGCGGACCCCATTTGAGATTGATGTTTATTTTTACTCCCAGATTTCGCATGTATGCCAATCAAGCACATTTAATGCTCATTTCGCTTACAAATTGTTTGACTTAAAAGACAAATAAAACGTCTGAAAACGGTTATAGACGCGATAAGCACTATAAGGGTTAATATTTTGTCTCATTTTCATCTATTTTCATCCGTTTTTATGATTTTAATTCATTTCGAGGTGGCAATCCTTACCTCAAAATGAATTAAAATCACCTGACCCAAGTGTAACGCCATCTCAAATAAATGCTCAGAATGTTCGTATTTTGCCGAAAGTATACCATCATCTGAAATAATATTATTCAGAATATGATCCGTCCCAGTAAACACAAAACATTTGTATAATATTTGTACAACGTCGGCCCAACGTCGAAGACGTTGGGCCGACATTGTACAAATATTATACAAAGGTTTTGTGTTTACTGGGCATGGCCTACGGTTCACATCGACATGGAACTGAAAGGGTTAATGGAACCATATAGTGATGAAGTTCCAAGATGGCGCGGATCAATTAATAAGAGTTTAGGTCGCTGATTGTGTGTCAGCACATTTCACACTGCGCTTCTGAAGCTCGATCTTTTGACCCCTTGTGTTGACCTTTGGCACGCGCGTGCCACGTGACCCGGCCGCCGCGGCGAACAAACAACACATTAAAAAGAACCAAACTTCCTCCAAATTAATCGGCAAATATACACCTCTTTAACCGTTTCACCTCCTAGGGTATTTTAACAACTATTTTTCATTCATGGCTGCATGGATTTGAATAAACAAAACTTTAGATAGGTATATAACCTACATTGAGATTACATACACCCACAATGTACAATGCTGTATGCTCTGTTGTTCCTGTATCAAATTAAACACATTACACTTTATTTTGTGAATTTTACCCATTTAAAACTGTTTCTATAGTGTAAAATATAATGGAGAAGAACATGTTGCCCGCGTATTGATGCCCATCACAAAATAATGAGATCAGATTAATGATTGGTATTATAATCTCATTCTATTGGTTGACAGGAGTCAGTACAAAAGTGACAGTTCAAGTCAGCGTATATAGGGACAACACACCATGCTGAAAATAACGAATAAAATTAAACATACCTTTAGCAAAGATGGACATTTGATCTTTAACCACTGATAACGGACGCCATCTTGTATTGATTGAAAATTGATGTACGAAATCATTTATGGCTTTTATTATTTATATATGTATATATTGCTTGATGTAGTGGAGAGGAACACAAATAGTCATTATTAAGACGTGAATTTATTAATACATGCGTGATTTCATAAGTAAAAATATATTTGTGTTGGAACCTGTTGTCTCTGTGAGTGACCGCTTTACTGAGATGTTAGGAGGGTCTACATTGATTCACAATGAAATATTATTTTATATCTATAGTCCTACAATTGATCCTTGAGTCGCATCTTCACTAGAATCCATGCAGTACCCTAGTAAACACAAAACATTTGTATAATATTCATACAACGTCCGCCCAACGTCTTCGACGTTGGTCCAATACTGTATAAATGTTATACAAGTATTTACTGGGACGCCACACTCCAGGACAGCTATGGTCCGTGTTTTCGGGGTTTGCGGAAGCACCGTGAGGTGCCGCCACCAAGCGGCCATTGTGGTGGGCATTCAGAAGAGTCAATATTTGACAGGACCTGTGATGAAAAAGAAAGCCAAACGGTGGCCACCGTCCACTGCCCTCTACAATATAACCCTCTGCGATCTGAGGGGGTGTATAAGAAATCACAGTCTTTTATGTTTTGTGGTCAAATTGACTTGAACTGGTACAAACAAACTTGTAATTTGCTAGTTAAAATAAAGTATTTAAATAAGAAATGTCGCACACTTCCACTGCCTAGCATAAAAAAATCAGCCATTTCTGTGATTATCATCACTACCGCGAGAATAATCACAAAATTGTGTGAATACATCACATAGATTTAATGCTGTCAGGCTCCAGATGGTTAATATCAGTCAATCGGCTGTGTTTACTATGTGTAAGAAAACGCTTGGCGCGGGCTTAAAGCAGATGGTACCAGTCCATTAGTAGTATAGTAGCCATGTCCACAAGTGATTGGTGGTAAATCGGGCGGGCTGGATATAGGGGGCGGGGGTGGGGTGGGATGAGGACATTCTCGCTATATTTCAATGGTCAGCTGCGATGTTATTTGATAAAAATTATTTTGGAGTGTTGGGCTTAGCATCATTTTTTATAAAAGTAGAATCGTAAAAACGCTCATGTAATTATCTGAATTTTTTTAGATAATAGCTATCATACACTTTCAACACAAAGGTTTTCTTCTGAAAAGTGTCATTCAGTATGCTACTTTACTGTAGGGTACTCAGAGAACCTACACAAATATCCTCTGTGTAACGTTTTACCACAATAAACTAGAACAAATAGCTCCTTATGAATAATTTTTTTCACTTTTTTCAATGGCGTCATATTGGTAAACTCTTGTGAACACCAGACGTTTTCTAGTTTCCCGTATGGTGACGCGCGCCGACATTTTAGACGGCCATCCACTCCGTCATCCACTTTGTTAGCATAGGGTGGATGCATGGTCGAATTCGCTGGAGCTTCACCACTATTTACTCTGAACATTTCTGATCATTTTTACATCACTAAACTAAACTGACAAATAAGACTCACGGGCTAGCAAGAAAAGAAATATGTTACTAACTGTTTATATCAGTATAAACTTGTCAGTATAATGAAATAATTGAATTGAAATTCATCGCCGATTTCAGCCTCAAATGATTTTTAAAATGAGTAAGAGCTAATGCAACCCTTCAATTTATACACCACGATCGTCGATGGCAATCACACGAATCCAACGAAGAGTCTCTTCACGACGTTGTTCTCTAAAATCTGTTCGTAAAATTGAGTTTTGTGTGGTCACATTAGGAACAATTTTCTTTGAAGCACATCAACCAGTCTATAGTGATTATTTAAGAGTTTGGATATATGAGGTTCGTCACTTAATGGTAAAGGGCACGTAGACACAAAGACATCGTCGCGGACATCGCGGACAACAACGTTCAGTAAAGTGATTCACCATATTTATTTTTCCGTAGTCTATACTGATCTACGAAATATATATATTGTGAAAATACGGTTATAATGAACCTAATAAAGAATGGACTGTTTTTCGTAACATAAAAAGTACTTCATTGACAAATTAAACGTTTTTAAACGCAGCACTTTACCAATCAAAAAGAAAGCTTTACAATAAAAACATGTATAAATGACGAGCGCAAAATACTTGTTCACATTTATAACTTATTTTGTTACGGTAGCAATAATAAATAACAATAACATGTCGGTTCAAAGTTGGTCTGTCGGTCTAGTAATAAACCACAACTACCGCCTACTATTTTGGTGTGACACCTGTTGTAACCACAAACACCATGGCGTACATTATGAAGGATTAAGCCTTCATAACTCTCTGTTCATTTTCTTCAATGGAATGTAAACCATCCACACCCAGTAGAAAAATAAATCACAAATACAACTATTATAATCTTGTAATAACTGCCTCTCAGTCATTTTGAAACCAGAAAATGGTGTTGGCTCTACGTATAGGGACTTAACCCTTACAACGCTGAATTATTTTTGTATAAACCATGGAGACTAAAGGGTTTTTCAATTAAAAATCATCATAAAAGTCTTAGTTATCTCTTGTCGATTAATTTGAATACCTATGTCATTTTTCTAGGCCATTATAAAGGTTTTAATTCTTTCAGAGCGGAGACCGTCTTTATACGTCAGAATCTGACGTCTACAGACGTCAGATTCTGACGCATAAACCCAGCAAACACTAAACATGTGTATAACATTTGTACAACGCCGGCCAACGTCTTAGATGTTGGTCCAAAATTTCAGGTAAGAATAGCTTTAGCCATTTATATTCCATGTATATTTTCATTATATATCTATCTTATATTTATATTTCAAAGCTGTGCTGAAAGA
Organism: Flabesymbios commensalis; assembly: GCA_964017125.1. Taxonomy (NCBI): domain Eukaryota; kingdom Metazoa; phylum Annelida; class Polychaeta; order Terebellida; family Flabelligeridae; genus Flabesymbios; species Flabesymbios commensalis. The sequence goes on from OZ024907.1 coordinate 40,696,591, forward strand.
GTTAAGACGATCGCACATTGCAGCATGAGGGCATTCTCAATACATAGACACAAACCCAAACTGCATGAGATGTTAATCGTTTCTAGTATAGTTGGTTCAACATGAAATTGAAATGACCCAGGAATTGTAAAAAAATATCATACAGGTAATACAAGTTGATATAAGATTGTGATCTTCAACTAATGATCTTCACCGCCAAAAACACAAAGTAAACACAACATTAAAGCACAAACAAGCGTTTGACGAAGAATAAAACATCGGTTTGAGTATGAAATGGGCAGTTCAACTCAAAACGTTATCTAAATTTACTGCCAATAACATCACACAATGAGGATGACCTTTTTCAAATCATTTTAAGCCTGCGAATATTACTCAGCAACGATCTGCGTCAATAATGCTACCTTTTTAATAATATAGTAATATAGTCTGTATAGAAATAATAATGGTGTTTCTTATAAAGCAGTATTTACTGATTAAACTATACCACCGATTCTACAGATGAAGTGATTGCATGCCCATCGGCCTACATGAGCAAGTACACCCCCACACCTGTGTGGCTATTCTCTGATGTTATCTTTTCTGCGCTGTTATAACAAATTCTACTCCATTGTAAAGGAGCACATAACACCAGTTGGGGGCTGGTGCTATATGTTCCGTTATAATAGCGTTCTAAAGTGCAATTTGTCACATTGAAGAAGATCACAAACGTGGAGGTGGTACCTCATAACCGCAACAAAAATCATGCACGGCAACCAATTCAGAATAACACAAGACGTCCGTTTCACGTCGGGCCAACGTCGTCCGACGTTGGCCCGACGTAAAACGGACGTCTGGTGTTTGCTGGGAGGGGATCGACGCGTGGGGTCAGGGATACTCGAGTACTTCATTTGTATACGCGCACCTGCAGACCAACCAACAGGAAACGTGCGTTAACGCCAATAGCCCGGGCCACGACAATGCCGTTTTTCAGGCGGGCGCACCAGGTCGTGCTATTAAACAAACACCACCGCAATTCTCTCTCTCATTTCTTCGTCCTGGTGCTCTCTGAGGCGGCAGTGGCGGCATTATAATATTTTCTAGATGTAATTCGAGAACTGGTGACTGCTTTTGAATACATCTTTATAGAGTATTAGTAAACCTGAAATTTAGTTTAGCTCGAGGTATGATATTACTGGCCAATCCACGCTGGCACATTTCATATTCAAACCTAATGGAATAACAACTCGACATATTTTTTAAATGGGTATAGTATAACATTCTAGCAGAAATACATGATTCTAGGTATACATTAGGCCTACTGTTGTTTTATAACTTTGGTTTTTATAAAGTAATGTGTTGATTTTCTCCAAACACACAAAAACGTCCACATGCAAGTCATTATACTCGTAATGTCATTCGTCTGGCTGTAATTATGGTATTATAACATTTAGTCTTCGAAGAAGAAGGTATTATAATAATGTGTAATTTTTTTCACTTCCTTGTGAAAATAAATAGTGGATTACTGCTTGAATTCTCACGCTAGCGTCCTATGCGCCATTCAAGTGTGTGACAGATATGACGTTTTGGCTGCTAGCAGACAATATAAATATTACAACAAATTAGATCAATTAATTGAAAAATATTGAACAAAACACATCGTGAATTTTCATTCGTTTTTGGCAAAAACATATTGTTATGTGATATTTTACGGATTACGGACAATGTCATTTGTTTTCTATCAGTTACAACAGGTTGTGGTGAACTGCAACAGAGGACTGCAGTCTGTAAATTCATGAGTGACCATTCAATAAAAACCCAGAATCATCGATGGCCTATTTTCGATTACGAATCACAGCGTATCACATGTTTTAAATTCGAATTTAATATGAGCAACTCAAAGGTGTTTAGAAACCTGTGTCCACCAGATATCTTCTTGTACCGTGACACGCCTACAAAAGTAGGTCACCTGGCGATACCGGAACTACACCGAACTGACCCTGATAGGTCACCAGGTCATCGACTTAAGCCTGGACAGGGCAAAGGTAAGTTTTACACATTGCAGCGAGAACTGCTGCAAAATTAATCAAATGCAACATGACACCCCCTGACCGTGTGCCCATGTAGATTCACACATAATATTTTGACTTACTAAGCTCTTATTTAGCCCCCCCCCCCCCCCTCTCACACTCAACAGTAAACCGAGTAAACGTTTGTATATCATTTGTACAATGTTGGACCAACGTTGTACAAATGTTATACAAATGTTTTGTGTTTGCTGGGAAGACAGATCGAATTCTGACTTAACGTTGATATTAAGTTGTACCGACGTTGAGTCATCGTTTCGGAAAATTGAATATATCTTCGATTCAAATAAATGTACTTCTCACACAGTCCCTTTAATATTCTCTGCTAATTACTTATTCGCTTAAGGTTTTATATCTCAGAATATTTTCCTGAAATCTCTCTATTAACATTTTATACAGAGATTGGCATTTCCTTAAATATTTTCACATCACTGTGATGGTATACGATATCAGCCCTAGTACAATTAGTAAACTACCTTGTCTATTATATTAAATTGCTGCATGCCTAACGAAGACGACCTTAGTTCCCGAATTACAGGATATACTCTTGGAGATGTCTACGATGGTATATTATTATTCAATAAATGTCATCATGAAATATTTTGATGACCGATTTTGAGCAGCAGTCTGTCAGCCAGCTGATGTTCAAAATGGTGTATCATTATTCAACATTATTTTGTCATCACTAAATATTTTGATTACCGTTTTTTGAATAAACCGATGTGCAGTAGCAAACCAGCAAAACGGCTAGCCAGCCAGCAAGAGTGTGCCAGAGTGGTATAATTTATACATGTAAATATATATGATCACGCTGCTATAAATGGTGAAGGGTGTGCCAGAGGAGTAGCCCTTCTCGCGTCACACAAACAAACACCACTCTTTTAGTTCGATCCCAAAATCACACACTTAATTTCCACCGCACCAGACGGGTGGAGAGAGAGACTCGTGTATAAAGCTACTTGACTGGGATGAGCCGAGATTAATGTCTCGGATCAACTGTTGTCAGTGAGATATCAAAACGGGCTAAGGAAATATCATCCCTTGATGCATTGGAATTAACACTTGATTGAGCCTAATCTGGATCAACACACGTTGACAAGGCTTATATTTGTGGCCCTTATACTTCTTATTGTGTTTGTGTCGCGAGGAAAAATTATATGTTATTAGGGCCTATACTAATATTTTTTATGTTGATAATTCAAGCTTAGAGCTCTAGCAATCAAGTCGTAGGCGATATCGAATTAGATAACATGTGTCTATATATTTTGCTGGTTGCATTCTTTGATAACCATTATTACTATGTTGTGCTGGTCAAAACAAAATTTCTGCTAATGTATGAGAGTAGTAGGCCTAATAATAGTAGAATTGTGATTTAACTACACTTTACGGCCATTTAAATGACTTTGTAAAACGCTACAACAATGCAATCTGTGGATGAAAGAATGACTGATCAGATGTACAAATGCTAAGACCGAGAGGTCATATGAACTTCTATTGCTACCCATTTCGCTTCTTCTTAAAGCACAGAACACACCAACACGAACGCGAACGTAATTAAATACATATATTATCATTGCTAAAAACACACCAAGGCAAACGCGCATGAGAAGGCCAACGCGAAAATTTCCAAACTTTTTTTAGCGTTTGTGCCGTTTTATGCGTGGGAAATCAAGGAATTTCGCGTCGATTTTCGCTTTTGTTCGCGTTCTGTCGTCACCGGCGTGTTCGCTCCCGCGTGTTCTGCACTTTAAGTCTATGATACTGCAATGATTGATGAAATCTTCAGCTATAGAACCTGGAAATTTGAGCACGTTTATCCCTGGGTTACGTAAAAACATGGGATGTGAAGCTCCCTCGAAATAATTTTAAAATTGTATGGTTTTGTGTTCGGCCTTCATGCTTTTATCTGACTCATATTTAAGGCGCTGTAAGGCCATAATAACTCACAAATTCATGATTTGTGAAAGTTTAGTGAAAAAAGATCCCCTTTGAAAAAATGAAAATATTGTTTTGATTTTTGGTCATGAATGTGGAATAAACGGGATGTAAACATTCCTAGAAGAGACAATACGCTAAATCAATGTTGGTTTAACGTTGGGCCAACGTCGTGCGATGGGCCAACGTTAAACCAACATTTATTCAACGTCTTGTGTCTGTCGGGTTTCTGCTTGATCCTCGTATACCAACAGATGCAGATGCAAAAGTATGAGACGCGCTCGATTGGAGATTATCCTCTCAAGTCAATTATCTGACAGCACTGCCAAATCTGGCAAAGGTTTATCAGTCAGGAAACAAGGATGATCTCCTGGGATGACCCCCCCCCCCTCACCCGAACAAATCTGTGACTTTGTAATTGGTTTTCAAGTGGCATGTAGGTTAGGAACGTGTTGAGATACCACAGCGTAGCGGCCTAAGCTACCATGCAAACACCAGCAATGTTATCTCAATGTTGAGACAATAATCAACAGATCTGACTAGTCCGACATCGACAATTAGAGATATAATGATATAAATCTGTGGATGAATTCGACGAAACATGAAATTTTTACTCTTCTTCACCTATTTTTCTCAACATCACACAGTGTGTTAAAAGAATCTTGGACTAACAACGGAAATAACTTGCCCTGAAGGCGAGGTTTTGAAGCCAATCTGCTCATCTTCTCCAACCTTCTGAATGAGACGATAGCCTATTGGTTGTTTTAGTTGCTGAGATGATGTTTTATGAATATGATCTACAAAACGTATAATAATATAGGCCTAGTATTATTTGTATCATCTTAGTGATAACGGTGGTTAAAAATGACCTAATAACTGATACAGGTAATCTGACACATCCATCACTTTAAGCGGACACACTTAGTAATTGTCAACACACCAGGGATAAACTATGTGTCCTGTGATACTCCGTCGTCGCTGACAAAACATTTGTATAACATTTGTACAATGTTGGACCAACGTCGAAGACGTTGGACCGGCGTTGTACAAATGTTATACAAATATTTTGTGTTTGTTACTCCGCCGTCCCTGACACTTGTTCCACTAAAACTTCGTGGTTACAAATTACAGATAGTGTTACGACATTTTTTTTGAACTGATCTCCAATTAGACCGACGGCACTCCGATCCATCACAGTGACGTCGGTCAGAGGTGGATCGGACAAGGGGATCAATGGAGTCTGGAAACGACCGATTAAGTGGTCAGAAACATAATACTGTTATCTTACTCAGTCGTCGAACTGGAAGATCAATTAGACCAGATGCTCATTTTTCACGCAACAGGCTCACAGGTTTTCACAAATCCTATTTTTACTAATCTATTCTCAAGTCAGGGTTAAATAATGTTGTTTACACACACAATCTGTGGGGAGAATGAATGAAAGATTACACCGCAATAATATTAATAACAATAACATAAAAACTTTCATAGATGTTTAATAGATGCTTAATAGATGTTTTCAGATTTCTTATGTAAAACAGTTTCTACAATTGTGAAACAAAAATAAGAGATAAACTGAAGCACACAATATCAAAGAAACCCCATATTTTTTTTATAGAAAGACACATTAGGGAAGACGCTGGTAAACAACTCTTGACAGGTTTGGTGTCTCAAATTTATTTTTAACTGCTTTTAACGGCTAATGGGTAAAAAAATACAAATAATAAGTAAGTTAAAATCTGCATACATTTTGGTGACAACTATCGAATGGAAATATGTTTATGTAAGAAACAAAGCGCATGGTGTGATTTCAGCAAGCATATGTTGATCTTATGCTAGTTTCATGTTGGACCACCGTCTCCGACGTTGGTCCAACATGAAACTAGCCTAAGATCAACATCCCCTGCTTACTTGGTAAGAATCTGTGCTATAACAATGTGATACAATTGTTCCACTTGGAAGCATTAGTTAGGATATTTACATGTTAATCAGGTATAGATCCTGTGTGGAGACAGATGCTTCAGTTCCCATCACACTGATTACATTACATTCAGTCCTCTCCTGGTAACCACTCCAGACTGCCGTGGCCCAACATCCTACTGACTCTATGATGCGGCCAATGAAGACTCCTTGATGTCTTTAAAATTGAGTGCGTCTTTATATTTTCAAAAACTCTCCGTATTAATTCCCATGCCTGATCATACAATAAAATATGTACATAAAATTTCATTAAAAGCATATCATTGTGGTGCTCAAGAAATAAATCATAAAATTACATAAATTATGTTGATTAAGTCTCTCTATTTTAAAGTAATTTGAATCTGTTTGAACTTGTTGATCAATGTATTATGTATAGATCGCCATGAATTTATCCCGTTTCAAAGAAATACAATAATTGAAAAACAAAATTGGTTCATGTAAAAAAACGGTCTAAAATAGAGCATAATAATATGTCCTGGCAATTAAACCTGAAGGAAGGTCTTTGGATATTCTAGGTTTTGCCAGAAGCACATAATTTGATCAAATAATGTGTTTGGAAGGAAACGTTTAGGTGGTTTTGCCTCGTGCTCTTTTCCCAGCCAGTCATCCACATGTTGCTACTGGATCAATACGCGACAAGTGTCTGAGAGGTAGAGATGCGGATTGTCTACACTGTTTACTCCGGCGATTGATCGACGCACGTCACACGCGTCCGACGGCAAGTCATCGGGTTGATAGGCAGCCGACTATCAACCCGATGGCTTGCCATAGCTGTCTTTTCACCTGTACCGTTTCCGCGGCTATGAACCTGACGGCTTGCCCTAACCTCTCGCCTTTTCTTCTGGTCCATTTCCGCCGCGAATTGAGCAGAAGACCACCGCGCGGTTTTCACAGAATGGTATATAAACCGCCAAAAAAGGTGAGGCCAATGCTTCTAGAATTTGGCCAAACTTGACTTAACACAGGGCCAATGCTTCACATCGATTGGGTTCCTTACCCCACCCGGTGACCCCAGACCAAACAACACGTCGGCCCCGTCAATTCATCTGATGGCCGCACGTCGATACGAGATTAACCGTAATTGTTTAATTAAGGCACTTCAAAGCCAGCAGGTGTCGATCTGTGGTTAATCTGACCAAACATTGCCTGACAATGTGCAAAATAAGTGTTCACAATGGCCGCCCCCTTTTAATGCTAGGTTGATGGCTAGCACTAATCTATCATTCAGTTTGCTTATTGCTCTCGTTTTTCAATAAAATGCTTGAAAACGGCATTAATTAATTAATTAATCCATTAATTAGAGCCCATGTTGTGTTGCTCCTAAAATTCTCGGTCAAACATTAAACTAATGCCATGTTTGAAGCGAATTCATGATTTTGGTGTCTTCTTTTTGTTTTCTTGTACCGGTATATGCCGGATGTAGTGGTGCGGCCAAAAAGTACTTTATACTTCACATTGTCGGTAAAATCGAAGATAGCCGCCATTTTTTCAAGGTCAAACAATAAGTTAATGCCATTTTTGACAGAATGGAAACAGATTCAGGATATTGGTGTCCAACATAGTGTTTTCAGTTATGCCTGACATAGGCCTATTGGTGTGGCCAAAAATAATTTAGACATTGCATTGTAACTTTAGGTAAAATCGAAGATGTCCGCCATTTTTTCCAAGGTCATACAATAAATTAAAGTCTCCAAGTGGGTGTCAGTTGATCGATATCCAGGGCTGTACCAAGGAAATATTTTAATTACCAAAATAAAGCGGCCATTGGTGACATTGCGACAAGTTGTCAATGTATTTTTATATGAAAACCCATATAATTATACAATAGACCTGTTATCCGATATTGTCCGATGCCGATATTTTATGGTTTTTAGACTTGTTCTTATTCAACAGGATAACTATTTTCGAAGTCTTTCAACCGTAAGATAAATGCGCCAGACATATATGATATCAACTAACCATTATATGGGTCGTTTATGAACGCTTTGAAATAATTATACTCTTATTTTATAATAAAATTATTTAAGAGTTCTATAAATTATTCTATTAACATTAAGACGCTAAGTTAAATCATTTAAATTTTCACCCACCTGAATTTGTCTCTCGCTACCGCGACCCACAACTTCAAGTGGGCGAAAATTTGATATTGAATGATTTTTTCAAAAACATTCCATGTGATGTGTTTATGCTACGTCGTGAGTGCGAATAGAACCCTTTAGCCTGTGAATGCCCTAAGTAGACTATGTATATTACATAAATGAGATCTAATTGTAATTGAGTTACTTCAGATTTCACGGTCTGATGTTTCGTACTTTTCATGTCGCCACACAGTTCTCAGAGGGTTACGCTGTGAAACTTCTCATTCCAAACCTTTCTGTGTCGTGGACACGTAACATTCATCAAAGATGACGCCACGCACATGGTGAAATAGACAGTTAATGTGAAGTAGCCACATCCATGTTAACCTGGCCATGTGATGAACAGGAGATCATTGACATGATTAGGCGCCACGTGGCCACGTTCACACACACAGGACCCTGGTGGGGGGATGGGGCCGGCGGGACAAAAGAGAAATGCATGTTCATGCATGCGCTAGCGCGATTCGTTGATTTATAATGTTTTAGATGTGGATGAAAATGTTTTACATCACTAAATTACGCGAATCAAATGAATTATAAAAATGTAAATGTAATGGGTATTATTCCGATAAAATATGTGTCTGAATGAACGATCTGACACAACAAGGGAATCTACAAATCAGAGCCTCTGATACTTGTAATATAATAAAAAATATGGACAACTTACAAATAAAAAAACACGTGTCTCTTTTTTCGTAGGAAAAATGAAATCAAAATAGGAAAAAAAAGAATGCAAATAGTGCAATCACTTTCCCCCACAACTAGGCTAAACAATTATGAATAACAAAGTAGCGGGAGGTTACACATTTTAATTCAGTTTAAAAATCGTTCTAGTATGCATAGAAAATATCAGTACCAATCAAAACATTGTGTTGGTCTGTGGCCGAGCTCCCCCTGACCACGTAGAGTCAGCCCTTGACGGCAGAGTGGCGACCACTCTACATGCTAAACACGTGTCTGTAAATGGTCATTTAATGGGGTTAGGTGATCGCCAGTGACACGGCCGCCGTGACCACTTCAACATGACAGGTTCGCTCACAGCCTCTCATAGAAAACACGAGATGGTCACCCAGTGTCGGTTTAAAGTTGGTCTAGCGTCTGTGACGCTAGATCAACATTAAACCGACACTGGGTGAACGTCTCGTGTTTTCTGGGTGGCCCCTTATATGGGCCTTTGCCAGGTTAACGCCTCATGCTGTCCTGGGTGGTCACATATTTTTCGTCACCGCTGTAATCTGACAAATCATTTCATCCCAGACGAGAAGGTTTACACTCTTTACATTAAAGGTCAAATTTAACGAATTTTGAAAAAAAAATATTCAGCTTTAAATAATAGATCAGCCATGACTGTGAACAGCGGTACATGAAATTTACACGAAAAGATTGATATTTTGGTAAACATGAATACCTCATCATTGGTCATATTGTTCACATGATTTTGAACAGTGAGCCGAGTGGTCACTCACTCACTCACTCACTCACTCACTCACTCACTCACTCACTCACTCACTCACTCACTCACTCACTCACTCACTCACTCACTCACTCACTCACTCACTCACTCACTCACTCACTCACTCACTCACTCACTCACTCACTCACTCACTCACTCACTCACTCACTCACTCACTCACTCACTCACTCACTCACTCACTCACTCACTCACTCACTCACTCACTCACTCACTCACTCACTCACTCACTCACTCACTCACTCACTCACTCACTCACTCACTCACTCACTCACTCACTCCCTCACTCCCTCACTCCACTCACTCACTCACTCACTCACTCACTCACTCACTCACTCACTCACTCACTCACTCACTCACTCACTCACTCACTCACTCACTCACTCACTCACTCACTCACTCACTCACTCACTCACTCACTCACTCACTCACTCACTCACTCACTCACTCACTCACTCACTCACTCACTCACTCACTCACTCACTCACTCACTCACTCACTCACCCCCCACTCACTCACTCACTCACTCACTCACTCACTCACTCACTCACTCACTCACTCACTCACTCACTCACTCACTCACTCACTCACTCACTCACTCACTCACTCACTCACTCACTCACTCACTCACTCACTCACTCACTCACTCACTCACTCACTCACTCACTCACTCACTCACTCACTCACTCACTCACTCACTCACTCACTCACTCACTCACTCACTCACTCACTCACTCACTCACTCACTCACTCACTCACTCACTCACTCACTCACTCACTCACTCACCCACCCACCCACCCACCCACCCACTCACTCACTCACTCACTCACTCACTCACTCACTCACTCACTCACTCGCTCGCTCACTCACTCACTCACTCACTCACTCACTCACTCACTCGACGTCGAAGTTTTCTTAATATTTTTCTATATAATTTTGCTGCTCTAGCTATAAAAATTCGATTTTATATTTCAGAATGTCATTTATTATACAATATGTTATGGAAAGCTGCATGGAAATATTGTGGAGATGTTCATGTGTAAGTCTCAGATTGTATACGTCACAACGACGTCCTTCCTTTAAAGTTTGGGATTTAATTAGTCAGAACATAATTAGTCAGTATTTGTTTATTACAATGACATGTAAATACGTACACAACATAATAACTATCGTGAACAATAAATATATTATTTAGGCCAGGCCAATTTAGCTAATAATGCCACTTTACGAAATGCAAAACAATCATCTTGATTAGATGCAAGCACAAATGCAAGATTACTACCAGAATGTTCTTTTTGCAAACATGTTATATAATAACTAAAGGGCTCTCAAAAATAAGTGTTAGCACGATAGACACTTCTAATTGTATTGAAAATTAACGTCTTTCCTAAAGCATGTTATATATAATTCCTTTAAAACGTATCTTATGAACGGTGAAGCTAAATGTAATCAAGTCCTTAAATGAATAGCGCTATTTTTCTGTCTCACATAACTTCAAACATATATAAATAAATAATTTGAGACTCTGCTTGTGTGTAAATTGTCACCATTGTTATATTTATTGTGTCAGCTGTGTAAGAAAATATACGTGTGTATGGCCGATAGTTACACAATCATATATGATTATGTCAAATGTGAAACGTTGCCACAAGGCCATCTCAGTGTTGGGACACGTTGGCCCAACATTTCATTTTATTGTGTTTCAACGTGTCATACACCACCCTGTGTTTTGCGCATTCAGGACAACATCTCTGGTTGATGAACACGGTCTGTCTGATTCAACCCTTTAACCGCCGGTGCCGAATATATTCGAGTTTTCATTTTTTTATTAACTATCATGTTTTAAACATGTTAAGGATAAAGTGTGACATCAATCAGCAAAACTTGAGAAGAGTTGACCTCCATTTCGTCAAATCTGAATAATTTTCACTCACTTGAAGTTGTGGATCGCGTCAGCGAGACACAGCTTCAAGTGGGTGAAAATTCAGATTGAATCATTTGGCGGTTAAAGGGTTGAATGGTGTATATTATTATTAATAGACCAGAAATAAAGATTATGAAAACAGGAGACACGCCAGCCCTGAATATGGTATTTATTAACCCTTTCAGGCCTGAATTTACCATTGTCATCATTCACTACAAGCCGCGAATTGCTGCCGCAATTCTCGACTTGCAGTGAATGAAAATGATTTGATGTGGTTAAAAAATTATAGAAAATTGCCATTTATTGGTCCACCAGTTTCACGGGAATTTTCGTTCTAAAACCCCTGGTTGTAGGAAAATTAAGTATTTTTTAGGGATGTAAAATGATGCTTTAATGCATCGTGAGGGCTTAAAGGGTTAAAGCACGGTTAGATAATTCGGATACCAGATGGTGGTTTGGGTTAAGTGGTTTGGGCCACCAGTGTCTATCTATATACATGAACTGGTAGCGGGTTCAAACAGCACGAGCAAACAGAATTTGCACACGTACGGTTGGGCCCGACAGAGAGTGCCTGAAGCTACACTCAAATGTCATAATTCTCCCTTAATAATACATGATAAATGCATTGAAATTAATAGAACCCCCGGTGCACTCGACCAGTATTAAACCATTGCCTTCCAAGCTGTCACACGATGGTTTGCACGGCTGGCTTGGGGTTCAAGTTATTTATTACACAATATTACTCGTTAGTTTTATTAATTTACCAGGCAATCCTCTGTCACTATGGTTAAAATGAAGACAGAAATAAACCTGAAATGTTTGCGTTCCCAAATAAAAACTGTATGTTTTTCCAACGTAGACTGAATGCTCTAATGCTGGGTCACAGTGTCCTTGTGAGATTTGAGACCATAAAATAGAATTCAGATTCGAATCAAATTAAGACATAAGATGGGTTTTTTAAAACATGCACCAACATTCTAGCAGACCTAAATACGACTTCATTACGTGTTTTAATGAAATGTCTACAATCGTTATTTTTGTAGTACATGTAAACAATGAGACCAATACAGAATGATATATATTTTTCTATACGTCATCATTTTTGTAAACTTTTAATTATTACAGCAATTGGTGAGAAACGATGATGATAAGCACTATATATTCTTGTAGTACAATAGTTTATTGAAATTCAGCATTGATTAGAATAATCTCTCTTATGTAAATGCACAATGCACGATTCATTCTTACACTTGAGACCTAAATCAAATGGATCCATGATTGTATTTGCCCAACATTTGATTTCAAGTTTCATGGATTTAAAGCAATAACCACCTAATTTATTCTACATACTCACCATACTAGTTATATGCTGTTTTACTGTTTATACATGTACAAATGATATTGCAGGATTCGATTATCAATATTCACAAATCAGATCTATTCGCAATCTATTCATAGCAATAAAAAATATTTTTCTGAGGCATCAGAATGCTTGAAATTGGATGTGAAATAAAAACAAAATCAGGTCTTAATTGTTACTCGTTACATTCTATTCACAGAAAATCTTTCAAAAAGTTTACATTTACAATTATAATGAACGTTTCAGTTCAGCAAGTTTACTGTTAGTTGGAATATAGATCATTTTCAGTACAAAATTCGACAAGAAACTACGTTTTAAAGGGACTAAGTCGCTGGCCTGCAAATCTGCTTTCATATTCCAGATAACGTACCATTTCATAATTTTCTAGAAACGTTTGGTAGAAATTGGATTTCAGGTAGTAAAATTATGGCACTGTGAGTTTATGAATTTCTGAACTAGACCTATGTATTTTTCACAAAAGAACATGTACGATTACGAGTATAATATATTAGGTGAAGTGAAGAATTATACAGCGCGCACATGGTTAAATTATGAGTACCAGACAGTGTTTGATATGGCAGTAAGTACTTGTCTATATTGGGGTCACGCGGTGGCTTTCACAGCCGTCGCACAATCTGAAACTGGATATGGACTTGTGCGGCTGACGGACTGCCTCTGGGAGGATCGGAGGTGGAGCTGGTCCGTGTGAATCCATTGAAATACCTGCCGAGCCCTGTGCCCCAAACAAAC